>CM033721.1:39897717-40554135 GCA_019671005.1 Hibiscus mutabilis
ATGGACATTAATTGATAGGCCAAGTAATAAATCTACCATAAGAACTAAATGGGTTTTTAGAAACAAACTAGATGAGAGTGGTAACATAGTGAGAAACAAGGCTATACTTGTTGCTCAAGGTTACACTCAAGAAGAAGGAATCAATTTTGATAAAACCTATGCACCCGTAGCTAGAATGGAAGCTATTAGGATGCTTCTTGCATTTTTATGTTATCATGAATTCAAGCTTTTTAAAATGGATGTGAAAAGTGCTTTTTGTAAATGGTTTTATAAATGAAGAACTGTATGTAGAACAACCACCTGGTTTTGAAGATCCAAAATTCCCAAACCATGTTTTTAAACTTTCAAAAGCTTTATATGGTTTGAAACAAGCTCCTAGAGCTTGGTATGAGAGATTGTCAAATTTTTTTATTGAAAAAGGTTTTGACAAAGGAAAGGTAGATATTACACTTCTTTTAAAAGAAAAGGCAAAGGCATTTTAGTAGTTCAAATTTATGTTGATGATATTATTTTCGGTTGTACTAATGAATTACTTTGCCAAGATTTTGCTAAGTTGATGTAAGGTGAGTTTGATATGAACATGATGGGGGAGCTTTCATTTTTCTTGGGGATCCAAATCAAACAAAGGAAGGATGGCATCTTCATCAATCAAGCTAATTACATCAAAGACAAGCTCAAGAAGTTTGGCTTGGATAATGTAAAACCTCAAGCCACACCAAATTTATATTGATGAACAAAGCTTGACAAAGATGAAGGAGGTAAGTGTATTGATTTAAAGCTTTATAAATCAATGGTAGGATATTTGCTTTATCTTACCGCAAGTAGACCGGATATCATGTTTAGTGTTTGCTTGGGTTCTAGATTTGAAGCTAGTCCTAGAGAATCACACCTTCAAGCCGTTAAGAGAATCTTTAAATATCTTAGAGACACGCATTGTTTAGGTCTTTGGTATCCTAGAGATTCTTCCTTTAGTTTGAATGCTTATTCGGATACGGATTATGTGGGTTGTAAGAATGATAGAAAAAGTACCTCTGGTACTTTTCAATTCCTAGGTAGTATGCTCATATCATGGTTTTCTAAAAAGCAAAATAGTGTAGAATTATCTACCACCGAGGCGGAATACATTTTGATCGAAAGTTTTTGTGCTCAAGTCCTTTGGATGAAGCAACAACTCTTAGATTATGGAATTGATGTAGGTACCATCCCCTTAAAGTATGACAATACTAGTGCTATTTGTCTCACTAAGAATCTCATCCAACATTCTAGAACCAAACACATAGAGATAAGACATCATTTCATTAGAGATCACGTCTTGAAAAATGAGGTTGTTCTAGAATATGTAGACACCTTGAACCAATTAGCGAATATCTTCACCAAACCTTTAGATAGAGAGTGTGTTTGGTCTCTTAGGAGAGAGTTAGGGATTACTAGCCTTTCCTGAACCTTAAAGCCTTTTTGGTGTGTAAATTTTGCTTGAATTGGGCTGATTTCCATGCTTATGTGTTTTTACTCCTTTATGCATTTATCTTGTTGCTAGGGGGAGTATGCATCTGTTTTTTCTCATACACGATGATCTCATATCATACATATGAATATCAATTCAATTAAGTTCGAATTTTTGAGCTCCTTGTGGTCAAAAATGACATTTTTGGCTCAGGAGTATCGATACGAGTCATCCCATATCGATACGGGTATCATAAGGCAGTTTCGGTACAGGTTCACCTGTATCGGTATGGTTTAGGGATCAGAACGAATAAAATCCGTACCAATACGCAGTTTCGGTATGCTACTATAGCGTATCGGTACGCGTAGCCGCTGAAGTCTTGAAATGAGCTTTAAATAGGGGTTTTCCTAATTTAACTTAAACTCTCACTTTTCCTAAAAACCCTAGGTCGGTTTTTATCTATTTAAACCCTTCAAACCCTTTGTTTTTTTCTCAAAAATCATCAAAATCTTTTGAGGGCATTTGGTTCTAAAGTAAAACCCCAGTTAGCATCATCAAGTATTGTGCAAATCATCTCCCCATTCATCCATAATTCTCATTCAAGGTATAAACCCTATTTTCTTTTCTTTTCAGTTTCTTTCATATTTATACACCATTTATGTTTCAAAATTATATATTTAGTATGTATATAACATTATTTTCAAAGATTATACGAATTTTTTTTTAAAACTGAATTTTTTGTTTGAATATAGAATTATACTCGTATATTTTTCTATACTTGTATATAATTTTTAAACTATACAATATATATTTTTAACAATGCCTTGATCATTGGATTGATTTATTGGATTGAATGTGATGTTTATGCATACATGTTTTTATTGTGGTTTGATTTCTTTTTCAAGTTTTTGTCATGGGTCCTAAGAAAATAGTGAGAAAAGATATCACATCTTGTTATATCCCAAAATATGGCTTAGGAGTATGTTACGTTTGATCAAAGTTAAATTGAGATAGATTTGTCACCTATTAGACTAATTAAATAATTTAAGGACTAAAAGTGTAGTATGAAAAGTAGACTAACTAATTTAAGTAAGGACTAATTAGGAATTTTGGGAAGTGTGATAATCAATTTTTGAATGACTAATTTGGGAACCTTAATTCAATAGAGAATTGCATATAAACAATTCAAACCTTTGGGGACATGAACACATGTCAAGCTTTTGGAGGCTTGAACATGACATGGTCAAAAGGAAGGAAAATGAAGAACACAACTTTGTTATATAAAAAGGGACATGGACTGCTTGAAATTATATAAAAATGAGATGAATTAGGGACCGTCAAGAGTGCTTAAAAAGGGTCTTGGACTGCTTGAAATTATATAAAAATGAATCTATGAATTTAGTTGCTGTTTTACATTGTCATAAACACAATAAGATGTTTGAATGAAATTTATATATATATATATATATATATTCTTGAGTATATGAGTAGCCTTACAAGTATTTAACCATTAGGAAATTATCCTAATGCATAGTTACATTTCATGTCACATTAGATTAAGAAGAAATCGAAGGCGTAAGGGCCATAGTAGATCAGACGGTAAGCGGGAAGAAAGGATTCGAGATTCGAGAACGAAATTAGCTTGGATTGACTAGTGAGTGTAGTTTAAAGTCTCGGGATAGTGTGAAACTATCTTGAGCATTCTTGTCTTATATTATTTGATTATTTTACTTGTTCTTTAAGTTACAATGTTGCTAAACTGGCTAAAGGGATCTAAGGTAAGTACTCTATGTCTCAAAAGTTGGTTGAAGGCATGCTTTATGATTTAAGTTCTATGTATATGAATGAGTGTTTGCATGAGCCTACAATGTTAAGAATTAAGCCTTGACTGAAGTTGTATGAAATTAAAGCTAAGCTCATTTTTTTACTCTAAATTGACAAAGATGTTATTCGAATACATGCTAAGGAGCTAAGCTCATTCTTGATCTTGACTAGTGGTGTGCGTTGATTATCGGAGGCTCAATTCATGTTGGCGAGCGAGCCAAATCAGTGAGAGAAAATGGGTTTTAGTTCTTTAAAAGGTTTGATCATCGGATCATGGGGGTTTAGTTATAGCCTAAAAAGCTTAACTAAGCTCAAGCGTAAGCCGTTCTTACTTCGCTTGATTATTGGTTTCGAGATGAGCTTGTAGATTTCCAGTTGGTTTAAACATGGTTGATTTTCATGTTTTGGTTTTAAACATGGTTTGAGTTACTTACTGTAAATGCATCGTTCGAGATAAATATACAATGTTTATCAAAGTGTTTGAATGTATATGAGCATTTAGAATTGTTCTTGAAAGGAATGTGATGTTGCCTTTGGCAATGTCATATTGCATATGAAACATATCTATGGAATGCATTGGAAAACAGTAAGTAAATGTATTTGGAAATGATATATATTGGCTTTGTGACGTAATGAGGAAGTTTCAGATACAGTTGGCTAGCCATAGGATGAAAGTACACTATAAATACAAAACCAATCGTGTGAAATTCTTTGGTTACACAATAGGGGTAATGCTATTGTAAAGTGATAGGGGTAGTGCTATCACCACGGGATAGGAGTAGTTCTATTCCCGGCCGAAGTGAGTTATGGTGGGGGTAGTACCGCCATGAGACTTGATGGGGATAGTGCCATCAAGGGAATTCGTGTATTCGAACATGTATAGATAGGGGTAGTGCTATCAAAGGATGGGGGTAGTGCTATTCGGGTCACTTTAATTGCCAATATATGTGAATCATTGAGATAAATGATGTTTATATATGTTTTGATGCATATGGTTATTATGCATGATTTGTTGTGGAAATAAATGAGATAATGCTTGGGTAGTAAAGCATGTTTTGAAAACAAGATGGGTTAGTGTTTTCAAATGGATTTTTAATCAAATGTGAAGTGCTTGGAAAGTAAGCATGTTTTGTTTTAAAAGGCATGGTAATGTTTTGGAAGTGGTTTTACATGATGAACTCTTTGTGAGTTGGAAATTGGTTTTAATTGCATTGATGGTGTTGTGTTTTGAGCACTCCTCACTAAGTCTTGTGTGCTTACGCTCTCTTTGTCCATCAACGCAGAGAATTAAAGGTTGGAGGTAGCGAGCAAGAGAGGAAAGATCCAAGGACTAGTTAACGCAAAAGTATGATTCTTCGAACTAGACTTGTAGTAATAAAGAAAATGGGATATATTATTGATTAGAGAGGGTTTTTGCTAAATTCCTTGTTTGGGCAAGTTTGTATTGCTATTTTGGGGTTGTAATTGGCCTTATACGTTTGGTTGTTGCTTTGGATTTATGTTACGTATGGTGGTTGGTTGTTTTCTATGAAACATGCCTCTAGATTTCCGTTTGAAGTATGATGCCATGATTTTGATCATGTTTCTGAGATGTTTTAACATGGTTTCATCTTTAGAATTGTTGTGCATATTTTTGGGGTTTGATAAAGCATGTTTGAATCCATAAATGTATGTTAAACTAGGAAAATTGGACATTTCAGGTTAGGGCGTTTCGATACGTGTGAGACTGTATCGATACGGGTTAGTATTTTAGGCATAGTGTATTGATACTCGAATAGGTGTATCGATACGAGATAGTGTTTTTAGGCATAGCTTTTCAATACTCAAAGAGGTGTATCGGTACGGGTTTGAGCAACTAGAATTTGGGATCTTGAAAATGCTTATGTATCGGTACTAGTAGCTGTTAATACAGCTAAAATGTGTTTTTAAGGTTTATGTTTTATTCATTTTGGTCCCTGATTGTTGTGAGTGTAATTGTATGATATTGGAAGATTGTTTTAAGTTGAAATTTGGCATACAAGCATGTAATTTGACTAATTATGGAAAGGTAACCTTAAAACCAATAAAGTCCTTGTAATTTTAAAGATTTGTAATTTGGTCCCTAAATTGCAAGTTTGCGTAATTGGATGTCGAACTGACGCCCGATTTAGTGGAGTTTTCACCCACTGCCAGCATGCTCACCTTAGGTCAATAGTATGCATCTAGACAAGATAAAAGAAAAAATGAACTTAATTCGAGTTATCTCTTCACGGGTTTGTTTTGGCAAACCCAATGTAGCTCGTTCGGTTCCGTCTGGCGTCTAGGCCGGGTCAAAGGGGTTATAGTCCTTGGCACCCTCCTGATCACAATTAACCAAGCAAGCAACTTCAAGTGACTCTAGCACACCCTCCTAGATGTGATTATCTAGGCAAGCAAGAGTGTGAAGATGATCTCCAAAGATTTTCAAGAAATCTTGTTGAAACAACTCCTAACAAAAACAAGATGGGCACATCTTGCAACAAAACACTTAGAGAGTTTTCAATATTATTGATCAAAATAGAATTATTTTGTTTACAAAAGAGAGGAGCCTATTTATAGGCTAGTAAAATCATAAAACAAAGGGAAAATACAAAGAATTGTATTTGAACTAAACTATAAAACTAATAAAATAAAATAAATCCTAATTTATCTAAATCTCTTAACAAGATTAATTAAATGATAAATATGATCCTAAATCTTCTAGAATACATAATGCAAACTCCTAAGCTGATTTAATTTACTATTAATCAACGAAAATATTAAAAAATGTAATTATTTAAAAATTCTATTTTAGACCCGTATGGAATTTTTTGATTGCACTATCTTCACTAAAATGGTCATTATCTTGAGCTCCCGTTGTTGGATTGATGAGTTTCAAAGTGCGTTGGAAAGCTAAGAGACTAGCTCACAAGTCGAAAGAATATTTTGTGGTTGAAATATGCTAGATCCCGATCAAAAAGTTGAAATAAGTCAACTATTTTTTTGGACTTGCATTTAGGCCTCTTCATACATGTATCACTGATCCTAGATCCGTAAACCTAGGATCTATTGAGGTATTATATAGCTTGATCTACATTTGTCGCTAATCTCATTCGCACAAAACCAAATCTCGATCCATCACGTGCCTTTTTGGTTGGTATGAATGCATCGACTACCACTCCATGTCTATCGAAAACTTGCCATAAGCCTTTCCAATGAATATGCATTGATAGATTTCCCATGAACAATGTTCAAACAGGACAGTGACCGTTCCAACTCTATAACATCCCCCTCCCGGCCTGGTCGGGAGCTGGGTCAGAGAATGCTATCGACGGACAAAACGATGATTGGTGCAATAAAATTTCAATAAATGCTTGAGCTCAATTGATGTTATACTTTTTGTTATTACCAAGTGTAGGTGTTAATCCATTTTACCCAATACGGAATAATAATTTAACATCTAGGACCAATTCTTAAACTTTTACAAGTTTTAGGGCTAAACTGTAAATCTGGTAATCTAAAAGTCCTTTAATGTAAATAATTACATAGCAATGAAATTCAATATCATATCAGTGTCCTTGTAAATATTCATGTTATTCCGATAACATTTACCTATCCAATTAGGCCTTACAACATTTAGTGACCATTTTGGAAACATTATAAAACTATATTCAGTATGTTTTAACGGAATTAACTACCACCGTACTGAAACACCTTGGTGTCATATCGGTACGAGTGTACATGGGTTAGAGCTCCAGATGGAACTACCCAAATTCGTATCGATACAGTTGAGGACCGTATCGATACCGCATGCAAGAGTGGCAACCCAATTCCAACAGCTCAAGAAATCGTATCGGTACATCTTGACTTTTATTGATACGGGTTAACTAGTGTTGACTTCGACTATGACCCGTTTCGATACACTTTGAGGGCGTATCGATGCATTTAAACGCCCAAACCTTACTGCCAAAGCCCGTATCGATACACTAAGGCTTGTATCGATACGCTATGGTTAACTCATGTTTTCTCAGACCAAATATGCAAGTCTGTATCAATACATCTGGACCTGTATCGGTACGCCCTACACTGTAATGTCAAATTTTATCTGTTTTTTAGTCTATTTGACCTAGTAATCAATGTCCAAATGCGATGAAACTTTACCAACAATATTCCACTACTATAATCTACATGCATGCCAAATTTTAGGGTCATTCGAATTCGTTTACTAGGTTTTTACCTTTTGGTGCCAAATATGCATATTTAGCTTCTTTTAGGCAATTTCAAAAAGGCCGTTTAGAGCTATTGTGTCTTCCACAAGGCATGCATATTGCACATATAGCAAAAGGGTTATAAATGACTAGTTCAACTACTTTGCCACCATTCTAGGAGTTCGTAGAAGCAAAAACACATTACTTGGGCTTTTAGTGACTTGTCAACAACGTCGATTCTCCAATCTCTAATAGTGAAATCCTTAACCTGAAATGTATGAAATGAAATGCATTAGGCATATATTTCCTAGTGAGGTATTCACAACTAAAACACTTTGACAATGAAATGCATTCCAAATCATATCTTAACAATAGCAATGCAATAGATCAGTAGTAGCAATGCAATGATCATGTTCAACGACATTAATTCCATAATTAAAAATAACCCTTGGATCGATTCAGGATAGTGGATACGCGAATTCCTACATCTCGCCAAATCAATTAATAGTCTAGTCCCTCAACCTCGCCAATATGACCAACATCACAATACATCATTTCGCCTCGCCAAATCAATATAGGTCGTAGCCCAAGGACCGTAGTCCACCCGTACACTGAGCTTATAAATTGTGGCATGCCAATTGTATCCAAAGTCCTTTTGAATCCAAGGTCCGGTGACAATATCAATGATCGGTGCTCAATAGCAATGACAATACTCAATATGTATTCAATAACTTTAACAATGAACAATGTTTCAATATCAATGTCCTATAACAATATCAATGACATTAGCAATATTTCAATGATCTCAATGACGATGTCAATAGCCGGTGATTCTTTTACAATGTTTCGATGACAATAACCATGTCGATATCAATAATCTATGACAATAGCAATAACAATGGCAATGTCAATGCTCTATAATCAATATCCTATATTTCCATGATCCAATGATGATGACAATGTTAATGACATTAACAATACTCAATAACAATGGCAATATATGTCTTCGATGTTCATTAACAATGACAATTCTCAATACTTGATGCGATAACTTACCGATGCTTACCACAATACCCGCAAGCGGTTAGATGAAATAATCCTTAGCGATAAGGTTAGCAATGACAATTTCATTAAAAATGAAATCGAGAAAGGCACCTAGCCTAATCCCGAGACTTCGACTACACTCACCTTGATAATCTGAAGCTCATATGGCTCTCGGATAACAATCCCCTTGTTCCTCGCTTTCGGTGGAGATGATGGATGATCTCCATCAATTTCTTGAGCTAGGTAAACAATAGGATTGTGTTAGAATCAATATTACGATATCAAAATCAATATAACGATATCAAAATCAATATCTAAACTCACTATAGATAATATATATGAATTACTTATGGATAGCAAAACCTAGCTTGAGATTACTCTCAAACCCTCCATAGATTTCAACGATTGTTTGGGCGATTAAGCTTACCCGATCAATAACAATGATTTGATATCGATAAACCAAATAAATCTCAAGCTTCTAACCTCAACAATGGAGGTGCTAGCTTGGAGGAAGATGAAATGAGTGGTGCTTGCTTGTTTTAGAAGTCGGGTAAGTTTTCATATCCTTTTTCATTTCTTTACTCATATTCTTTATTAGGAGTTTTCTTTCAAGTGAAGGAATCCCTCCAGATAGTCCCATGTGTGGGAATTATAGTTGAGGAGGCTAGGCCCTCAACTCTTAGTTCTTTATACTTGTACCCCAAACTTTCAATTTCTATAATTTAGCCACTAAACAGGTTTTCAACACTTTCGATAAAGCCCATAGACAAAAATTTTGCTCAATTGGAGTCCCATATTGATACATTTGACCATGCAGTCAAAGTCAATATGATATTTGGATAATTTCGATGTAGGGTTTCTGGTCGCCGGATCCCAATTCTGACTAGACTGGATTTCGGGGTGTTACAAACTCGATATCTAATTGACCATCGAGGGATTCCCCCTGTCGCCCATAATTGAATCCTTAATTTGAAATATATCTTATCCATTCATAGCTTTTATATATTGTACTTATCCTTATTAAAAATATTTATATAATCATGCTAAGCTATTTTTTCGAATTTTTTTCTTGCACCCAATTTCAAATTTTTAGAAAATTTTATAATTTTTATGAAAATTATTTATCTTTTTTAAAATATTTATTTTATTATTTCTTGAAAATAGTTGAATATCTTTTTATATTTGGAGTATTATTTTAATTTTTTATAATTTTTCAAAATTGTATTTAAAAAACATTAGCATTTCCATTTAAATTTTCTTAATAATATTCTTTGAAAATTTAGAAAATTTCAACGATCTTTTAGGAATATTTTAATGATTTTCAAAATTTTAATTGTTTTACTATTTTATAAATTTAGTGATTTTTTAAAGTTTTTAAAATCATATCAAATCATAATTGTACAATGTCATCTACTAACAGAAAACTTTAACTCCGTCGCAATTTATTTTTATTTGTTCACTTTGAAAATGTATGCGAATTAAATAATTTTTTTAAAAGAAATAATTAATTTGCTCAGTTTATAAGTTGACAAAGATCTAAGGTATTTTTAAACCTAATGTTTCGTTTCAACTAATGATAAATTTAAATTTTTTTAAATTAAAATATTTTTTTCCAAATGAAAAGAGTAAAATCTCAATTTTAATAGTAGAGGGACTAAAATAGATTTTTGGTGTGATACATATCTTCCAGTAGACTTCAATAATTTCAATTATCAAATATTTAATTTAGTAGAAAATAAAAATAAAAGGATAAAATATTTCTTCCATGAATGTAGGCGTGGTTTAGAATCAAGGAAAACGTAGTAAATTAGTTTCGCAAGCATGGGTGTTTTGGGAACACAAGCAAGAAACATCCAACTGCTACAAGTCTAGTCCGTTGCTTTCATCAAACCACCCGACATTTGAACTTCCATTATTTCTTAAGCCAATAAGATGGTTAAAACTGATGGCTAGGCTACCAACCGCTAGTAAATTACTATTAAATTCAAAAGGAGGGAGACGAGGAAAAGACTGGAAAGTAAGAATATGGCGAAGAAGCAGCAGGTGATGCAGGTTCCTTCAGCAAGGGGCATAAGGAGCAGCTTCCAATCGCTTGTTGCGCTTCTCATTGCCTGTCTAGTCGTTGCCGCTATCTACCTGAGAGAAAGCAATGACCAATTGTTCCAGTATTGGACTACTCAAAAAGATCCTGCTGGCTTGTTGATGACAAGCTGCAATCTCTTCTCTGGAAAGTGGGTATATGGTAATAAATCCTACCCTTTATACAAAGAGAAAGAATGCGCCTTTATGTCTGATCAGTTAGCTTGTGAGAAGTTTGGGAGAAAGGATCTTAACTATCAGTTCTGGAGATGGCAACCTCACCAGTGTGACCTGCCCAGGTCTCCTCTTTTATTTCATGTCTATTTTGTTCTTCAATAATCTACGGTTAAGAATTGACCATATAGAGAGTAGAGACAGCAGGGATGATGATCGTTTTAAAGTTGCATTTGGGAATGTTTTTTTAAGTTTTTGTGGAATGTTTGCTTGTTTTATGTTAATAAGGTTCAATGCCACAGCATTGTTGGAGAGGCTTAGAAATAAGAGGCTTGTTTACGTGGGGGATTCACTCAACAGAAACCAATGGGTTTCTATGGTCTGCCTGGTGGACTCGGTCATCCCTCCAGTCTTCAGATCAATGCATAACAACGGTTCAATTAACATTTTCAAAGCCACTGCGAGTGTTCAATATTTCCATGTCCAATATAATAGTGGTTTATATAATTTATTCGTCTTATCATTTGCATTTTCTGCTGTTTTCCACTGTGGCTAAATTTCACTACAAATGAATGTTATTTAAGGAGTATAATGCAACAATTGAATTCTACTGGTCCCCATTGATGGTGGAATCCAACTCTGATGATCCAGTTAACCATCGGGTAGCAGATAGGATTGTAAAAGTTCAGGCAATCAAAAAACACGCAAGGCATTGGACTGATGCAGATTTCCTTATTTTCAACACCTATCTTTGGTGGAGAAGACGCCAAATGAAGGTTTTGTAAGTACATTTTCCAACGCCTAAATAATTACCACCTTTGGCATCCAAGTTTTAATTTGACGTGGATTTAAGATCAGGTGGGGATCTTTTGAAAAACCTGAAGATGGGATATGCAAAGCAGTAAAGTTGCCAAGAGTATACGAGATGGCCTTACAGACTTGGGCTCAATGGCTGGAGGTCCATGTCGATAGAAACAAGACCAAGTTATTCTTCATGAGCATGTCACCAACTCACCAAAAGTATACATATATGCAATATGATCATCTAATCTCTTATCTTTTGATTATTAGGAATCCTTGTACTGATGCAAACACTTTCCAGAGCCATGAAATGGGGTGGGATCGGAGGTGAAAATTGCTACGGTGAAACAAAACCGATTATGAAAGAAGGTTATGTAGGAGATGGAGCGAGTCCAAGGATGATGGGTGTAGTGGACAGCGTGCTTGGTGAACTGAAAAAAAGAGGTTTGAATGTGCAGATGATTAACATTACACAGTTATCAGATTATAGGAAAGAAGCTCATCCATCAATTTATCGCAAGCATTGGGAAACAATAACAGAAGAGCAATTAGCGAATCCCAAAAATTACTCCGATTGTATTCATTGGTGCCTCCCAGGAGTACCTGATGTTTGGAACGAGCTGCTCTACGCTTACCTTCTTCAACTTTGACAAATCCCATTTCCAAATAAAATGCTTTTGAAAATCGAGATTAATGCTGAATGTAACTGTTGATTCAATGAATGTAGCTGAGAAATCCTTGCATGTATCTTAACTCTTTAAGTTTCTTGAAAGGAAAGGAAAGTAAAAAACTAGTTTTCCTTGTTTGACGACACATCATTAAAAACTAGTTGATCCAGATGCATGGGCGGCGGAGCCGCATGGACCTTAAAATTTTTGAAAATTCGTTATATATATAATGTATATAAAAAATTAAAAATACATATAAATAACACATATTTATAAATAATTAATTCTCTTTAAATACGGATAAAAATCTGACACCCTAAATAAAATTCCTTATTCCGCCCCTGTACAGTTGAATCTCGGTGAAAAGGAGACTAGTCGTTACCTGCTATGCTTCTGTTTTTAGCTAAAAAAATATTCCCCTCCCTCCTTATAATCCGTGGACTGTTCATCCATTTCACCAAATATATTTCCTAGCATGATATATTGAGCCACTAAGAAGTCTCTCCTAGTCCTGCAGGTTGTATTTTCAACGCATCACTTGAAACTGAAAAAGACCTTCCACCGGCCAAATCAAACTTTTATTGGAGGTGGCTTAATGAGAATTGAATCATTGTGAAGTCTTCTACACAGTATATATATTCTACTTCCAAGTTCCTATCCAAAACCATATTCCTATAATTTAACAAGAGAATTCATTTTGATGTATTATTGGCAACCTTTTATATTATGTTGGAAAAGTGGATTATATGATTAATTAAATTATCAAGATGAATATTTTTTTGATAAATAATGTGATACTACCACAGGCCTCATTAAAAACTCCCCTGAACCTAAATAGGGAAAAGAGTACCCATGATAATATTTACAGGACAAGCGAGATAAACTCGGCTAACACAAAAAAATAACGCTAGACATTATAAAAACTAGAACCACTAATAACAACAATACGAAAAAACAAGCAAGACTAACCACCCGGATCCTCGTGCATGTTGAAGCGCACAACAACATCTTCAGCAGACCACGCCTAAACATTCAAGTTCTCCTCCAAACACCATGACTTATCCTGATCAACTAAAGCAGCTACAGCTTGCGGTGATCTCAAAAAACAGAATTGTCCATCGATCTATTACCCAACGCGGCTAAACTGTTAGCAACACTATTACGCTCCCTGTGTATATATCAAACCATCATTCTCCAATCCCTTTCCAACATTTTAATGATCGACTCAACCAAGCCGCTCCCCGATAGAGCAGTCGACGTGTGGTTAAGAATTTTGACCACCTCCAAGCTATCAGTCTCTATTTCTACAAAGCGAGAATCCAAGGACCAAGCATGAAGAAGCGTATCATTGAGCGTCCATAGCTCAGCAAGGAGCACAAAACAACGACCAATGTATCGCGAGAAGCCAAACAATTAGTTGCCCTGGTCATCCCGAAACACTCCCTCTATCGCCACTTGCCCATCCATAGTGTTGACCGTAGAATCCACATTCGCCTTTACCCAACCAGTGCGTGGTCGAATCTATGGTAAAGAAGCTGGAGGCTGAGCAACCGCTCTCTACACAGGGGTAAGGAAAACATGTGCGCATTCCTTGACCAGCCAGCTCCCCCGAACCGATATGTCCTCATGTTGAACAAACTCCAGATCAAATAAAGCACTACACCTAGACTTCCAAAGTAACCAACAAAATACTACAAAACGAATACTCCACGTACCATCATGTGTTAACTCCTAAAAAATAGCAATTTTTATGCATATTTTACAATGCTTTTGCTTCTCTTTAGGTCTAGATGTTTGCATTTAGTTGTTAAATTCATGCATTTGCATAAGGAGTTAAGGAGATAGGGAATTTTTGTGCTTTGCCAGTATGAATGGTTGCTTTGTTGGCATTAATACAGGCTTGACAGAGCTAGACAGGCTTGGCAGTACAACACATGAGCAGAAATAGGAAATGCCGAAGAGAATGCTGAGTAGTAGCTGGTAAAGTTAGACCAGAGATTGCCCAGCTCGGCTGGCATAGAAATGAAGTCTGATGCTCGATCAAGTAGCAATTAAACCTTACATGCATACGTTAGCCCTAGGATTCAAACTTGGATAAAAGGATCACGCTTCTTATCCTTTGCACATTCAAATTTCAAAGTCGAAGGCTTATCCTAGTGTTCCCACGCAAGCCTAGTTAATGAGATCAAGCAAGCACTTGAGGGAGAGATCAGAGAGAAGAGGCTGCACTATGGTGAACCGAGAGGTGACGTGGTTTGACCAGCTAAAAATTGAGAGCTTGGAGCCATTGAAGGGTTGCATCAACGAATCTCTTTCTTTCCCATTCTCTTAGTTTTTATTTGTTTTTATTTATTTAAATGATGTGGAGAAATGATGATATTTTGTGGATGGATCCCCTAACCATGAACTACTATTTTATAGTTGGTTGAGGGATGTTTGCGTTTAACACTGGTTTTGTGCTTGGTTTTTAATAAATCAAATGCCTTGGTATTGTTTTTTGTATCTAGAATGTACTTCAGTTTTCTAAATTCTTTGTCATGTGACCGCTGGCATTGTTTGCTTATTACACCTTAATGTCTTAATAGACTTGAGGGGTAACGACTAGTTGCCAGATACTAAGGAGAGAAGCTTCGAAAGAAGATGTTCAAGTAGATGAGCTTACTTGTGAAGTGAATCTACCCCTTAGGAGTATAGATTGGAACTTAATCAAATTAATTAATGAAAAACTTTACTATAGACATATAGGGGTTTAACATGGTTAATTTCGGGCATTAGCATCGACAAAGGTAATGTCATCCTTGAATATGCTCAACAATAATTCCAAGGCACGATGTTATTAAAGGCTGGCATGAATAGCGTTAAAACCAGACATCCCTTGCTAACGCTCATCACTCATTTGAAAAATCTTCTTGCCAACATTGTTTTATTTTCATTGCATTTCTTTAAGTTACCTTTCTAAAACAAACTATAAATCAATCCAACATTTTTCATTGACAAGTAAACAATCAAACTCTTGGTCAATCCCTATGGATTCGATACTCATCTTACTGTTGTATTACTTGCTGACTGTGTATACTTGCACGCAAAAGACTCAATCTTGGCATTATTTTCACTTATTTTCACTACAATTTTCATTCTTTTGCCAAGCGTTAGCATAGTCAACAAGTTTTTGGCACCGTTGCCAGGGATTACGACTTAATTAATTGTTTTAATTTTTACTTGTTTTTCTTTTTCTTTTTGTTTGTTTTATTTTATTTCTTTGTTTTGAACGGTGTTTGACCAGAAATCGCCCTATGGTGGAAGATTGGCCATACGATCCAAAAATCGAAAGAACCTTACGAAGGTTAAAGAAAAAGTTTGAGAGATGGCTCAACAAGGCAATGGAGGAAATGATGTCTTAAACAATGAAGAGAATTCACCAAATAACAATGGGATACCACAAGCTCCTGTTGCCCCAACCGTTAATGTGAAGGATGAGAGACCTATTAGAGAGCACTCGACACCAAACATTGACAATTTAATGCCAGGACTGATTGGTCTTGAGGTAAATACATAGAATTTTGAACTCAAACTGGTAATGATACAAACACATTTGAATGTAGGACAATTTGATTTGAGCACCTACTGGAGATCCAAGGTAACACTTGAAGCAATTCTTGGAGGTTTGCCAGCTATTTCAGTAGCCTGGAGTATCAGAAGTTATGATGAAGCTGAAATTATTTATATTCTCCCTAAGAGATAGAGCAAAAAAATGGTTTAGTTCTTTGCCACCAGGTTCTGTCATCCCATGGGGAGATCTATGCCATAAATTTTTGCTATGATTCTAGCCACCTAAACTCACTGCTAAACTAAGTAGTGAGATCATCACGTTTAGGCAGGCTGATGATGAGACCCTATATGATGCATGAGAGAGATTTAAGGACATGTGGTAGAGGTGTCCCATTCATAGATTCCCAAAATGGACCCAGATGGAGACCTTCTATAATGGACTCAATGCATAAGCCATAATGGTTGTTGATGCTTAGGCAAATGGTTCACTGCTTGACAAAAACTATACAGAGGCAGTTGGCATCCTTGAGAGGATTTCAATTAATGATTTTGAATATCCTACCGGCAGACTTGGGACTGGGACTAAAATTGGTGGGAAACTACAAATAGATGAACTTACATCAATCTACACTTAGATTTCCAATTTTACTAGCATGGTGAGAACTTTGCAAAAGAGTAATGAGGCCCAAGAAGTTAAGGCATTAGGCCTATTCTGTACAATATGTGGAGAGGATAATCACATAAAAGATTTCCCTGGCAACCCCGAGTCGTTAAATTTTATTGGCAATTTTAATCGTAAATATAATCCAAATTCCAATACTTACAATGCAGGATGGAGACAACACCTAAATTTAGCTTGGGGAAATCAAGGAGGTAACCAGTACCATGCTCAGCAGCAGAACAACAATGCCCAGCGTCAAATCAATGCCCATCAAGGTTTCAATCAAAATGCACAGAGGGCGCAAAATAATTTTTATGCAGTTCAAAGGAACAACTAGGGGACTTTGACAAATTACATGGAGAGGAATGATGCAACTGTCCAGAGTTTGGCAATATCTATGCGAAACTTGGAGGTACAGATTGGACAGATTGCTAGTGCACTTAGCAATAGACCCTAGGGAGTGTTGCCAAGTGATATAGAGGATTCCAGACAAAATCGTAATGAACAATGCAAAGTTGTAACTCTTCGGAGTGGTAAACAATGTGAGGCTAAGACACCTGTCAAGCAACCAATTAGTTGCTAGGAGAAAGAACCAGTAAATGAACCAAGAGAAGTAGAAAAGAAAGAAGTGGACATAAGCGATGCCAAACCCTAATTCGATGCCAGATCGAATTCTGACGCTAGACCACAGTCTGATGCCAATAAAACCTTGGCAAAGTCGGCTAATCCAGCATATGCTTATCCACCTCCACCATTTCCACAAAGACTACAAAAGCACAAGTAGGATCAGCAATTTAAGCACTTCTTGGAAGTTTTTAAACAATTTCATATCAATCTACCATTGGTGGAAGCTCTCGAGCAGATACCCAATTATGTTAAATTCATGAAGGACATTGTAACACCCCTTTCCTGGCCTGGTCGAGAACCGGATCAGAGAGTGCTACCAGTGAATGATACGGTGATCAGTGCGATAAAATTTCAATAATGGATAACACTTAATCAGTATTATACCTTTCAGACATTACCCAATATCAACATTAGCTCAATTCATCTTATTTAAGACAATGACTAATCAATTAGGACCAATTTCTAACTTTTATGAGTTTTAGGGACTAAACTATAAATTTAGTAATTTAGAGATCCTTTAATGCAATTAACTATACAAATATGAAATTCAATACAATGATAGTGACCTTGTAAATTTTCATGCCATTCCGATATCATTTAACCATCTAATTAGATCATAAAAAAATCAGTGATCATTTTGTAAATTGTTCAAAGCTGTGTTCAATGCCGTTTAACGAAATTAACTACCACCGTAACAAAACACCTTGGTGCCGTATCGGTACGGGCGTACATGAATTGAACTCCAAATAAAATTGTCCAAACATGTATCAATACGGCCGAGGACCATACCAATACCGCATGCAAGGGTAACAACCCAATTCTAGCAATTCAAGAACTCGTATCGGTACAACTTGACCTGTATCCATATGGGTTGACTAACATTGACTTTGACCATGACCCGTTTTGATACACCCCAAGGCCATATCGATACATTTAAATGCCCCAACCTTACTGCCAAAACCTATATCGATACACTTCAACCTGTATCGATACGCTATGGTTAACTCATGCTTCTTCAGGCCAAATATGCAAGGCCATATCGATACAGCTTGACCTGTATCGGTATGCCTTGCACTGTAATGTCAAATTTTGTTTGGTTTTTAGTCTATTTGACCTAGCAATCAATGTCAAAATGCAATGAAACTTTACCAACAATATTTCAATGATATAATCTACTTGCATGCCAAATTTTAGGGTTGTTCCAATCTATTTACTATGTTTTTACCTTTTTAGGCCAATTATGTCATTTTAACCATTTTTAACCAAAACCAAGGTGTCATTTAGAGCCTTTATGGTCTATACAAAATATAGCTACTATACACATAACCAAAAGACCATATCTAACTAGTTTAACTACTTTGCCACCATTCTAGGAGTTCGAAATGACAAAACACATTACTATAATCTTGTGGTGACTTGCCGAACTTCCAACTAGCTTCAATCTCAATCCAATATACTTTATTAACTTGAAATGTGGAAGATTAATGCATTAGACTTACATAGTCTAAGTGAGGTAGCCATAAACAATGAATGAGTAAAATGTAGAATGTAGCATGATTCAATATCATCAGTGGCATTCATGGCGTGAACAAGTATTTCAATGGGAAACTATGCAGTATCACTACACATAGGCAATGACCAATAGCTACATCAATAGCAATATGCAATAGCTAGTAGCAACATTCAACATCAATTTAATCTTGATCGATACTTTAGCAACAATTAACGTCATATCCATGCTCAATAACATGTTTACCAATAATATTAGCCTTTTTAATGCCTTGTTTAATCTTATAACATCATTCTACTTGGATCACCTTTGGACGTCAATATCAATGGTTTGGTGTAAAGCAAGCTCAAAGCACAAAGCAATGGCTTGTATCAATAATTTAATGCTTCTGGTGCCCATACTTTCTCAAACCGAACCTCTACCTTGCCTAGGGTCGTCACCCTTGAGCCGTAGCTCATGGACCGTATTCCCAATATATATATCAAGTATCATGCCAAGGTGTCCAAGGACTTTCATATTAAGCATCTCTTATGTCAAGGATGAGTCTTAGCTCTAATAGTCTTTGTCAATAATTCGATGAGACAATGATTCAATGATTTAGTAACAATATTCAATATCAATAACAATATCAATGGCAATGTTCAATGATATCAACGACAATAACAATGATCAATACTTCATTTACCATGCTTCGATGATGATGGCTACAATATTTCAATATCAACGATTCGGTACAATAATTCAATGCTGCAATTCAATAACAATGGATCATTAGCAATATCCGAATAACAATGATTCAATACGATAACTCAATAACAATAATAATCATAACAATAAATCAATAGCAATGCTCAACATCAATACTTCAATGCTTCAATTTCGATACGCAATAAACACTGTTCAATACTCAATAATTCAATGCAATGTTCAATAACAATGATTGTAACAATAGCGATAACAATGTTCCATGCCCAATGTCCAATGCATCTTTAACTCAATGACGTTAACAATTATGAAACCGATGGCGATGATCAATAACATTAACAAAGACAATATCGGTATCTGATACTCAATACTACACTTACCGATGCATACCAACAACACCAACTAAGTGGTTCAATGTGAAATCCCTTAGCAATAACATTAGAAATGCTATATACAATGACAATAGAATCAGGAAAGGCACCTAGCCTAATCCTGAGACTCCAACTACACTCACCTTGATAATCTGAAGCTTCTACGGCTCTCGGATAGCAATCCCCTTGTTCCTAGCTTTAGGTGAAGATGATGGGTGCTCTCTTTCAATTTCTTGAGCTAGGTAAACAATAGGATTGTGTTAGAATCAATATTACGATATTGAAATCAATATAACAATATCAAAATCAATATCTAAACTCAATATATGCAATATCTATGAATCATCCATGGATAGCAAAACCTTAGCTTGAGATTACTCCCAAATCCTCCATAGATCTCAACAAGCGTTTGGGGAATTAAGCTTACCTGATCTATAGGAATGTTTCGATAACAATAAACTGAAGAAAAATCTAAACTTCACTCCACCAACAATGGTGGTGCTTGCTTAGGAGAAGAAGATGATGATGAAATTAAGGTGTGTGCTTAATTTGGCAATTAGGTGAAGCTAAATGGCTATTGATCCTTTCTTTTAGCCCTTTCAACAAGGCTTTCCTTCATATGAATGAATTGCTCCTGATCATCCCACGTGTGGGTGATTATAATTGAGGAGGGGCTAATCGCAAGGTTAGTCCCTCAACTCTCAGTTCTATATACTTTTGTGCCCAAACTTCCAATTTATATAATTTAGCCACTAAACAGGTTTTCAACACTTCTAATAAGGTCCTTAGAAAATAACTAGACTTAATTAGAGTCCAATATCAATACAATTGGCCTCGCGGTCATAGTCAATACAATATTTGAACAATTCTGATGTAGGGTTCCTGATCACCGGAACCCAATTCCTACTAGGCCAGATTTTGGGGTGTTGCAGACATTTTGTACAAAAAGAGGAAATTGGGTGATTTAGAGACTATAGCTCTCACTGAGGGATGCAGTGCAATGATACTCAATCGATTGCCACCAAAGCTGAAAGATTTGGGAAGTTTTACTATTCCCTATACCAATGGCTACAGATTCATGGGTAAGGCACTGTGTGACTTGGGAGCCATCATCAATTTGATGCCAATATCTATTTTCAAAAAGCTTGGCAATGAAGCAAGGCCTACCACAATAACACTTCAGTTGGTAGATTGATCTTTTGCACATCCTAGTGTCACAACCATTTTTAGGAGTTTTGACGTTTTGGAAAACTTTATAAAAACGCAGAGTCGCCACCAATATTTTTAAAAAAAGTGTGATTGGATCAACTTTAAAACAAGGGTATTTTGATAAAACATTTTATTTACCAAAAAAGCATTTTGGTCTACGGAAAACAAAGAAAACAAGTTCAAGGGTCGGTTACGTGTGGGGAAGGGTTAGCACCCCCACAACGCCAAAAAATTGGTACCTAATTGATTTCTAAAAAAATGCTTTGAAAACTAGAATTTGCAAATTCACAACATTTTGATTTATTTGTCTGCTTAGTGAATGTAAATCTCTTTTAACGACCTTATCGCCCGAGAAATGAACTTTAATCACCGCCAACACTTCTGGCGCTAACCCATCATTCCCGTTTGATAAGACACCACATTAATTAAGTTTTCACTTTTTAATAAATCAACAAGAAAATTAGATATGTTAAAGTCTTTTAATTAAAATCTAATTAGTGATTAATACCAAAAGAAACATCTACATTCATTTTAACTATTAAGGTTTAAATACAATTAAGTGTGTCTTATTGAAAATGAAGAATGTTTTACAACATACATGTCTCTATTCTAGGTTTTTAGTACCTATTCTTAAGGTTTAACACTTATATATGTACATATAAACAAAAGGAACAAAATTACTTAAATTAAATTAATTATAAAATAATTGCTAAAACAAAGGAAAGGATAATTATTTTTACCTTTTTTAAAAAATATATTAGTGACTAAATTGAAAAAAAAAACAAAATGTGAGGGTTAATTTGAAAACAATTAAAAAAATTAGTGCCAAATTGTGAAGAAAAAGGATGAAATTTAATAGATTTACAACAAAGGTGCTGCGGTGCTAGAATCGAGAAAGAAGGGCGCGTGTTATAACCGGGTACAGGTCAGGTCACTAGGTTGGTATATATAGCAATTATAATAAACAAAAATCATAATCCCCTTATTTATCAAAATGGATCAAAGCCCTCTTCTTAAAAATCCTCTGATATGTTCTTCGTGTTCTTCATAAAATGAAGAACACGATGAACATCTGTCGTGCCGGCCGCCATCCATGAGCGCTGGCCGCCGTTGCTGCCGGAAAAATTTTCCAGAAATGTTTATTTTCCCAGATTCTGGCGACCCCAAATTGCGTTTTTCCACCAGAGTTACGTCGAAATCGAATCATAACGGTGTTTCAAATGAAATAAATGTAAAAACAATCCCCTTTCTTTGTTAAATTCAAAACAGAAAAGAAAAAGATAGAAAATGTTACTAGAAACTTGCTTCTTTTATTGTTTTGGAACTTCGATTACAACTGCTTGCTTCTGCTGGTTTTACAACTTTCGAATACTAATTGTAAGTGTATCTATCTAGTGTGTGTTTTCTGTAATTGTTGTGTGTAATTCTTGTTGTTTACATGAAATTACATGGGTTTTTATAGGTACATTCATGCTTGAATTTCAAGCAAAAATCCCTAATGATCATCCTCGAAAATGCATCCTCTTTGATTCTGATTGCTTGATTATTGCTATGACATTGATTTAGGGATTCAATTCCTTTTGTATTGGTTGACTTTGCCTCTGATTTGATCCTGATTTGTAGCTAAGGCTTTGGTTTAGGGATTCAATTCTCTTTTGATTTTATCTTGATTTTTATTGAATTGTCAAGCTCCAATTTTATGGATTTAACCCTCTTGTTTTTCTGATTGCATACTTCCGATGACTCGAACGGCGCCGGTGAGGAACAATTGAAGCGAGTGGAACATCAGAGAAAACGAAGCGTTCATCGCCAGCTGGAAAGTCAGCACGTGACTACCACACGCGAGTGGCGATCCACGTACTCTGTTGTTAGCCGATCTGGGCCGTTGGATTGCTCACTGATCTACGGTCTAGATGACGGGTCATTTGCCTTCCTCCAGCTAGATCCCGCGTGCAAGGCGTGCTTCATCCTTACCGTTGGATCTATCTTGATCCAACGATCCCTTATCTGTGCAAAAACACAAAGAGTTAGGGCCCCCTTTTAATTCAAATTTAACCAGGCCTAAATAGGCCTTTGTTTAATGAAAAAAAACTCTATGTATCTTTAATGGACTCTATTTTTTATAAATTTCAATTGGGCTATGTTTTATATTTTGGGTTTTAATAACTACATACTATATTAACTACTAACTAACAACAAATGTATACAACTATGGCAATAATATGGATAACAATTATACTAAATACACTAAGTATATGACATCTAGATAATTCTAATTACTACATTAATTTTAATAACACTAACATATGGCACTTATACTAATTATGATGTAACACTAACGATGTTATATAATACTACCTAACCAGAAATGACATAGTTAATACAATGAAAGTAAAAGAAATTAGGTGAAAATTCAGTGACAACAGCTGCCCCTATTTGGTCATTTCGGGGGAACAAGAATAGAGCAAATAACAGAAGACACTTATTTTCACCAATTACCAAACCGTCAATTCCTAAAAAGATAGGCGAGTTCTATTCTCCATGCGCTCGAATAGATAAGCAAGTTCCACTCTCCAAATGCCTGAACGGATGGGCGGGTTCTATTCTCTACATTCTCGAATAGATAAGCAAATTTCTATTCACCGAATGCCCGAACGGATAGGTGGGTTCTATTCTCCTTGTGCTCGAATAGATAAGCGAGTTCCATTCTCCATATACCCAAACGAATAGGCGAGTTCTATTATCCTCGTGCTTGAATAGATAAATAGGTTCCATTCTCTAAATGCCTGAACGGATGGGCAGGTTCTATTTTCCTCATGCTCGAATAGATAAGCAAATTTCCATTCTCTGAATGCCCCAACGGATAGGCAGGTTCTATTCTCCTCATGCTTGAATAGATAAGCATATTCCATTCTCCAAATGCTCGAACGGATAGGCAGGTTTTATTCTCCTCGTGCTTGAATAGATAAGCAAGTTCCATTGTCCAAATGCCTGAACGGATGGGTGGCTTCTATTCTCCTCATGCTCGAATAGATAAGCAAATTTATATTCTCCGAATGTCCTAACGGTTAGCCAGGTTCTATTCTTCTTGTGCTCAAATAGAAAAACGGGTTCCATTCTCCAAATACCCGAACGAATAAGCGGGTTCTATTTTCCTCGTGCTTGAATAGATAAGCAGGTTCCATTCTCCAAACGCCTGAATGGATATGTGGGTTCTATTCTCCTCATGCTCGAAGAGATAAGCAAATTTCAAAAGATGACTTCATCCTCCATACGCTTGGATGAATAAGCAGTTTCCAAAAGCTGTCAAAAAACAAATGCAAATGATCCAACTAAGATGTGTATGCCCTTAGGGATGCCTAGTCATGAATGCATGTCTTATTTCTTTTGCTCTTTTTTCTTAACAATTTTTCTCAAGCAATAGACACAAAAGAAACTGTGAAGCTCCGGGAAACTTGGATTATATCATCTCAAACATTTTCTCAACTCTGGTAACATATGGTGGGTGTCTGTTTTGGCCTATCCCATCAAATACAACAATATGATTTCTTCTCATTTCTGTACACTGAATGACTTTGCACTATGTTACTTGGTTCACAAGAAAGCTTGCAATAACCCATCTTTCAACGCTAGTTGGCTTTACCAATTTCTTGTTGTTAAAATTCCATCGTCTATTCCTTGGAGAGAAATCTTCACCATTGCCTACTTTTAACCTTGAGAGCTATAGGACACGTACTTCGATTTGGGTGAAATTGGAGTTTACCAAAACATCACCATGTTGTACCATAAGTTTAATGCCCTGTTCTTTTCCTGTGACTTCTGCCTCTTCCTCCAGGAAAGCTCTTTGCGAATTGTATAGCGTTGCTAGGACACCTAAAAGTGAAATTCTGTGGGGACATATGGGGAATGCATTGGCTTGCTATCATTAATGCGTGGGAAAT
The DNA here is from genome assembly GCA_019671005.1 of Hibiscus mutabilis. NCBI lineage: Eukaryota > Viridiplantae > Streptophyta > Magnoliopsida > Malvales > Malvaceae > Hibiscus > Hibiscus mutabilis. Next base: position 39,922,530 of record CM033721.1, read on the forward strand.
CATCTGAAAGTTGAAACTGTATGCTACGATGATAATCATAGATAGTCATCTTCATCATCTCTGCTTTACCATTCTCAGTCTTTGTACTTCTTTGCTTTATATGATCTTTATACATTTGCTTGCTCAATCCAGTTATCTTGTATTCCTGGTTGGAAAAGATAACTTTATCCTTATATTCTTCAACACTCTTTTAGCCTTTGTCAAGTTATCATTGTAGTTGATACATCAATGTTTAGTGACAGTGTAACACCCCTTACCCGGGCTAGTAGAAACCCGGCTCGGGAGCGTTACTTAACAACCAAGCAAGGACATGGCAAGGCAATACAAACAATACAAGAACAATCAAGCAACTTAACATTCATTACTTATCATGCAAGCAACTCATACTTAGAATTCAAATCATTAAAGGCATTCGAACAAGGCCAAGGCAACCAATCATACATTACTTACTTATCAAACAAGTAGGCTCACATTTTATTGAATCTTTCAATCTAACCAATCAAATATGTCATTAAATTAATTCATTTCATGCTTACATTACAAGATACTACATTATTGTAATCACTCATTTTTATCTGTAAATACATATCAGTGTTGCATGTATACATATTATATTATATATGCATGAGTGTTATTAGTTTATGTGTGCATGTATATTATAACCTATGTATGTATACATATTAAATACGATGTATGTGTGTCGCGTATGCATCTATATTTAGTACGAGCGTATTTAATCGAAAGAAATATGTCAGTTAGCAGTCCAGATCTGAAAAAGCAAATATTATACTACTTGTACTAAAACCAAAGATAGACATATATATGTACGAAAACAAATATTTTGTAACAACAAGTTGGAATCGAACAAGCAAAGTTGTAATCGAAAGGAAAGAAATACAAAAAGTCAGTCCAGTGGTAAATACTTGTCCCTTTTTTATTTTTTGCATGCATACACAAAAGATAGGTAAAAAAAAGAGGGTTAGAAGTCTTACCATCACCGTCGGTGGGTCTCCCCTCACCAGTTATAAGCCTTTTCGGCTTCCCCGAGCTGGACATGGTGAACTGAAAGGAGTGGGAGACCCCTTTTTGGTTTCGTTTTGGGTTGAAAAATGGTTTTTTTTTTCGTTTCGTATTTCCTAGATCTAGGACAAATGAAAGCTTTTTCTCTGAATCTAAGTTAAGATCTGTGTCGAGGGTAAGGTGGGGGTTATTTTGGTGTGTTTTTTGAGGGTCGCCGGTGCCGGTTAGCGGCAGCCGGCGGCAGAGAATACGGCGGCCGGCCGCCGGATTCTGGGTTTCAGGGGAGGTTTGAGAGAAAACGAAGAACAAAGGCTTGGTTATAAAACTGAAAAATGAAACATATGGGGGAAAAATTGGTTTCGGCCTAAAAGAGGGGTTTTTATAGCTGTTATTATTTCGTGAAATGGGGAAATTACGTAATAAATCCCCCCGCGCTTTCAATATTTTCACTTCTGTCTCGCCGCATGGTATATTTACAACTCTGGTCCCCCTTGTATTTCAAAATCTTGCAATCCAGTCCCTAAATTACACCGAATCAGTTTTTAAATGGTAAAGTTACCCCTTGAACCATCCCGCGTTTTTGAACTTTTCATTTCGGGTCCGCCCCTTGGTCCAATTACAGTTTTGATCCTTTTAGGTTCTGTCTATTTCGCATTTTCGTCCTTAAATTACATATTATTGTTCTTTAATTTCTGCCACTGACTTTTATTTTTTTCATTTCAGTCCTGTTTCCATGTAAATATTCATGTTCATATTATAATCGTATATGTTAATGTAGTCTTTTGTCTTATTTTATATCCCTCGTATATGCCTTGTATTTTTATGTTTACATGTATATGTGTGTTAAGTTTATAATGATTATGTATCTTTTTGTTCAGTTATTCGTATTAAGCATATTATGTTCTAGTTGGTTCGTACACGACATGTTTTGTATTTTTGTATGTATTGTATGTTCTCTTGACCTTTAGGTTACGTGTTAGTGTGTCTTCTTTTTATGTATAATATATTGTTCCATATATGTTGAAATATATTTTATTTCTAATATGTATGTCTTCTTGAAATATGTGCTTTTGTCTATACATGTATTTATTCCTATCGTGTTATTGTGGCATGTTAAGTTCGCTTTTATCTAATATTAAGCTTGGTATGTAAATGCGTGTTTTAATTACGTATTTTATTTATGTTAGATTAGTATTCTGTTATGTGAATATTTACTGTTTTTAAATTATCTGCTATGTCTTATATTTTTGTCACTAAGATTGCATATGGTATATAAATTGTTAATGCGGTGCCCTTTTATCCAAGCGTAAACGGGGCCAGTATCAGGCGTAGTGATAGTGGTTGGGCGTTTATTCTCGGATAACGGGGTCCTTAAAATTTATTCGCAATTATGACCGAATTTTAAAATAATTGTCACTTTAATCCAGAAAATCCAATATTAATAAAGCGGTAATTATTAAAGTACCAATTTTGGGCGGTGTGGGGGTGCTAATCCTTCCCCATCCGTAACCGACTTCCGAACCCATTCTTTGAATCTCTGGTTTTATGGTGTCCGGCCTACCTAAGTGGCCGGTGGCGACTCCATTTTTTTTAAAAATGCGGTTTTTTTAAAACCCCATGGAATAAATATTTTATATCCAAAAGAATCACAAACACCTTTCAAACCCTTCGAAAACCCTCATCGTTTTTTTAGCGATAAGGAAAAGACATCGCTACAGATGGCGACTCCGCTGGGGACATTTTTTGTTTTTTCAAAAAACAAATGAGAGTCAAGCTTTTAAAATAATTACCGCTTTACTAATATTGGAAGTTCCGGATTAAAGTGACTATTAAATTAACATTCGGTCATAATTGCGCGTTTATTTTAACGCATTTAAATATGGCATATAAACCCGTTTTTTTAAGTGGGGGAAAACGCTAATGCTTTCGTGGAGATATCGTTCTCCCGTATGGGCCTAGCAAGTACCTTCAGGGCTCGAGTACCTTATGCTTTCGTAAGGATATCATTCCTTTGTACGGGCATAAGCGAATGGGTCCCCCTGAATTGAACTCGGTTGAAAGGAGCCTATAATGGGTATTGATCGGGGGCCTTGCTACCCTTAGTAGGGGACAACAAGGACAATTCAGGTACCTCCTAGAACCAAGACTGCATGTAGAGAATACATAGAAACCCACCCTGTTAGAGCCATGCGGATAACCTTAGGTGTTTTAGACGGGATAAATAGGGTTGTTTTGTGTGTTTATTCTGTTTAATTTTGTCCTTTTATTTATGTATTTATTAATTTTATCTGGTACTGACTTGTTTTCTTTTCGCTTTTGTTTTTTTTCTCATACATCATGCATTTGCATCACATAAAGGTACTGTATCAAGTGGTTTGCCCGATCAGAAAGTCTTTCACCATGGAAAAAAGGTGTCTTAGGAAAGAAGAGCTTAATTTGTTAGTCAGACATTGGTCAGAGGTCAACCAGAAAACCCAAGGGGACAGTTTGCCGAACGAACGCGTAATAGCAGGGTACACCTATGTGAGTCTCCAACAGAACGACTTATGGGATCTTCAAAGCATTTGGGAAAGATGGGACCGAAGACTACAAGACTTGTTCTGCGATAGTTATGGCGACATTGCACAGCTGTTATATGTTCGGGTTAACCAACCCCTACTCCGAGCTATAGTCCAGTTCTGGAATCCGGCTTTTTGCTGCTTCACCTTCAATGGGCAGGACATGATGCCTACAGTAGAAGAATACATTGCTTTACTTAACCAGAAAAACATTCAGGAAGATTGGATCTACGCGAAGCCTCCGAGGAATCAGAATTACACTGCGAAACTCAAAACCTTTGCAGGAATGAGTGACGATTGGGTTAATGGCCTCCTTCAGATCTGAGGAGACAATACAGTCTTTGCATGGGAAAGTATTCGGGACATCATACCGACATATCAGACAAGGCAAAGAAAATGGACCTGTTCGCCTTAGGAATATATGGCTTGGTGATCTTTCCAAGAGTACTAGGGAACATTGACATAGCCATTCTGGACTTATTTGAGTGGGTAAAACGGAAAGCAAACCCAGTACCAACAATCTTGGTCGAGACTTTCATTTCCTTAAATGCTAGCCGGAAACATGAAGAAGGACGTTTTCGAGGATGCGCACAGCTGTTACAAGTATGGATTCAGAGTCACATGTGGAAGACACCGACGAGGGTCCTGCCGGGGATATCCTTCCAAGGTTTTTCGCCTTTACGGGAGTACTTAGCAAAGGAATGGCGAGAGGATTTGAAAACAAAAATGTGGACTAGTTTCTTCAGGAACATTCAAGATGAAGACATAGCATGGGGGGTCCCATGGCTCAGTAAAGTTAATTATTTTCTATACAGTTGTGGTGATTTCAACTGGCTGATGATGTTGGGATTGCATGGAGGGATCGCCTATGCTCCGCTTTTAGTGTCTCGACAGTTCGTATCACGATAGTTTATTCCCAATACCGCCAGATTAAGCCAAACTGAATTTCTTTTTAAAGGGGAGTTCAAAGGAAAAATTCAGACCATCATGAGGGCCTGGGACCATTGTTACCGGATCAGGGTGGAAGGAGAGACCGAGCACATGACTACCCCGGACTACAATCTTTGGAGACGTTTGAGGGTTAATAATGTGATTCCCGAATCTGATCAAGGACCAGCAGTGTCACTCGAAGAGCTTACAAGGGTGGTACCGTCTGAAGCTGACATCTTAAGGAATGAACTCGAAGAAGTTAAAAAGAAAATGGACATCCAACAGACCCAACATGCGAGCGAGCTCTATAAGGCAAGCTTAGAGGTTGACGAGCGGGACGGGATCATTAGGCAGTTGAAGAAATTAAATGCAGATTTGAACGACAAGAATGCTCTTTATCGAAAAGATGCCCTTCTACTACAAGCAAAAATACAGAAGGCCAGCCGGAGTCAATTCATAGCCGTGGAAAGAGAAAGGATGAATGGTATTCGTTTGGTGGAAGAAGAACGAGAAATCAGCAAGAGAGCAATCGAGAAAGAGATAGAAAGTTGCCGGTTGGCTATGGAAGAAGAAAAACGGTCCTCCAAGAAGGCCATTGATCAGGAAAAGGAAAGATTCAGGCAAGAAATCAGCAAGGGAAAACAAGCTGTCCATCATGAGAAAGAAAGCGTCGCCGTATGGAAAAGAAAGTCCATGAGTAGCCGAAATAGACTGTTAGAGATGCAAAAACTGTACGATGACACTATTCAAAGTCTGGAGCAAAGCCAAAGTCAGAATGGCGAATTAAAAGGAAAGTTGGCGGAAGTTGAACACTCACTTCGAATGTACTACCACAGAAATGGTTTCAATGAGCTTCAAGAAAGAGAGCGCGAAGTAAGCATGTTACGAGCACGAATTAAGTCCCTCGAAGCAACTGTTGAGGATTACAAGGAAAGAATTAGTGTGTTCGAGGAGGCTGCAGCCGGAGGGGACACCTATTGGCAAAAGAGAGTACGTGACGCTGCCCGGATGGTACAGGATAGGGACCAATATTACGCAAACCTAATGGTGGACATACAGCGAGTCGCCAGGCATGTGAATGATTTAGCTGTCGAGGCTGAAACTCTCCGACCTTTCATAGTCCCGGAAATGGAAGAAGCTCCTAGGTTCCTCAAGCTGCTCAGGGCAATTGGAAAATTAGGAGATAGAGCTAGGGCTTATCTATAGGACTCTGTGTTGTAATTAGATCTTTTGTATTAGGGATCTTTATTTTGTAATACGAACTCTATTGTAATCTAGACCCTTTAATTCCCGTGGAAGTAGTTCAAAAGGGTGATTACCAGCGGAATCAGTACCTTATCTGCATACATTCTTGCATTTGCATCATGACATTCGCATCATTATACATGCATTTATTCCTGCAACCATATTAACATTATGAATGTTGTGGCATTGTGTGTAGTTAACCCACAATCATTCATCACCCATACTTTACCCGGTTACAAAGCAAATTCATGGAAGACAGGATAATCAGTATAGAAAAAGGGCAAAAAGAGCTCGAGACAAGGCTTGAAGAGGCCCAGAGAAGCCTCAGTGATCAGATTGCGCAGTCGCAAGCATCTATAGTATCCGACATAACCACATTGTTGGCTAAAAGTCTTGGAAAAAGAGTGGAAGGAGAAACCATTCAAGAGCCAGAGGGTACCCCAGCTCACTACAAGGTTCAACCAACTGCACCAAACCCGGCTAGGAAGGTGTATATCGACCCTGCAGGAATATCATCTAGTTTTCAAATAGGGGCACCTGAGACTCAACCCCTCGATGCTGAAGCACTCTATGAAGAAGAGGTGCCGGACCTGAACATGGTTGAAAAGATCAAGACTGAGGTAGAGAAAAAGTGGGAGGAAAGGTTTCGCCTCATGGAGGAAAAATTTAAAACGTTACAATCTAATGAAGAATCAGGAAATGACGCTAGCGACTTAAGTCTAGTGTCCGATCTTGTCCTACCGCCAAAATTTAAAACGCCAGAGTTCGACAAATACATTGGAACCACGTGTCCTTCCGCACACATAACAATGTACCATCGAAAGATGGCGGCCTACCATAAGGACGAAAAGCTACTGATCCATTGTTTCCAGGACAACCTAACTAGAGCGGCGTTACGGTGGTACACCCAGTTGAGCAAAGAAAATGTTAAGACATGGAAACATCTGTCAAGAGCATTTACTGAGCAATACAAGCATGTAACAGATATGACCCACAGCAGAATTATGTTGGAAAATATGGGACAGAAGTCCAACGAAAGCCTGCGGCAATACGCCCAAATGTGGCGGGAAGAGGACGCCCAAATTCAGCCACCCATCCCGGAACATGAAATTACGCCGTTATTTGTTAATAATCTGAAAGGGGCACTCTTTGATCGTCTCATTAATAACACAACACAGTGTTTTGCTGACTTAATCAAGACTGGAGAGTCCCTTGAACTGGCAATTAAGAGTGGTAGGATTGATGGCGAGGAAGGGTCTCAGAAATATAACAAGAGAAATGAAGTAAACACCACCAGCACTTATACCGCCCCGAAGAACTTCACAGTCTCACAGCCACAAGCACCTGTGGGAAAAACACAAAACTCGAATCAAAGAGATGAGAGAATCGTCAGAAAAGAGAAAGAGAGAAGAACTTTCACTCCCTTACCTGTTTCGTACTCAGAACTTTATTCCCAGTTGTATGAAGCAGACCTGGTCCGTCCATACATCGTTACTCCTGTCAATCCGCCCTTCCCGTCTTGGTATAATCTGAACGCGCATTGCGACTATCACGGCGGTACCCCTGGACATCCCACTGAGAACTACCTTGCTTTCAAAAAACTTGTGCAGAACTTAATCGATTCCGGGATATTGAAGTTAGAAGAGCCGAGTGTAGCCAACAACCCGCTGCCTAATCATGGGAACAGAAGAGTAAATGTTATTGAAGAATACTTTACCAGGAGGATTAAGGATGATGTGTTAGAAATCAAATCTCCTTTACGGTGGGTATTTCAACAGTTATGCATGGCTCGTGTGATCGACAAAGGCATGATAACAAGGCAGAAGGGATGTAGAGAGTATTGCGAATTCCACCAGACTGAAGGGCATGATATCCAAGAGTGCGATGAGTTCAAGAGATTGGTACAGCAATTAATGAATGAAAAACAAATAGAATTCTTTGAGGAGCCCATGGGGAGGAAGGGGTCGGACGTACACATGACGGATAGCCCCAAATCTAAATACGGGAAGGATAGACCTTTTATCATCTCCCCCAGGCCAGGAAATGCAGGTGCCTCCCAAGGAGAAACCAACAAGATAAATCCCAAGATCATCATTTCAGCACCATCTCCATTCCCATTCAAAGATATGCGGCAAACCCCCTGGAATTATGCTGTAAATGTGACCACGCCAGAAAAACCAGAACACGGTCAGGTAAAAGAGCCTACGCTGAAAGACCAACAAAGCCAGAACGATGTAAACGCTGGTAAGGCAGGCCATTTCACAAGGAGCGGCAGATGTTATTCCTTCGAGACTTTGAAAGTAGCTGAAAAAGATAAGGGGAAGAATACAGTAGTTAGCCCCATGCAGATATTTGGAGAAGAACCTCCCCCAAAGATAAATGAGCCGGTAACTGAGGCCCAGGCCAAAGAATTTCTGAAGTTCTTAAGACATAGCGAGTACAACGTGGTGGAACAACTACGAAAGCAACCGGCCAGGATCACAGTACTGGAATTACTCTTGAGCTCAGAAAAACACCGGGAGACGTTATTAAAAGTGCTAAATCAGACTTTCGTGCCCCAGGACATTTCTGTGACAAATTTGGACATGATAGTGGGGCATATCACTGCCTATAATCACATAACGTTCAGTGACGATGAGATCCCTGAGGGAGGAATGGGGTCCACCAAAGCCCTTAACATCACTACCCACTGCAAAGGGTATGTAGTACCAGGCGTACTGATCGACAACGGGTTAGCATTGAACGTCTTGCCTATGGTGACCCTGCGAAAACTGCCAATAGATGGTTCGCACCTAAAGCCCTGCCACAATTCGGTAAGAGCCTTTGATGGTACGCAGAGAGGAACAATGGGGAAATTTGAGGTGCCCCTATTGATCGGACCAACGGAATATGTGATCGATTTTGTGGTGATGGACATAAAACCATCTTACAGCTGCTTGTTGGGAAGACCATGGATCCACTCCGCAGGAGTTGTCCCCTCATCATTGCATCAAAAGTTAAAATTTGTAGTCGAAGGCAAATTGGTCACAGTAGAGGCAGAGCAGGAAATTGTTGCTTCAGTAACATCAGACGCCCCCTACATTCAAAATGATGAAGATGCTGCAGAATGCTCGTTCCGAGCATTGGAACTAGTAAATGCCACATTCGTTTCGGAGGGAAGTCAGATCCCCTACCCCAGGTTATCTAATTGTACCAAGATGACCGTCGCAGAAACTTTAGGCCGAGGAGCCAAAATAGGAAAGGGGCTGGGGAAGAAATTACAAGGAAACCTAAGACCCAAGAATATGATAACCAAGAAGGATCGTTTCGGGCTGGGTTACCAACCAAGTGCCCAACAGAGAAAATAGGAATATAAGAGAAAGGAGGAGCAAAGAAAAGCCAGATCTAAAGGAGAAGACATTCCGTGGAGACCGATGTCCTTTCCTAGTTTAAAAACCACTTTTGTTTCCGGAGGATTCTACTAGCCAGGTCAAGAGGTTGGAGAGGCAATGAAGAAAAATGAAGTACTCAACCAGGAGGAGATACTCAGTGAATTATTTGAAGGGATGTACATCAACATGATAGCTGAAAAGGACCGAGGCAGCAAAATGTTGACCAACATCCGCCCTTGCCGTCCCGGGGAAACATTCGATAACTGGAGCTGCATTGATCTACCTGTAGTTTTTAGGAATAGATCAGAGTAATGCTCTGAATCAACCTTTTGTTTTTGCCCGTAAACAATGGGGATCTTTTGTACGGGACACCTATGTTAACTTTTTGATTGAAATGAAAATATCCCCACTTTCCTAAAAATGACCAAAGTTTCATTTATTTCATTCATGCATTCTTCATGTTCATTCCCTTCATATAAAGCCGTCTCTTTCCCAATACAATTCATTCTCATTTAATGCAGGTCGCTCATGATTGACGATATGAATGATACCGGATCCAATCCTGGAGTGAATTTCGAATGCCCTGAGGTCTCGGAGGGAATGGAGGAAGGATATGACGAGATAGAAGGTGAGGTCCCTGAAGAGTTAAAGAGAATGGTGGACAACGAAGAAAGGCAGATCATGCCCCACCAAGAAGAAACAGAAATTGTAAACTTGGGGACTGAAGAAGAGAGAAAAGAAATAAAAGTAGGAACGACGATTTCCTCAAAAACCAAGCACGAACTGATAACCCTACTTCAGGAATTCAAGGATGTCTTCGCCTGGACTTATCAAGATATGTCAGGGTTGAATACCGGCATAGTGGTGCACAAATTGCCAACAAAATCAGAGTGCAAACCAATACAGCAAAAACTTCGGAGAATGAGACCAGATATGTTGTTAAAGATTCGAGAGGAAGTGAAAAAGCAGTTTGATGCTGGATTCTTGGAGGTAGCCAAATACCCAGAATGGGTTGCAAACATTGTACCAGTACCAAAGAAGGACAAAAAAGTTCGTATGTGTGTAGATTATAGGGATCTGAACCGAGCCAGCCCTAAAGACAATTTCCCCTTACCACATATTGACACGCTGGTTGACAACACTGCAGGACATTCATGGTTTTCCTTCATGGACGGCTTCTCAGGGTACAACCAGATAAAGATGGACCCTAACGACATGGAGAAAACTACGTTCATAACCATGTGGGGCACTTTTTGTTATCGAGTGATGCCGTTTGGGTTAAAGAACGCAGGGGCAACATACCAAAGAGCAATGGTGACTCTTTTCCATGACATGATGCACAAAGAAATAGAAGTATATGTGGACGACATGATTGCTAAATCCCGAACAGAGGAAGAACACCTACAGAACTTGAGGAAACTATTCCAAAGACTACGAAAGTACCAACTGAGGCTCAATCCTGCCAAGTGTACCTTCGTCGTTACTTCTGGAAAACTCCTAGGGTTCGTGGTAAGTAGAAGAGGGATTGAGATTGGTCCAGATAAAGTGAAAGCCATCCAGGATCTCTCACCACCCCGCATTAAGAAGGAAGTTTGCGATTTCCTGGGGAGGTTTAATTATATCTCTCGTTTCATTTCCCAATTAATCGACCAATGTGACCCGGTCTTCAGACTTCTTAGAAAGAATAATCCTGGTGTGTGGGACGAGGAGTGTCAAAGAGCCCTAGAAAAAATAAAAAAGTACCTGACAAATGCTCCAATTTTAGTCGCACCAGTACCAGGTCGACCATTAATTCTCTACCTGACAGTTTTTGAGAATTCAATGGGATACGTATTGGGGCAACACGATGAGTCAAGAAAAAGGGAGCAAGGCATCTATTACATAAGTAGGAAATTCAATGATTGCGAAACACGATACCCGCCAGTGCAGAAGCTGTGTTGTGCTCTAGTTTGGGCTACCAAGCGGCTTAGACAGTACATGCTGTACCATACTACTTGGTTGATATCCAAGCTAGACCCATTGAAGTTCTTAATGGAAGCGCCAGCACTAACAGGAAGGATGGCCCGATGGTAGATGCTCTTATCCGAATTCGATATCGTATACGTTAACCAGAAAGCTGTAAAGAGGAGTGCCGTAGCAGATTTCCTAGCTAGTCGTGCTTCGGATGACTATGAGGCATTGAACTTTAATTTCCCAGACGAAGACTTGATGTGCATTACAACCGAAGAAGAGGTTTCAGATGATAAACCATGGAAGCTTTACTTCGATGGAGCCTCTAACGCCCTCGGACATGGGATAGGAGCAGTGCTAATTTCTCCTGAGGATGTCTATTATCCTTTCACCAGCAGATTGGAATTCTTCTGCACAAACAATATAGCTGAATACGAAGCTTGCGTTATAGGACTGAACTCAGCTATTGAGAGAAAGATTAAGGAACTTTGAGCGTTCGGAGATTCATCCTTAGTAATTTACCAATTGCGCGGGGAATGGGAAACCAGGGACCCGAAGTTGGTCAAATATTATGAATTGATCCAAGAGCTCACCAAAGAGTTTGAAAAGGTCAGCTTCAATTACCTGCCCCGAGAAGAAAATCAGATGGCAGACGCCTTGGCAACCTTCGCATCCATGTTCAAAACAAACACCGGGGCAGAAATGAAGCCCATTGAGCTGCAGACGTTTAAAAGGCCTGCTCATTGTTATAATGTACAAGAAGAGATTGATGGAAACCCATGGTACTATGACATCTTGCAATATGTCAAGCTTCGAAAGTATCCAGAAGGGGCAAACGACAATGACAGAAAAACGCTCAGAAAAATGGCGACAAGATATGTCCTAGATGGGGAAATCCTATATAGGAGAAGTCATGATCAGACATTGCTGAGATGTGTGGATGCTCGGGAGGCGAAGGAGATTTTAGCTGAAGTACATGACGAGCTTTGTGGAACGCACGCCAACGGGCTGTCTATAGCCCAGAAAATTATGAGATATGGTTATTTCTGGTTGACCATGGAGGGAGATTGCATCAATTAAACCAGAAAATGCCATAAATGCCAAATCTATGCTGACAAAATTCACGCACCCCCATCGCCTTTACACACCATGAATTCTCCGTGGCCGTTCGCGGCGTGGGGCATGGACGTCATCGGGCAGATTCATCCGAAAGCTTCCAATGGACACCGTTTCATATTGGTCACCATAGACTACTTCACTAAATGGGTAGAGGCAGCGTCTTACGCCAACATCACAAGGACTACAGTATGTAAGTTCTTAAAGAAGGAGATTATTTGTCGATACGGATTGCCAAAAAGGATCATCACCGACAACGCTTCCAATCTGAATAACAAAATGATGACAGACGTGTGCACTCAATTCAAGATAACACACCATAATTCCATAGTCTACCGCCCTAAAATGAATGGAGCAGTGGAAGCAGCAAACAATAACATAAAGAAGATCATAGCGAAGACTATGAAAACCTACAGGGATTGGCATGAGAAGTTGCCATTTGCCCTTTTCGCCTATAGGACGTCCATTCGCACGTCAACGGGGGTAACACCCTACTCCTTGGTGTATGGTGCCGAAGCAGTACTCCCAATCGAGGTAGAGATCCTGTCTCTCCGGGTCTTAAACGAAGTAAAATTGGAAGAAGCCGAATGGGTGCAGGCCAGATACGACCAGCTAAATCTCATTGATGAAAAGAGACTAAAGGCCATTTGTCATGGTCAGATGTACCAAAAGCGGATGGTGCAGGCATACAACAAAAAAGTGCGCCCAAGAGAATTCAAAGAAGGGGATCTGGTGCTCAAGAAAATCCTCCCTATCCAGAAAGATTCTCGAGGAAAGTGGATGCCCAATTGGGAAGGACCGTACGTCATAAAAAAGGCCTTCTCAAGAGGAGCCCTGATCCTAATAGAAATGGATGGAGACGAGCTGAAAAACCCTATAAATTTAGATGCCGTTAAGAAATACTATCTTTGAAAAAAAAGAGAAAATAATAAAAAAGAGAACAAAAATGGAGAGCTTAGGGCGAAAACCCGAAACCGGGCGTTTTGAAGCAAAGGGAGGACTCGAGTTGAAAACCCGTAAAGGGTGGCTCGAGTAAATTGAAAAGTTGAATATTCGAAGAGAAGGGTATCCCCATGAACATCATGAAGAGGAGGCTTCAGGCAAAAAATTCTACACCGGTTGACAGGATCATGTATCATTCATATCGAAGATAATGAGGGATCTTGTATTTCATACTTAACTTTTCTTCTTTCTCATGTGTGTCATACCATTTTTTAAAGATATCCCAAGCCCTTAATCGTAATAAAATCGTGTTTTTGAGCATCCATTCCATGCCTTCTTGTTAATTTCAGTCAAATAAGTTAACATAGGCTTATAGTGAAACAAGAGATTTCGGAGCATTACTGTGATCTAACCTTAAAAATGCAGGCGATCAAAGAAAATGATGTTAACTCCGCCCTCTAGTTCCTTACATAATGGCTATTGATAGGGAAGGCGGAAAGCTTCAAACAACCGGATAGGATGACCAATGGCGTATGTCCTGTCTATTCAAGGAAGGCATGCGAGATAACAAGAGAGATCTCTTGGGTGAAAACCCAGAAGGGCACCCCTAAAAAAAAACTCTCTCTAAAGTGAAAACCCGAAAGGGCACTTTAGAATTCCAAGTCATAAATGGAGAAAAAGAAAGGTTGGAATGGTTGAACCTGACAGTGAAGTGGGGTATCGACGCCCGTGAGAAAGGAGAAAGTGAACATCAAGATCGAATAAGGACCAAAACAAGCCCACCAAGATATTGACACTCATGCATCATGAATAGTCAGACATCACTAGGATTAGGAGCATGTCAATTCATTTGTCATAACATTTTGTTTTTATCTCAGACAGGTATCTGCAGATTCAAATAGACATCGATGGCCATCGTGGTGTGAATCCCAAATGAGAAGACAATGTTTTTACATACAAAAGGCATATGTTTCCAAGCTCCAGAGAGAGGTTCTATATAGGAAGAATCCTCCGCTCCGAGGCTTCAGAAGCTGAAAGTTCTATATAGGAAGGACTGACAGCTCCAGGGTGAAGACTAGCAGTTCTATATAAGAAGGACTCATAGTCGAAGGAATTCACCCATGACACACAAGATTATATAGGAAATCCTACTGTGTCGAAAGCGAAGAGTTCTATATAGGAAGGGCTCCGAGCTTCAATGTCTTAGAGTAAGAGATTCTATATAGGAAGAATCCATAGCTCCAAGATTTCAGACGCCAAAAATTTCTAGATAGGAAGGACCGACGGCTCCAAGGTGAAGACTCGCAGTTCTATATAGGAAGAACTCCCAATCAAAGGAATTCACCTATGACACACAAGGTTATATAGGAAACCTGTTGTGTCGAAAGCGAAGAGTCTTATATAGGAAAGGCTCCGAGCTTCACTGTCTTAGAGTGAAAGGTTCTATATAGGAAGAACCTGTAGCTCTGAGATTTCAGATGCCAAAAGTTCTATATAGGAAGGACTGACGGCTCCAGGGTTTGAAGACTAGCAGTTCTATATAGGAGGAACTCCCAGTCGGAAGAATCCATCAGCGGCGCAAAAGGTTTTATATAGGTGAAACCAGCATTGAAGGCGAAGAGTTCTATATAGGAAGGACTCCAAGCTTTACTGTCTCGAAGTGAAAAGTTCTATATAAGAGGGACTCATAACTCGAGGCTTCAGAGCGAAGGGTTCTATATAGGAAGAGCCTGTAGCTCCAAGATCGGAAGGTGACGAAGCTCTATATAGGAAGAACTTACGAGCCTGAAGATTCAGCTGAGGAAGAGTGGAGATGTCCAAAAGAACACGCGTTTCCAAAGCTACAAATAGGGAAGTCTGATAAAAATGAGTGCTTATGAATCTTTGCTTTGTTTACTATTCCATGAGAATAAGCAAAGAGGGGCAACTGTAATCACTCATTTTTATTTGTAAATACATATTAGTGTTGCATGTATACATATTATATTATATATGCATGAATGTTATTAGTTTATGTGTGCATGTATATTATAAACTATGTATGTATACGTATTAAATACGGTGTATGTGTGTCGCGTATGCATCTATATTTAGTACGAGCGTATTTGTTTTTATGGTTAATTATGTTTATAATTATATATGTATGTATACTGGTATGTTATAATTAATGTTTGCATAGGTATATACGTATGTATTGTTGTATGTGTATTGCTGTTATAATTATACTATTGGGCTAATATAAAATGAAAATCCAAAAAAAAATATTAAAACCAAATAAATAAATTGCAGTCCAAGTCCAATTAAAAATCAAGTATTATTACAAGGCCCGGCTGGCCCAAACCCAAACCTATTTAATTCTAATTATTTTTGGTGCAGGTGACTATGGGCCGTTGGATCAAGATCTGATCCAACGGCCACGATCCAAGCAAGGAACCAAAATATCGCCGGCCCGCGTGCACATCACGCCCGGACCGTTCGAGTGTGCCCGCGGCGTCGGCGGTCCACGCGCGGACTCTTTGATATCCCACGCGTGCGTGAGCCCCACGCGCTCTAACCCCTCGACTGCTGAGCCCCACGTGGCATGATCTGGAGCCGTTTCACCAATCGAGCCGTTTCAAACCATCCCGACCGTTAGATCAGATCTGATCTAACGGCCGAGAACGCCTCTGGCCGAAGACAGAGCCCACACCGCCACCATGCTACACCATGCCGATCTTCAACCACCGCGCTTAGACATGTCAAAACATAGCAAGAAAGAAATATGTCAGTTAGCAGTCCAGATCTGAAAAAGCAAATATTATACTACTTGTACTAAAACCAAAGACAGGCATATATATGTACGAAAACAAATATTTTGTAACAACAAGTTGGAATCGAACAAGCAAAGTTGTAATCGAAAGGAAAGAAATACAAAAAGTCAGTCCAGTGGTAAATACTCGTCCCTTTTTTATTTTTTGCATGCATACACAAAAGATAGGTAAAAAAAAGAGGGTTAGAAGTCTTACCATCGCCGTCGGTGGGTCTCCCCTCACCAGTGATAAGCCTTTTCGGCTTCCCCAAGTCGGACATGGTGAACTGAAAGGAGTGGGAGACCCCTTTTTGGTTTCGTTTTGGGTTGAAAAATGGTTTTTTTTTGTTTCGTATTTCCTAGATCTAGGACAAATGAAAGCTTTTTCTCTGAATCTAAGTTAAGATCCGTGTCGAGGGTAAGGTGGGGGTTATTTTGGTGTGTTTTTTGAGGGTCGCCGGTGCCGGTTAGCGGCGGCCGGCCGCCGAATTCTGGGTTTCAGGGGAGGCTTGAGAGAAAACGAAGAACAGAGGCTTGGTTATAAAACTGAAAAATGAAACAAATGGGGGAAAAATTGGTTTCGGCCTAAAAGAGGGGTTTTTATAGCTGTTATTATTTCGTGAAATGGGGAAATTACATAATAAATCCCCCCGCGCTTTCAATATTTTCACTTCTGTCTCACCGCATGGTATATTTACAACTCTGGTCCCCCTTGTATTTCAAAATCTTGCAATCAAGTCCCTAAATTACACCGAATCAGTTTTTAAATGGTAAAATTACCCTTTTAACCATCCCGCATTTTTGAACTTTTCATTTCGGGTCCGCCCCTTGGTCCAATTACAGTTTTGATCCTTTTAGGTTCTGTCTATTTCGCATTTTCGTCCTTAAATTACATATTATTGTTCTTTAATTTCTGCCACTGACTTTTATTTTTTTCATTTCAGTCCTGTTTCCATGTAAATATTCATGTTCGTATTATAATCGTATATGTTAATGTAGTCTTTTGTCTTATTTTATATCCCTCGTATATGCCTTGTATTTTTATGTTTACATGTATATGTGTGTTAAGTTTATAATGATTATGTATCTTTTTGTTCGGTTATTCGTATTAAGCATGTTATGTTCTAGTTGGTTCGTACACGACATGTTTTGTATTTTTGTATGTATTGTATGTTCTCTTGACCTTTAGGTTACGTGTTAGTGTGTCTTCTTTTTATGTATAATATATTGTTCCATATATGTTGAAATATATTTTATTTCTAATATGTATGTCTTCTTGAAATATGTGTTTTTGTCTATACATGTATTTATTCCTACCGTGTTATTGTGGCATGTTAAGTTCGCTTTTATCTAATATTAAGCTTGGTATGTAAATGTGTGTTTTAATTACGTATTTTATTTATGTTAGATTAGTATTATGTTATGTGAATATTAAAGTACCAATTTTGAGCGGTGTGGGGGTGCTAATCCTTCCCCATCCGTAACCGACTCCCGAACCCATTCTTTGAATCTCTGGTTTTATGGTGTCCGGCCTACCTAAGTGGCCGGTGGCGACTCCATTTTTTTTTAAAATGCGGTTTTTTTAAAACCCCACGGAATAAATATTTTATATCCAAAAGAATCACAAACACCTTTCAAACCCTTCGAAAACCCTCATCGTTTTTTTAGCGATAAGGAAAAGACATCGCTACAATTATCAATACACTTTGCTTCATTTTATTCCCTACCATTCAAATTTTCGTAAGGTAAACAACCTAATTCCATTTCTTGTCTTTGTTTCTTAGACTTATACAAGTACACCTAACCCAAAATTTCTAACATGATTCTTGAACATTCAAATTACATGTACCTACTTCCATTCGAGCCTATTTCCATACCTAACCATTCGGCCATTTACACAAACATACAACAAGGCATGTAACTAGTTCATTCAAGTCTTATGCAATCGGCAAACAACTATACAAGCATACATAACACATACATCAAGGTATATTTACATACAAGCAACCCTTTAGGTCCAAGTCATACGAATGAGAAGCAATCAACATGGTTCATCACATTCTACTTTTAATTCAAACATACACATGAGCATGACAAGGCTATCAAATTGTTTCATAGCAAATTAGATCAACATATGATCATTTCATTCCATTATCAAATGCATAGCAAAACATCATCCATTACATGTTATCTAAGTTAATTACATACTCGTTACTAGATACATAACATTGTAGGCCCATCAAACATTATATACAAGCTTCAAAATGCATGATCAAGCTAACTATAGACAATCTAGTGCCACCATTCTAAGAGATATAAAAAAAGTATGGAATTATACTTTAACTATGCTTGTGTGACTTGCTTCTTGCTCAAGGTAACATGCTTTAAGATCGAGCAAACTCGTATCCTTTATCATGTAGTTGGGAAGAATGAAAACAAGAGTGATAAGTACAAGAGTGTACTTAGTGAGGTAGTACTAAGTCTAACCAATTGTTATTTAAAGTTTTAAGTGTCATTAAAGTCAAGTATATACCTAGCTAAGGCTTCCAAGCATTAGGGTGATCTTAGCTAGGCTTTCAAGCATTATAGTGATCTTAGCTAGGCTTTCAAGCATTATAGTGATCTTAGCTAGGCTTTCAAGCACTGGAATGATCTTAGCTAGGCTTTCAAGCATCAAGATTATCCTATCTAAGGATACAAAGATTTCAGCCAACAAGGTACAAGCAACAAGAATTCATACTTCATGAATCAAGCACACATGCTTGCAAAACTATAAATCAAGGTGTCATGCTTTCAAGTCAAGTAACATGCAATTTCATGGCATTCAAGACAAGTAACATATGATGTAGGATTGATATTTCAATTGTTAGTCATTAAACACCCCCTTGGTACTTAGTTTGTATAGGTAATCGAGTCTCGAACCAACTGTCGCCACAAGAAGAATCATAGTGCTGGTCAACCCTCATACTGTCGCCAAAGACCAGATACGTACCCTCCGTCTGTCGCCAAATAGGGGCCCTATCCCTGGACCATAGTCCACCCTTACACAATGAGCTATAGACTCTAAGGCATGGCCTTCTACCTAGTCCAACTAGCTACCAAGGTTGTTTGATTTACCATTTATTCATGTGTTTCAAGATCAAGATCATATCAAGCAAGTTTATTTCATATTAGGCCCTTAGGCCATAGCTCACATGTCAAGTAGTTTCATGTTTCATTTCATCAAGATGAGAATATGTCTCAACCATGTCTTTAACATTCAATCGCAATGCATCATAGAACATACAAGCATCCATGTTATCACATAATCATACTTAAGCATTCGAAATAGACATGTATTCAAGGCTAGGATCAAGTTTCATGTATTACTTTAATCATCATTCACTTATTAGGTCAAGTTCATGATTATATTCATTTAGTATGTCAAGATTGTAACAAGAATGCATTGGTTAGGACCTAGTCCTAACCCTAGAGGTAATTACACTCACAATACTCCAAGCTACCTAGTATTGGATCCACACGCGTTTGTTCTTGGCTTTAGATTGTTCCAATCTTTCCTCTTCCACCAAGTTCAATCCTAGTTCTAACACATTACAAGCAAACACATATCAAGACAAGTTCACAAGGTCATTCAATTCAAGACAAGGTCATTAAATCAAGCAATGCTACAAGCATATAACATTCACATATTGGGCAGCATACTCATGTGCATTTTCCATTACACTTAACTAAACTTTTCTACATTCTAGTTCATGTAAAACAAGGCATAAACAAAGGCCTAAAACTGTTACAAGACAGTTTGCAAAATGACACAAAATAGTGTGCATTTGCCTATACAACTGGTGTCAGGCAGCTTGCACTCTAGTCACGAAATCATGCATAACTTTCATTCCGTACGTTGGAATTTCAATTTGTTTACACCGTTGGAAAGCTAACAAAATTTTATTTATGACCATATAAGGCTTGCATTTTAGTTCTTTGCCAATTAATACAGTTGTTAACTTAAACACAGGGCATTTTGCTTTACTGGACAATTTGCATTGTCCCTAGTGTTTCTTCTCTACATTTCAGTATACAACCCAGAGTTCAGTTCTGTTTTCTCCTAGTGAATTTAGACATACTAAGGTGTTGTCTATAAAAATTTCAGCCTTAAATTTATTATACACAATTTATAGTGATTTTCAAAGTCACTGCCCAGAACAGAGCATTTTGGGCAGATTACACTAGGTTGAATTTCTAGCTTCTTAACTCGTTTTAGCAAGGTCCTAACATGGAAATTCTATTCATGTTCATGTTCATACATGTCTAGGCCATCATAATTCACCTAGCAACGTTCTTAAAACAGGGCATAATCATTTTGAACCTAATTTGATGTATTTGATCACATTTGCACATCCAATTCATCAACTAGGCAGTCCATTACCTAGTTTAACTAGTTCAATTAGGTGTAGTCACATTTCCAGCAACATATGTATTCAATTCACTCTTCTTTTTACCTAGCAACATGATCAAAACAGGGTTCTATGTTCATTTAACACGTTTACACAATTTCTCAATCAAAACAGTCCCTAATCAAGACTGTTTTCGATCATGTTCATATTTCTCAAATTTTCAGCAACTACATATATATTTCATTAGCAATTTAGTTACTAGCATTCAATTTCCAGGTTCTAATTGAAGCTATCATGACCCTAACATGCATAACATTCATCCAATTCAATTCATACACAACAAGAACATCATCAATCACTCATTCAAACAAATTGTTAGGGAGGAAGGATTTAGAATTCACTTACAATTTTCCTAGCTATTCAATTTTCATGTAATTGATCTCATGCAAGCTTTCTTCCTCTCAACAATGGTGATTATTCTCTTCCTAGATGGATGAAGAGAGAATTCGGCAAGGTGGAGAGGATGATAACAAGATGGCCCTTGGCCATGGTGTTATCACATGGCTTGGCTATTTGCCTCTACTTGGCAAATTCTGGTCAAATTGCTTCATAAATCCTTAATTACTCATCTTAATTGCATGCAATCCTATATTTACAATTTGTTACTATTTGATCTTCATGATTAGGCTACTTCTTTATCAATCCATGTAATTTAGTCACTAGGTTTAAATCAATTCTTCTAATTTGCAGATTGTTTGTACATTAAAACTCTAATTGGTTTATAACAAGTTACTAGGCCATGATTTGGGGTATTACAATTCACCCCCTTAAGATAAATTCATCCTCAAATTTACCTGAATCAAATAGGTGAGGATATTTCTTCTTCATGACTTCTTCAGATTCCTATGTTGCCTCTTCTACCTTGAGATTTCTCCACAGGACTTTGACAAGAGGAACTTTCTTGTTTCGGAGTCTTCTGACTTCCTTGTCAAGTATCTGAATTGGCTCTTCTTCATACGATAGGCCAAGATTCAATTCCACCTCTTTGGGTTCAAGAACATGAGATGGATCAGATCTATATCTTCGGAGCATGGAAACATGGAATACATTGTGGATCTTATCGAATTCACTAGGAAGTGCCAATTGATAAGCCACTGGACCAATTCTCTCAATGATTTTGAAAGGTCCGATAAACCGAGGGCTGAGCTTTCCTTTTCTTCCGAATCTGAAGACTTTCTTACAAGGAGATACTTTGAGGAAGACCTTGTCTCCAACATTGTATTGGATGTCGCAAGTCAGCATAAGCTTTTTGCCTATCAAAGGCTGCCTTTAATCGATTATGAATGATCTTCACTTTTTCTTTGGTTTCTCTGAGCAATTGAGGTCCTAAAACCTTGCTTTATCCCAATTTAGACCAGGACAAGGGATTTTTACATCTTCTTCCGTATAGAGCTTCGAAGGGAGCCATCTGAATAGATGTCTCGTAACTATTGTTGTAAGAAAACTCTACTAGGGGTAGAGATTTCTCCCAATTATTTTCAAAGTCTATAACACAAGCACGTAACATATCTTCGAGTACTTGAATGATTCTTTCAGATTGTCCAGTTGATTGTGGATGAAAGGCTGTACTAAGATGTACTTTAGCTCCTAGAGCCTTCTGCAAGGAATTCCAGAATCGAGAAGAAAATCTGGGATCACGATCGGAGATTATGGCTGTAGGTACACCGTGTAATCAAATCACTTCACAGATGTATAGCTCGGCTAAGGTTTCCAGGATCATGTTTATTCGAACATGGATGAAGTGAGTAAACTTTGTGAATCTATCAACAATCACCCATACAACATCATTCTTTCTTGGAGTGGAAGGAAGACCAGTAAAGAAATCCATTGTAATCTGATCCTATTTCCACTGAGGGAATTCGATAGGTTGGAGCAATCCAGTAGGGACTCGATGCTCGGCTTTAACTCTCTGACAAGTTAGGCACTTCGATACGAAGTCTGTGATAGCCGATTTCATACCCGGCCACCAGTATAGTGGCTTTGGATCCTTATACATCTTAATTGATTCTGGGTGAATCGAGAAAGAGCTTTGAAGAGCTTATTGTAACATTTCTTGTTTTAGTTCCTTATTGTTAGGAACACACACTCTATCCTTGAAATAGAGGAGTCCATTCGACTTGAGGGAGAAGTCAGAATTAGACTTAGAGTCTAACTTGGATACGATCTTCTGAAGATCTGGATCAGTTTGCTGGAGTTTTTTAATTCTCGAGATCAAGCAAGATTGAACTTGAAGTTCAGACAAAATTTTCGTCCTTTGGATAAACGAAAATGAGCATTGATAACCAAGGAAGCTACAAATGAAAGAACAAGATCATTAAGAGAAAATTTCAAGTAGTTACTTGCAAGACAAGTAAGGTGTTCGAATGGATTACTTGTAATCCAAGAAAGTTCAAATTCGATTGAAATATTATAGAATTTAGATTTAGGGGTTTACTCGAGTATGGTTTGCGACTAAAGGCATCAGCAACCACATTCGCTTTCCCTAGATGGTAGTCGATAAACAAATCGTAGTCTTTAAGCAATTCTAGCCATCTTCTTTGTCTCAAATTCAAATCTTTCTGAGTCAGAAGGTATTTGAGACTCTTGTGGTCTGTGAACAGGTTAAATTTCTCCCCGTACAAGTAATGTCTCCATATCTTGACAACAAACACAATAGCTGCCAATTCTAGATCGTGTGTTGGATAGTTTGACTCGTGTGGTTTCAATTGCCTTGAAGCGTAAGCTACCACTTTTCCATCTTGCATTAGGACACATCCTAGTCCTAAATGAGATGCATCACTATAGACAGTGAATTCCTTACCCGATTCTGGTTGGATAAGAATCGGTGCATGAGTCAGGGCTTGTTTAAGTTGATGGAAGCTTCGTTGTTGGTTCTTCGACCAAACAAAAAGTGTGTCTTTATGGGTTAGCTTAGTCAAGCTTGCGGCAATGGATGAAAATCCTTTGACAAATCGTTGATAGTACCCAGCTAAACTGAGAAAGCTTCTAATTTCACCAACATTTCTCAGAGGTCTCTAATCCATGATGGATCAAATTTTGCTTGGGTCTACTTTAATTCTTTCTACCGAGATGACATGGCCAAGGAATGAGAATTCTAATAGCCAAAATTCACACTTAGAGAACTTTGCAAACAATTGACGTTCTCAGAGAGTTTGCAATACAATTCAAAGGTGTTCGGAATGTTCTTCCTTATTCCTAGAATACACCAAGATGTCATCGATGAAGACGATCACAAACTTGTCAAGATAGGGCTTGAATACACGGTTCATAAGGTCTATGAAAGCAGCTGGAGCATTCGTCAACCCGAATGGAATTACAAGGAATTCGATGTGGCCATATCGAGTACGAAAGGCTGTCTCGGGTACATCTTCTTCTTTTATCCTCATTTGATAGTATCCTGATCGAAGATCGATCTTTGAGAACACCAAAGCATCCTTGAGTTGATCGAAGAGATCTTCTATCCTTGGGGGAGGATACCGATTCTTGATAGTAAGCTTGTTCAATTGTCTGTAATCGATATAGAGTCTTATAGTCCCGTCTTTCTTCTTTACGAACAAGACTGGAGCACCACAAGGAGATGAGTTGGGCCGAATAAAGCCTTTATCTTGTATCTCTTGGAGTTGCTTCTTGAGTTTTTTCAATTCAATAGGTGTCATTCGATAAGGTATGATGGACACCGGAGTTGTTCTAGGTTGAACTTCAATCCCGAACTCTACTTCTCTGGTTGGAGGGAGACCAGGGAGTTCCGCGGGAAAAAACATCAATGAATTTAGATACAATTGGCATACTAGGTAAGCCGAATTAAAGTTCATATTGTAGGACCATAGTAGTAAAGGTTGATGTCGGTTTTCTATCAATTAGGAGGATTGATTCTTTTTCTAAACCCTGAAGATACAATCTCCTATTTTGGCAATCTATCTAGGCTTCATGTTTGCTTAGCCAATCTAGTCCCTACACTAGATCGAACTCACAAGAAGGCAAGACATAAAGGTCCATTGGAAAAGGTACATTTTGAATGCTTATAGGACATTGCTTGCAAATGAAGTTAATAGGCATATTTTCTCCTATAGGGTTCAAAACTACAAGGCTAGTTTTAACAAGTTCGGGTTTTAAGTTTAACTTGGCAATCAAGGAAGAATATATAAAAGAGTGGGTAGATCCCGAATCAATCAAAGCATATGCAGGACTTGAATTTAATTCAATAGTACCTGCGATAACATCAGGTGCTTTTCTTCCTCTTTCCCACAAATGTGGTAGATTCGAGTAGGGGCTCGAGATTCTTGGTGTGTAGGTGCCGAATATTGGCCTCTACCCTTGCTTTGATTCTCGGACTAAGCTTGTCCTGGGCCTTTATTTCGGTTAGACTGAGCTGAACTAGCATTTGCAGGAGTTCGAGTGGGAACCTTGTTAGGATTTTGAGGATAATCCCGGATATAATGATCAGAGGCTCCACATAAGAAACACAAGTTTTGTTGAGTTCTGCATTGCCCGGTGTGGTGCTTCTGACAAAACTTACAAGTAGGATATTGAACAGCTTTGTCGGAATTCCCTGTACTATCAATAGATATGATCGGGGCTGAAGACTGGATTACCGGTTGAGGTTTCGGTATGTAATTGCTCTTCTGAATATGAGTGTAATTCGAAGAGTGATCTTTGGAGTGTTTAGCTTTCTTTGACTGCCAATGAGGTTTGTCATCATTCCTGGATCGTTTGTCCTTCCAGGAGTTACCACTCTTAAGTTTCTCAGAGGCCTTCATCTTTGCCTCAGTTGCAATAACCCCGTTCACTAAATATTGGAAGTCAGTGATACCCAGAGCAATGAAGATTGGACTCAGTTCATCATTTAGTCCATCGATGAACATTTGACATTTATCAGCTTCGGTCTTGATGTATTCCGACCCGTATTTGCAATACTTGTAGAAGTCACTCACGTATTGTTCAATGGGTCGGCCACCTTGCTTGAGGTACAAGAAACGTTTCTGGCGCTCGACCAGGTACTGTTCACTGATGTATTTCTTCCTAAATTCTTCGAGGAAGAATTTCCAAGTTATGGCTTCAGTAGGAGCAGTTAGGGTAGTGGTTTCCCACAAGCTTAAAGCTTTATCTGCTAATAAAGCTATGGCACATTCGAGCTTGTGTTCATCGGGACAAGGTAATTGCTTAGTTATGATTCGAGTAGTGGCCTCTAACCAGTACTAAGCTTCTTCGGTATTAGCTTCATCGGTGCCAGTGAAAGTATAGGCCCGATGTTGTTTTAAAGCCGATACGAGATGATTGAACATCTCCTTCATACTTAGGAGACATTCTTGCTGCACAAGATTGATATGAGGAGCTTCCTATTGAGTAGTAGCTTGAGCTCAGGGTTGAGTTTGTTGTTGTGGAGGATTCTACTCCATCCTCACACTGTCTCCTTCATTCGAGGAGCCTTCAAGACTTTCATTTTCCCGGCCAAGTCTTGTTTCAAACATTCTACGTTCAAATAGAATAATTAGGGGTTCGGTTTAATAAGCAAGTCACAAGCTATTCAATGCAAGTCCCTAGGTGGCACAAGTATCCTATATGATGCATGATAGAATGGTTTAGTCCTAGAATCGACTAAACCTAAAGCTCTGATTACCAATTAAATGTAACACCCCTACCCGGGCTAGTAGGAACCCGGCTCAAGAGCGTTACTTAACAACCAAGCAAGGACATGGCAAGGCAATACAAACAATACAAGAACAATCAAGCAACTTAACATTCATTACTTATCATGCAAGAAACTCATACTTAGACTTCAAATCATCAAAGGCATTCGAACAAGGCCAAGGCAACCAATCATACATTACTTACTTATGAAACAAGTAGGCTCACATTTGATTGAATCTTTCAATCTAACCAATCGAATAGGTAATTAACTTAATTCTTTTCATGCTTACATTACAAGATACTACATTATCAATACACTTTGCTTCATTTTATTCCCTATCATTCGAATTGCCCTAAGGTAAACAACCTAATTCCATTTCATGTCTTTGTTTCTTAGACTTGTACAAGTACACCTAACCCAAAATTTCTAACATGATTCTTGAACATCCAAATTACATGTACCTAGTTCCATTCGAGCCTATTTCCATACCTAACCATTCGGTCATTTACACAAACATACAACAAGGCATGTAAGTAGTTCATTCAAGTTTTAACCCAATCTTTATGCATTCGGCAAACAACTATATAAGCATACATAACACATACATCAAAGTATATTTACTTACAAGCAACCCTTTAGGTCCAAGTCATTCGAATGGGAAGCAATCAACATGGTTCATCACATTCTACTTTTAATTCAAACATACACATGAACATGACAAGGCTATCAAATTGTTTCATAGCAAATTAGATCAACATATGATAATTTCATTCCATTATCAAATGTGCAGCAAAACATCATCCATTACATGTTATCTAAGTTCATTATATACTCTTTACTAGATACATAACATTTTAGACCCATCAAACATTGTATACAAGCTTCAAAATGCATGATCAAGCTAACTATATACAATTTAGTGCCACCATTCTAGGAGATATACAAAACAAGTATGGAATCATACTTTAACTATGCTTGTGTGACTTGCTTCTTGCTCAAGGTAACAGGCTTCAAGATCAAGCAAACTCGTATCCTTTATCCTGAAGCTGGGAAGAATGAAAACAAAAGTGATAAGTACAAGAGTGTACTTAGTGAGGTATTACTAAGTCTAACCAATTGTTATTTCTAGTTTTAAGTGTCATTAAAGTTAAGTATAGACCTAGCTAAGGCTTCCAAGCATTAGGGTGATCTTAGCTAGGCTTTCAAGCATTATAGTGATCTTAGCTAGGCTTTCAAGCATTGGAGTGATCCTAGCTAGGCTTTCAAGCATCAAGATTATCCTATCTAAGGATATCAATCATTCGGCCAACAAGGTACAAGAAACAAGAATTCATACTTTATGAATCAAGCACACAAGCTTGCAAAACAAGAAATCAAGCAGTCATGCTTTCAAGTCAAGTAACATGCAATTTCATGGCATTCAAGACAAGTAACATATGATGTAGGATTGTTATTTCAATTGTTATTCATTAAACAACCCCCTTGGTACTTAGTTTGTATAGGTAATCGAGTCTCCAACCAACTGTCACCACAAGATGCACCGTAATGCTAGTCAACCCTCCTACTGTCGCCAAAGACCACATACCTACCCTCCATCTGTCGCCAAATAGGGGCCTTAGCCCTAGACCGTAGTCCACCCTTACACAATAAGCTCTAGACTTTAAGGCATGCCCTTCTACCTAGTCCAACTAGCTACCAAAGTTGTTTGATTTACCATTTATTCATGTGTTTCAAGATCAAGATCATATTAAGCAAGTTCATTTCATATTAGGCCCTTAGGGCATTGAGCCATAGCTCACATGTCAAGTAGTTTCATGTTTCATTTCATCAAGATGAGAATATGTCTCAAGCATGTCTTTAACATTCAATTAAATTGCATCATAGCACATACAAGCATCCATGTTATCACATAATCATACTTAAGCTGTAACACCCTAAATCCTAGCCTAGAAGTCTTGAAACCAATTGCTTAAGTTGATAGCTTAATTGAACTTAGAATTTAAGCTAAATTGATTAGTCAAGGGTCTAATTGAAAGACTAAATGAAATAAGTGACCAATTTAAAGTGACCAAATTGAAATGCATAGCAAATTGGGTGATTGCATGCTAAATTCCTTGTTTCTCCTAATGCCCTTGATTAAGTCAAGAATAAGGATTAAATAATGGACATTTTAGACATTTCATAAATCCAATAACTTGGATTAAAAATAGCCATCATCTTCTTCATTCTCCTAGTTGCCGATTGAAGAGGAAAAATTAGGGAGAGAGTGTTCTTGTGAGAGAAAGCTTGGATTTATTGTGTCAAAGTTGAAATTGAGCTAAATTCAACTTGGTGGCAGCATTACTAAGGTAAATTCATGATGTCCAAATTGATTCAAGCTTAAAATTCTGATTTAGATGATGTTTAAATGCTTGGTTGAGTTATTAGGTTGTTTGAAATGAAGAGGATGATGAAATTGAACTTGTATACACTATGGATAACTTGAATTAGAGTGGAATTTATGTGTAAGTGATAGTGTAACAAAGTTAGGTTGCTGGAAATTTGAATGGAGATGTTATTATAGGAATTGAATTGTTAGAACATGTAATTGAGATATGGAATTAATAAATTGAACATGATCATGATTAGATAATGTAATTAAGGTTTTAAACAAGTTAAATTGTTAGTAACTTGATGGAAAATGTGACTACACCTAATTGAACTAGTTAAATTAGGTAATGGACTGCCTAGTTGATGAATTGATGTGTAAATTGTGATCAAATGGATTAAACTAGTAATAACATGACTATGCCCTATTTTGAGAACATTGTTAGGTGATTTTGATATCCAAGACATGTATGAACATGATCATGAATGAATTATAGGGCCAAAACATTGATTAAAATGAATTTATGGAATTAAAATGTGAATAGGTGCAATCTGCCCAGAATTGCTCTGTTCTGGGTAGTAACTTTGAAATTCACCAAAATTGTATAGATCAAATTCAGGGCTGAAATTTTAGTGACATAATCCTTAGTATTTCTACTTTCATTAGGTGAAAACAGAACTGAAAACTGGGTCCTATTTTGGAAACTGTAAATAGAAATAGTTGGACAGTGAAAACTGTCCAAGCAGTGTAAATGCCCTGTCTTTGAATAATAAACTGTATTAATTGGATAAGAACTAAAATGAAAGACTTATATGGTCTTAAATAATTTTTTGTTATCTTTCCAACGGTGTAAAGTAATCAAAATTTTGACTTACGGATTAAAAGATATGACCATTTAAAGGGACAGTGTGCAAACGCCAGACAGCTGTGTCCTGGGCAGTTTGGGACTGTTTTTACACCTAGATGCAAACTGTTTCTGAAACAGTTTTGGGACATTGTAACCTGTCTAGTTATGTCTTAAAATGAGGTAATAACAAAATAAAGATTAACTAGTAAGAAATGCTTAAAAGAAAGCATAAAAACAGTAGCAAAATGTTAGGTACAAATGTGGTAACATTGCTACTATATATGTGTGACATTATGTGCTTGTTTTGATGAATTGTATGTGTTATGCTTGCTAGACCAAGGGCTACAAGTTGTGGAAGAGGAAGATAAGTGTGGACATCCCAAAGCAAGAGGCAAAGGGATTTGGATA
Source organism: Hibiscus mutabilis (assembly GCA_019671005.1). NCBI lineage: Eukaryota > Viridiplantae > Streptophyta > Magnoliopsida > Malvales > Malvaceae > Hibiscus > Hibiscus mutabilis. Next base: position 39,952,153 of record CM033721.1, read on the forward strand.
CAAGACAAGTGATTAGCTTGGAGTATTGTGAGTGTAGTTACCTCTAGGGTTAGGACTAGGTCCTAACCAATGTATTTTGTTACATTCTTGATATGATAATGAATCTAAGCATGAACTTGACTTAATAAGGGAAGGATTATTAAAGAAACACATGAAACTTGATCCTAGTCTTGAATACATGTCTATTTCGAAATGTTTATGCATGATTAGTGATAGCTTGGATGCTTGTATGTGCTATGATGCAACTTGATTGAATGATAAAGACTTGTTTGAGATATGATGTTATCTCGTTTTGATGAAATGGATATTGAAACTACTTGACATGTGAGCTAAGGCTCAATGGACTAAGGGCCTAACATGAAATGATCTTGCTTGACATGTACATGATCTTGAACTTGATAAACTTGATAAATGGTAAATTGAACAACCTTGGTAGCTAGTTAGACTAGGTAGAAAGACATGCCTTATAGTCTAGAGCTCATTGTGTACGGGTGGACTACGGTCCAGGGCTAAGGCCCCTATATGGAGACAAACGGAGGGTACGTATGTGGTCTTTGGCGACAGTATGAGGGTTGACCAGCACTACGGTGCGTCTTCTGGCGACAGTTGGTTGGAGACTCGATTACCTATACAAACTAAGTACCAAGGGGGTTGTTTAATGAAATAACAAATGTAATAACAATTCAATTATACTTGATACTTGTCTTGAATGCCATGAAATGTATGTTACTTGACTTGAAAACATGACTCCTTGGTTTCTTGTTTTGCAAGCATGTTGCTTGATTTATGAATTATGACTTCTTGATGCTTATACTTGTTGGCCGAATGCTTGCTATCCTAGATAGGATAATCTTGATGCTTGAAAGACTAGATAAGGTCACTCTTGATGTTTGAAAGACTAGCTAATACCACTCTAATGCTTGGAAGCCTTAGCTAGGTCTACACTTGATTTAAAAGACATGAAACATGAAATAACAAAATGGATAGACTAGTTACTACCTCACTAAGTACATTTTTGTACTTATCACTCTTGTTTCATTCTTCCCAACATACAGGTTAAAGGATTTAAATGTTGCTTGATCTTTAAGTTTGATTCCTTGAGCAAGAAGTATCTCACACAAGCTTGGATAAAGTATGATTCCATACTTGTTTTGTATCTCCTAGAATGGTGGCACTAGATGTATATAGATAGTTTGAACATGCATTTGAAAGCTTGTATAATGTCTTGTTGGGCCTACTATGTTATGTATATAGTATTATGTATGTAATGAACCTAAAGTATTTGAAATGTACATGTTATTGGATGCGCATATGTTGATGGAATGAATGATTCATTGTTGATCTAGATTACCTTAAGTCCTTGAATGTTTTGCTCAATGTATATGGTTATGCTTGAAATGGATGTAATATAGGATGAACCATGTTTCTTGCCTTAATTATAATGACTTGAACCTAAAGGGTCACTTGAATGTAACAATACTTGATGTGAGTGATATGTATGCTTGTAGATGTGATTGCCGAATGCATGGGATGGAATTAAGCTTAAATGTAACTAGATACATGTCTTATGTTTGCTTTTGGTAATATGGCTGAATAGTAGGAATTGAAATAGGCTTGTATTGAACTAACTTCATATAATATTGGATGTTCAAGAATCATGTTAGAAACTTAAGGATAAAATGTACATGTAATAAGCTAGAAAACAATTGAATTGAATTGGAAGCATGTAATACTAAGGTAATTCGAAAAGGATAGGTAACAAAGGTTAAACGTTTTAATATGAATCATGTTAGTAATATCTAGTAATGTATGCATGAAAGAAGAAAAATTAAAGGCCATGTTCGAATGATGTAGCATGAGTATGAAGCAATTGTATGTTACTTGTATGCTAAGAAATGTATGATTGGTTGCCTTGCTAGCCTTGTTCATTGTTTGTTTTGTTTTAGTTCGAATGATAAGATGACTTGAAGTCTAGTGTGAGCTTACTTATTAGCTAAGTAAGGATAATAGGTAAGATGCTTGTATGATTCTTGTATTGTTCTTGCCTTGTTCGAATGCCTTGTTCTTGCTTGCTTGCTAAGTAACGCTCCCGAGCTGGGTTACTACTATCCCAGGTAGGGGGTGTTACATAAGCATTCGAAATAGACACGTATTCAAGGCTAGGATCAAGTTTCATGTATTACTTTAATCATACTTCCCTTATTAGGTCAAGTTCATGATTAGATTCATTTAACAAGTCAAGATTGTAACAAGAATGCATTGGTTAGGACCTAGTCCTAACCCTAGAGGTAACTACACTCACAATACTCCAAGCTAGCTAGTCTTGGATCCATACTCTTTTGTTCGTGGCTTTAGGTTGTTCCAATCTTTCCTTTTCCACCAAGTTCAATCCTGGTTCTAACACATTACAAGCAAACACATATCAAGTCAAGTTCACAAGGTCATTCAATTCAAGACAAGGTCATTAAATCAAGCAATGCTACAAGCATATAACATTCACATATTGGGTAGCATACTCATGTGCATTTTCCATTACACTTAACTACACTTTTCTACATTCTAGTTCATGTAAAACTGTTTACAAGATAGTTTACAAAATGCCACAAAACAGTGTGCATTTGCCTATATAGCTGCTGCCAGGCAGCTTGCACTCTAGTCACTAAATCATGTATAACTTTCATTCCGTACGCCAGAATTTCAATTGGTTTACACCGTTGGAAAGCTAACAAAATTGTATTTATGACCATATAAGGCTTGCATTTTAGTTCTTTTCCAATTAATACAGTTGTTATCTTAAACACAAGGCATTTTGCTTTACTGGACAGTTTGCACTGTCCCTAGTGTTTCTTCTCTACATTTCAGTATACAACCTAGAGTTCAGTTCTGTTTTCTCATAGTGAATTTAGACATACTAAGGTGTTGTCTATAAAAATTTTAGCCTTAAATTCATTATACACAATGTATAGTGATTTTTCAAAGTCACTGCCCAGAACAGAGCATTCTGGGCAGATTACACTAGGTTGAATTTCTAGCTTCTTAACTCATTTTAGCAAGGTCCTAACATGGCAATTCTATTCATGTTCATACATTTCTAGGTCATCATAATTCACCTAGAAATGTTCTTAAAACAGGGCATAATCATTTTGAACCTAATTTGATCTATTTGATCACATTTGCACATCCAATTCATCAACTAGGCAGTCCATTACCTAATTTAACTAGTTCAATTAGGTGTAGTCACATTTCCAACAACATATGTATTCAATTCAATCTTCTTTTTACCTAGCAACATGATCAAAATAGGGTTCTATGTTCATTTAACATGTTTACACAATTTCTCAATCAAAACAGTCCCTAATCAAGATTGTTTTCAATCATGTTCGTATTTCTCAAATTTCCAACAACTACATATATATTTCATTAGCAATTTAGTTACTAGCATTCAATTTCCAGGTTCTAATTGAAGCTAGCATGACCCTAACATGCATAACATTCATCCAATTCAATTCATACACAACAAGAACATCATCAATCACTCAATCAAACAAATTGCTAGGGAGGAAGGGTTTAGAATTCACTTACATTTTTCCTAGCTATTCAATTTTCATGCAATTGATCTCATGCAAGCTTTCTTCCTCTCAACAATGGTGATTTTTCTCTTCCTAGCTGGATGAAGAGAGAATTCGGCAAGGTGGAGAGGATGATAACAAGATGGCCACTTGGCCATGGTGTTATCACATGGCTTGGCTATTTGCCTCCACTTGGCAAATTTTGGTCAAATTGCTTAATAAATCCTTAATTACTCATCTTAATTGCATGCAATCCTATATTTACAATTTGTTACTATTTGATCTTCATGATTAGGCTACTTCTTTATCAATCCATGTAATTTAGTCACTAGGTTTAAATTAATTCTCCTAATTTGTAGATTGTTTGTACAATCAAACTCTAATTGGTTTATAACAAGTTACTAGGCCATGATTTGGGGTATTACAAACAGGCATCCTAGAATCCTGATGTTCTTCCAATGTCTCATATCCTTAACTATTTCCTCCAATGTCTGTAAAATTAATCTCATTGTTCTAGAAAACAAATTATCTCGTGTAAGCATCTCTATTTTGCAACATGCTGCCTTAAGGTAATGTCAAAGCATCTCTTGAGGGTCCTCCGCAGAGATTTGCAGCAAAACCTATTTCCATCTTGAATCTCCTCATAAGTTTGCTGCTCTTTATGCCCTAAGCTCCAAATTTGACCATAGAATACCTCATAGTTCCAATATCCTTCTAGACAAATTTCGAAGTAATGCTCAAAAATCTTTTGTATATTCCAAGTGATGCCAAATTTTAATTCTCATTTCAATGCAAGATACTTTTATGGAAAGATGTCAAAGGAGGAAAAGAAAATGTCTACACAAAAAAAAATTATTAGTATTGTGGCAAACAAAAAAAGAAATTACAAGGAAAAGAATAGGCATTTAGATACCAGAAACAAAAACTCCTCCTGTCATGACTTCAATAGATTCCTTGAATGTCAACTATGCTGAGTAGACCCTGGACATAATGATTATGCAGAAAGATATGAAGCTTCCAGGTACCAATCCCCGAGGAAGGTCTTATTTGTAAATTGTCTGAGTCACCCTTCACGAGTTTTCAACTTAGATCCTCCTTTGGTTTCAAAACTCCCTTTTCGGGTTTTCATTTTGAACCCCCTTTTCCTTTTCTTTTTCCTTTTTTCTCTTTTTTTCTCTTTTTTTCTTTTTTCTTTTTCTCTTTTTTCTCCCTTTTTTTCTTTTTCTCTTCTTCAAACATAATACTTTTTGACCGAGTCTGAATTTATCAGGCCTTGAAGTTCGTCTCCATCCATTTCAGCCAAAATTAGCGCTCCACCTGAGAAAACCTTTGTTACAATGTAAGGTCCCTCCCAATTCGGTGCCCATTTTCTACGAGGATCGCTTTGGATTGGCAACTTCTTCCTCAACACCAATCCCCCTCTTTGAATTCTCTTGGGAAAACTTTATTCTCGTGAGCCCTTATCATCCTTTTCTGGTACATTTTCCCATGACACAGTGCTTTCAATCTTTTCTCTTCAATTAAGTTCAGCTGGTCATATCTTGCTTGCTCCAACCCATTATGCTTCTTCAAATTTGGCTTCCATTAAGACATGGAGTGATGGTATTTCAACCTCGATGGGTAGCACAGCTTCTACTCCATATACCAATGAGAAAGGTGTTGCCCCAGTGGAAGTTCTTACAGCGGTTTGATAAGCATATAAGGCAAACGGTAGCTTCTCGTGCCAATCTTTAAAGGTATCAGTCATTTTTGCAGTTACCTTCTTAATATTTTATTCGCAACCTCCACTGCCCCATTTATCTTCGAGCGATATACAAAAGAATTATGGTGTTTGAAAATAAACTGCTCACAGACTCCACTTATCATCTTGTTATTCAAATTAGAAGCATTGTCAGTGATGATACTTTCAGGCATGCTGTATCGACAAATGATTTTCTTTTTCAAAAACTTGTAAATCGTGGATCTGGTGACGTTTGCATATGAGGATTCTTCTACCCACTTCATGAAATAATTAATGGCTACCAAGATAAAACGATGCCCATTTGACACCTTAGGGTGAATATGACCGGTGACATCAATGCCCCACATGGAGAAAGGCCAAGGAGCTGTCATAACATGAAGAGTTTGAGGTGGCGTATGAACCTTGTTAGCATAAATTTGGCACTTGTGGCATTTGTGAGAAAAATTGATGCAATCACCTTCCATGGTTGGCCAATAATATCCAAGACGCATAATCCTTCTAGCCATGGTGAAACCACTAGGATGGGTTCCTCAAACTCCTTCATGAACTTCTTCAACAATTAATTGAGCCTCTTTTGCTCCGACACATCTTAGAAGCACTTGATCACGACTTCTTTTGTACAAAATCTCTCCATCAAGGACATACCCGGATACCATTTTCCTGATCATTTTCTTTTCATTCTTTATAGCTTGCGGCGGGTATTGTGGGAATTTTATATATTGCAAGATGTCATGGTACCATGGCAATCCATCCATCTCTTCTTCCACATCATAATAATAAGTTGGCGAGTCTAGCATATGTAACCTGATGAGCATCATCTCAGAACCCTCACTTACCCTAAACATGGCGGCTAAGGTGGCTAAAGCATCAGCCATTTGGTTGTCTTCTCTGGGGAGATATTTGAAAGCGATCTCATCAAATTCTATGGTCAACTCAAGGACCAACTTGTGGTATTCTAATAACTTTGCAACTTTTGTCTCCCATTCACCAGGTATCTAATAAATGACTAGTGTAGAGTCCCTAAAAACTCTTAAAGTACAGATTTTCCTCCTTATAGCTTCTCTTAGTCCCATTATACAGGCCTCGTACTCTACCATATTCTTAGTGCAAAAGAACTTCAAATGACTGGTAAAAGGGTAATAATTTCCTTCTGGTGAAACCAAAACTGCCCCTATACCTTTTCCTAATGCATTTGTTGCACCATCGAAGTTCATAACCCAAGATTCCGTGGGAGCCTCATCATCTTCTGAGATACACATTAAGTCTTCATCAGGAAAATTAAAATTTAACGCTTCATATTCATCACAGGCGCGGCTTGCCAAAAAGTCAGCTATAACACTCCCTTTTATCACTTTTTGGCTTACATACTGGATATCGAATTCTAACAATAACATTTGCCAACGTGCTAACCTTCGTGATAAAGCACGTGCTTCCATCATGAACTTCAGTGGGTCTAACTTCGAGATTAGCCACGTAACATGATAAAGCATATATTGCCTTAGCCTTCTAGCTGTCCACACCAAAGCACAACATAGTTTTTTAATTGACGAATATCTGGTTTCACAATCAGTGAATTTCTTGCTCAAGTAGTATATCACCTTTTCTTTTCTTCCGGATCGCCATGTTGCCCTAACACACAACCCATGGAATTTTCATAGACCGTTAGGTACAAGATCAATGGTCTCCCTGAAACAGATGGTACTAATACTGAAGGATTGCTCAGCTACTCTTTGATCTTTTCCAAAGCCGTTTGACATTCTTCATCCCATGTCCCCGAGTTATTCTTCCTAAGTAACCTAAACATTGGATCGCCTATCAGTTAGCTGAGAAATAAAACGTGCGATGTAATTTAATCATCCCAGAAAACCTTGAACTTCCTTTTATGTTTGAGGTGGGGGGAGTTCCTATATGGGTTTTATCTTATCAGGGTCGATCTCAATTCCTCTTCTGCTCACAACAAAACCCAATAACTTCCCAGATGTGACTCCAAATGTACACTTAGTCGGGTTTAGCTTCAATTGGAACTTTCTCAGTCTTAGGAAGATTTTTCTTAAATTAACCAGATATTCTTCCTCAGATCGAGATTTGGCGATCATATCATTGACGTATACCTCTATTTCCCTATGCATCATATCATGGAAAAGGGTGACCATGGCCCTTTGATAGGTTTCCCCTGCATTCTTAAGTCCAAAGGGCATTACATTATAGCAAAAAGTTCCCCATAACATCACAATAGTCGTATTTTCCATGTCTTCTAGGCACACCTTAATCTGGTTATACCCAGAGAAACTATCCATGAAAGAGAAGAGTGAATGACTAGCTGTATTGTCGACTAAAGTGTCAATATGTGGGAGCGAGAAATTGTCCTTAGGGCTTGCCTCATTGAGGTCTCTGTAGTCAACACACATTCATACTTTTCCATCTTTTTTCGGTACTGGGACAATATTCGCCACCCATTTTGGATACTTGGCTACCTCGAGGAATCCTGCATTGTATTGCTTCTTTACCTCATCCCTGGTCTTGAGGAGTGTTTCAGCCTTCATTCTTCTAAGTTTTTGCTTTACAAGTTCACATCCTACCTTTATAGGGAGCCTATGCATGACGATGTCGATGTCAAGGCCGGGCATATCTTGATACGACCAAGCAAAAATATCTTTAAATTCTTTCAAGGGCTCTATCAAACTTTGTCTGGTTTTGGCTGTGATGGTAGTACCAATCTTCACCTCTCGCTTTTCTTCTTCGATACCTTTATAAGGAGCCTATGCATGACGATGTCGGTGTCAAGGTCGAGCATATCTTGATACGACCAAGCAAAAATATCTTTAAATTCTTTCAAGAGCTCTATCAAACTTTGTCTGGTTTTGGCTGTGATGGTAGTACCAATCTTCACCTCTCACTTTTCTTCTTCGGTACCAAGGTTTAATATTTCTAACTCCTCTTTATGTGGTAGAATATGCTTTTCCTTTCCTTCTACCATTCTGAGCAAGTAGCTGGGTACCTAATTTATGAAAAGTTTGCCACACAAGATTTAAGGAAATGCATATTTTATTGAATTCAAATTAAAAGTTTGACATAGGCCCTTTACATAAGATCCCCTATTGTCTCCAGACCTGGAGCAAAGGGGTTGGTTTTGAGAATTACTCTGAACATGTCTTAAAGACTACATGAATTTCTTCAGCAATCCAATTGTCAAGCTCAGAGCAAGGGCAAATCATTGACAGGTACTAGTTCTCTTCTTCCTCGTTGATCACAACGTTAATACTCAACTTTTCAAACACTTCACATAGAGCACTCTCTCCTTTTCCTTCATCACTAATTGGGGCATTTGGATCCAACATGCCTCCAGATATAAAGTTATGGCTCAGGGGATGGAAAGTCATCAGCTTCCACTCAATTTCCTCTCCCTTCAATCTAGCACTTATCCTCTCTTGATGCTTTTTGATTTCAGCCCTTCTTTGTCATTTGTTGGGCTTAAAGCCCAAGCCAAAACGATCATTTTTCGTTGGGATTACTACGGGATACAACCTTCCTTGATGCCTATTTCAAAATCCTTTCCCAATTTTAGCTCCTTTCCCAAGCGCTTGCTTTACCTGTATCTTCGCACAGTTTGATAATTCTGGTTCTGGCATCTTGCTTCCTTTAGTAACAAAGGTTGCATTGACTAGCTCCAACGTCTTGAAATGACACTCGAGCGCACCCTCATCGATCTCGATGAAGGGTGCATCAGTGGTTACTGATGCAATGATTTCTTCCTCTACACCGACAGTTATTAGCTGACCATCGATCACGAACTTCAGCTTCTGGTGTAAAGTAGATGGGACCGCTCCTGCTGTGTGGCTCCACGGTTGCCCAAGCAAGCAGTTGTAACTAGGTCTTATATCCATGACCACAAACTCAACATTGAAGGTCGTTGGTCCAATTTGCAAAGGCTCCTCAATTTTCCCTAACATATCCTTCTAAGTTCCATCAAATGCTCTAACCGTATTTTGATAAGTTCTCATATGAGAACTATCTATTGGAAGCTTCTTCAATGTGGCTAACGGTAGAACGTTCAATGCTGACCCATTATCAATTAGGACTCTGGTAACATATGTCCCTTACATCTGGTAGTGATATGTAAAGCCTTGCATGATCCCGTTCCTTCACTTGGTATTTCCTCATCATTGAATAAAATGAAGTTGTTAACAGCAATGTTACCGACTAACATGTCCATCTTATCGGTTATGATCTCATTTGGTATGAATGTCCGATTCAGAATCTTTAACAAGGCCTCACGGTGGCCCTTGGAGCTTAATAATAGAGAAAGAATAGAAATTCGAGCCAGAAGCTTATGGAGTTGCTCCACGACGCTATATTGACTGTGTTTTAAAATCTTCAAGAATTCTTGAGCCTCTGATTCCTTCACAGGCTCGTGATATGCTGCCAGCTTCTCTTTAAAGAAATCTATGTTATCTTCTTTCACAGGTTCTTCAGCAGAAGCTTTCCTTTGCGCTGCATCTCTATCCTCTGCTATTGGCTGGGAATAGAGCCTTCCACTCCACTTGAAACACCTCACCTCATTGACTGGCTCTTCTTTCTCTTGAATAGATGTTTCTCCGAGAGTTGCCACCGCACAAGCGTAATTCCAAGGAACCTGCTTGCTATCCTTGTATGGAAATGGGGTTGGCGCCTTAATTATAAGCCGCGGGGTTACACCCCTTGCTGGTTCACTAACTCTCGTTCTAGCCTTAATAACTAAAGGCTTCAATCCAGAGGGTGACTCCTCTGATGCACATACGTCCAGCATGCATTCCTTGTCTTCTTTTTCAAAGAACTCAAGTTCTTCTTCATTCATCTTGTCTTGAACCAGTTGCCTAAACTCTAAGCAACAATCAATCTCATGTCCATCCTTCATGTAGTATTCACAGTATAATTCGTCTTTAACTTTTAGCTTCTAGGCTCCTTCTTCCAGCATCCTTACTGCCACCATTTGCGCCTATACCCACTTCATGGGAGTTCTAACTTCAACAACACATTCCTTAACCACCTTATCATCCTCCTCTATAATTGCATTCACACCTACCTTTTGATGATTTGGAAAAGGGAATCCCTTTTCTTTTGACGTATCAAATGATAACATCCCTGATTTTATTAAGTCATCCATCACCCTTTTGAATGCAGTGCAATTTTCAATGGTATGCCCCCTAACTTCTGCATGGTCTTCACATTGTGCCTTCTCATCATACCATGGTGGGTATGGTGGTGAAAATGGGGGAACATGTCTTGGCAGCACCATCTGGGATTTGACCAGTTCAGCAAACAAGTCTGCATATGTCATTGGGATAGGAGGGAAATATGGTTTCATGCTCCTTGATATCTTCGTTCTTCCTTCAGAGGATTTGTGACTGCTAGAGCTGTGGTCGAGACATTGGGTTTGTTGAAGATTACCCTCTTTGAGTAATTAGGGTTGTATACATTAGTGGAATTGACTTCATTGTCTCCCTTTTGTATGGTTTCTTTGTTTCCCCACTATCCAACATTCCATTTTTCATGGCCGCAAGTATCAACTCTCCATTTATAAGCATGTCCGCAAAACTCTTTGTGGCATGATTGAGCATACGATCATAGAAAGAACCCTTTAATATTTCCATGAACATTGGTGTGATCTCATTCTCTAGCAATGGTGGCTGGACTTGGGTAGCCACATCCCTCCATCTTTGTGCGTACTAGCGGAAGCTCTCATGATGCTTTTGCTCCATCCCTTGCAAAACTAAACGGGTTAGAATCATGTCTGAAACATGCTTGTACTGCACACTGAAGGCTCTGGACAAATCTTTCCATGATCTGATGTTAACTCGACTTAGCTGCGTGTACCAACGTGCATTTGATCCTACTAGACTATATTGGAAGCAATGGATAAGCAGCTTCTTATTCTCAAGATACATCGACATTTTCCTGTAATACATAGTTAGACGTGCTGCAGGGCACGTAGTTCCATTATATTTTTTGAAGTCGGGGACCTTGAACTTGGGTGGTACTACCAGATCAGTCACTAAGCTTAAATCCTTGACATCCAGTCCTTCATATATACCTCCTTCTTGGAAAGGCTTAATCATTCCCTCCAGCTTCTCAAAGCGATCTTCCTATTTCTTCTCAGCTTTCACTTTATTGGCAATTTCATCGAGATTAGGCACCTTAATGACATCTTCAGAGTTTATCTTTCTATCATTTCGAGTTGAGTTTTCAGCAAAATGTGGTGAGATCTTAGCCTTAGAAGATTGAGCTTCTCTCTGCATACTTGGATGAACGAAGGCCATCTCTTTAAATTTTGGCACAGCATTAGCTTCTTCACCAGCTTCCACCGCGTCTGGGTCGTTAAAGCCTAACATGGCTCTAATTGAACCAATTGTCTTTTGATGAACTAACTCCATATGTTGCTTCAGATCCATCTCTAGCTTGTCTAACCTATCCTGGGTACTCTTATGGTTTCTTTCTAAGGCCGTCACTCTGTCTTCCATTGCTCTGGCTTGAGACCAAGTACCGTACTTGTGATTTGTTTTTGCTATTTTGATTTTCTGCCATTTTTATTTAAGTTAGATTTTTATTATGTCGTGTATGCATGCACAAATGTAAACTCAAATGCAAAGTAAAGCTATGAAACAAAGAAGAATGGAATTCAAATGCATGAATGCAAGCGAAGGGCCGTCAATTCCATGAAACATCTTCTCAAAAAACAACTCTTTTATGAAATGGTCCTTATTACATCAAATTTCGTTTACAAATATTTTTCAGCCTGAACTCCTAGTTCCTTGATTTCTTCAATGAGCCACATAAGCCTTGGTCCCACTTCTCCTGCTGGCTTGACGTACTGACGAAGAGCTGTAGCTTTAGTGGCTAACATCATCACGTGTCGAGCTACATCCTGTACCTGGGTCATGACAGTCCTGTCAAACTCATCCCGTTCTTGAAATCTTCTAGCCACATCTCTAAGATGAGTGAACCAGTAATTATTACCTCCCTAAGCTATGTCTTCAAGGACCAGGATCTTCGTCCTATATTCTTGGATGATGTTATCCATTCCTTCAACTTGTTTCTTCAAGATATCATTCTCATTTAGACAGGCCTGAAGTTCGATATAGGTGTGATGATTCTGGAGTCTATGCAATGAGTGGTTCAAATCATCTATTTTGGCTTGCAACTCAATAACACAAGCCTGACTCTGCTTTAGCTTCACACTAGTCTGGTCATATGCCTTCTGCAACTCAAATAAGCGAATCTTGTTGTCGTGGTCTTTCCTTTTCCATGCAGCAACACTTTCTTTCTCACTTTCATGAACCCGTTTGCCATTTCCATTTTCAATTGTCAGCTTACCCTTCTTCTTCTCTTCAACAAGGGCTCGTCTATATTTCTTAACCTCGCGCCTTCCTCGTTCTTATTCTTTTTCTACAACATGCTCGATTTATTGCTTCCACTGCTCTGGGGTCTTTTTCAAATCATCATTTCGAACAGTAGTCTGGAGCTTGAGGAAATCAACCCTTTGAACCTCAAACTTCTTTTCTAGATCTTCATACAGCTTTATCTCTCGCTTCGCCTCCCCTTTATACTTCTCAACATCAAGGCTTGACTCAAACTTGTCTCTTTGGTTCTACTTTCTATCTCCAACTTAGCCCTTCTCAATTCTTCTTTTAGGATGTCAGCTTCTGTAGGGACTACCTTTAAGTGTTCTTTTAGAGACTTGTCCTGCCCGGATGTAGGTGCTATGACTTTGTCATTTACTCTCGTATGCCTCCAAATATCATAGTCCGGGGTATACATGCAATGACTATCGGATTCTAACTTCATATGATAACAGTGGTTCCATGCATCATTGATTGTCTGAACCTTCTGTCTGAACTCTCCTTGAAACTCAAATTCTGATGAGCCAAGACCGGTAGTGAATGGGATGAACTGCGAGACCCAAACTGACGAGATACTAGCAAAGGAGCACATCCAATTCCTCTCCACAAACCTAGCAGCATTAGGAAGTTGAAATCTCTATACTTATACAAAAGCTTGGTATGGCCCATCCAAGGAACCCTGCATCTGATGTCTTCATCACGATGATCCCTGAATATATCAATCCATTTATTCTTCTTAACAATGGGCCACTCCTTTGCCAAGAATTCTCGAAGAGGTGAGAAGTTCAGGGAAAACACATTTGATAAGGCCAATGTTGGGCATTTCTAGAAGTGACTAAGAGCCCAAACCTGTAAAAGCAGAGCACATCCTCCAAAATGGACACCTTTGACTTTTCAACAAGCATTGAGGGAAATGAAATTCTCAGCAAGTACAGCTGGCACCGGATTGACTCATCTCTTTAACTGTTCAAGGAAATCAAGTAATTCCACATCAATATTCCCTAGAACCTTTAGAAAGATGACTAAACCATAAATTGCAATGGCTAGGAGATCAACTCTCTTTTCCCTGTCGGGGTGAATTGAAATTATACTTCTGATGCTTGACCAAGGGAAATTAAAGGTGCCTCCTCTCTTCCGTATCAACCCCTTGACCCAACCATCACTCATGCCAGCGAATATTCAATATCAATAACAATATCAATGGCAATGTTCAATGATCTCAACGACAATAACATTGATCAATACTTCATTTACCATGCTTCGATGATGATGATGGCTACAATATTTCAATATCAAGGATTCAGTACAATGATTCAATGTTGCAATTCAATAACAATAGATCATTAGCAATATCCGAATAACAATGATTCAATACGATAACTCAATAACAATAATAATCATAGCAATAAATCAACGACAATGCTCAACATCATTACTGCAATGCTTCAATTGCGATATGCAATAAACAGTGTTCAATACTCAATGATTCAATGCAATGTTCAATAACAATGATTGTAACAATAGAGATAACAATGTTCCATGCCCAATGTTCAATGCATCTTTAACTCAATGACGTTAACGATGATGAAACCGATGGCGATGATCAATAACATTAACTAAGACAATATCGATATCAGATACTCAATACTACACTTACCCATGCTTAACAACAACACCAACTAAGTGGTTCAGTGTGAAATCTCTTAGCAACAACATTAGAAATGCTATATACAATTACAATAGAATTAGGAAAGGCACCTAGGCTAATCCCGAGACTCCAACTACACTCACCTTGATAATCTAAAGCTTCTACGGCTCTCAGATAACAATCCTCTTGTTCCTAGCTTTCGGTGAAGATGATGGGTGCTCTCTTTCAATTTCTTGAGCTAGGTAAACAATAGGATTGTGTTAGAATCAATATTACAATATTGAAATCAATATAACAATATCAAAATGAATATCTAAACTCAATATATGCAATATCTATGAATCATCCATGGATAGCAAAACCCTAGCTTGAGATTACTCCCAAATCCTCCATAGATCTCAACAAGCGTGTAGAGGATTAAGCTTACCTGATCTGTAGGAACGTTTCAGTAACAATAAACTGAAGAAAAATCTAAACTTCACTCTACCAACAATGGTGGTGCTTGCATAGGAGAAGAAGATGATGATGAAATTAAGGTGTGTGCTTAATTTGGCAATCAGGTGAAGCTAAATGGCTATTCATCCTTTCTTTCAGCCCTTTCAACAACAAGGCTTTCCTTCATATGAATGAATTGCTCCTGATCATCCCAAATGTGGGTGATTATAATTGAGGAGGGTCTAATCGCAATGTTAGTCCCTCAACTCTCAATTCTCTATATTTTTGCTCCCAAACTTCCAATTTATATAATTTAGCCACTAAACAGGTTTTCAACACTTCCAATAAATTCCTTAGACAATAACTAGACTAAGTTAGAGTCCAATATCAATATAATTGACCTCGCGGTCATAGTCAATACAATATTTGAACAATTCCGATGTAGGGTTCTCGATCGCCGAAACCAAATTCTGACTAGGCCAGATTTTAGGATGTTACAGACATATTGTCCAAAAAGTGGAAACTAGGTGATTTAGAGACTGTAGCTCTCACCGAGGGATACAGTGTAATGATACTTAATTGGTTGCCACCAAAGTTGAAGGATTTGGGAAGTTTTACTATTCCCTATACCAATGGCTACAGATTCATGGGTAAGGCACTGTGTGACTTGGGAGCCACCATCAATTTAAGGCCAATGTCTATTTCCAGAAAGCTTGGCAATAAAGCAAGGCCTACCACAATAACACTTCAGTTGGAAGACTAATCTTTTGCACATCCTAGTGTCGCAACCCATTTTAGGAGTTTTGACGTTTTGGAAAACTTTATAAAAATGCGGAGTCGCCACAAACCTTTTGTAAAAAATTGTGATTGGATCACTTTTAAAACAAGGGTATTATGATAAAACATTTTATTTATCAAAATAGCATTTTGGTCTACAAAAAACAAAGAAAACAGGTTTGGGGTCGGTTATGTGTGGGGAAGGGTTAGCACCCCCACAACGCCCAAAAATTAGTACCTAATTGATTTCTAAAAAAATGCTTTGTAAACTGGAATT
Source organism: Hibiscus mutabilis (assembly GCA_019671005.1). Classification (NCBI taxonomy): domain Eukaryota; kingdom Viridiplantae; phylum Streptophyta; class Magnoliopsida; order Malvales; family Malvaceae; genus Hibiscus; species Hibiscus mutabilis. Next base: position 39,967,976 of record CM033721.1, read on the forward strand.
CGCAAATTCACGACATTTTGATTTATTTGTCTGCTTAGTGAATGTAAATCTCTTTTAACAGCCTTATCGCCTGAGAAATGAACTTTAATCACCGCCAACACTCCTGGCGCTAACTCGTCACTCCCGTTTGATAAGACACCACATTAATTAAGTTTTCACATTTTAGTAAATCATAAAGAAAATTAGTTATGTTAAAGTCTTTTAATTAAAATTTAATCAGTGATTAATACCTAAAGAAACATCTACATTCATTTTAACTATTAAGGTTTAAATATAATTAAGTGTGTCTTATTGAAAATGAAGAATGTTTTACAACATACATGTCTCTATTCTACGTTTTTAGAACCTATTCTTAAGGTTTAACACATGTATATGTACATATAAACAAAAGAAACAAAATTACTTAAATTAATTATAAAATAATTGCTAAAACAAAGGATAGGATAATTATATTTACCTTATTTAAAAAATGTATTAGTGACTAAATTGAAAGAAAACAAAATGTGAGGGTTAATTTGAAAACAATTAAAAAATTAGTGCCAAATTGTAATCGGGAAAAAAGGTGCTGCAGTTTAATTTCTAAGGCTTTAAAACAAAGGTGCTGCAGTGCTAGAACCAGGAAAAAAGGGCGCGGGTTATAATCGGGTACAAGTCGAGTCACCGGGTTGGTATATATAGCAATTATAATAAACAGAAATCATAATCCCCTTATTTATCAAAACAGATCAAAGCCAAAAATCTCTAATATGTTCTTCGTGTTCTTCATAAAATGAAGAACATGATGAACATCCGTCGTGCCAGCAGCCGTTGCCGCTGGCGAAATTTTCCAGAAAACGCTTATTTTCCCAAATTTCAGCGACCCCAAATTGTATTTTTCTGTCGGAGTTTTGTCAAAATCGAATCACAACGGTGTTTCAAATGAAATAAAGGTAAAAACAATCCCCTTTCTTTGTTAAATTCGAAACAGAAAAGAAAAAGATAGAAAATGTTACCAGAAACTTGCTTCTTTTATTGTTTTGGAACTTTGATTACAATTACTTGCTTCTTCTGGTTTTACAACTTCCAAATGCTAATTGTAAGTGTATGTATCTAGTGTGTGTTTTCTGTAATTGTTGTGTGTAATTCTTGTTGTTTACATGAAATTACATGGGTTTATATAGGTACATTCGTGCTTGAATTTCAAGCAAAAATCCCTAATGTTCATCCTCAAAAATGCATCCACTTTGATTCTGATTGCTTGATTATTGCTATGGCATCGATTTAGGGGTTTAATTCATCCTATATTGGTTGATTTTTCCTCTGATTTGATCCCGATTTGTAGATAAGGCTTTGGTTTAGGGATTCAATTCCCTTTTGATTTTATCTTGATTTTTACCGAATTGTCAAGCTCTAATTTTAGGGATTTAACCCTCTTGTTTTTTTGTTTGCATACATCTAATAACTCGAACGGCGCCGACGAGGAACAATCGAAGCGAGTGGAGCGTCAGAGAAAATGAAGCGTTCAACGGCAGCTGTAAAGTCAGGCGCGTGACTACCATTCGCGAGTGGCAATCTGTGTACTCTGTTGTTAGCCGATCTGGGTTGTTGGATTGCTCTCTGATCTACGATCCGGATGACGGGTCGTTTGCCTTCCTCCAGCTGGATCCTGTGTGCAAGGCGTGCTTCATCCTTGCCATTGGATTTATCTTGATCCAATGACCCTTTATTTGTGAAGAAACAGAAAGAGTTAGGGCCCCATTTTAATTTAAATGTAACTGGGCCTAAATAGGCCTTTGTATAATGGAAAAAAACTCTATGTATCTTTAATGGACTCTATATTTTATAAATTTTAATTGGCGTATGTTTTATATTTTGGGTTTTAATAACTACCTACTATATTAACTACTAACTAACAAAAAATGTATACAACTATGGCAATAATACGTATAACAATTATACTAAATACACTAAGTATATGACACCTAGATAATTCTAATTACTACATTAATTTTTATAACACTAACATATGGCACTTATACTAATTATGATGTAACACTAACAATGTTATATAATACTACCTAACCAGAAATGACATAGCTAATACAATGAAAGTAAAAGAAGTTAGGTGAAAATTCAATGACAACACCTAGGGGTAAGATTGAAGATGTGTTGGTAAAGGACAAATTCATATTCCCTACTGATTTTTATCATTTTAGATTATGAGGGAGATATTAATGTCCCAATTATATTGGGCAGACTATTCCTTGCCAAAGGTAGAGCTTTGATTGATGTTCATCAAGGTGAATTAACTATGTACATGAATGATCAACATGTTACATTTAATGTGCTTCAAGCTCTTAAATGCGCAGATGAATCCGAGGAATGCCAAGCTGATGAAATGATGAAGTCTTTTTTGAAGGTGGCCATGGCACAGCTCTGCCAAGACTGAGATGATGATGCCAACAAATGAGACAATGAAGAAGAGACAAGTGAGGTCACTAAAAGAACAACTTTAGAAGAGGTAAGCTATTTCGGATAGCCAGAGCCATTGGAGTTGGCTGGAAAAGAGATCATGGCACCTAAACCATCCATTGAGGAGCCACTCGAGATGGAATTAAAATCGTTACAAACCACCTCAGGTATGCCTACTTAGGTAAACACTCAACCTTGCCAGTGATCATTGCTGATGATCTAACTAATGATTAGGAGGAAAGATTGCTGGAAATTTTAAGTAATTACAAGCAATGGTTGGGATGGACCTTGGCTGATATCCGAGGAATAAGCCTAACCATTTGCATGCACAAAATAATTCTGGAAGAATATCATGGCAAAACAATTGAGGGCCAGAGAATATTGAACCTGAGCATAAAAAGAGGTTGTAAAAAAATTATCAAGTGTCTAGATGTTGGGATAATCTATCCCATTTCTGATAGCTCTTGGGTCAGCCCGGTACAATGTGTGCCAAAGAAAGGTGGCCTGACCGTGGTTCAAAATAGCAACAATGAGTTAATTCCTTCCATGACTGTTACTGGATGGATAGTGTCTATGGATTATAGGAAGTAGAACAATGCCAACAAGAAAGATCACTTTCCATTGGCCTTCATTGATCAAATGTTGGACAGACTGGCAGGTAAGGCATTATATTGCTTCCTAGACGGTGATTCATGATATAATCATATTGCCATAATTCTGAAATATTAAGAGAAGACCACATTCACCTATACATATGAGACATTTTCTTTTCGATGAATGCTCTTTGGACTATGTAATTCTCTGGCAACGTTTCAAGGTTGCATGATGTCTATATTTTCGACATGATAGAAAACAACTTGGAAATGTTCATGGATGATTTCTTGATGTTTGGTAAAACATTCGAGGAATGTCTTTAGAGTTTGGAGCAAGTTTTGAGGAGATGTATTGAGACAAACCTAGTCTTGAACTGGGAAAAATACCACTTCATGGTGAAGAAGGGCACTGTTCTCGATCACAAAGTGACCAGGAGAGTATTAGAGGTTGACAAAGAAAAATTTGAGGTAACCAAGCAATTGCCACCACCTACAAGTGTAAAAAGTATCCGAAGTTTTTTGGGACCTACAGTTTTTATCGTCGTTTTATTAATGATTTTTCTAAAATTTCTAAACCTTTATGCTTGCTTTTAGAAAAAATTGCCACTTTTGCATTTGATGATTCTTGTTAAGAGTGTTTTAGGAACTTAAAAAGAAGTTGATTAATGCCCATATAGTCGTGGCAACGGATTGGGATGAGCCATTTGAACTCATGTATGATGCCAACACCTATGTCGTCGGAGCAGTGTTAGGACAGTGGTGTGGCAAAGTTTTTCATACCATTTATTATGCCAGTCGGACACTAAATGAAGCTCAGCTGAATTACTCCACAACTAAGAAAGAATTTCGCGTAGTTATATTTGCATTTGACAAATTGAGATCTTACTTGTTAGGTAACAAGGTTGTAGTGTACACAGATCGTTCGACATTGAAATATCTCTTGGCAAAGAAGGATGCCAATCACAGACTGATTTGATGGAGGCTTCTACTACAAGAATTTGATCTCGAGATCCAAGATAAGAAGGGCAGTGAGAACTTAGTAGCAACACCTTAAAAATGGTAAGAACGTTTCCATAAGAGATGAATTCCCAGACAAGTATTTACTTGCAGTCAATGTTGTGCCATGGTACGCTAACATAGTCAACTACCTGGTAAGCAGTATTCTGCCACCAGGTTTGGCATATAATGCCATGAAAAGTTTTCTACAAGATTTTTGACAATATTATTGGGACCAACCAATATTGTTTAAGCAGTGTGCTGACCAAGTGATAAGATGGTGTGTGCCAAAAGATGAACAACACAACATATTGCAAACATGCCATGCAGCACCATTTGAAAGTCACTTTGTCGGGATGAAAACTGTTGCCAAGGTGCTGCGGTCAAGATTCTTTTGGCCATACTATACAAGGATGCCCATAACTTTGCCAAGGCATGTAATTGATGCCAACAGACACCAATTTCCACTCCATAACATTATGCCAGTGGGTTTGTTTGATGTATGGCGAATAGACTTTATGGGCCTCTTTCCCTCATCATTTGGTAACCTATATATCCTTGTGGCCATTGACTATGTTTCCAAGTGGGTTGAGGCCATTGCACTGCCAACAAATGATGTCAAGGTCGTTGCCAAGTTCTTGCATAAGCATATTTTTACTCGATTTGGTGCCCTAGAGTTATTATTCGTGCTAAGGGTACACATTTTAAATGCAACTTAATTTCTAAGGCTTTGTGCATGTATGGAATTCAGTAAAGGATTGCCATGGCATGCAATCCCCAAACAAATGGCCAAATAGAGATTTCAAATAATGAGATTAAGAATATTTTAGAGAAGACTGTGAATACAACAAGGAAGGACTGGTCCTTCAGACTAGATGACTCCTTGTGGGATTATATTACAACTTTTAAAACTCATTTGGGAACCTCCCTAGTCAGACTCGTTTTTGGGAAGGCATACCACTTACATGTGGAGATGGAACACCGAGCCTATTGGGCAATCAAGATGATTGACATGGCATGGAGTGATGTTGGAGAAAAGAGGTTATTAGACTTGAATGAGTTCAAGGAATTCACAACACATACTTATGAGAATGCCACTCTACAAAGAAAGAACAAAACGTTGGCATGATAATAGGATCGTGCCAAGGCAATTTGAGGTAGGGCAATGTGTTTTATTATTTAACTCAAGGCTAAAGTTGTTTCCAGAGAAGCTCGAGTCTAGATGGTCGGGATCCTTCGAAGTTGTGAAGCCATATGCTCATGGAGCAGTAGATATTAAAGATTTGAAGACGAGAACAATTTTCAAGGTTATCCTCCTGGCAGAGGTTTCATGATCATCATCATCACTGTTTGATTTTTGTATATAATAGGTTAGATGCTTTTCTTTTTCAATATTTTTTCCTTTATTTTTCTTTCTTTTAATTTTGATTTTTTCTTTGTTGCGTTGAAAGGTTTTTCTTTGAGTAAGTGCAAGTTTCGTGTGCCAGGCAGAATGCCAAGGCAAGGACTTGGCATAGAGCGATTGGAGATGGGTAGAAGGAAATTTACCCTAGCCGCCCAAGTCTTGATAGAGCTTAGCCCCTAAAAGATTGAAAGTTTTTTCTAAGTATTGAATTTTACCCTAGCCACCCAAAGTGATAAGTTGAAATTCAACATTTCAACCTAATCACCTTATCACTTCCTGCAACTTCCTATCATCATAACCCCTTATCAAATCAATTTTTCTTTTCCCAAAACACGCCAAAAGCCATCATTATCCCTTCTTAACTGGCTCATTAAACACCCAATTAAACACTCAACCTTTTACCCTTCTATCTACTTAAAATCCTAACCGATCCTTAGCTAAAGACTCTTCACTTTTCTTTTTATTTTCCTTATCAAGAAAGAACCCAAGAATCACTACTTCTTCTTTTCAAAATCATTCAAGCCCCCAATTTATTTCCACGGCATCATCATCAACACCCTTTAAGATGTTCTTTAATGAAGAGACCCGCAAGAAAAATGAAGAAACCTTTACCTTAAGGACGTTTTACCATGAGAAAAAATTTGAGTTCAAGAACGAACTGAACTTGGGATTCACCTCAGAGTTCATGGTGGTTGTGACTAAGCACAAGTGGGAGCTATTCTGCCAACAGACGGAAGAAGTTTTCTCCAATATTCTTCGAGAATTCTATGCCCATCTCACAACCAAAGATTCACCCTTTTTGATGATACGAGGTATATATGTGCGATTTGATGAAGGGTATATTAATGCCATGTTTGAGTTGGATGGTGCCGAGGATGAATACCTAGAGTTTGCCAACTCAATAAACGCTGCCAAGAGGAAAAAGCTTTTGATGGATTTATGCGAGACTGGCACTGCATGGACTATATCGTCTAAGGGACACTGGACAGTCAAGCGACTGACATTAAAATCACAGTCGAATGGGTGGAATCACTTTTTAAAGGCAAACATGATGCTAACTACCCACAATGAAACTATATCAGAAGCAAGGTTGGCACTATTGCACTCAATCATGGTGGGCCGCAAGATCAACGTCGGCTGACTCATCATTGAGGGAACCTATAAGTGTGTTGGTAAGAGTAACGGTAGTTTGTTTTCCCCCTTATTGATTTCTAATATTTGTATAAAGCATGGTGTACCAAAGATCGATTCAGAAAGGGTCCAAGAACCTAAGGGAACAACAATCACTCCTGCCTGTGGAGGCAACTCACTGCCACTTAGTCAAAGAACAAGGGCAAGGGACAGGCAACAGAGCCGATGTCTAAGCTGAAGGTGCTGAAGGTAGAGCCTGGCACTCTTATGCCAGCTTGTTTAGTGGCAATGCTTTCCGAAATCTACCAGCGCCAGGAGATTATTCTCTAAAAGTTAGAGAACGTTGAAGAGCAAAACACCAAGCTCTGGCATTATACCCATGTCGGAGACAATTCCATTAGGAAGACTCTTGAAGGAAAGTCCCTAGGTGTCTTGCCAAACTTCCTCGAGTTCCTGTTGATATCTTTGCCAGTGATGACATGCCAACAAACCCTCATTTAGTCTATACTTCGACACAATCTGATGTCACTGTGCCGTATCTCCTATTCAAGTTGACTTTGCCAAGACAGAAACACCGCCGAAATCAAAAGAAGAAATCCAAGAAAAACCTACCGCAACGCTTGTTGCACCTGCCTCATCTGCTACCTCGTTTGCTGCCACTGATGCTCCTACCGCCTCAAAGCCAGTCAACATTTTTCTAGTTAGTATTGCTAGTTATAGAATATTCTATCCAATGATGAAATTTGAAATCCTTAGTTTGCCTATGTCAGCTGAGTAGTAATGCCAGGACTGCTTGTCAATTAATCTCTAGTTTAGGGAATTGAACTTTCATTTAACACGTAGTATGCATCTAGTTCACAAACAAACTTAGAATTCTTGAAACTAAGCTCAGAAAAAATTTGATGCCAGGGTAAAAGAAATTAATAAGGCACCAATGTTTTTCCAAGGCAAGAAAATAAAAAAATGTAGAACTCTCCTTTAACTTAGGGATAATAAGTAACTTGAGGCTTTGTAGTTTTCTCCCTCTTAGTTCTCAAGTTAAAACTTTAGGTTATGAGTTGAAGAGTAAAAGCCTAGTAATGTCTGGATTAACGTGAGGGTTCATGGTATGCTCCCTCTTATTTCTCACGTCAAACACTATTACAAAGCAAGCTTAAAATATTGCAAGCAGAAACCCTTGGCAGGAATAAGAGAAAAAAATAAAAATTTCGAGTTTAGGTAGTAAATTTGACTAAGGGAGTATAATGAAACTTGATGCATATTGCCTGCACTTCATGCACTCTCATAACCTTAGACTAGAGTTATATTGTTGCACTTGAATTTGCTTATCTGCTTGGCATTACTGCACTAGGATATCTGAGCATAGAACTAGGGCCAGATCCTGCTTGCCAACATTTGTTGGCATTCCAACCAATTTTTTGTCGAGGTACTATTTTCATATTTTTGTTTTGAAGTTCACTTGCATTACTTGAGGACAAGCAATGAGCTAGGTTTGCGGGAGTATTAACTCCTAAAAAGTACTAATTTTTATGCATATTTTACAATGCTTTTACTTGTCTTTAGGTATAGATGTTTGCATTTAGTTGTGAAATTCGTGCATTTGCATAAGTAGTTAGGGAGATAGGGAATTTTTGTGTTTTGACCATGTGAAGGGTTGCTTTGTTGGCATTAATACAGGCTTGGTAGAGCTAGACAAGCTTGGCAGTACAGCGCAGGAGTAGAAGCAGGAAGAGAATGCTGAGTTGCAGTTGGCAAAGTTGGACTAGAGATTGCCATCTCGGCTGGCATAGAAGTGAAGTGTGATGCCTGGTCAAGTAGCCATTGGACCTTGTACACGTCAGCCCTAGGATTCAAACTTGGATAAGAGAATCACGCATCTTATCACTTGCACATTCAAATTTTAAACTTGAAGGATTATCCTAGGGTTGCAACACAAGCCTATTTAAAGAGATCAAGCAAGCACTTGAGGAAGAAAATAGAGAGAAGGGGCTGCACTGTGGTGAATTGACAGACGACATGGTTCGACCAGCTAAAGACCGAGAGCTTGGAGCCATTGAGGGGTTGCATCGATGAACCTTCATTTTACCCATTCTCTTAGTTTTTATTTGTTTTTATTTATTTACATGATGATGTGGAGAAACGATGCTATTTTGTGGATGGACCCCTAACCATAAACTAAACTTTTACAGTTGGTTGGGAGATGTTTGTGTTTAACGCTGGTTTTATGTTTGGTGTTTAATAATTCAAATGCCTTGACATTGTTTTTTCTACCTGGCATGTACTTCAATTTTCTAAATTCTTTGCCATGCGACCAATGACATTGTTTGCTTATTACACCTTAATATCTTAACAGACTTGAGGGCTGTAACCCCCTCGAATTTATGTCCATTTTTTAATTTTTATCTTATCTAGATGCACTATTATAACCTATGGTGAGTGATTAGGCAGTGGATGAAAACTCAACTCAATCGGGCGTCGAATCGACATCCAATTGCAATTTAGGGACCAAATTGCAATTCTAGAAAATTATAGGGACTTATAACATTTTGAGTTTACCAATCTTTAGTTAGTCAGGTTACATTCTTGGTTCACCAAATTTCAACTCAAAACAACAATCCAAACTCATACAATTGCATTTACAAATATCAGGGATCAAAATATAATGTTTCAAAACATTTCTACGCTTTGCAGTAACATCCTTACTGAAGGTTTCGAAACCTTTGACAAAGGTTTTGAAACTGTTTTTCCAGTAACCAAAGTTGCTGTAAAACCCCGAAATTATGACTTAGAATTTGTGGTGGTATTTCGATTGTGCCTAGAATTAAATTGAATTTAATTGTATGAGAATAATCAAGTAGGGATATTAGGACTCAAATTGGAATTACAAATAGTTGAGGAGCCATACTAAAAAAGGACTTGAATGAATTTATTAAAAAGCTTAGAGATTGCATGCAAAATTTTAAGTTTTGGTTGGAATTTACACATGTCACGATGTGAGTTTGGCATGTGTGAAGATGGAGATAGATGGAATCAGCATTTAGGGAGATGATTGAACAAAATTTTGATCTTCTTCTTCCTTCCTCACATAGCTAAAATCGAAATCAATAGAGGTGGAGTGAGAAAACTTAAATTAGGACCACTTTAGCTCAAATTGGAGCATCTCATGTGTATAAACTCTTGACAAGAAGGTAATTGTTTTGTTTTCTTTTCATGCATGTGAAATTCTGCTTGATGATTCGAATTGTAAGGATCAATTTCGAATTGATTTCATGTTAGGATGATATATGTGTGAATGATTGTTTGATTTGGTGAGTTTGTTTGAATGTAAGTAGTGAGATGCTAGTTGGTTCGAATGTAATACATGCATGGATGTAATTGTTTGAGATTTTAGAGAATCACGTTTATATTGAAAATGTATAGGCTAAATTGAACCATATATATATGCATAATTTATGTGTTTAGCTGAACATGCTGGAAACTTAAAATTATTGTAGTTGGTCTCACAAAAAGGGAGCTTAAGGTTAAGTTAGTGAAACCTACCTACAAGTTATGCACTGGCAGTAAGTTTGAAAATTCATAGAAAATCACATAATTTAATTAGTAATTAGAAATTGTATAGTATAATTTAACTCTAATAAGTTAGAGTAGAGTAATTCTAAAAGAAAGTTGAACATTTGTTTATTATAATGAATAATAATAAGTCGTCTCTTGAAGCGACAAAACAAATATATATTTTATTTTGATTTTGAATTAGATTATTCCAATCAAATCCATTGTAAAGAATTGTAAAGATTAGAAATCAACAAAAGAAAAAGTAAGTGGATCTAACCCATTGAATCGTGACTATATCCACTATTCTGATATTAAAATTCGATAGAGATGAAATTGGAACAGTGGATTTCTTTTTATTTCATATTTATTTGTTTATTTGGACTCCAGAAGAATCGATCGATATTTCCGATTCAATCTTCTTGTTCCTAGGAATAAATTAATATTCTTATATGTACAGAATCATGTGTATGTCTAGTTTTATTTAAAGAAAATGGTGATTGATTCGAGTCTTGGATTAAAAGATATGAATTTTTAATCAAATGTAGGACAGAAAAACTAGAACTAGTTTTCTGCTCTGGACAGTTTCTGTTTCGGGAATTTTAGGAATTTTCATAATTTTTGTAGATTTTATTAAATTATGTGGCTTATACAGTTAGAACCGTATTCGAATATAGTTTTTAACGGTGTAAAGAAAGTTAAAATACAATGAGCATTCTGTTCTGTAGAAGCAAATCTTTGAAGGTAGTGCATGCTGCCAAAATTCGGGAAATAGTTGCCTAGTTTAAAAGCAAGAACAACTTGATATTGTACACATATTTGTGAGTATTTGTAAGTAGGAATGGTCTTGACATCTGAGTTGGTTATGAAACTGTTAGGTTAAACATGAAAATTGGAATTGTTTGTGTATGATTAGGGGAATTACATTGGACTGTTATTATGTTTATGATTGTCGAGTAGGAATGTTTTGTTATAGGGAAATATAGGCACATATATGCTGCCCTGATTGTATATGTGTGATTATGGACTATTTTGGAGGAGTGATCATGTATACAAGTATAGATAAAATGGTTTCGTTAGTATGCATGCAATCCTTTAAACGAATCATATTGACATGGAATTGATAATTTGTTGTTTTTAATTAGAGGATTATTAAATGATGATGGAGGGAGTGTTGGCATGAAGGCTAGGAAAGGAATTGGATACGTAGCAGAGTATGAGTAAGGATTCAGGTATCCTGTAATGTTAGGATAGGAGGTGAGTGTAGCTTTGAAATCTCGGGATAGGCTAACTACCTTCCCGAAGCAATTTTAATTATTTAAAGTCTATTGTCTTATCATCAAATTAAACTATGGAAAATGTGAGCTCGGATTTGAGGTATGCAATTTAATATAAATTATGCATGCATGTGCATACTTGATAATGACCTTGTTACTCTAATATTCGAATAAAGGAATGAATGAATGGATGGAGAGTACATGAATCGAATGCATGTTTGCTATGGAAGAACATAAGAATTGTCATATGACATAATGATTACAATGAAAACTATGTATGACATAGCATATGAAAAGTTAGTTATAAGGCCTTGAAAGAAAGTGTAACCTAGATTAGGGACAATCTTAAGGCTGTCCCAAACTCTTTAGAATATAAAATTCAATAAGAATTGTTGTTGTTATGCTAGATGAGGTAAGTGTCTTGAGGTATGTGCGATTTATCTAAGTTGATCGTTTAAGTTACACTTACATTGCTTTTTGAGATTGAAATTGAATACGATTTTGGATCAAACAAAATAATGATTTATAGCTTACACTACCTCTTGATTGAATGGATAATAAATTATATTAACAAGCCTTTATTAGAGTTAGTTTAGACATAATTGGCATGCCATAGAGCCTGTCGAGCTCGCTAGTTAGACTACGGTCCTGGACTAATGTCCCTTGTTGTTAAAGATCAAATGATCTATTGGTACTAATGGCACCCTTGTTCAATAATGAAATAGATTTGGTATTTGTGTACCCTTGTTTCGGTACTTTGTGTACCCTTGTTGTTATTACTTGTTTTGGATTCGAGTGTCTAGTTAACTTGTCAATCAAGGCTAAGGTTAAATTAAAATTTGTAATAATGAATCTTGAGAATATGAATGGAAAATTTGGACTGTGTTCCCTTGATGATTGATGGATTATGATCCCTTGATAAAGGTTGGACTATGTGTCCCTAGCCAAGGTTCGATCTATGTTCTATTTGTGATGACAATTGGATAAACATGAGTAGTTTTCATCGTTCAAAGCTCATTTGATTTGGAATTGGTTTCCATTAAGCTTGTATATGATGGAATGTTATATTTCCATACTTGTTCGATTGTTTATGTAAACATATATATATGGTTTGCTTTAATTAGCTTGGTTGTTCAAGCCTAGAACTACATTTAATTAAGTTAATAGTGAAGGGTTTAAAAGGATTCCCCTAAAACCTTAAAGCATAATAATAACTTGCAAGATAAGTATAAACATTTATGCGATTCTTGTAATTTTTCCTTAAGAAAGCCATAAGTCATAATTGAAATGTACAAATGCATACATTTGTATATTGGTAGGAATCAAACTGCTTGGTAATGAAATTGTGTATAAGAAGAATGGTTTAGTTTTTTTATAGAAACAAGTAAATGAAAGATTGGGATTAATATTGATCATTCTATGCTAGTGCCGAAAATAGGGAATGAGACGCACTGTATCCATGATATGCTTGGTGTTTAAGGACATGCAACTTAAAGCTAGGATAACTTATGTGATAGGTAAAATCAATTTAAGAAATATCGTGTTTAAGAAGAATGGTATACGTACAAGCTAATGTAATGAATTCCATAAAAGAAATCTTGTGAGATAAGTAGCCAATGTTAGTAATGCTTGAGCATAGTTGGGATAAGAATTAGAAACATGCTCGAAATCTTGTGGCTATGGTATATGGTATTTAATAAAGTCCAGTTACAAAGCATGAACCTAATGAGTCTCGTAGTAAGGCTTGTTCGAACCTTAGGGCCTTGAATGGTTGGTTTCGAACAAGATTGTTAGGTTTTAGTCCTGTAGTAAAATTCGTATTTGAACTAAAGGGAAATTATAAGTAACTTGTAAGAAAAAGATCTATGTTAATCTATGGTTTGGCTCATTGTTTAAAGGACCAGAAATAAATAAGCTATGGTAGTTACTTATTTAGTAAGTTGTATCTTTAATAATTTTGTGCGTCTCATGAGTGATCGGATATACATCTATAAAATTATCTTATAACTTGTAACTTATTCATGAGCCTAATAATTGTCTTATTTGAATAACTAAGAAGTTGTAACTAGTATTATCGAATGCTATTGTAATTATGAGTTTGAGTTCCTATATGCTTGATGACTGGTTTGACGAATGGATAAGGTTGATATCCTCTATGATAAGATTAATTATGGTTATACTAAAAAGAGATAGATAACTTGAGTAATTAGCAATGTTTCTCATTGATTCTACTTTGGGGCCTTTAACTGGCAGAATAACTACGTCCTATTGGAATACTGGGTGAAAATGCATGTGCTATGTTGTTAAATGTTTGTATAAAGTTTTGTGAATAACCTCTAATAAAGAATAAGCTAATTTATTGCTTGGTGCTTGATAAATTACGCAGTAAGCAATATTTGAAATAAGTTTAATGTATTATTAATGGAATAAAGAATTTTATCATTGAAAGTCTTGTAGTTAAAAGAAAATGGGAGTAATCTACTCAAAAGGGTGACTTGAGTAGTTCGATCAATTATTAAAGTTGTATTCGAACCCCTCAAGTAAATGCATTGAAAGTGATCAAATCCGTTACATACCTAGATCCGTTAACACTAAGAATATAATGGAAATTTACTTACGAAGAATTGAATCTCGATTTGATTACCGAGCTACCTCACTAAGCGATTGCTTATCAATATATTTTTTTCATCACATTTCAGGTGGCGGTGTCTCAGGTTGCTCTCGAGCTGGACACGATCCCCGTGAAGTATCGTATGGCTCGAATAACCTTTTTAGAACTCTTAGAATGGTGGCACATGACTATTACATAGGCTTTATGCATTATAAGCATCATTAATCACATGTGAATTTATATGATGCTCTTAGGAGCAATCTAAGCTGTAAAAAGGGGCCTCTATGCTTGATGTTTGAGTAGTTTAGTCTACATGCATGTTTGAATGCCTGATATATATGTTATGATTAGTTCGATGCTCGTAAAATAGCTATCATTAATAGCTTGAAGATATATCATGCTTGAGGTTTGGTTAAGTTATTACTTGTGGTATTTTGAATATTGGTTAAATTGGTTTAGTTTGAAAAGGGGTTATGCACATGGTAAGATAGCACATTCAAGAAAATGGATTTCTAATGGACATAAGAAAAAGGTTTAGGTACTTAGTTATATGATGTTTATCAAATGTGCGGCCATTCTAGAATAATAACGGATAAGGTTGTGTACCCCTAATCAGTTGAGTGAGGATTCAAAATATATCACCTAACAAATTAAATTATGTTAGAAAGTGCACTGACATTTATAAGTTAAACATGGATAACATGCTTATACGTCAAGGCTACTTACTCAGTGATCTCTATCGAATGTATATCAATTCATGCATGGTGGTTAGTTAATTGGAGTTTAGTATTGTTAAAAGCTACAAATAAAATTGTTAGACCATAAGAAGGCTATGTAGTCAGGTATGTTATTGGTTGGTGATCATTCACAAGTAGTTAAAGATTAATATTGTATGGTCATGAACCTTTGTGATTGTTCGTTGATAAAGTTGCCGAAGCATGCATTTAGCTTTGGATGAGATTATAGAATTCATGGAATAAAATAATAATTGACTTGGTAAAAGATGTATTGAACAATCTCGTTTAAGAAAAGTTTTAAATTTCCCTGACTTTTCGAAGTTATGCTTGATCTCTTTGCGCTAAGTTTGCTAAATGATGGTTTGTCTTTTTTCATAACACCTATTGGCTCGGTTTACTTCTAAGCCAGGTTTGGAGGTGTTACAGTTGCCCTCAAGGTTTTGAAACCCTGGCCCTGGTTTCGAAACCAGCTACAACAGGTTTCGAAACCTGTTCATAAAGTTCCAAAACTTATCTGTAGATTTGCAAAAATTGCATACTCGAAACACTTTAGAACCACAATTAACATATCCACATTAGCCCTAAATACTCTAATATTCATCTCATTTAAGATTCACACATGAAACATGCTTCCAAAGGCATACGTAACAATTTACATACCAATTCAAACTCGATATCATCATCTAGAGGCATGCTTCCTAAAATCAATCAACTAAAAGTCTAAAAGCATAAACCAAGCTTAAACCAAACTTCAAAGGACATTTACAAGTTTAAATAGGCAACACAAACTTGGGCCAAAACAAGGAGTTTCATAACACACGCTCCCAAACCAAATAGGTACCCTCCCATTGCCAATTATTACGATTGAAGTAGTTTAAAACCATACTTGAGCGTAATAGCGTATCTTGGAATCTCCTCTTGCTTTCCCACTGCCTCAACGAGTTATTTCTCTGCATTATTAAGAAAAAGGATCGTATAGTGAGGTTCGCTCAATTGAAAACAAAAAACAATGCATTTTAAACCGATCCTCAAATATCTCTTAAACATCATGCGCAAATATTCTCATGCTTGAAATCTCTTTTAAAAGCAATTATAAAATATTCTTTTCAACATGTATCATAAATCTCATGCATTAACCTTAATGCAAGTGTCATTTAAAACTTCCCAAGCATGCTCATCACCTAGCATAGCTAAAGCACAATCTCATGTATAAACCACATTATACAAATCATTTTAAAAACCATGATACATGTTCATCTCATATATTGGCATAACAAATGACCCTGATGGCACTACCCCCATCCTTGGATAACACTACCCCTATCCACTCAAGTTCGGATATGTGAATTCCTTGATGGCAGTACCCCCATCAAGTCTCATTGTGAAACTACCCTCACCATAATCTCACTTCGGCCGGGATGACACTACTCCCATTGCCCGTATGTGATAGCACTGCCCCTATCACTTCATAATAGCACTACCCCAATTGTGTAACCGAAGAATTTGTCTCACGTACAATTTTTTTGTTTTAGAGTACACTTTAATCCTATTGGTCGACCAATTATATCCAACAACAATTAGATCTCAGCCACATGCCAATATACACTTTAAAACCATGTTACCTTATTGTTTTCCCAATGCATAGACATAAACCATTTTCTTCATCCCATTTCAAGAAATCTCAATGCATAGCATTTTCTCAACATGACATAATCTCTTTAAAAGCCATAAATCAATCTTATGGGATCACATGAATCATCTCCCAATTCATAAAAACATGCATAATAGTCGGTAACAAATCTCTCTCTAAAATATGAGCATGATTAAACAAAACAATGGGAAAAACAAAATCGATATCGGATTCTTCCATACTTACATCCGAGATTAGATTAGTGTTTCAAGCTTAATCTAAACCCCAAACCTTGCTTTCAAACCTTTGAAAAGCTTTAAAACTAGTTCCACTCACCGACAATGCTTCGCTCAACTTGCCGAAGCGATCTCAAGCATCCAATGCTATCCAAATCATCTTCTAACGATGCCGGATCCACCTCCCCTATTTTATCCACAATATAACAGAGGATTAATGCACTTTTATGCATCTAAAATCCTGGCAAGCAATTCCTCAACATTGCCTTGCTAAAAGCTATCAATCACCTATCTAAAACAACTGAAAACAACATCGATGGACCTCCAAACTTAACCAGGCAAAACCTAACACTTCCAATCATCAATTAACATCCAAAAACAACCCAGCATCATCCTTATACCTTCAACATCCATTAAACACCCATAACACCTCAAAAACTCATCACTAGAAACCTAGAAAATTAGAGATTCACCTAGTTTCCGGATTCCAATGTTAAAACCAATTTATTAACATTATAAAACATCAAAATCATGTTATATTCTGATCAAGAACACAGAAAATAGATCCAATTCAAAAATCACATAAATCCATCAATTAAACCTTGATTTAATCATATTCTTTAATCAAATTATAAAACCTCAACAAGAAACATATTTAAAGAGTCAAGATGTAACATACTCTAACCACCCTAGTAGGATTAGGTAAGTTACCACAATTACAATCAATGGTCCATTCAATTTAAGTTGGTGAGTTCAATTCGATTTAAGCCTTTCTTGCTTATTAAGCAACAATTCGAATAGGTGAGGACTCAATCGACAATGCATGATGCACCTACTAGATATATTAGGACCCATAATGAAATTAGTTATCATGATCAATACCATTTAGGACTTACTTGTTCTTCAAGCAACCATTTGAATGGTTGGAGAACACAATAGAAAATTTCAAAGTTCAATGTAGCTATTATGCATACCAATAGGTGATTTACATCATTTACCTATGTGACCATAATCAAACATACATGCTTTCAATGTTATGTACATCATTCGACTAGGAAAATAGGTGACCAAAGTGGTCCATGTTTAAACATGAAGGTTACTACATTTACTTATTAACTAGCCAACTTCAATAGGTTTATTCGAACCATTACATGCATAATCCAACCATGGGAATTAACATTAGGCTAACAAGCATTCAAGCTCAATTAAGTGTATACATACCCATATTTGCATACAATACTCTTTATAGATCATAGATGAAGTTAATATATACAAACCATTACTAAGTGATCATGAATATACATGCCTTAGGTGCCACCATCCTAGGAGAACTACAACAAGATGGAAACATACTTTTTCAAGCAAAATGTGACTTGTACGAGCCTAGACTTTGGGATAGGATCCAATATCAATCTGAATCGTAGTAAAGAGACTTGATTAAACAAAGCTTAGTGAGAGAGTTCAAGTTACAAGGCAATCAATACAATAAGTCTCAACTACGAACCATCTAATAGATGGTATAGTTCCCCCATCAATAAGGAACCATTCGAATAACTAAGTAAACAATACTAGATGCATTTGCTTAATTTTCAATCCAATATCAATACAAGGCTTGAAATTTAGACATACTCAATCATCCAATTCGAATAACAATAGGCATAACATGTCATTTGAACACAATCAATGTCTCAAACTCAAAGAATTTCATATAAGCAATGTTCAAGCAATGTCTCAATATCAATAGCTCATGGCATTCAATTTTCCTTTACTATTAATAAATGCAATTCAATGGAGCAATAGATTCAATGTACACGAGGTATGAGTTCATTTTTAAGCATAGCCTTGAGAATCGATTACTTAGTCTAGATACTCGAGTCCCCAACCAAACTGTCGCCAATAAAAATAATCAATATGACTGACGCCAATGACCAACAACAATACTTCCCTCCTACTGTCGCCAACCCAATAACAATACTTCCCTCTACTGTCGCCAATTAGGGACCAATGTCTCGGACCGTAGTCCTCCCCGATAATGAGCTCTATGGACTCTATGGCATGCCAACTATATCTATGACTGACTCGAGACCAAGGCTTACAATAGTTATCACTTTCATTAAATTTCAAGCATGAGTTGATTCAATGTGCACATTTAGTGCCAATATCCCCTTTCAATCGAATAGGGTTCAATGCCAATCACAATACCAATAGCTCAATGATCAATATTTTACAATCAATGAATGCATATCTATCAATAAGTCATTAGATCAATAGATTGAGTTGTCTTTAAGTTAACAACTAGCATGCTTCTATACATTGGAAATCTAGTTAGCAAAGATCATGCTTATCAAGAAAGTATGCTTATCAATCAAGTAATCATTCAATTGTTTCAATCAAGTAAACACACCAATGTTCCTCAAAGGAAAACTTACCTTACAAATGCTTAAGAGCATGCGCATTATACCATTAAAGCTAGAAATAAATAAGCAATTTAAATCAAGAAATACTTGGAAAGGTTACCGCCCTTTCCAAAACTTTAAACTACACTCATAGGAATTTTCTGAGCTATTGTCGATCCCGGATTGAAATCCCTTTCCCTCTACTAGATTGCTGAACTATGTGAGCCCCTTTTTCCTCAATTTCCACTTGATCTATCATTACATATAATTCATAGTGTATTAGGTAGAATCCAGCAACCATTTAAGTCATTATATGACTCCATACATTCAAGCATTCAATTCAAAACATCAAGACTGTTGCTGCCTGGCAGCATGTGCACTACTTGCTTAAATGTTCATATCTTTTATTTTGTACGTCAGAATTTCGAACCGTTTACACCGTTAGAAAGATAACTTAATTTCCTTCTAACCATATAGTCCTTGCATTTTTATTCATTGTGAATTAATACAGTTTTCTATTTAAAAACAGACTAAATTATGCCAGTGGACAGTTTGCACTGTCCTTAGAGATTAATCTCTACACACTGTTTTATAACTCGGAATTCGATTCCGTTTGTTGTATACGAAACTAGACATACTCATGATTCTGTACATATAATATTTATTCCCTAATTTGGTCTGTGTGATTTTCTACAATTTTTTAAATTACTGCCCGAAATAGAGTCTTCTGGACAGATTTCCTTAAGCTAGATTCTAGCTTCATTAATCACTTAGACAAGGATTCTAACATGATTGTTCCATATATACACTCATTCATACATGTCTAAGTTAGTCCAATTATGTGTCAAACCTATAAAAATAGGGCAAGTGAGCAATATTTTCGAATTGGTTCAAATAGACATCATCTCCCTAGAATTTCCAGTAACAAGAATTTCAATTCACATATCAATCATCCATTCTAATTATCATCTAAGTTTTTCCAGCAACTAACATAACAATTCACCATCAATTTAGTTAATGACAACATCAAATTCAAAAGTCATTCAATTCATTCTAAACAATCTATCATTTCGTGGATTGATCAATCAATTGAACTTCTTAACTAATTCATGGCATCAATTCACTAACTAATCATCCAATTCATGTAATTCAGGCATGAACTTAAAATCTACATGCATCATTCGAATCTATAATGCATTAAGGAAGAGATTTTACCTTCCTTGCAAGATAATATATGCTAGCAATTCCAATTCTTCCAAATTTCAAGCTTGAATCTATGAACATGGAGTTTTCTCACTCATTTCCTTTCTCTCTAATTTTGTTCATCTATTCGGCCACTAAGGAAGAAGATGATAATAGATCATCAATTAACTAACACAAAATGACTAATTTGACCTTGATTATCCACTAATTAATGACATGTGTAGGGTATTTAGGAATATAGAAATTTAGCATGCATTTCTTCATTTTTTTTATTTTTTTCGGTTTGGTCACTTATAAATTAGGTTACCAATTTTTTATTTATAGCATTCTAGGATTTTAATGACGGCATTGTAGTAACTTCCTTTATATTAGTTTTGAGGATATTACACAAGAACATGAGAATTTCAATAAAGAACCTTGATTAGAGAAGAAAAGAAAGATTACCTCTAATCCCTTGCTTTTCCCTTAATAGGCAAGATCATATTGAAATCTTCAAGAAAACAAATAAAGCTTGTTGTAGAAATCCATAGAAACCATTTAGAAATCAATGTTGGATGAAAAAGATTAATTCTCTGGAGATTTTAGAAGAGAAAAGGTAGTTTGGCTGATAAGAAAGTAGAGAGAAAAGTTGAGAGTCAAAAGAAGTTACGTAAGAAAATGTTTTAACCAAAAAAACTCTTTTATTAAAATCCCTTTCATCCTTAACTATTAATTAACTAAAACATTTATTAAAATGACCTAACTAAGGGAAATATCTGATTAAAATGATAAGAGCTAACTAAAGATTCAAAGTTTTGACTCTTTACAAAACAGTCACCAAAAATAGTTTTTCACTTTTACATTTTAGTCACTAACCCAAAATGTCACATTTCCAAACCTCACTTTCCAAAATTGATTTCACCAACAATACATATATATTTAATAATGATTTTTAACCATTTTTCATATTTTTATCTCACATTAAAATATTCAATCTCGAATCTGACTCGAATCTCTAACGTGGTCCCCTAAACTGTCTAATTAGCCCACAAACTGCTAGGCCCAAAACTGGTGCGTTACAACTCCGCCTCACTTAGGAAATTTTGTCCTCGAAATTTTACCCAAAGAAAGAAAGTGCGGAAACTACTTCATCATGTCCGCCTCACTCTTTCATGTGGCCACCACAACTCTATGGTGTCGTCGCAACACCTTTACAAGCTTAATCGCTTTACCACGAAGAACTTTACTACTCAAATCAAGGATCTCAACAGGTTCCTTATCAAAGGAAAACCTCAGTCACAAATCCATATCCTCCACGGACATAACATACGATGGATCCGACCAATACCCCTTCAATATCGACACATGAAACACATCATGAACCTTTTCCAACACACGTGGTAACCTCAAACGATAAGCCACATGACCAAATCTCTCCACAACCCCATATGGTCCAATAAATATAGGACTAAGCTTACCCTTATGTCCGAACCACGTCACCTTCTTCCAAGGCAACACTTTCAAGAACACATACTCATCAACCACGTACTCAATTTCTCTACACTTCAAATCCGCATAGGATTTTTAGCAATCTGAAACTGCTTCCAAGCGATCACAAATGAGCTTCACCTTCTCATTTGTATCCTTTAGCACATCCGGAAAGGAAAAATTATTTTCTCATGCCTCAGCTCAACAAAAAAACGTACGGTACCTCCTACCATACAAAGCTTCATACGGTGCCATTTGTATACCGGCCTAATAATTGTTATTATAAGAAGACTCCATTAAGTCCAACTATCTCTCCTAGGTTCCTTGGAACTCAGTGATACAACATCTCAACATATCCTCCAACACCTAGATCACACGTTCAGATTGACCATCCGTCAGAGGATGACACGAAGTACTAAAACTCAACCGTGTACCCAAAACTTGATGTAAACATTCCCAAAACCTTGCCGTAAACTGCGGACCTCTATCCAAAATTATAGACTTAGGCACACCATGCAAACAAACAATCCCAACAATATACAAATCTGCCAACTTATCCAAAGTATACATCATATGCACTGCACAAAATATGCGCAATTCTTAAACCGATCACCAAACACCCAAATAGAATCCTTTTTAGTGGGTGTCATTGGCAACACTGACACAAAATCCATGATGATTCTCTCCCACTTCTATTACGATATCCTCAACGGTTGCAATAACCATAAAGGAAACTAATGTTGAGCCTTAACACACTAATAAACCATACATTTAGCGACAAAATCAGCCACTTTTTTCTTTAAACCAGCTTAGTAGTACTCACCCTTCAACCCCTGATACATCTTAGTACTATCAGGATGCAAAGCAAAAGGACTAACATGAGCCTCGATCAAAAACATGTGCCTCAACTCGCTATCACTAGGCACAACTATCCGATCCTTAAAACACAACACTTCATCATCATTAAAATGAAAATCTGACAGATTTCCATCCATGATGTCGTTAACATGCGGTACCAACGCATCATCAGAAGGACACTTTTCTTTTATCAACTGCGACAATGATGGCTTTACTTGCAACTCAGCTATCAAGCCTCCATCATGTGTTATACTCAACCGCATAAACATCACCCTCAATTCCACTGCCACCTTCCTACCCAAAGCATCAGCTATAACATTAGCCTTCCTCAGATGACACTCAGTCATCAAAACATAATCCTTAAGTAACTACAACCAACTAAGTTTCTAGAGATTCAAATCCTTTTGAGTCATCAAATATTTCAAACTCTTATGATCCGTTTACACAACACACTTCTCACCAAAGGGATAGTGTCTCCAAAACCTTTAAGCAAATGCAACTACGGCAAACTCAACAACATACGTAGAACCATTGCGCTCGTGCACCCTCTTTAACAAACCTCGATATCAAACAAACTGAATCTAGACAACCCATGAACCTTTAACTTCAACCTTTGTTGCTTCAAACTATCACAACCAAATTTGTGAGAACCAATCGTTAACACCCTCTTCAACCCTTAAGAATTCCAAAGAACCACATTACTAAAGCTACTCACCGAAGCTACCTTGCTTACACCATCACTTCATTGGCTTCCGAGCAGTCATCCGTAAGTGTGAACATATGTATGCATGATAACTTATATGCCCTCACAGATGTCTATGTATATGTATGCAAAACCTCTAATGTCATGCCCAAATACATGCATGTAATGGCATATTTTTATATACATACATATAAGTGTTTTTGCACTGTGTATGTTAAACTGTTCACACTTACTAATAACATCCTCAAAACCAAAATTCCTTCCAACATACCCAAAACTCACACTCACGAAGAAAGAGCAAATATTCGCTCCTCCACAAGAACCTACTAAACTATTCATACTCGTCAATCAAAATCCTCCCCGTTACCTTTGTACACGAAAATTTCACCTATAAACGCAACAACAAACTGATCCAAAAACTCATGGAACACCCGATTCATCATGTCTATGAAAGCTGCATGCGCATTCATCAACCCAAACGGCATCACCAAAAACATATAATACCGTAACGGATCCAAAAAACTATCTTTAGTTCATCTTTATCTTTCACCCTAAATTAATAGTATCCGGATCTGAAATCAATCTTAGAAAACACCGTGCATTGTGCCATCCTTCTTAGAAAATAGGTTGTCAATCCGCGGCAAAGGATACTTATTCTTAATCGTCAACTTGTTCAGTTGCCAATAATCAATGCACATCTGCATTGTGCCATCCTTCTTTTTCACGAACAGCACTGGTGCCCCCCAAGGCGAAACACTAGGTCTAATGAAACCACGATCTAACAAATCCTGAAGTTGCGTCTTTAACTCCTTAAACTTTCTCAGTGCCATGCGATACGGAGCAGTGAACACTAGATTCCTATCCGCGTGCACGATCCGGCGGCAAACTAGGCAATTCTTCCAAAAACACCTCCAGAAAATCATAAACTATGTCGATATCCTGGGGATGTGCCTCCCTCATATTTGGGTTCATATCATAAGCCAAGTATGCTTGACACCCTAACTCCAACCACTTCTGCGCTTCCAAAGCCAAAACAACATTGGACAAGAACTTAACATTTTCACCTACGATTACAACCTCGTAATCATTAACAAGTTTTAAGGTGACTCACTTGGATTTAAAACCAATCCATACCCAAGATCACGTTAAACCACAAAATGAAAACTCCATCATATTGACAACAACCACATGATCTTGAAACATCAAAAGACATCTCCTATACAACCTTCTAACAACAACCATTTCTCTAAAGGAACTTGTTACTCACATACCCATATCTAACAACTCTACAAAGTCTAACATCTACGGTATGAGCAATATTCCATTGACCATCATCTCTACATTGGAAATTACCTCGACCGTGCTCACAACCTCTCTGTGACACAATCACAGGTGCAGAAGCCTACCAAACTCTAACTAACTGCGGACAATCACACTTCAAGCGATCCCACGCGAATTCTAGAAGCTCCCTAACATTTTCCCACCTGTCACCTCATCTTATATCCCAACATTCTTATATTAATCTCTACCAACATCCACCTCAACACCCTTTTCTCAACACTAGGACTTTCCGAACCGAAAGGACAACCCCAAACTACATTCTATGTTCTTAACTCGGGTAGCCAAAACATCAACATCTGTGTAACCTGAAAGCCAACATGTAATCAAAGAGAAAGTCCTACCTTCAAAACTATTTCACTATCATCCAAGGTGGCAACCATCTTTAATATTTAGATATTGTACTAGCGTCACTTGTAAACTCACGAACGAGGACAACGTCGCTCAAATTTGGAGACCACCTTCTGACAACTCTCGATTGAGTACCAAATCAATTCAAGATCATTTACCATTCTTACCGAGAAACTATTCCCCGACATTACTAGTCTTCCAAGCTCTTATTTTGGTTCCATTTTCAAAAACAATTTAAAATATATAGCATGAAAATACATCAATAAAACAATTAGGCCAGCATGATGCAAGAATCCAAGATGCTCAAGTTTTAAAACAAAATCTCTTTTTACTAATAGTAATAAGGCAATTGCTACCCTAATATCTACCCCACATCTCACATAGCAATCAAAGAATCATGCTATCAAACATCGTGCATAACATATAAGCAACCAACCATCATAACATAACATAAAGCAACCAACGTGCATAGGCAAACAATAGAATACGAATAACATCATCATTACAACAACTTACCAATATTCCCAAACTTTCGTAACATGGCTCTGATACAACCAAATGTAACCCCCTTGACCTGGCCTAGTCATAAGACCGAACCGAGCGAGCTACATTAGGTTTGCCGAAGCAAATTGTGAAGAAATAACTCAAATTTAGGTCCATTTTCTTTTCTCTTTATCTTATCTAGATGCAATATCATAATCTATGGTGAGTGATTAGGCTGTGGGTGAAAACTCAACTCAACCGGGCGTCGAATAGACATCCAATTGCACTTCATTGCAATTTACAGACCAAATTGCAATTCTGGAAAATTATAAGGACTTATACCATTTTGAGTTGACCAATATTTAATTACTAAGGTTACATGCTTGCTCGCAAAATTTCAACTCAAAACAACAATCCAAACTCATACAATTGCATTTACAAATATCAGTGATCAAAATATAATGTTTCAAAACATTTCTAAACTTTGCATTAACATCCTTACTGAAGGTTTTGAAACCTTTGGCAAAGGTTTTGAAACTATTTTTCCAGTAACCAAAGTTGCCCTCAAGGTTTTGAAACCTTGGCCCTGGATTTGAAACTAGCTTCAACAGGTTTCGAAACCTGTTCATAAGGTTTCCAGATCAAATTGCATACTCGAAACACTTTAGAACCACATTAAACATACCCATATTAGCCCTAAATACTCTAATATTCATCTCATTTAAGGTTCACACCTGAAACATGCTTCCAAAGACATACGTAACAATTCACATGCCAATTCAAACTCGATATCATCATTTAGAGGCATGCTTTGTAAAATCAATCAACTAAAAGTCTAAAAGCATAAACCATGCTTAAACCAAACTTCAAAGGCCATTTACAAGTTCAAATAGGCAACACAAACTTGTGCCAAAACACACACTCCCAAACCAAATAGGTACCCTCCCATTACCAATTATTAGTATTGAACTAGTTTAAAACCATACTTGAGCGTAATAGCTATCTTCGAATCTCCTCTTGCTTTCCTACTGCATCAACGAGTTATTTCTCTACATTGTTAAGAAAAGGGAACCTAAGCAATAAAGCTTAGTAAGGTTCGCTCAATTGAAAACCAACAATAATGCATTTTAAACCGATCCTCAAATATCTCTCAACCATCATGGTCAAATCTTTTCATGCTTGAAATCTATTTTCAAAGCAATTACAAAATCATCCTTTCAACATGTATCATAAATCGCATGCATTAACCTTAATGAAAATCTCATTTAAAACTTCTTAAGCATGCTCATCACCTAGCATAGCTAAAGCACAATCTCATGTATAAATCACATTATACAAATCATTTTAAAAATCATGATACAAGTTCATGTCATATAATGGCATAACAAGTGACCTGAATGGCACTACCCCCATCCTTGGATAACACTAACCCTATCCACTCAAGTTCGGATATGCAGATTCCTTGATGGAACTACCGCCATAAAGTCTCATGGTGAAACTACCCTTACCATAATCTCACTTTGGCTGGGATAACACTACCCCCATTACTCGTATGTGATACACTACCCCTATTACTTCACAATAGCACTAGCCCTATTGTGTAACCGAAGAATTTGTCTCACGTACAAATTTTGTATTTTAGAGTGAACTTTAATCGTATTGTTCAACCAATTATATCCGAAAACAATTAAATCTCAGCCACATGCCAATATACACTTAAAACCGTGTTACCTTACTATTTTTCCAATGCATAGACATAAACCATTTTCTTCATCCCATTTCAAGAAACTTCAATGCATAGCATTTTCTCAACATGACATAATCTCTTTAAAAGACATAAATCAATCTCATGGGATCACATGAATCATCTCTCAATTCATAAAAACGTGCATAACATTAGGTAACAAGTCTCCCTCTAAAACATGAGCATGATTATACAAAACAATGGGAAAACCGAAACCGAGAGTGAATTCTTCCATACTTTCTTCTGAGTTTAGATCAGCGTTTCAAGCTTAATCTAAACCCCCAAACCTTGCTTTCAAACCTTTGAAAAGCTTTAAAACTAGTTCCACTCATCGATAATTCTTTGCTCAACTTGCCGAAGCGATCTCAAGCATCCAATGCTATCGAAATCACCTTCTAACGATGTCGGATCCACCTCCCCTATTTTATCCACAATATAACAGAGGATTAATGCACTCTTATGCATCTAAAATCCCAACAAGCAATTTCTCAACATTGACTTGCTTAAAGTTATCAATCTTCTATTCCAAACAACTGAAAACAACATCAATTGTCCACCAAACTTAACCCAGCCAAAACCTAACACTTCCAATCATCAATTAACATCCGAAACTCCTATAACACCTCAAAAACTCATCACTATCAACCTAGAAAATTAGAGATTCACCTAGTTTCTGGATTCCAATTTTGAAATCAAATTATTAACATTATAAATCATCATAATCATGTTATAATCTAATCAAGAACCCATCAAAACAGATCCAATTCGAAAAGCACATAAATCCATCAATTAAACCTTGATTTAATCACATTCTTCAATTAAATTATAAAACCTCATTAGGAAACATATTTAACGAGTCAAGAACTTGGGAATTTCAATAAAGAACCTTGATTAGAGGAGAAGAACAAAGATTACCTCTAATCCCTTGGTTTTCCCTTAATTGGCAAGATGAAATTGAAATCTTCAAGAAAACAACTAAAGCTTATTGTAGAAATCCATAGAAACTACCTAGAAATCAAATTTGGATGAAAAGGATTAATTCTCTAGAGATTTTAAAAGAGAAAAGGTAGTTTGACTGATAAGAAAGTAGAGAGAAAAGTTGAGAGTCAAAAGAAGTTACGTAAGAAAATATTTTAACCAAATAAACTCTTTTATTAAAATCTCTTTCATCCTTAACTATTAATTAACTAAAACATTTATTAAAATGGCCTAATTAAGGGAAATAACTAATTAAAATGATAAAGGCTCCCTAAAGATTCAAAGTTTTGACTCTTTACAAAATAGTCACAAAAAATAGTTTTCCGCTTTTACATTTTAGTCACTAACCCAAAATGTCACATTTCCAAACCTCGCTTTCCAAAATTGATTACACCGATAATACATATATATTTAATAATGATTTTAACCATTTACCATATTTTATCTCACATAAAAATATTCAATCCTGTAATACCCAACCCCCGGGCCTAGAAGATAATATTGTTGTAGGAATAGACAATCTAACTTGTTGAACAAGTTAGAGACCGAACAAGGAAAGGACTCATGGAGAGACCTTTAGAGCACAAGCATTTGAACAGACAATCTAGAATGCATCAAAGATATCACATTACAATCATTAGAATTGAGATAGGAGACATGTGATCATTCTAAATTTTATATGTAACAAGGATGTGAATCACCAGTATATCAATTATTTCGGGACATAATACTCGATTAAGAACCAATATAAACAAGGCGTGCCAATTTAAGAATTTTAAGATCATTTGATAAGCTAAACATGCATTGCTTAATTTAATTTTTGACTTAATAGGTTTCGACATACATTAATCACACACAACCTTTATAAAACCATGTCATACCATTATCATGCATTCGAACACAAGCTTTTAAGGTCTCCTAGGTCATTCGAATCTAGCAACCAAACCCAGTTAAGCAATATCATCCACTAACAAGCACCTTAGGTCAAACACTTAGATTGATATATATATATATATATATACAAGCCTTTAATAAGTTATTATTTACAAACCCTTTATGATAGAAAAAAATGTTATAATATAACATTCCAAACTAATGCCACCTTCTAGGAGTTTAACTTAACAAAACAAAATATACATTTGTTGCCTTTAGTGACCTTGCAAATCTCCCCAAGCTTGATCAACAATCAATCTCTCCTATAAATTTAACAGGGTGAGTAATTAGGTTGAATGTATCAAAACTTTAACAACTAAAGTATATAGATTCTGAAATACTAAAACAATTTATCCATTCAATCTTGAACCAATATTGCATCGAGACTACTACTAATCATTTGACATTTATCATTTGAGTAACATACTTTCTAATCATCAAACAAGAAGCTTAATCCAAGCTCAATTAATCATAAATTTATAGCAGGCTTCTAGGATGAAAATTACATTGTCAAGCAACTCATTTAGGTTGAGTAATTAAAAAATTCAATTTCTTTAACTCACAATCGATTACAAGCAACCTTAGTTGGATATTATGGCCTTGACTAGTTGTTGCCTAGAATAAAATATCAATCAACATCAATAGGCAATGGTAATTCTATTACCATTGTAACATTACTCATTTTCAATTTGTTCAAGGGTACCTTACTACCAATTAAGGGACCTTAGTCCAGTTTAGGCTTAGCTCAGAAATTCCTATTGGCATGCCAATCTAGCTAGGACTCAACTAATCAAGCTCTCTAACTTCATCCACAAGATTCCACATTAAGCGTAATAAAAATAAATCCATATTTGATTTGAAATACATAATCAGAAGTCCATACATACCTTGGACTCTTACCTTAACAAGAAATAGGAATCCCCAAGCATATATAGGCAGTTTATGCCTCACAAATCAATCGAGCAATTGAACTAATTTAACAATCTATGCTTAATTAAACATAGTCATACTCACAAGTACTCCAAGCTAATCTTGATCATGAATCACAATGCCCTTTTGTCTATCCTCTCCTTGTTCAACCTCTTTCTTGTCTAGATAATACATCAATAGCAATATATTAAAATCAATTCCTTGACAATTTAGTTCACATATCATTTCAACAATCCAAACAGCTTCCATTATTGCTTTTTATTTTGAAATTGCCCTTCTTTCATTAGTTACTTAACACTTTTCAGTTAAGCTTATAAGTTCCAATAATCTTGCTAAATTAACATGCTTAATTATCATTACTTGATACTCAATTTGAGTCTAACAATGTACAATAACTCAATATACAAATCAGTCTCCTAACATCATAAGCATTTCTAAACTGCCCAATTACTACCCTATATACCTTTGTTCATTAAATGACATTTATGTTGAGTTTATAAGCATCCAAATACCATTAAACTAAGTATCAAATATCAAGTTATTCATTAACACTGAACTTGTCTCTAAACAGAGTTTTAAATGAATTAAATTTCATCAAAACAGCCCCGTAGGGTACTGCCTTGTACATGGCAGTTTATCATCCATTCTAATTCACTTAAACAGACACTAGAACTCTTTCAAATCCATTCCCATGCTTTCTTTGGATTCATTATAATCTTGCAATATGATAAATCAATTATCTGTCACCAATTTGAAGCTTAAGCAATCCAAATTACACCAATCACCCAACAATATCATTACAAGCTATTTTCGAGCAGGATAGCTTCCAATCTCTCAATTAATTCTTGTACATTATCACATGGATTGATTCATATAATTCCAGCATATTAAATCATTCTAATGATTCGAAATTCACATTACTATTAAACTAAGTTACCATATCACCCTTCTTTCTATATAATTTCTCATTTCTACACTAACCTTCTATCAAACCCATTATCCCCATAATATAACAAATTTTCATCAAGCAAGGAACGATTCAAACACAACAAAATCAAAGCCACATTTCAAATTAAGGGGATATCACAAGGAAAAACTTACATTCTCAAGCATGCAAACACAATTCAAGCTCCAAAATAACCGAAATCCAAGCAATCTAACACCATGAACAAACTCTCTCCCCTTTCTCTCTATTTCCAATTTTGGTTTAAAGGAGAATGAAGAAGATAATGGATATTTGTTTGGTTTCAAGCTAAGCTTAAACAACCACACCTGCCCTTACCCAACAAAGCCACACCATTAATCCCATAACAAGAATTAAATTTCCATGCAAGACTTAATTTTTGGAGTGTTAACTATATGGCCATCTCAAACTAGCTCTTCTCATTTCTTAATGTTTCAATTCGGTCCTTCATGGTTCACAATAATGGTCACTTTATTTCTTTATTTTAATAGCTATATTAAGACACCTTTCTAGATAAATTTTGGATGTTACACCAAGTTTTGGAATGTAATACCCAAGGACTATATTGTTGTAAATTTAGTCACTTCAAATGGTGTCTTAACTATGTAAAGTTTCTAATTCGGTCACTCAAGAATTGCACCCATACTCAATTATTAAATTCATTTCCATTCATTAAAGATTACTTTTTTAAATTAATATTTTGAGTGTTACAAATCCCTCCCCTTAAGAAAAACTCGTCCTCGAATTTACCTGTGGAAAATAAGTACTGGTATTGTTCCCTCATAATGGATTTAGGTTCCCACGTAGCTTCTCTACTCCTATGATTATTCCACAACACCTTGACTAGGGAGATGGTTTTGTTTCGAAGCCTCTTATCTTCGTGATCAAGAATTTGGATTGGCTCTTCCTTGTAGGATAAATCCTGATTCAATTCAACTTCATCCGGCTCAAGGATGTGAGAAGGATCAGATCGATAGCTACATAGCATTGATACATGAAACACATTGTGTATTTTGCTGAATTCTTCTGGAAGGGCTAACTGATAAGCAACAGGGCCAATCCTTTCTATTATCTCAAAAGGTCTTATAAATCGAGGACTATGTTTTCCTTTCTTACCGAATTTGAACACCTTCTTCCATGGAGATACCTTGAGAAACACTCTGTCTCCCACATTATATTGAATATCTCATCTTTTACGACCAGCATAAGCTTTTTGTCGACCAAAGACTTCTCTCAATCGATTGCAAATAATCAGTACTTGTTCCTCTGTTTCTCGAAGCAATTGGGGTCCTAAAGCTTTGTTCTCCCCTAACGCCGACTAGCATAGAGGGGTTTTACACTTTCTTCCATAAAGAGCTTCAAAGGGGGCATTCGAATAGAAGATTGGTAGCTATTGTTATACGAGAACTCCGCCAAGGGTAAAGCTTTCTCCCAATTCTTCCCAAAATTGATTATACAAGCTCGTAACATATCTTCTAACACTTGTATAATTATTTCAGATTGGCCATCTGATTGAGGGTGGAAGGCGGTACTGAGATTGACTTTAGTTCCAAGAGCTTTTTGCAGAGATTTCCAGAATCTAAAAGTAAATCTAGAGTCCCGGTAAGAAATTATTAAAGTAGGAATGCCATGTAACCTTATGATCTCTCGTAGATAGAGTTCTGCTAGCTGGTCCAGACTCATGCTCATTTGAACATGAAGAAAATGAGCTGATTTTGAGAACCTATCCACAATTACCAAATAGCATCATTCTTCTTTGGTGAAGAAGGCAATCCACTAACAAAGTCCATTGTTATTTGTTCCCATTTCCATTGCAGAATTTCAATAGGTTGTAATAATCTTGAAGGAACCTGATGTTCTGCCTTTACTTTTTAACAAACTAAACATTTGGATACAAAGTTTGTTATAGCAGATTTCATCCCAGACCACCAATAGAGACTCTTCAAATCTTTGTACATCTTCACTAATCCGGGATGTATTGAGAAAGAACTATTGTGGGCTTCCTGTAGGATTTCCCTTCTTAAATTTGAATCATTGGGAATACACACCCTATTTCAAAAATAGAGTAATCCATCCTCCTTTTGAACAAAATCTGATTTGGCACTCCCATCAAACTTAAGCTTAATTCCTTGCAATTCAGGGTCTGATTGTTGCAACAATCGAATTCTTGATATTATATCAGAGTGAATTCGAATATAAGCCAAGGTCCCTTGCTTCCTACTAATTTGAAGGCAAGCATTAATGGAGAATGAGGCTACAATGATTGTAAAGAAATACTTTAGACGATATCAATATAAATTTTAGATAGGAATAAGGGAAAGTTTGGTTTAATCGAATGCTAACCATATGTATGTTGGCGACGGAGTGTATCAGCCACAACAATAGCCTTCCCCGGGTGCTAATCTATGATTAAATCATAATCTTTAAGTAGCTCGATCCAACGTCTCTGCTTAAGATTGAGCTCCTTTTGAGTAAGATGGTATTTCAAGTTTTTATGATCAGTGTAAAGGTAGCATTTTTCTCCATACAAATAGTGTCTCCAAATCTTTAAGGCAAAGATTACTACAGCAAGTTCCAAATAATGGGTTGGATAGTTCAGTTCATGAGATTTTAATTGTCGGGAAGCATATGCTATCACCTTATCTCCTTGCAATAAAACACATCCCAACCCCAAGTGAGAAGCATCACTAAACACTGTATATTCTTTCCCCGATTTCGGTTGAGTTAACACTGGAGCTTGGGTAAGTACTTCTTTCAATTGGTCAAAGCTTCTTTGCTGTTCTTCAGACCATATGAATGTCACATCTTTAAGAAGTAGCTTAGTTAAGGGTATGGCCAAAATCAAAAATCCCTTTACAAACCTTCAATAATATCCAACTAAGCCAAGGAAACTTCAGACTTCACTAACATTCCTCAGAGATCTCTATTCAATCACAGATTGAATATTTTTCGGATCGACCTTAATTTCAAAGGCCGAAATTACATGTCCGAGAAAGGATACTTTGGGTAACCATAATTCACATTTGTTGAATTTGGCATATAGTTGATTAACTCTAAGAGTCTGTAACACAATTCTGAGATGCTTTGAATGTTCAGCTTCATCTTTCGAGTAGATAAGAATGTCGTCAATGAAGACCACAACAAACTTATCTAAATAAAGTTTAAAAACTCAATTCATGAGATCCATAAATGCGGCATGGACGTTTGTTAGATCAAATGGCGTCACTAGGAACTTGTAGTGACCATATCGAGTCCTGAAAGCGGTCTTAGGTATGTCAAATTATTAACCTTCATTTGGCAGTATCCAGATCTAAGGTCGATCTTGGAGAATACCGAAGCACCTTTCAATTGATCTAACAAGTCTTCAATTCTTGGGAGTGGGTACCTGTTCTTAATCGTAGCCTGATTAAGTTGCCGATATTCTATGCACAATCTCATTGACACGTCTTTCTTATTGACAAAGAGTACCGAGGCTCCCTAGGGAGATGAGCTTGGTCGGATGAATCCTTTGTCTTACAATTCTTACAACTGCTTCTAAAGTTCTTTTAGTTCAATAGGATCCATTCTGTAATGGGTGATGGATATAGGGTTGAGTCTCAATTTTGAACTCCACTTCACAAACTGGGGGTAGTCCCATAAGTTACTAAGGAAAAACATCAAGGAATTTAGATACTGTTGGAATGTATTTTAAACCAAAATCTAATTCATCTCGTTTGATCATAGCAGCAAAGATTGAGGTGGGTTTCTTATCAATCAAAATGATGGATTCTTTACCTAAACCACAGAGAAAAGTCTCCATTTTTGACAATCTACCCAAGCCTGGTGTTTCCCTAACCAGTCTAGTCCCAGAATTAAATCAAATTCGCAAAAGGGTAGCACATAGAGATCAATAGGGAAAGGAATGTTTTGGATATATAGGGGACAGTTTCTACAAATGAGATTTATGGTCATAATTCCTCCTATAGGATTCGAAACTACTAGCCCTTGATTAACAGTTTCAGATTTCAGATTTAATTTCACAAGCAAGGGAGAACAGATAAACGAATGGGTGGATCCCGAACCAATTAAAGCATAAATAGAGTTTTCATTTGATTCAACAGTACCTACTATAACATCAGGTGCCTCTTCATCATCACGATTCTGAATGTGATACACTCGAGCAGGGCCCAAAACTCTTGATGAGTGGTAGTAGGGGCTTGGCCTCAAGTTCTCCCCGAGTTTCCTAAATGAGTTTGTTTCAGCCCTTTGCCCTTAGGAGATGGGAATTGATTCTAATTCGAGGCCACTTTAGCCAAATATTTATCCAAGGTTTGGGGACAATCATGAACATAATGATCTAGGCTTCCACACCAGAAACAAGCATTTGACTGCTTTCTGCATTGACCAAAATGATAATTCTGAAAAATATTACAATGTCAAGACTATAGATCTTTGCCAGAATTCCCCAAGCTATTGTTAGAGATTGAAGGTACAGAGGATTTGATTATTGTCTGAGGCTTCGGAATGATGTTACCCCTTGGAGAAGCAATATAGCTTGAGGATTCCCATCCTTGATTTTTCGGCTTCTTGAAGGGCCATTGAGACTTGCCATCATTTCTTGACCTCTTGTCTTTCTTAGAAAAGCTCTCCCTTCTTTTATCGGTTGCTTTCATCCTAGACTCGGTAGCAATCACTTGGTTCACTAAGTCTTGAAAATCAATTATTCCAAGAGCCGTAAACATTGGGCTCAACTCATCGTTCAATCCTTCTATGAATATTCTGCATTGATCCTCCTCCTTCTTAATATATTCAGACCCATACTTGTACTATTAGCAGAAATCACTAACATATTGTTCTATGGGTCTACCACCTTTCTTCAAATGCAAGAAACGTCTTATTCTTTCTGCTAAGTATTGTTCGCTCACATACTTCTTTCGAAATTCTTTTAGAAAGAATTCCCAAGTAACAGAGTCTTCAGGGGCAGTGAGGGTTGTAGTTTCCCACCAGTTCAAGGCTTCATAAGCAAGTAAAGCCACCGCACACTCTAATTTATGTTCATCAGAACACTGATGTTGTTTGGTAGAATTCTAATGGTAGTTTCCAACCAGTATTCTGCTGCTTCCAAATTCTCTTTATCAGATCCCGTGAATGTATAGGCTCGATGCTGAGCCAATTTATCAATTGGAGCCCTAGGTTGAATCACTACGGATGCAGGAAGATCATTTTGTTTCAGATTTGTAACAAGTTGATTGAACGCTTCAATCATGCTGAGAAGGCATTCTTTTTGGATTTGATTAACTTGAGGAGCTTCAGGCTGTGGTCCTGCAGCCTTTTGAGGGTCTGCTTGCTCCTGACCAAATCTGACACTTCCTCCTTCATTAGAGGAACCAACCGGGCCATCGCTATCCTGGGCCAGATGTGTTTCAGACATCTAAAATTAGCATTTAAGAAAGATTCAATAAAACAAGGTCACAGACACAATTCAATTCAACTCTAAGGTGGCACTTAAACAATAGATGACACAACTTAAACTGGTTTAGTCCTAGGATCGACTAAACCTTAGCTCTGATTACCAAATTGTAATACCCAACCCCCAGGCCTAAAAGATAATATTGTTGTAGGAATTGACATCCTAACTTGTGTAACAAGTTAGAGACCGAACAAGGAAAGGACTCATGGAGAGACCTTTAGAGCACAAGCATTCAAACAGACAATCTAGATTGCATCAAAGATATCACATTACAGTCATTAGAATTGAGATAGGAGACATGTTATCATTCTAAATTTTATACATAAAAATGATGTGAATCACCAGTATATCAATTATTTTGGGACATAATACTCGATTAAGAACCAATATAAACAAGGCATGCCAATTTAAGCATTTTAAGATCATTTGATAAGCTAAACAAGCATTGCTTAATTTAATTTTTGACTCAATAGGTTTCAACATACTTTAATCACATACAACAATTATAAAACCACGTCATACCATTATCATGCATTCGAACACAAGCTTTTAAGGTCGGTCTCCTAGGTCATTCGAATCTAGCAACCAAACCCAGTTAAGCAATATCATCCACTAACAAGCACCTTGGGTCAAACACTTAGATTGATATATATACAAGCCTTTAAGAAGTAACTATTTACAAACCCTTTATGATAGAAAAAATGTTATAATATAACATTCCAAACTAATGCCACCTTCTAGGAGTTTAACTTAAAAAAACAAAACATACTTTTGTTGCCTTTAGTGACCTTGCAAATCTCCCCCAAGCTTGATCAACAATCAATCTCTCCTGTAAATTTAACAGGGTGAGTAATTAGGTTGTAGGTATCAAAACTTTAACAACTAAAGTATATAGATTCTGAAATACTAAAATAATTTATCCATTCAATCTTGAACCAATATTGCTTTGAGACTACTACCAATCATTTGGCATTTATCATTTGAGTAACATATTCTCTAATCATCAAACAAGAAGCTTAATCCAAGCTAAATTAATCATAAATTTATAGCAGGCTTCTAGGATGAAAATTACATTGTCAAGCAACTCATTTAAGTTGAGTAATTAAACAATTCAATTTCCTTAACTCTCAATCAATTACAAGCAACCTTAGTTGGATATTATGGCCTTGACTAGTTGTTGTAACATCCTAATTTGTAAATTATAAGAAGTGACATGGTACATTTTTTTTGAAAGACAAATTAAGCAATTAGTTAAAACATTTAAGGGGCCGAACTGAACCTTTTAGAAATTAGAAGTCATAGTCATAAAGGACTAAGTTGCTTAAAATGCAAATACTAGTGTTTCATGGTAAACTTAAAAGATGTTTGGGTTTAGACAATGTGACACCATTGTATGAGAACATGTGGATTATAATCACTATGGTAAACAAATAGATGAAGGTTGTCTTCATTTGTTCTCATACCCGAAATTGGAAATTTAGAGAGAATAGAGGAGTGTTTTCAATTGAAACATTTTGCTTGAGCTTTGGTCATTTTTTGGAGTTCATAATTCTAGCATGTTGGAAGAGGGGTATGTTCTTGTATTTTCTTGAATTGTTGTAACAACGAGCTTGATAATTGTTTGTAGTTAGAGTAATTTTAATGGCTAGAAATGTTTGGAGATTGCTGGAATTACAGGTAATTGAATTGTATAGATAGAACCAAGTATTAAACAAATCTTTGAAGTTGTCTTGTTTGATGTGTGAATAGAACTGATAAGTGTTCAAAAGTAGTATTTTTATTACCCTTTTTACTCATATTATTGTTAGACTTAAGCTCATATTAGTTGCATAATTAGTCATTCATGCATTAATTCATGTTTCTTTCCACCGTTGAGCTTGATTACATAACTTGGTGATTTTTGTGGAAAAAGATGATGCTTTGGTGTGTTTTTGTGTGTGTGCATAATCACTTGCCTAAACAAGGCTAGAACCAATTGCCAGGGCAGTGCATGAAGGAGATGCCGAGCTAGTTGCTAGGGAAATGCATGAAGGAGACGTCGAGCCAATTGCCAGGGCAATTGTCGACAAAGAATAAGGTGATATGGTAGTCAAAATTGATGACTAGACAAGCCCAAGATGACGTGAAGCAAAGCTAAATCCCAAAGGAGTTTGATTTCCATGAAGAGGTTAAAGAAGAATTAAATTCCAAGAAGATAGGAGAAGTTCTAGAAGGAATATAATTATAATAAAGAATTATAGTCTTTAAAGATAATTTAATTCCAACTTAACTTCCTCCTCAAAGAAAGACTTTGACCTAGCCCTATAAATAGATCACCAAGCCGTCAACTCTAAGAGAGCAAGAAGAGGGAAAATTTTGACAACTCCAAAGGGAAATAAGGAAGAGATTTCGACAAGAAAGCAAGGGGGAGAGAGTTTGATTTCTTCTTCTTCTTCTTTGCTTCCATTAGATTCAGGGTTTGGGGATTATTCTTTATATATCTTTTGAACCCAACCATGAACTAACTTGATTGGTTTGGGTTATTGTGTTTTGTTGTTGTGAGAAACAATTGGATTTTGTTTAGGTAATAAGAGTTTGCACTTTTCTATTCAAGGTTTATTCATTCTTGGTTCTTATTTTTTTTGCGAGTGAATTGGGAGAGGATCTCGTAACTTCATCTATTTATCTAATATCGGGAGAGTTAGATTCAAGAAACGAATGAGTATGATCTCTATTCAATCTATTGATGGTGAAGATTAATCCGTCGTAGGAATAAGTTAAGGATTTCAACAGCTAAGAGGAGCACAAGATTGGTTGTTGTTCACCCTTGATTCACGCAGGGATGTATTATCAAGGCATGCACAAGTAGCTAGAGTTTCGACTTAGGGATAAGAAGAAACCATTGAAGAACGCTCTACCGAACCTTGAAGTTGTTGCCCAGACGCCCAAGTAGTTGCCCAGCTAGTCGCCCAGGCGACCATCGATTATTTGCAAGGCAACCCCGCTGTGCAAGTTGCCACGACAACTGAGTTGCCCTTGCACTCTTTTACCAAGACGATCCAATCGGCTATCACACCTCAACTCATGATAACCTCTATTATCAATTGTGTTTTTATTGTCACAGTGCAGTAACTTAAGCAAAGTGGCCCAAACCAATCCCTGTGGAGAAGATACTCGACACTCATATCACTTTATTACTTGCGACGTGTATACTTGCACATTTGTGTAGCACTTATTACACGCAACAAGTTTTTGGCGCCGTTGCCAGGGATTGGCAATTGGTGTTAGTTGTTTTTGTTATTGCATTTTTTTCTCTTAGTTTTACTAACTTTTCTTTTTGTTTGTTTTATCAAAAAAAATAGGTGCGCTACAAGTTAAGTGACATCAACATGTCGGGAAATAAAAGCTGATCTATTCAAGAGATGATGTTGGAAGATAGGAATCAATCCAATCAAGAGTTTCTTGCACCCTTTGATGATTACCTCTACCAACCGAGAAAAGCCCAAAGAGCCTATACTATGGAAAAATCTTGTGCTATGTGTGGAGAACATCATGTGTTTGAAAATTGCCCTCACATTTTTGGTGCATATACCTACATGGAGGACCATTGAGGGAACCAGCAGCAAAATTCTTCATGGTATGGTCAAAAAGCTCAAAATTTTTTTTACCATAACAATTTTGCCGCAGCAACAGATATGCCATGGCAATGTAGTCCTTTTTAAGAGCATTCCAATTCCTTGGAGGAAAAGTTGCTAGCTTCCTT
This sequence comes from Hibiscus mutabilis, assembly GCA_019671005.1. NCBI lineage: Eukaryota > Viridiplantae > Streptophyta > Magnoliopsida > Malvales > Malvaceae > Hibiscus > Hibiscus mutabilis. The sequence goes on from CM033721.1 coordinate 40,008,131, forward strand.
GGCTAGACTTGACGGATCAATTGAAGAGATTCGAGAGCTATCAAAGTCCATGGATACGAGGATAGCTCAGTGGGATGCAACCTTGGGGGAGTCAGAAGATCAATCGAGGAGATCCACGTATGTAATGGATAACATACACCAACAATTCATTCCTAGGGATACTGAAGTCCCAAGGCAAGAGGACAAGGAACAATGCAAGGAAATATCTTCGATGTGTGAGGAACAACTAAAACCTCAAAGTCGAGAGTATGTTGATGAGAAAGTCTACCAACACATGATGAGCCTGAGCAACAAATTGCCTCGGTAATGATTGAGGAGCCTGAACAGAGCAATGCCGCGACAACACTCAGTGAAGCTGAGAACAACAATACTACAACAAATTCTGAGGAACCTGATGCCCAGAAGGTTACAACGTTGATGTTGAAGCAGGAATCTTTAGATTGCTCTTATCTACAGTTGCCACGGCAATTGCATGACCACATGCAATATCAACGAGATGTTAATACTTTGCCAATGGAATATGAGCAGGTAACGGTTGAACCTTTTAAATTCTTTAAAAACTCACCTCGTCCATTGCAGACATGTCTTTAGGAGCCGATGTTGGTAGATTTGAAGCCATCGAAATCTCTACTAATGGAAATGTTTGAGAGGCCGAAAGAAAAAGGTGTTTGGATTCGTAAAGCTTTTCAGAAAATTGGTTCTTCCCTTGACTTACAACAAATTTTGGCAACTAATTGCCACGGCAATTGGCTAGAGCAGCAATTGCCACGACAACGAAGGCTACATCCAACTATGATGGAACCCGACGAGAATGAGGTAATTAAATGGTTGGATGTTGATATAATTTTTCCTAATAATATATCCATGCCTTCAGGAACATTAGAAAGGTGGAAGATGTGCATGGACTACAAGGGAACACGAAAGAAAGACACCTCCACCATGGTAACACAAAAGGGAGTAGTGGCAAGCACATTGGCCAAACTCTTTTTGGGCAATATTGTCACCCGATGGAGGGTGCGGATGGACTATAAGAAGTATCGAAAATGACCACCTCAAGTTTTCTCAGATATGCAGTAACATTAGAAGATGCATGATGGCAATCTTTTCAGACATGGTCGAAGACTTCCTTGAGAACTTCATGGATGATTTTTCCGTTTTTGGTAATGACTTCGACAGTTGCCTCGGCAATTTAGAGAAGGTGTTGGCAAGATGTGAAGAAACTGATTTAGTCCTTAATTGGGAGAAGTGCCATCTTATAGTAGATGAAGGAATAGTGCTCAGCCACAAGATTTCATCCAAGGGAATTGAAGTAGACAGAGCTAAGATGGACGTGATCGAGAGACTACCCCCACCAAGATAAAGTCTTCAATTTTGATGATTCTTATGCCCAAGCATTCGAAACCCTAAAAGAAAAGCTTACCTCGACACTCATTGTTGTTCCACTAGATTGGACGCCACCTTTTGAGCTCATGTGTGATGGAAGTGATTTTGCGGTAGGAGCAGTCCTAGGCCAACTCACAGGGAGGAGGAGGAGGATTTAGAGATATGCGATGCATTCCTGGATGAACAACTTTTAGTTGCCTCGACAACCATGGATGCACATGCCTCGGCAACCCTCGATGCCGCAGCAGCTCTTGATGCGCACGCCTCGGCAACTCCAGACGTGCACGCCTCGACAAACCTCGATACCGTAGCAACCCTTGACACCTCAGCAACCATGGATAAGCATGTCTCGGCAACCCTCGACGCCGCAGCAGCTCTTGACGCGCACGCCTCGACAACTCCAGACGCTCACGCCTCGGTAACCACTGATACACACGCCTCGATAACCATGGACGCGTATGGCTCAGCAACTCTAGACACACACGACTCGGTAATCTTGTGAGTAGTCGCAACGGTAGCACATGCCTCGGCAATACCCTGGTACGTGGATTTAGTTAATTTTCTTGTTTGCGGTATTTTACCTTATGGCTTTACTCACCAAGGGAAGAAGTAGTTATGCCATGATGCCAAGCATTACTTTTGGGACGAGCCTCTTTTGTTTAAACAATGTGCAGATTAGGTCATACGCCAATGTGTCCCTGAAGAAGAGCAGCAGAATGTACTGCGGTAATGCCATTCTTCACCCTATAGAGGACATTTTGGAGGAACTCATACCGTGACCAAAGTTTTGCAATCCAATTTGTATTGGCCAACACTGTACAAAGATGCCCAAGAGTTTTACAAGCAATGTGATCGTTGCCATAGGACGGGCAATATCACCCACAAACCAATAGGCAAGCAGAAATTTCCAACCGGGAATTGAAGGGTATACTCGAGAAAGTTGTAAATCCCTCTAGGAAGGATTTGTCAGCAAGACTAGATGACGCACTTTGGGCATATCGCACTGCATTCAAAACACCCTTAGGTATGTCCCCCTTCCGACTTGTCTATGGCAAAACATGCCATCTACCGATGGAAATCGAACACAAGGCATTTTGGACAATCAAGACCGTGAATATAGATTGGGAAAGTGTCGGGCAAAAGAATTTGTTGGACCTCAACGAGATAGAAGAATTCCATGCACTCGCCTATAACAATGCATGAATCTACAAGGAGAAAACAAAGCAATGGCATGACAAGAAACTATTGCCACGGCAATTCATGCCAGGGCAACAAGTTCCCTTATTCAATTCTCGGCTAAAACTTTTCCCGGGAAAACTAAAATCAAGATGGTCGGGACCATTCGAAGTTTTCAAACCATTCTCCCATGGTGATGTGATAATCAAGTCCATTACCGACGAGCATGAATTCAAAGTTAACGGACAAAGATTGAAGCACTACAACGGTGCCCATGTAGAACGTAACAAAGAAGTTTACACCTTAGGAGATGCATAAGCATGCTCTCCTTTCGATATTTTCTTTTTCTTTTTTTATTTTTTATTTTTGAACTATTTTTTCTATTATTTTCAGTTATTTTTTTCTCTTTATTTATTTTTGGAATTTTTAGGAGATATTTTTTTTCTTCATTATCTTTAGTTTCCAGGTTATCTTTGTTTTCTTTCCTTTTCCACAACAAGACTCACAACCACCATGCTAAGAAATTCACTACCGACTACTTGCCACGGCAACCACAACAGAGGATGCCCCTGCAACTACCTCAGCAGTTGCCACGGCAACAAAAACTAGTGATGCCCAAGCAACAACAATGGCATCGACAACTTCTGATGCCCAAACATGGATCAAATCAAAGCAATGCTATTCACGCAGTACCAGCCACAAGCATTCAACCACTGACCGAAAACTGAATCAAGCAAACGGCACAAAAGAAACTCATCACTCGAGGTGACGACCTCTACGCCTAACTCATTTCATTTAGTTTCTTTTAAATTTTGTTCCACTTTTATATGCATTGAGGACAATGCTTCTCTCGAGTTTGGGGGGTGTTGGTTTCTAGTTAGTTTCATGTTTAGTTGCATTCATCTTTAGCAATCACATATAGGTTGCATATGTTACTTGACATTCCTTTAATTGGATTTAATTGCTTAAGACTTGTTGAATATCCAATGATGAATTTTTGCCACTGCACTTAATTGAAGGAACCTTTAATTTTAGGATTGCATGAAAAGAACTTAGAATTTTACAATGATGCTGAATTTTGGTTACACGGTTGTGGCTTGTTGATTGAAAGAAACTTAGTGAACTTAGGTTGCTTAAAATTTGGGTAAATTTAAAATTGAAAATTAAAAGTTAATTTATTGCTAGAGGTGCCCAAAACTGGCTCTAGTAGTAATTGCACTTTCTTGCTAGAGGTGCCCGAAATTGGCTCTAGTGAAAATAAAAATAAATGCCCCGATAATTAAATTGATAAAAACCTATTGTTACACAGAATCTTGAAAATCAACTTGTACACAACTACGCACACACATTGTCACGAGCATTATAGTTTGGTTATGGGTAATTTTTGTGCTATCCAAAAAATTAAAAGGTGATCATACTTTGTGCCACGGTTCTGAGGTTTGAATTCAAGTTTGAAGCATGTCTTTGATGATTAAAGTCTTGGTAGGTAATTGTTAGTTTGCATTGCATGAGGACAAGCAATAGTTCGAGTTTGGGGGTGTGATAAGTGTTCAAAAGTACTATTTTTATTACCCTTTTTACTCATATTATTGTTAGACTTAAGCTCATATTAGTTGCATAATTAGTCATTCATGCATTAATTCATGTTTCTTTCCATCGTTGAGCTTGATTACATAACTTGGTGATTTTTGTGGAAAAAGATGCTGCTTTGGTGTGTTTTTGTGTGTGTGCAAAATCACTTGCCTAAACAAGGCTAGAACCAGTTGCCAGGGCAGTGCATGAAGGATATGCCAAGCTAGTTGCCAGGGCAATGCATGAAGGAGATGTCGAGCCAGTTGCCAGGGCAATTGTCGACAAAGAATAAGGTGATATGGTAGTCGGAATTGATGACTAGACAAACCCAAGATGACGTGGAGCAAAGCTAAATTCCAAAGGAGTTTGATTTCCATGAAGAGGTTAAAGAAGAATTAAATTCTAAGAAGATAGGAGAAGTTCTAGAAGGAATATAATTATGAGTGAATGTTTGAAAAGATTAAATGTCCCAATGATACATGCTACCATTTCCTAATGTTGTTTGTTTCAATGGATTAAGTACTTCAATGGTATATGTTGCCATTGCCTAATATTGCTCAATTGGAAAGATTATATGTTACAATGGTATATGATTCCATTCCCTAATTTTTTCTTGGTTGGAATACTTATATGATTCAATGGTACATATTACCATTGCCTGATAAGGTCTGATTGAATGGTTTATATGATTCAATGGTACTTGTTACCATTGCCTGATAGTGTTCAATTGTTGATGCTCTTTTAGACTTTAATTAGTCTTAGCCGGATCATATAATTTCGGTTGCTTGTAATAGATTGGATTAGGAAACTGAACAACTCTAACTGATGCTTGATGAAATATCCTCGTTAGAAATATGCTATTGATATGTTATTATTGCGCTTAAAATAAGCTTCTTGCTAAGAAATGTTGAGAGCATGTATTCACCTTACTATTGATTAAAATTTCTAAGCTAGCAAGCTAATTACTCACCCTGATTATGGTACAGGAGAAACTAATTGTTGATCAAGCTTTGGGAGAATTTTTCCAAGGTCACCAAGGGCATGAAAAGTATGTTTTTGTTTGTTAAGTTAACTCCTAGAAGGTGGCACTAGTTGGGATGTTAGGCTATAATATTTGTCTCTTTTAAGGGGTTGTAATTAGTAACTTATTACGGGCTTGTAAATATATATATACATATCCAAACTTATGTGTTTGGCTTATTGTGCTTCTTGGTGATAATTTTCATTTGATTGGCTTGGTTGCTGCATTTGATTGACTTAGATGATATCATACATTTATTCTATCGATTGAAAGATGTTAATTTATGGTTGCAAGAGTTGTGTGTGATTTTGACATGTGAATATCTATTGAGTCGAGATTTTAATTGAGCATGGCATGTTTAGCTTATCAACAAATACATTTGGTGGTCACTTTTGCCTATGTAGAAAACTCGGTTAAATCATAATGTTAGAAAAGTCTTGAATCTATTATGTACCTAAATAGCTTATAATCTTTAATTTGATATGTCATGTACATTTGGGTACCTATTCAAGTATTATAACCTAAAATGTCTACTATACATGTTTTTCACATTTTGTTAGGTGTAAAATTTCAGTAGGATCATATGTTTCTTATCTTCAATTCTCTTGTTTGAAGTGTGATATCCTTGATGCTTCTTGATCATCCGTTCGGATGTGTGTGCTCTAGAGGTCCTATCTTGAGTTCTTTTGTTCATCGATAACTATCTTGTTAGTCAAGTTAGTTTCTTTCTTCCTAGATCAATACTATCTTCTAGGCCTGGGGGTTGGGGTATTACAGTTGTTGCGTATAATACAATATCAATCAACATCAACAGGCAATGGTAATTCTATTACCATTAAAACATTAGTCATTTTCAATTTGTTCAGGGGTACCTTAGTACCAATCAAGGGACCTTAGTCCAATTCAGGCTAAGCTCAGAAATTCCTATTGGCATGCCAATCTACCATGGACTCAACTAATCAAGGCTCTTACAACTCTACAGTAGTCATCAAGGTATTCTATTACCTTTCAAGCTCTCTAACTTCATCCACAATATACCATATTAAGCATAATAAAAATGAATCCATATTTGATTTGAAATACATAATCAGAAGTCCATACATACCTTGGACTCTTACCTTAACAAGCAATAGCAATCCCTAAGCATATATAGGCAATTTATGCCTCACAAATCAATCGAGCAATTCAACTAATTTAACAATCTATGCTTAATTAAACATAGTCATACTCACAAGTACTCCAAGCTAAGCTTGATCATGAATCACAATGCCCTTTTGTCTATCCTCTCCTTGTTCAACCTCTTTCTTGTCTAGATAATACAACAATAGAAATATATTAAAATCAATTCCTTGAGAATTTAGTTCACATATCATTTCAACAATCCAAACAACTTCCATGATTGCTTTTTAATTCGAAAATGCCCTTCTTTCATTAGTTACTTAACACTTTTCAGTTAAGCTTATAAGTTCCAATAAATCTTGCTAAATTAACGTGCTTAATTATTGTTACTTGATACTCAATTTGAGTCTAACAATGTACAATAACTCAATATACAATGCAGAGTTTATAAGCAGCCAAATATCATTAAACTGCCCAAATACTACCCTATATACCTTTGTTCATTACACAACTTTTATGGTGAGTTTATAAACATCCAAATATCATTAAACTAAGTATCAAATGTCAAGTTATTCATTAACACTTAACTTGTCTCCAAACAGAGTTTTAAATAAATTAAATTTCATCGAAACAGTCCCGTAGGGTACTACCTTGTACAGGGCAGTTTATCATCCATTCTAATTCACTTAAGTAGCCACTAGAACTCTTTCAAATCCATTCCCCTGCAATCCAAACTGTAGCAATCACCCAACAATTTCATTACAAGCTATTTTCGAGCAGGATAGCTTCCAATCTCTCAATTAATTCTTGTACATTATCACATGGATTGATTCATATAATTCCAGTATATTAAATCATTCAAATGATTTGAAATTCACATTACTATTACAGTAAATTACCATGTCCCGCTTCATTCTATAGAATTTCTCATTTCTACACTAACCTTCTATCAAACCAATTATCCCCATAATATAACAAATTTTCATCAAGCAAGGACCGATTCAAACACAACAAACTCAAAGCCACATTTCGAATTAAGGGGATATCACAAGGAAAAACTTACATTCTCAAGCATGCAAACACAATTCAAGCTCCAAAATAACCGAAATCCAAGCAAGCTAACACCATGGACAAACTCTCTCCCCTCTCACTCTATTTCCAATTTCGGTCTAAAGGAGAATGAAGAAGAATATGGATATTTGTTTAGTTTCAAACTAAGCTTAAACAGCCACACGTGCCCTTACCCAACAAAGCCACACCATTAATCCCGTAACAAGAATTAAATTTCCATGCAAGACTTAATTTTTGGAGTGTTAACTATATGGCCATCTCAAACTAGCTCTTCTCATTTCTTAAAGTTTTAATTCAGTCCTGCATGGTTCACAATAATGGTCACTTTATTTCTTTATTTTAAGAGCTATATTAAGACACCTTTCTAGATAAGTTTTGGATGTTACACCAAGTGTTCGAATGTAATACCCAAGGATTATATTGTTGTAAATTTAGTCACTTCAAATGGTGTCTTAACTATGTAAAGTTTCTAATTCGGTCACTCAAGAATTGAACCCATACTCAATTATTAAATTCATTACCATTCATTAAAGATTACTTTTCTAAATTAATATTTGGAGTGTTACAAATCCTGAATCCGACTTGAATCTCTAATCCGATCCCTTAAATCGTCTATTAGCCCACAAATCGCTAGGCCCTAAACTAGGGCGTTACAAGGGGTAACGACTAGTTTCTAGATACTAAGGAGAGAAACTTTGAAAGAAGATGTTCAAGTAGATGAGCTTACTTATGAAGTGAATCTACCTCTTAGGAATATATAATGAAACTTAATCAAATTAATTAATGAAAAACTTCACTATAGACATATAGGGGTCTAACATGGTTATTTTCGTGCATTGCCTTGAATCTGCTCGATAATAATTCCAAGGCAGGATGTTATTAAAGGCTAGTATGAATAGCGTGAAAACCATGCATCCCTTGCCAATGCTCATCACTCATTTGAAAACTCTTCTTGCCAATATTGTTTTATTTTCATTGCATTTCTTTAAGTCACCTTTTTAAAATAAACTTCAAATTAATATAACATTTCCCTTGAAAAGTAAACAATCAAACTCTTGGTCAATCTATGTGGATTCGATACTCATCTTATTGTTGTATTACTTGCTGACCGTGAATACATGCACGCAAAAGACTTAATCTTGGCATTATTTTCACATATTTTTACTACAATTTTCATTCTTTTGCCAAGAGTTAGCATCATCCGACACCAACACCGATGGATAACATATATTTTAAATCAACCAATCATTAAAATAGAGGTGCAGAAAACTCACCAACATATCCGGTCTCACAATCCTTGCCCATAGACCACGAGTTAATGTACCATAGCGAAGAATATGATCCATATCTTCCGCCCCTCATGGCAGATTTCACACTCATCCGACAAGGCTAAGTGTCGCCTTACACACTCAATGTTGGTAAGATGGCATTTATGCACAACACTCATTGTATCCCCATACTCCAAAAAAATTGTAAGCGGAACTCGTAGATAAGTTATATTTATTCTCCCATCGCCACCCTAACCTATCAGCACCCAAATGAGCTTGAGGAGGCTTCACTGCGGCAATGTTCTCCAACATATTTAGAGGCAAGAATGGAGACATCATCACCCAATCCCAATCTCCCGATGTAGTAACCATATCTACCACCACCACGTCTGTCGTGTAGGAGAAAGCCCAATGACCATTAGTACCAAGACAATTATCATGCCAAAAACTAGTCTGAGACCCATCCCTGATATTTCAACTCATGCTTTCCTTGACATCATCCCAAATATTACTCAAACTCTTCCATAACTACGAACAATTACTACACATAATCGACAAAGGCACAAACTCCTCCCACTAAGAATGCACGATTCTGTTGCTGTAAATCCTTAAAACCTAGGCCATCCACCTCAACATGTTGTTTAATCGTTTGCCATGGAACCAGATTAATACTAGCTTTCCTTTACCTACACCACACATAAACTTGCGAATCAATCTCTCCATATCCTCACACGTCCATTTTGAAAGCCAAGAAAATTGTATTATGTAAACAAAGATAGCATGCAATACCACCTTGGCTACTGTAATCCGTCCAGCCAGGGACAAGGATTTAGCCACCCAACCCGACAGCCGCTCATTCATCTTTTCCAATAAAGACGAGTATGTAGCCTTAGAGACTCGACGATGTAACAATGGCACACCAAGGAACCATCCCAAATCATCTACTTCCTCAAATCTAAAACAAGATGCAATGTCCACACTGACACTGATGAGTGTGTAAATAACCTATTTTGCATACTAATTTAGCTTGGTTTTCGCGTGCGTTTAAGCTCATTTAGGAGTACTTTGCATGTAGTTAGAGAGTTACACTGTATGTGCTTAATTATTATATGTTTTGGTGCTTTTAATGGGAAAGGTAGTGTTTTGTGGTGTATGCACAATATCCATTAAAGCTGGAGGAATGTTGGAGTAAAAGGTTTGTTGGAGCTAACGAGGTAAGAAGAGTTGAAGATAAATCCACCTTTGGCTGACGTGGACTCTCCTTAGATATGAAAATCATTAAAGATAGTGGGAAAGAAATATCCTTTTAAAGGATGTTGTGCGCTTTAGGGTTACAAAACCTTAGCTTCCCCGCCTATAGAAAGAAGAATTATACTACAACTAAAGAGAGCTCGATCACAGACGATAACCCTTAGTCTTCAACTATCAGAGAACCACCAGAGTCAAAGTGCTAGAGGAGCCTCCACACGACAAAAGCCACCGAGAGAGGCTGAAGGAGTGCAGGACTTGCAACAATAATTAGAAAGCTTGGAGGAGATCGTCGATGATGCTTGACCCTTTTTTATCCCTTCCTTGATAAATTGCTATGTTTTCAATTGTTTTTATTATAGATGTTTTAGGCTCAAACATGAGCTAAAAACTTTTAGTTGGGTTTATTTTCTTTAGGATTTTATGTCTTGAATACTTTATTTTGATGTTATAGTTTTTCCCTTTATCTATTTTATTCATCATTCTTCATGCATAGTTATTGTAAGAGCTATCGAGGGAGTCCTTTTAACTATTGACATGTGTCTTAATATCGAAAAAGTTAGGTTAAACAAACCTGAAATGTGAGGCTAAGTTGTTAACTTGGTCTTAATCTGACTTAGACAAAAGTTTTTAGGGTTTCAACTACTAATAAGGAGAACATAAACATATAATAGTGTTTTTAGGGTTCACGCAAACACGTATACCTTACCTTCATTGTTATCAACTTCTAGGCATCGAGAGACTCAAATGTTCATTAGAAAATTCCGTTGAGTAGATAAAGATCTTAATGGTTTACGTAGACATGTATTTCCAGTCATTATAGCATGGGAATAAGTAATCAAGCATAATTCCTAGTCAATAAACCCAGCTTCCATAATTATCTATTATTTGCCCCAACATCTTTTTGTCTTTATCATAGCTACTTTACTGTCTTTGCATTTAGTTTTGATAAATCGTCATCAAATCAATACTTGCTCAACAATTCTTAAATATGATAACTTCATATTTATTAATCCAATCCTCGTGGGTTCGACACTTTACTCTATCATTTTATTGCTTTATCGACGAGTATACATGCTCTAAAGTGCATCATTATTCAACAAGCATCAACTTTTTGGCACCGTTACAAGGGATTGGCAATTGATAATTACGTTGTAATTATGCTTATCACTTTATTTTATTTTCATGTACTTTTTGTTTTTGTTTTTTATTTTCTTTTTTCAGATACGTTCCAAAGCATGACCGGACGCACAAACTAAGAACCTATTCTTCCATATAATCCAGAAATTGAGAAGCATTTGCGAGATTTACGCAAAGAACGAAGGATAATGGCAGGAAGGGAAGAAGATACCGGCCTGAACAATGCATGTATTCGTGATGATGGCATTCCACTAGTAGATGCACAAGTGGTGGGAAACGCAACCCTAAATGGAGGTCAGGAAAGGTAGGCTAATTTACCACCCCTGACCTAGACGACCTAGTCGCCAACATTGCACCTGTTATCAACAACCTCAACCTATCGATCGTTGTGCCTGATCTAGGGACAATTCACTTTGAGATGAAGCCCATTATGTTCAACATGCTCAAATTTTTCCTAGACGTTTGTGATTATTTTAAACAATAGAGACTTCCTGATGATGTGGTGATACTTAAACTATTCCCCTACTCCTTGCGAGTTCGAGCCCAAGCATGGTTGAAGACTATTTACTCAAGATCCATAACATCTTGTGATGACTAGTTCAAGAACTTTTTACACCAGTATGATCCACCAAACATGTACAATCAGAAGTAGAGCAAGATCATAGAATTAACATAACGAGATGATAAATCCATGTATGGATTCTAGGACAAATACAAAGACACGCTGCGCAAGTGCTCGATCCTTGGATTCCATGATTGACTACAAATAATGACGTTCTATATGACACCAATGCACCAACAAAGATGATGTTTGACTCCTCAATCAATCGTATTTTGCTCAACAAAGATCCTGAAGAGGCTTTTGAACTACTTGATTAGATATCCAATAACAACTACCAATTTCCTAGAGGGAGATTGAAGCCAATGTAATGCCCCTAACCTGGCTTAGGTGTAAACCGCATTAGGAGGTGTTTCAAAGCAAAAATAAACAAACAATCCATCAACTAAGAAGAATATTCAAAGCATACAAGCACAACTAAAGACCATTTTTAAAATTTTTAGGGACTAAAATTTTTCAATTGATCACAAAGGTATCTATAGATTAGATTCGTAGCATGGTAAACCAACTTGGTTTAATACAAGTCATTCGGAAGTGAGACACCTTAGGTCCCTTACCTTATTTATTACAACTTTTTTTACCACCAATTAGAATTAACCAAATTAGGTCTTCTAATCTAAGTTTGAATCATATATCTATTTTAATTCCATACGAAACAAGGAAATGGACCACGGTTGTATAATTTGAAGAACAAGATTTGAACAAAACTTTGAACTTATGAGATTCATTATCATCAATTTCATAAGATTCACACAAAAATCGATTCAACCAAAACATAGATAACTCATTGATCATTATAAGGGTTTGAACAACAAACAACCATGTTAAGCATATACAAATATTTGTTACGACCTAAATAGCATTTGAGGCTGCCCCACAAACTATCCAAATAGGACATGCTATTAGGACATATGATTTCTTCAGGTTGCAACAATTTATACACTGTGGCCAAAATGCAAGATCATGCAAGCATTAAACACTTATCGTGACATCAATCAAACTCTCAAACACCAAAGAACTCATTATCTCTCTTTATAATTCCCTTAACTAAGATGCAAAATGACGTTATAAAACAATCTTATATATCATTCTCGAATTACTACATGTATCATATTCATGTAATTCAAAACTTCACCATAAGTGTCACTATTCGAAGATGATCTAATGTCCCCTAGACATGGAAATGGCTTCTAATTACTTATACATTCGAGCAACCATTTCTATATCATGCTATACGTTTCAGACATATCTAAATGACATCCAAAAGTCATCCATAGGTAGCAACGGGATAATCTAGCTTTTATACGCATATATAAATGTAAATTACCACTCAAACAATCACAACAACTAACTCAAATAAAAAAAACCATTAAAAAGTTAATGGTTTTTACACAACATGCTAAAATATTTAATTGACTTAAATTCATACAAGGCCAAAAGAGATAAATTAAATGCCTTAAAATGTTTGAAAGAATTGAGTAAGCAATAACTTAGTGAGGTAGCTTAAATGGGCAAAAACATGAATAAAAAGGGTCTATGATATAACTCTATTATTTTTTCAAGTCTAATGGATTTAGGCAAGTAACATGATTGATCGAATACAAGTCATCATAACCACAAGATTTCGAATATGGTACTATTTCTTAGTCCAACTATGCATAAATATCATTTAGACACTAATTATTTATTACGCAAGTTTTCATGTTGATTCTATAGATTAACTTATGGCTTCTTAAACAAAGCCTCACTTACACATGGTTACTTCTCCCATATGTTTTCATAGTCTTGAATTACTTGTCACGTAAGACATCAACATATCATAGGCATAACATATCTTATGTTCTTTTCACAACATTAGACTACGTATTTCTAAACTACCCAATACACCTGTACACATATTTTATTCATCAAATTAGTCCAGCATGAATTCAATTATACTCAAAACAGCCCCATAATCATGTGTATACAAACATGTAATCAAAACAGTCCAGCATATACTCCAAAATACTCAAAACAGCCACATAATCATGTGTATATAAACATGTAATCAAAACAGTCCAGCATATACTCAAAACAGCCCCATAATCATGTGTATACAAACATGTAATCAAAACAGTCCAGCATATACTCAAAAATACTCAAAACAGCCCCATAATCATGTGTGTACAAACATGTAATCAAAACAGTCCAGCATATACTCAAATATACTCAAAATAGCCCCATAATCATGTGTATACAAATATGTAATCAAAACAGTCCAGGATATACTCATATATACTCAAAACAGCCCCATAATCATGTGTATACAAACATGTAATCAAAACAGTCCAGCATATACTCAAAAATACTCAAAACAACCCCATAATCATGTGTATACAAACATGTAATCAAAACAGTCCAAATATACTCAAATATACTCAAAACTGCCCCATAATCATGTGTATACAAACATGTAATCAAATCAGTCCAACAATTCAGGTATGTAGACGTTTTATCAAGCATGTTTAATCACACAAAAAATCATTCGAAAATCCAAAGATATATTTTTCTTGCTATACAAGTTATTATCATGATTTATTAATTAATTTATAAACTTTCTTAGTTTCTTTTAACATGGTCTATCAATACATAAGTTACTTATCTATTACTTATCAAACACTTTATTAAACATAGCATGACAAGATCAAATGTCACTTGTCATATATGATATAGTAAAATATCATATTCTAGGCATAGATCTTTGTCACAAAAGTTATTAGTATTATTCATTAACTTAATTGCAAGTTTCATTATAAATCTTTAGCATAGCCTTGAGAATCAAGTAACAACCTAGGTACACGAATCCCCAACCAACTGTTGCTAAATAAAATGGTACTTGCAGTACAGGTCAATCCCTCATACTGTCACCAAGTGACCCCAACACTTCCCTCCTACTGTCGCCAAATATGGATTACTTGTATGTCTTGTATGATTGTGTTTAGGTTATTTGCATCGCAAGTTATCTATATCAGGGTTACTTGTTCGACAAGTAACCTATCTTTTGCTTTGTTCTCGCTTTGGTAGCACTCCTAAACCAGATTACGGCTAACCCAGGGATGGGGTGTTACAGTAACATTTCATATCATTTTCATATATCACATACGTGTAGAATATCATAGTCATGTTTGCACATATCAAAGCAATGTAAGGCACTTATCAGATTTGCCAATCAAATTCGACATAGTCGCTCTATGTGAGCCCTTTAAACAAATACAAACATAATAAAATAATGCAACGGGATGACACTGAGCCTATTCCTTGACACAACTACATTCACCTCGACAACCTGATGTTTTTGAGATTCTCGAATAACGTCTTTATCCTTGGCTTTCGAAAGAGATGATGGTTGTTCTTTATCAACCCCCAATCGATAACGAGGATTCGAATTGTCGAACCGAAAAACTCGAGCTTACCAACGTATCACTGAACCGGTTTATTTGTTTCCTACGTTTCTTACGCATAAACTTCCCTATTTATACTAAATTGGCTGGCTACCCAAATTGATTTCCCATGTTCCATGTGGGCTTGGTGCCGTGGCACATTTGGGCATAATGCCCCTCCTTGGCTAGCCATGTGGTGACAACATGCCACCTTGCCCCCCTTTGATTATGCCGAATTATCCCTATGTGGGATTGCCTACGACAATTCCTTCAATTTGAAGGAACTAGACGTGGGTCCCACGGTCTTTATTTTATTTTTTAAATAATAATAATAATAATAAACTGATACGGTTAGCCCAAATAACCTTTACTGCTTCAAATTAGGTACAAGATTGAGCTAATTATTTAATTGATACAAAATATTCGATCATCGGAACTTAACCCCGACTAGACTGATTTTCGGGGTGTAACATGGATGATGGTAACCCGTTCGTCGGTTTCCCAAAGCAAGTCAGGGCCCAACACTTTGCCTTCACCGAGTTCAGACCAACACAATAGAGTTCTGCATTGTCTCCCATACAGGGCTTCATAAGGTGCCATCTCAATGGAAGCTTGATAACTGTTGTTATAGGCAAACTCGATAAGAGGTAGGGATTTCTCCCAAGAGCTTCAAAAATTACATGCCCGAAGCATATCTTCCAAAACTTGAATTACCCTTTCCGACTGGCCATCAGATTGAGGGTGAAAAGCAATACTAAGTGTAACACCGCCTTCCCGATCTGGTAGAGAACTGGGTTAGAAAATGTTATCAAGAACTTATTTGGAGATCAAAAGTTTAACCGGGTTTGGAATCTTATTCAGGATATCTTATTAATCTCTTTTAAGACTTGTCAAACTAACTTATTAATAGCTTATTCAGTTTGGGGTCAATTTTAACCTGTGAGAATTTCTTTTTACAAATCTTCAATTAAACTTACCAATTATTATCCTGTGAGATTTTGTTATTAATAGAGGTCGTTTACCTATCCAATTAGACCATTTAAAGATTAGTGACCAATCTGTAAACTATTTAAAACTGTAGTTTAAGTACTGATGCAATTAATTTTATAGGTCGTTTACCTAACAAGTCTGTACTGATACATCTAAGTTCGTATCGATAGGCGTTGACTAGGGTTGACTTGTTTCGGTAGACTCAAGGTCGTACCGATGCAATTAATTTTACAGAACTTACTACCGAGGTCCATATCGATAGACTCCCTAGCATATCGATACACCATGTCTTACCAAGTCCAAATATGCAAGGCCTTATCGATACACCTGCCCTATAATGACAGATTTTATCTAGTGTTTAGCAAATTTAACCTGTTGAATGATGTCCAAATGCCGTGAAATTTTACAACAAGTTATTATTAAACAATTCTAGTAGCATACAAAATTTTAGGGCATTTCAAATTCATCTACTAGGGTTTTACATTTTGGTGCCCTTAATCTCATTTTAACTAGTTTTCCATTTCACAAACATGCCAACTTTAACATTCAACACCTAGGCACTATTAGGCTATTGCACACATATCAAAATATGGAAACATGACATGCTTGAGTGATATGCCACCTTACTATGAGTTCAAAGAAAAAGTTAAGCATACATATGATTGGTGGAAGTGACTTGCAACCGCAACTACACGATTGGAGCTTGAAATTCATTAAGATCCTGAAATGCATGAGACACACGAATGTTAGGCTTACGTAGCCTAGTGAGGTAGTTATCACAAATGCACAATAATTTATCAAATACATGAATGGCATGTAGGCATGCTTGGGGTAACAATTTACATGGCATCAATCACATAAAAACATATTCAAAGCCAATAGTCATGAATCCATATAGCAATTATAAATCATATAAACATATCATTTTCCTTAGACATGGTAACCAATGGATACACATATTCCCCTATACACCAAACCATGTTGAAAATAGGCCTTAGCCTTGAGTCGTAGCTCCATAAAACATATACCTTACATAAACCAACCTTATCTCACCACATATAGGCCGTAGCCCTGGACCGTAGTCCAATCCCTTACTTAGTGAGCTCGAATAACCCTATGCCATGACAATTGAATCCAATGTCCACAAGGGTCCAAGGATTACACATATTTCATCATAAACTTACCTTTGTGCTCATAGGCCATATCATATCGGATTTCAAATTGAGCCATATCTCTGCATAGCATATCACAACATATTCATATCAAATTCACATATAGCATAATTCAAGCATCATATATGAGCTTACACATATCAACCATACCGAAGACTTACCATGCTTACCATTTGCATCCACACAAGCTTGCTCTACTTGAGCCCTTATACAAAATGCAAATTGTAACACACACAAATGCAACGGGATGGCACCTTGCCTATCCCCGACACAACTACACTCACCTTGCCTCCAAAGCTTTCAAGGTTCTCAGATTACGACTCTTTGATGCCTATCTTTCATTGGAGATGACGAGGGGTCCTTCTCCACTTCTTGAGCTATCACAAAATTACGGGTTGTATTAGAATTAAAACTAAGGATCTCGAAACATTTTTAAAGCTTACCGGAGCTTGTAGACAACATTGAAATAATGGAATTAACTTCTTAATCCATGGGCCTCTGTTGAATATTCAAAACCTAATCTTAGAATTAAACCTTGAGGAATGATGGAATCATTGAAATATCTTAGGGGTTTTACTTACCGAGTTACGAGCTTTCAAACGACATATTGAAGTTGAACAAAGGATGAAGATTGTATCGAGGTGCTTGCTTAGCTTGAGGTTGATGATGGAAACAAAGGTGTGTGGTTATTTGAAGAGAATGGTGAGTTTAGTCTCAGTGGATGGTAGAAACAAAGATGAAAGCTTCCCTTTAGTCTTTATTAGGGAATTTACCATTCTAATCACTTTTCACCTATCCAAGGACCAATAGGGTGCTTTCCTCTAAGCAAGGGAATGCTCATTTAACTATTTCCATCACTTCATCCCCTTTTTCCCCATTTCTAGGCAAATCAATGGTCATTTGTTCCTTTTTCAGAATTAACCCACGTGAGGGGTGATGAGCAAGGAGGTGAGTCAGCCCCCAAGTTTCAATTTCTTCAATTTAGTCACCAAAATAGATTTATGCAATGACCCGTATCGATGCACCTTATGGTTGTATTGATACGACTAGGCTAAATCTGGTATGTTAGTTATGGGTAGTTAGGCTGTACCGACACTGGTCTCACTGTATCGATACGCCTAGTTCATTTTCAACTTTGAATTTCTTACAAAATGATCCCACAATTCAATTTAAGTCCCAACAACTTCTATTACTTCACAATAGAGTACAAAGTTTTGAGAAATTACATCATTTGGCCCGGTTGGTTACATAATTTTTGGATCACCAGAACCAAATTTTGACTAGATCGGCTTTAGGGATGTGACAACTCTCCTCTTAAGAAAATTTGCCCTCGAATTTTCTCTCTAGTTAAACTAATGGGGGTACTACTTTTGCATTGTCTCTTTCGATTCCCACGTTGCTTCCTAAACTGAATGACTTCTCCAAAGGACTTTTACTACGGGCATGGATTTGTTTCGAAGCCTCTTGACTTCTCATGTGAGGATCTGCACAAGTTCTTCCTCGTACGTTAGATTGGATTGAATCTCCACAGACTTTGGCTCAATTACATGGGAGGGATTAGACTTGAACTTCCGTAGCATGGACACGTGAAAGACATTATGAATTAAACTTAACTCCTCAAGGACAGCTAGTCGGTAAGCAACAGGTCCAACTCTCTCGATCACCTCGAATGGTCCAATGAAACGAGGATTCAACTTCCCCTTCTTGCCAAAACGAAGGACCTTCTTCCACGAAGATACTTTAAGAAAAGCTTTTTCACCAACCTTATACTGAATATCCCTTCTTTTCAAATCGACATAAGCCTTCTGCCGATCAAATACAGCTTTGAGCCGATCGCGGATAATGCCCATTCTTTAGTTTCCCGAAGTAAGCCAGGGCTTAATACCTTGCCTTCACCAAGCTCGATCCAACAGAGAGGGGTTCTACATCTCCTCCCGTAAAGGGCTTCATAGGGTGCCATTTGAATCGAGGCTTGGTAGCTATTGTTGTAAGCACATTCCACCAAAGGCAGGGATTTGTCCCACGTATTCCTGAAGTCAATAACATAGGCTCAGAGCATATCTTCCAAAATCTACAAGGAAGAATCGGGATTGATACAGAACACTTATACATATGGATAAAAGAAGAATAAGGTTACCTGAATAACCCTTTCAGATTGACCATCGGTCTGAGGATGGAAAGCAGTTCTTAGGTGCAGTTAAGTTCCCAAAGCCTCTTATAGGGTCCTCTAAAATTGGGATGCAAAGCGTGGATCACGATCGAAAATAATGGACATGGGGACCCCGTGCAAACGGATAACTTCCCAGATGTACAACTCAGCAAGCTTAGGCAAACTGAAGTCCAATCACACTGGAATGAAATAAGCAGATTTGGTGAATTGGTCCACAATGACCCAAATAGCATCATTCTTCTTCGGTTTCACTAGCAAGCCACTTACGAATTCCATCGTAATACGCTCCCATTTCCACTATAAAAGTTTGATAGGTTGAAAAAACCCGTTGGCAAGTCAAGCACCTAGCCACGAAGTTCGTGATCTCACTTTTCATGCCGGACCACAAATACAACTCTTTTAGATCCTTATACATCTTGATAGCTCTAAGATAGATAGAAAAGGGGCTCAAATGAGCTTCATTCAGGATTTGATCCCAAAGATCATCATCTCGGGGACATAGACACGGTTCTAGAAACACAACAACCTTCAAAATTCATAGCAAAGTCAGGATCTGGCTTATCCTTGATCTTTTCAATAAGAATCCGCAACTCCTCATCAGATTCTTGGAGTGCTTTGATTCGAGACACAATGGTTGACTGAGCTCTCAATTCAGCCAATAACTTGCCATGCTTTTTGAGCTAGAAGTGAGCATTCAAACATCTCAGGGAGGGAGTGGGCTTCCGACTTAGAGCGTCAGCCACAACATTGGCCTTACCAAGATGGTAATCAATGACCAAGTCATAGTCTTTCAAAAGCTCCATCCATCGTCGTTGATGAAGATTCAACTCTTTCTAAGTCAGAAGATACTTCAGGCTCTTATGATCAGTGTACAAGTAACACTTCTCACACTATAGGTAGTGTCGCCAGATCTTCAAGGCAAACACAACGGCGGCTAGCTCTAGATCATGAGTTGGGTAGTTCATCTCGTGTGGTTTAAGCTGATGTGAGGCATAAGCAATGACTTTTCCTTCTTCCCTAAGCACACGGCCTAATCCTAAGTGGGATGCATCATTGTATATGGTGAAGTCTTTTTCTGACTTGAGTTACACCAAAATAGGGACATGTGTTAGGACTTGCTTAAGCTGATAAAAAATCCTTTGTTGCTCGGTTGTCCACAAAAAGGGGTTTTCTTTACAGAGAAGCCTCGTCAAGGGTGCAGCAATAATTGAGAACCCTTTAACGAATCTACGATAGTAGCCTACAAGGCCCAGAAAGCTATGAAGTTTTCCAACATCTTTCGAAGGAATCCAGTCAAGAACTGCTTGAATATTTTTTGGGTTCACCTGAATTTCGGCAGAAGAAATCACATGACCCAGAAAGGATACTTTAGATAGCCAGAATTCACATTTTCTAAATTTAGCATACAACTATTTCTCCTAGAGAGTTTGAAGCATAATCTAGATATGTTCTTCATGAGTGGTAAAGTCCTTAGAATAGATCAGAATGTCATCTATAAACATAACCATGGCTCTGTCTAGATAAGGCTGGAACATACGGTTCATCAACTCTATGAAGGATAAAGGTGCATTGGTAAGCCTAAAAGGCATCACCAAGAACTCATAGTGGTCGTATCTAGTTCAAAAGGCAGTCTTTGGAACATCAGACTCCTTCACATGCATTTGGTAGTATCCGGATCGTAAGTCTATCTTAGAAAAGATAAAAGCACCCTTCAAATAGTCGAAGAGGTCATCGATCCTTGGTAATGGATATTTATTCTTGATTTTTACTCTATTCAGCCGAGGATAGTCAATGCATAGTCGCATCAATCCATCTTTCTTCTTGATAAATAAAACTGGTGCTCCCCAAGGTGAGGAACTCGGTCGTATGAAACCCTTATCGAAAAGATCTTGGATTTAAACTTTCAATTCGATTGGGGCCATCCTATATGGAGTAATGGAGACTGGTGTAGTCCTTGGTTGCACTTCAATTCTGAATTCCACTTCTCAGGTTGGAGGGAGTCCTGAAAGTTCATCGAGAAATACATCAGTGAATTCTTTCACTACCAGCACATTGTGGAACTTTGGATCTTCTTTGGACCCTATAGCACACATGGTAGCCTTACTAGGCTCAGACTCGATTTTCATCAAGGTTATGCTTTCTTTGCCAAGTCCACGGAGGTATAGCTTCTTCTTCGAACAATCTACCCAGGCTTGATGTTCTGCTAATCAATCAAGACCTAGGATAAGATCAAACTCTCAGAAGGGAAAGGCCATCATGTTAGCCAAAAACGGTATCCCTCTGATCCTTAAAGGACAAGCTTTACAGATTGATCGAATAACCATACTCTCTTCTAGTGGGTTAGAGACAACAATCTCGAAAGTGACTGGCTCACAATCTAAGGCATACTTTACACTCAATGGCTCACTAATGAAGGAATGTGTAGAGCCTGGATCTACCAAAGCATAAACAAGATCATAACATAATTCCACCATACCTGCATTCACATATGGATCATCATCTTCCTTTCAGCCTCGTACATGATACATCTAGGCTAAGGTTTGAGGATCGCGTGCAACTAAAGGAGCATTGGTGTGGTGAGGTCTCCCCCCTGATCTAGACGACATTTGTCTCGCTCCCTTTCCCTTATTCGAATTATTCTGAGAAACCATAGAGGTAGGAGCATTTGGATTCTGCAGACACTGCATGATGAAGGGACCAGATTCACCACGGAGGTAACATGATCCTAACTGTCTACGACACTATTCGGGGTGCCTATTCTGACAAAAATTACATAAAGGAAGCTATGAACCCCTTCTAGAACCGCCCGTACTGTCAACAGAAGCTGTATGAGCAATAGATGTCCCTAAAGATTGGGACTGTGGCATATATCCCAATCTTGGTAACTGTTGAAAGGTGGCAGAATTTTGGTCCCATTTTCTACCTTTCTTCTTAGGCATGGGAGGTCTAGAGTCATCTCAGAATCTCTTTTCGGATATAGATTGGTTCCCCTTTCCTTCTTTCATAAGCCTTCTAGGAGGCTTCAGTAGCAATCACCCGATTGACTAGATTTTGAAAGACCTCCAACTCCAAGGTAGTAAAGAGAGGGCGTAATTCATCACAAAGGCCATCGATGAACATTCTGCACTTCTCCTTTTCAATACGTATGATTTCAGCACCATACCTCGAGTACTTACAAAAGTCATGGACATACTGCTCCACGGGTCGTCCCCCTTGGCTCAGATAGAGGAACTTCTTACGCCTCTCAGCAATGTAGTGTTCACTGATGTATATCTTGAAGAACTCCTGAAGGAAAAAGTCCAACATAATTCGGTGCTCTGGTATAGTGAGTGTCATGGTGTCCCACTAACTCTGAGCTTCTTCAAAAATTAATGCCAGAGCACACTCCAGCTTGTGCTCCTTGGGGCACTTCATTTACTTATTCAAAACTTTGATGCTAGTTCGGGGTTGTCCAAGCCTTGGCCAAAAAAGGTGTAAACTAGATACTGACGGAGCTTGTCAATAGGGGCTCTCGAGACTGATGGGAGTGCTTTAGTAGGCTGAGGTGGCTGCTCCTGCCTGAGTGAAACAACCACATGTTTGATCATCTCCACCATAGACATCAAATACTCCTGCTGAGCGGGAGGCATCGGAGGAGGATTAGACAGATGATTCTGTCCCACCTGCTCCGATCGAACTTCAGCTCTCATGTTATCCCCCTGTGTCGAGGAGGAGCTAGGCCATGGTTCGTTTACGACACGCCAATCAGTAGGTGCATTGTTGCGCGTAATAAGTGCTACGCAAATGTGCAAGTATACACGTCGCAAGTTATAGTATAAAAGATATCGTCTCCACAGGGATTGGTGCCACTTCAAGAATCTAGTCTCTTGCACTGTAAAAAGTAAAAACACAAGTGAAGGATTATAGAAGTTTTAACTAATAACTAATCTAGAAAGCAATTAAGTAAAAGAAAAGATGAATTCAATTGAGAGAGATAGGCTAGGTTATCGTGAGTTGAGGTGTGATAACCGATTGGATTGTCTTGGTAAAAGAGTGCACGGGCAACTCAGTTGCCGTGGCAACTTGCACGACGGGGTTGCCTTGGCAACTAACAATTGATGGTTGCCCGGGCGACTAGTTGGGCAACTACTTGGGCGATCGGGCAGCAACTTCAAGGTTCGGCGGAGCGTTCTTCAATGGTTTCTTCTTATCCCTAAGTCGAAACTCTAGCTACTTATGCATGCCTTGATAATACATCCCTGCGTGAATCAAGGGTGAACAACAACCAATCTTGCGCTCCTCTTAGCCATTGAAATCCTTAACTTATTCCTAAGCCGGATTAATCTTCACCATCATTGGATTGAATAAAGATCATATTCATTCGTTTCTTGAATCTAACTCTCCCGACATTAGATAAATAGATGAAATCACGAGATCCTCTCCCAATTCACTCGCAAACAATAATAAGAATCAAGAATGAATAAACCTTGAAATAGAAAAGTGCAAACTCTTATTACCTAAACAAAAACCAATAGTTTCTCACAACCACAAAACACAATAACCATAGCCAAGTAAATTTAGTTCATGGCTAGGTTCCAAAGAAACACAAGATAAACAATCCCTAGCATGAACACAATCGAACAAGGAAGAAAAGATGAAGCTTGTCAAAAATCTCTTGCCCTAGATGCTTGCCGAAAATTCCCCTTTGCTTCCTCTCTTGGTCTTGTCGAAATTCCCTCTTGCACTCCCCCTTGGATTTGTCGAATTTCCTTGCTATTTATAGGGCTAGGCCAAAGTCCTTCTTTGAGGAGGAGTTTGAGTTGGAATTAAATTATCTTTAAAGAATATAATTCTTTATTATAATTTTATTCCTATTAGAACTTCTCCTATCTTCTTGGAATTTAATTCTTCTTTAATCTCTGCATGGCAATCAAATTCCTTTGGGCTTGGGCCTTGCTCCATGTCATCTTGGGCTTGTAAAGTCATGAATTTCGACATCCATATTGCTTTTGGTCTTTGTCGACAAATGCCATGGCAACTGGCTCGGCGTCTCCTTCATGCATTGCCCTGGCAACTAGCTCGGCATATCCTTCATGTATTGCCCTGGCAACTAGCTCGACATTGCTTTGGCAAGTAATCCTGCACATATACACACAAAAACACACCAAAGCAGCATCTATTTCCACAAAAATCACCAAGTTATGTAATCAAGCTCAACGATTGAAGGAAACTTGGATTAATGCATGAATGACTAACTATGCAACTAATATGAGCCTAAGTCTAACAATAATATGAGTAAAAAGGGTAAGAAAAATAGTACTTTTGAACACTTATCACACCCCCAAACTCGAACTATTGCTTGTCCTCAAGCAATGCAAACTCATAATTACCTGCCAAGACTTCAAATTTTCACAAACTTAGCTTTGAACTTGATTTCAATTCTCTGAACCGGGGCACAAAGTATGATTGGCTTTTTATTTTCCGGAAAACGAGGAGTTACTCGGAATCAAACTATAATGCTTGTGAGTGTGTGCGGAGTTGTGTGCAAGTTGATTTTTCGGATTCTATGCAAACAATAGGTTTTCAAATTACTTCATTGGGTTCTTTTTAACATGTTTTAACTAGAGCCAATTTACGCACCTCTAGTGTTTTATTTTTAGTTTTCTTAAGTTAATTTAATCGACTAGAGCAGTTTGGGCACCTCTAGTTAAAAAATTTTTAACGCCTCCTAGAGCCGATTTGGGCACCTCTAGTGATCAATTTTTTTAGCATATGCTAGAGCCAATTTCGGGCACCTCTAGCATTCATCCAATTTTTATTCAAATCCCCCAATTAGTTAATTATCAACCTAAGTTTACTAGAACTCCTTAAATCAATCAAACCACAACAGTGTTTCATCAAATTTAGCATCATAGTAAAATTCTAAGTTTTTGATGGTTATCCTAGAATAAAAATTCTATCAATTAAGTGCATTGGTAAAGTCATCATTGAATATTCATCAAATCTAAGCAATTCTTGTTCCAATTAAAGGCATGGCAAGCAATTTATGTATCCTAAATGTAATGATTAAGATTAATGTAACTAAACATGGTAATTACTAATAACAATCCCCCCCCAACTCGAGTGAGGCATTGTCCTCAATGCATGCATAAAAATAACGAAAAATAACAATAAAAATAAAAATGCATACGAGGACTTACTCCGAGAGTTCGTCATCGTAGATGATTAGTTTCCTTCTAGTTGGCGTCTTGACTTTCTTGCTTGAACGCGATGGTTGTTTTCTTGTTGCCGGTGGTGGAATCGATCCTCGTACGGGGTTGTCCTCATCATCCTCTTCATCAATGTCAATGGCTTTTCGTTTGGAGGATTCAATTGGTGCGGTCTTTATTGGTTCAATGGAGGACTCGTCCGAATCTGAAAAATCAGAAAATGATTCTGTAGGAGTTGATTCGGGCATAGGTGCTTTACCTTTGGCTTTTGCAGTGGTTGCCGGGGCATCGTTAGGGTTGGTTGCCGTGGCGTCTGCTTCCTTGGTTGCCGTGGCGACTGCTTCATTGGTTGCCGGGGCAAGAATCTCGGCGGGAAAGATTGGGAACGGTACACGATTGTCCGGGTACTTTTCTAGGATGACTTGGGTGATGGCATTGTTGTGCTCCTTCATGTACCGCATGAACATTAGTTGTCGATCTTCAATTTGCCTTAGGCGGCTTTCCAATGGGTGCAAAAGTGCTTCAAAGTGTACCGGGATTAATGGCCGAGTTGCCCTGGCGTTAGGTGCTTGGGCATTAGGGATTTCCGCGGCGGCAGGAGTTGTCGTGGCAATTGGAGGCCTTGAAAAATCTCCTGGTGCCTCTCCCATTAGCTTCCGGATTAGTGCTTGATTCCAACCAGACTTGGGTAGGGCCTTTTCATCGGTGGACTCACTCGGGACATGCATCTCCTTGCAAATATTGGAAATTAAGCAAGGGAAGAAAAGATAACCCTTATCTTTTGAGCGTCGTTCCAATGAGTTCCCGGTTGAGTGAGTTCTTGAAGCACCTTGTCGAGTTGCTTGGGATTGATTTGGTCAACGAAGGCTTGATGCTCGTCCTTCTCAATGTAAAGTCCGTAAAAGGTGTTGATGCTTTCGGGACTTATAAGTATGGCCTTGTCACGAACAAAAACATAAGGATTATCCGGGTTAGGTGAGTGAGCATAGAATTCTCTTACCCATGAGATGTTACCCGGTTCCGGTTGATGGCAAAAGATTTGCCACTTTTGATGTGCAATCCTCTTGAAGATGAATGGTTCAAGGCCGAAATCTTGAGAGCTGGAGTATTCAAAGCCTTGTTCTTCATGAATCTTCCGGCTTTCAAACTTGGATTGAAATCTTTCTTGAACCGCCGGTGTAGCAAACTTCTTGTATCTTGGTTCTTTGGATGAACTTGGATGAACTAAAAGTTTAATCTTGGATGCCATGTATGATCTTGGTTGTGAGTAAAAACAAAGAAAAGAAAAGAAACTAAAAAGTTGCAAGATAGAAAGTAGGAATAGGTTAAGGGTGATGGGTTTTATAGAAAAGATAGGTGGGTGGGATTAGGGGAAATCGACAATTGGGTTAGGGTTTGGTAGGAATTTTCGACAAAGGGGTTTTGGTTAGGATGAATTGGAGGCTTTATATAAGCCTTAGATTCAGCCCATTAGTTTCCTTGTTGAAGATGTTTTCCTACTTGGTTTAGAATTCCTTCTTTCTCTCGAAATTCCTTTCCTACAATTCAAAAACAAATCAAATAAGGATTAAAATTAAAGATAAACTAATAAAGAAAATAAATAAAGATGTGTAATAGGATTCTTAGACTTGAATAAAAAAATCTATCCTAAAACTACTAATAATCGGCAAAAAAAATAAAATAAAATAAAAAATCGGAAAAAAATGAAAAATAAATAATTAACTAATCGACAAAAACAAAAATAAAAAATAAATAAAAATAAAAATATCAAAAGGGAGAGCATGCTCATGCATCTCCTAAATTGACCACTTCCTCGTTACGTTCTACATGGGCACCATTGTAGTGCTTCAATCTTTGTCCATTAACTTTGAATTCATGGTTGTCAGAGATGGACTTGATTATCACGGCGCCATGGGAGAATGGTTTGACGACTTCAAATGGTCCCGACCATCTTGATTTCAGCTTTCCCGGGAAAAGTTTTAGCCGAGAATTGAATAGGAGAACTAGTTGCCCTGGCGTGAATTGCCGTGGCAATAGTTTCTTGTCATGCCATCGCTTTGTTTTCTCCTTCTAGATTCGTGCATTGTTATAGGCGAGTGCACGAAATTCTTCTATCTCATTGAGATCCATCAAGCGCTTTTGTCTGGCACTTCCCCAATCCATATTTACGGTCTTGATTGCCCAGTACGCCTTGTGCTCGATTTCCACCGGTATATGACATGTTTTACCATAGACAAGCCGGAAGGGGGACATACCTAATGGTGTTTTGAATGCAGTGCGATATGCCCAAAGTGCGTCATCTAGTCTTAATGACCAATCCCTCCTTGAGGGATTTACAACTTTCTCGAGTATTTCCTTCAACTCCCGGTTGGAAATTTCTGCTTGCCCGTTGGTTTGTGGGTGATATGCCGTGGCGATCTTGTGTGATATGCCGAAGCGTTGCAACATCTTGGCAATTAGTCTGTTGTCAAAATGCTTGCCCCCGTCGCTGATAATTGCTCTCGGCATCCAAAACCGTGTAAATATTTTTTCTGCAGGAATCGTTGCACGGTCTTGGAATCATCGTTGGGAACTGCAGCTGCCTCTACCCATTTAGACACATAGTCGACGGCGAGTAAGATGTAGAGGTTGCTAAATGAAGATGGGAAAGGTCCCATAAAATCGATCCCCCATACATCGAACAGTTCCACCTCGATGATGTTCTGGAGTGGCATCTCATGTCGCCTAGAGATATTGCCCGTCCTCTGGCAACGATCACATTGCTTGTAAAAGTCTTGGGCATCTTTGTACAATGTTGGCCAATACAAACCGGATTGCAAGACTTTGGCCGCGGTACGAGTTCCTCCAAAATGTCCTCCATAGGGTGAAGAATGGCATTGCCGGAGTACGCCTTGTGCTCGATTGCAAAGACAACTGCAGCCAACTCCAGATCATGGGTGGGGTAGTTCATTTCTTGCGTCTTTAGTTGTCTAGAAGCATAAGCAATGACTTTGCCTTCCTGCATTAACACATATCCTAACCCGAGATGCGAAGCATCACTATAGACAGTGTAGTCCTTTCTAGACTCAGGTTGGGTTAGAACCGGTGCATGAGTCAAAACTTGTTTCAATTGATCAAAGCTTCTTTGTTGTTCCTCGGTCCAGAAAAACGAAGCTTCTTTCCTTAGCAACTTAGTCAGGGGAGGTACTATCATAGAGAATCCTTTTACGAACCTTCTATAATAGCCAGCAAGACCAAGAAAGCTTCTTACCTCACCAATGTTCTTCGGTGGGTGCCAATCGATGATGGCTTGGATTTTCTTCGGGTCCACCTGGATACCCGAATACAATGTGCCTAAGGAAGACAACTTCGGTGAGCCAGAACTCACACTTACAAAACTTGACATATAATTGTTTCGCTCAAAGAGTTTAAAGCACAATGTGAAGGTGGTCTCAATGTTCAACAACGTTCTTGGAGTAGATTAAGATATCATCAATAAACACCACCACAAATTTATCAAGGTAAGATCGAAAAGCCCGATTCATTACGTCCAGGAAAGCTACGGTGCATTGGTTAGCCTAAACAACATCACTAAGAATTCGTAGTGACCATATCTCATACGGAAGGCAGTTTTAGGCATATCAAACTCCTTGACTCTCATTTGATAATATCCAGACCTCAAATCAATCTTAGAAAACACAGTGGCATCCTTAAGTTGATCGAATAGGTCATCAATCCTTCGCAATGGATATTTGTTCTTAATGGTCACCTTGTTCAGCTGTCGGTAATCGATGCATAGCCTCATAGAACCATCCTTCTTCTTCACAAAGAGAACCGAAGGTCCCCAAGGCGAGGAACTCGGTTGAATAAAACCTTTGTTAAGCAAGTCTTGAATCTGGGCTTTCAATTCCTTTAGCTCAACGGCTGCCATTCGATAGGGTGTAATGGAAACTGGGACAGTTCTAGGTTGTACTTCAATACCAAATTCAACCTCATGGTTGGGAGTAAACCCAGAAGTTCATCAGGGAAAACATCATGGAATTCATATACAATATCAAATATCTTGTAATCGAGGTTCATCTTTGGCTTCCAATGTCAAAGCATACAAGGAAGGATTTCTCGAACTCAACAACACGATGCTCTCTTTGCCAAGGCCTCGGAGATACAGTTTCCTCTTACTACAATCTCCTTGCCAATGTCAATGCTCTCATTGCAAAGTTTTTGAAGGAGACCATGACCAAGAAAAAGATGGTGGGAGAAGTTGAAACCATTGATACAGTTGGCAGGTGTGTGGTTGTTCTAAGTGATTTACCACCCAAGATGAAGGACCCTGGCAATTTTACAATTTCATGTTCCATAGGCTGTAATTATTCTAGTTGTGCTTTATGCGATCTCGGTGCAAGTGTCAACTTGATGCTGAAATCAGTATTTACAAGACTAGGCATGAGAAGAGCTAAGCCTACATCGGTGATCCTTCAATTGGTCGATCATTCTCAAGTCCAAACTGAGGGTAGAATTGAAGATGTCTTACTCAGGGTAGATAGATTTGTCTTCCCAACAGATTTTGTCATCCTTGATAGCAAAGCTGACGAAAATGCTCCCATCATCCTTGAGTAACCTTTCCTTGCCATTGGGCGCATCGTGATTGATTGTAAGAAGGATAAAATTACTATGAAGATGAATGACCAAAAGATCACATTCAATGTCTTTAGCACTCTAAAGTACACGGATGTCTATGAAGAATGCTAGCTTGTGCAAAGTGAGGAAACCCTAGTCGAAGAAAATCTTCAAGAAATATGATATGGTAATGTGCTTAGCACTACCAAATAATCAGAATTCGATGAAGCCATGTAAGAAGTTGAGGAAGAAAGTAAGAAAGAGATTGAACATTCCAACACTATGCTTACTAGGTCAGGTACGTCTTTTAAACCGTTGGATTATACAGAGCTTAAATCTCCTATGCCATCACTTGAGCATCCACTGATACTTAACCTTAAACCTCTTCCCCTACAGTTAAAATATGCATATCTAGGGGAGAATAATATGTTGCCTATTGTCATATTAGCTAACATAACATCTGACCATGAAAATAAAGTGTTGCATGTCTTATCTCAACATAAGAAAGCTATTGGTTAGACTATTGTTAACTTGAAGAGTATAAGCCCTACGTTGTGTATGCATAAGACTTTGCTTGAAAATGATCAAAACAACTTGATAGAGCCACAAAGGAGACTCAATATGATCATGAGGACTGTTGTTATGAAGGTGATCATCAAATGGCCCAATGCTGGAATTATCTACTCTATATCGGATAGTTAATGGGTGCGTCCCTGCAAACAAAAGAAGGCATGACCATGATCAAGAACGAGGCTGATGAACTCATTCTGACCAAAATTGTCACTGATGGTGGATCTATATTGATTATTAGAAGCTAAACAAAGCCATGAAAAATGACCTATTCCCATTGTTGTTCATTGACCAGATGCTCGACAAGCTTGCAGAGAAACCCTACTATTGCTTCTTGGATGGTTACTTCGAGTACAACCAGATTTTCATAACACTAGAAGACCAAGAGAAGACAACATTAACTTTTCCATATGACATTTATGCATTTTGTCGAATTCCCTTTGGCCTATGCAATGGTCCATCAACATTTCAGCATTGTATGATGGTCATCTTTTCAAACATGGTGGATGATTATCTAGGGATCTTCATCGGCGATTTTTCTATCTTCAAATACTTCTTTGATCAATGCTTAGATAATCTTGCCAAATTATTGAAACGATGTGAGGGAACCGACCTCGTGCTTAACTAGGAAAAGTGCCACTTTATGTTGTCTAAGGGCATTGTCCCAGGCCACCGTATCTCTGAGAAAGGCATCAAAGTGGATAAAGCCAAGGTTGAAGTTATAGAAAAGCTTCCACCCCTTCTAATGTCAAAGCCATTAGAAGCTTCCTTGGCCACGGTAGTTTCTACATGAGATTCATTAAAGACTTCTCCAAAATCTCGAAGCCTTTATGCTTGTTGCTGAAGTAGAATAAAGCGTTTGAGTTTAATTATCAATGTTGTGCAACGTTCGAACCCTTGAGGAAGGAAATTATTTCTACACCGTTGTAGTACCCCGATTGGTCTCAACCATTTGAGCTTATGTGTGATGCTAGCACCGATTATATATTATGCTAGTTATGCCCTAAATGAGGCACAAGTTAACTACACTACCATTGAAAAAGAGATGTTTGTTGTAGTTTTCACATTTGATAAATTTAGGGCATACCTTATAAGAACTAAGGTCATTGTCCATATTGATCATTCTTCTATTAAATACTTAGTGACTAAAAATGATGTTAAACCTAGACTTATTAGATGGATATTACTACTGCAAGAATGTGTGAGATGCTTCTTGCTCAAGGAATCAAGCTTCAAGATCAAGCAACGTTTAAATCCTTTAAGCTGTAGGTTGGGAAGAATGAAACAAGAGTGGTAAGTACAAAAATGTACTTAACTAGTCTATCCATTTGTTATTTCAAGTTTCATGTCTTTTAAATCAAGTATAGACCTAGCTAAGGCTTTCAAGCATCTATAGCTATCTTAGCTAGTCTTTCAAGCATCAAGATTATCCTATCTAGGATAGCAAGCATTCGGCCAACAAGTATAAGAATCAAGAAGTCATAATTCATGAATCAAGCAACATGCTTGCAAGGCAAGAAACCAAGGAGTCATGCTTTCAAGTCAAGTAACATACATTTCATGGCATTCAAGACAAGTATCATGTATAATTGAATTGCTATTACATTTGAAATTTCATTAAACAACCCCCTTGGTACTTAGTTTGTATAGGTAATCGAGTCTCCAACCAACTGTCACCACAAGATGCACCGTAGTGCTGGTCAACCCTCCTACTGTCACCAAAGACCACATACGTACCCTCCGTCTGTCACCAAATAGGGGCCTTAGCCCTGGACCGTAGTCCACCTGTACATAATGATCTCTAGACTCTATGGCATGCCCTTCTACCTAGTCCAACTAGCTACCAAGGTTGTTCGATTGACCATTTATTCAAGTTTATCAAGTTCAAGATCATGTTCATGTCAAGCAAGATCATTTCATGTTAGGCCCTTAGGCCATTGATCCTTAGCTCACATGTCAAGTAGTTTCAGTATCCATTTCATCAAAATGAGATAACATCATATCCCAAACAAGTCTTTAGCATTCAGTCATGTTGCATCATAGCACATACAAGCATCCAAGCTATCACTAATCATGCATAAGCATTTCAAAATAGACATGTATTCAAGACTAGGATCAATTTTCATGTGTTTCTTTAATCATCCTTCCCTTATTAGGTCAAGTTCATTCTTAGATTCATTATCATGTCAAGAATGTAACAAAATACATTGGTTAGGACCTAGTCCTAACCCTAGGGGTAACTACACTCACAATACTCCAAGCTAATAACTTGTCTTATATCCAAATCCCTTTGCCTCTTGGTTTGGGATGTCCACTCTTATCTTCCTCTTCCACAACTTGCTGCCCTTGGTCTAGCAAGCATAACACATACAATTCATCAAAACAAGCACATAATGTCACACATATATAGTAGCAATGTTACCACATTTGTACCTAACATTTAGCTACCGTTTTTATGCTTTCTTTTAAGCATTTTTTACTAGTTCATCTTTATTTTGTTATTACCTCATTTTAATACATAACTAGATAGGTTACAAATGTCCCAAAACTGTTTTGGAAACAGTTTGCTTCTAGGTGTAAAAACAGTCCCAAACTGCCCAGGACACTGCTGTCTGGCAGTTTACACACTATCCCTTTAAATGGTCATATCTTTTAATCTGTACGTCGGAATTTTGATTACTTTACACCGTTGAAAAGCTAACAAAATTGTATTTAAGACCATAATAGACTTGCATTTTATTTCTTAGCCAATTAATACAGTTTATTGTTCAAAGACAGGGCATTTACACTACCTAGATAGTTTGCACTGTTCGGCTATTTCTATTTACAGTTTCTAGCATAGGACCCAGTTTTTAGTTATGTTTTCACCTAATTAAAGTAGACACACTAAGTATCATGTCACTAAAATTTCATACCTGAATTTAATCTATACAAATTTTGGTGAATTTTCAAAGTTACTGCCTAGAACAGAGCAATTCTGGGCAGATTTCACCTATTCACATTTTAATTCCTTAAATTCATTTTAATCAATGTTTTGGCCCTATAATTATTCATGATCATGTTCATACATGTCTTGGCTATCACAATTCACCTAACAATGTTCTCAAAATAGGGCATAGTCATGTTATTACTAGTTTAATCCATTTGATCACAACTTACACATCAATTCATCAACTAAGCAGTCCATTACCTAATTTAACTAGTTCAATTAGGTGTAGTCACATTTTCCATAAGGTTACTAACAATTTAACTTGTTTAACACCTTAATTACATTATCTAATCATGATCATGTTCAATTCATTAATTCCATAGCTCAATTAGATGTTCCAACAAATCAATTCCTACAACAACATCTCATTTCAATTTTCCAGCAACCTAGCTTTGTTACACTATCACATACACATAATTTCCAGCATAATACCTAGTGTTCATTCTCCAAATTTGCATGATTCTACAACAATTCAATCATCTAACAACATATTCAATAGTTAATTTCATCTAAAATCATCAAAACAGCCCAAGTCAACAAGTATAGTTGCCTATTCGATTGAACAAGAGTAGAATCATACTTACTTTGCTTCTAGCTTTAATTTCCTTACAAAATCCTATACATGCAAGCTTAATTTCTCTTCATCAATGGCTGATTTCTCAACTCTCTCTCTCTCTCTCTCTAGTTTCCTCTTCCAAACGGCATAATGAAGAAATGGGTGAAGATGATATCCATCTTAATGGATTTATGAAATGTCTAAAATGTCCCTTAATTGATCCTTATTATTAACTTAATCAAGGGCATTAGGGGAAATGAGAAATTTAGCATGCAATAATCATCCTTATTTAATTTAATTTGGTCATTCTAAATTGATCACTTATTTCATTCTTCCTTTCAATTAGATCCCTGACTAATCAATTTAGCTTAAATTATAGGTTCAATTAAGCTATCAACTTATGAAATTGATTTCAATACTCCTAGTCTAGGATTTAGGGTGTTACACTTCACCTCATCTCTGATCTTTAAAAGTGTCTAGGTTTTCATCCTTCTAAGCTTTTGCTTTACGGGCTCGCATCCTACCTTTACAGGAAGCCAATGCATGACGATGTCGATGTCGAGGCCAGGCATATCTTGATATGACCAAGTGAAAATATCCTTAAATTCTTTTAGAAGCTCAATCAGACTTTGTCGGGTCTTGGCTGAGATAGTAGTACCAATCTTTACCTCTCGCTCCTCTTCTTCAGTGACGAGATTCACTATTTCTAGCTTCTCTTTGTAAGGTAGAATCTGTTTTTCTTCTCCCTCTACCATTCTGAGCAAGTCACTAGGCAAAGCATATTCTTCTTCGTCATCAATATTTCCAGCTTCTTCTAAGCATTGGGGCAATTCAAAATCAACCTCAAAGTTAGACTCGGATTCATTTAGATCACTAATATCTGAAGACCTGAAAAGGAATAGGCAAAGGATATATACAAAGGCAATAAATAAATAAGTGGAATGATTTTTTTATGTTTTTCACATTTTATGGTTTTAATTTTGTTTTTATTTGCGAAGAGAATTTTCCACATGAGATTTATTTTGAAGAAAAATACATCTTTTATTGAATTCAAATTATAAGTTTGGACATAGGCCCTTTACATAAAATCCCCTATTGCCTCTGGGCCTGGAGCAATGGGGTTGGTTTTGAGAATTACTCTGAAAATGTCTTAAAGACTACAGGAATTTCTTCACCTGTCCAGTTGTCAAGTTCAGAGCAGGGGCGAATCATGGACAAGTATTTTTTCCCTCCTTCCTTGTCAGTCACAGCGTTGATGCTCAACTTCTCGAATGCTTCACATAGATCATTATTTCCTTTCGTCTCCTCATCAACTCGGGCATTTGGGTCCAACAGGCCTCCAGATCTAAAGTTATGGCTCAAAGGCAGAAATGTCATTGGCTCCGACTCAATTTCCTCCCCTTTCAGTATTGTCCTTCTACTCTCTTGGTGCTTCCTTATTTTTGTCTTCCTCTGCCAATTGTTGGGTTTGAATCCCAAGCCAAACCAATCCTTTTTTGTTGGGATTACCACATGATACAACCTCCCTTGGTGTCTTTTTCCAAATCCTTTCCCAAACTCAGTTCCTTTTCCAAGAGTTTGTTTAACTTGCATCTTTGCGCAACTGGATAGTTATAGCTCGGGCACCTTACTCCCTTCGATAACAAAGGTCGCATTGACTAGCTCTAATGTTCTAAAGTGACACTCAAGCCCACCTTCATCAATATCGAAAAAAGGTGCATTAGTAGTTACTAATGCAATGATTTCCTCCTCTGCACCTACAATTATCAATTGGCCATCAATAAAAAGTTTCAACTTCTAATGTAAGGTATATGGGATCGCTCCTGCTATGTGGATCCATGGACGCCCAAGCAAGCAGCTATAACTGGGCCTAATATCCATAACCGCAAATTCTACGTCAAAGGTTGATGGTCCAATCTGCAAGGGCAATTCAATTTTTCCCAACACATCTTTCTGCATTCTGTCAAATGCTCTTGCTGTATTTTGATATGCTCCCATATGAGAACTATCTATAGGTAGCTTCTTCAGTGTTGCTAATGGCAGAACATTCAGGGCTGACCCATTATCAATAAGGGCGCCCGGTAGCATATATCCCTTGTATCTTGTGGAGATATGTAGAGCTTTGCATGATCCCATTCCTTTGGTATTTCCTCATCATTGAATGAGATAAAGTTGTTAACAGCAATATTACCAACCAGTATGTTCAGAATCTTCAACAAGGCTTCACGGTGGCCTTCAGAATTTAATAACATAGAGATTCAAGGTGGGAGTTTGTGGAGTTGCTCCACCACGTTGTATTCATTGTGCTTAAGAATCTTTAGGACTTCTTGAGACTCTGACTCCTTCACCGGCTCATGGTATACTGACGGCTTTTCCTTGAAGATATCTCTATCATATTTTTTCTTGGGCTCTTCTACAGCTACCTTTCTTTGTGTTGCATCTCTATATTCTGCTATTGGCTGGGAATAAAGCCTTCCACTCCTCGTAAAATGACTCACTTCATTAACCAGCTCCTTTTCTTCTATAGGTGATTCTTTCGGGGCTGACACCGTGCAAGCGTATTTCCATTGGATCTGCTTACTGTCCTTGTATGGAAATGGGGTTGGTGCCTTGATAATAAGACGCGGGGTTACACCTCTTACAGATTCACTAGCTTTTTCCTTAGTCTTAATAACCAAAAGCTTCATTCCAGAATGATCTATCTTAGAGGATGACCCCTCTGATGCACAAACGTCCAACATACACTCTTTGTTTTCTTTCTCAAAGAACTTCAATTCTTTTTCATTCATTTTATTTTGAATCAATTGCTTAAACTCTAAGAAACCCTCAATCCCATGTCCTCATACATTATGATACTCACAATACGGCTCGCCTTCACCCTCCAACTTTTGGGCTTCTCCTTCCAACATCCCAGCTACCACCATTTGGGCCCATACCTACTTCATGGGTGTTTTGACCTTAGCAACATATTCATTAATCATCTTGTCTTCCTCCTCGATAACTGCATTCACTCTCGCCTTTTGATGGTTTGGCAAAGGATTCCCTTTCTCTTCAAATGTGTCGAATGACAGCATGCCTGACCTTCTTAAATCATCCACCACTCTTTTAAACGCGGTACAGTTCTCAATGGTATGCCCCCTAATTCCTGCATGGTATTCGCATTGTGCCTTCTCAGCATACCATGGCGGGTATGGGGTTAGAAAGGAGGGACATGTCTTTGTAGCACCATTTGGGATTTAACCAGTTCAGCAAACAACTCTGCATATGTCATTGGAATAGGAGGGAAATATGGCTTCAAATTCCCTTGATATTTTTGTTCTTCCTTTGGAGAACTTGCTACAACATGGGCTGGAGCGGAAACGTCAGGTTTATTGAAAATCACGTCTTTCAAAAAATTAGGATTCTAGACATTGGTAGGGTTTACTTCACTTTCCCTTTTCTTATAGGGTTTCTTCATTTCTCCTCCGTCTAACTTTCCACTTTTCACAACTGCCAAAATCAATTCATCGTTCATCAACATGTCTGCGAAGCTTTTAGTTGCATGATTTAGCATGTGA
Organism: Hibiscus mutabilis; assembly: GCA_019671005.1. Classification (NCBI taxonomy): domain Eukaryota; kingdom Viridiplantae; phylum Streptophyta; class Magnoliopsida; order Malvales; family Malvaceae; genus Hibiscus; species Hibiscus mutabilis. The sequence continues at coordinate 40,045,955 of CM033721.1, forward strand.
TTATAGAAAGAGCCCTTCAATGTCTCTACAAACAACAGAGTAATCTCATTTTCTAGCAATGGTGGCTGAACCTGAGCAGCTACATCCCTTCACCATTGCGCGTACTGGCAGAAACTCTCATGATGCTTTTGCTCCATCCCTTGCAAGACCAATTAGGTTGGAACCATGTTTGAGACATGTTTGTATTGCTCACTAAAAGCCCTAGATAAATCCTTCCATAATCTGATGTTGCCCCAGCTTAACTGCGTATACCAGCGTGCAGCTGACCCCACTAAACTATCTTAGAAGAAATGAATGAGTAGCTTCTCATTATCCAAAAACATTGACATCTTCCTATAGTACATAGTTAGATGTGTTGAAGGACAGTTGGTTCTGTTGTATTTCTCGAAATCTAGGATCATAAATTTTAGAGGTACCACCAAGTCTGTCACCAAACTGAACTCTCTAGCATCCACCCCTCCATGAGTGCTTCCTTCTTGGAAAGATTTGATCATTCCTTCAAGCTTGTCATATCGATCTTCCCACTTCTTTTTGGCCTTAGCCTTATCAGCAATTTCATCAAGATCGAGCACCTCATAGTTGTGAGCTCCATCAATATTGGCCTTTAACTCATTCCGAACGGATGACTCAACAAAGTGGGGAGATAACTTAGCCTTTAGTGTCGAAGCTTCCTTTTGCATTCCAGGATGGATGAAAGTTATTCTTTGGAATCGGGGTAGAGTATTGGTTTCCTCACCAGTTTCTACTGCATTTGGGTCCTTAAACCCTAGCATAGTCGCAATCGAGTTGTCTGTCATTCGGTGTACTAGCTCCATTTCTTGCTTTAAGTCAGTTTCCAACTTATCTAATCGATCTTGGGTACTCTTGTGGTTGACTTCCAAGGCTGACACTCTATTTTCCATTACTTTCGTTTGTGATCGTGTACTATACTTGTGGGTTGTTTTGGCTATTTTGGTGTTTCTTGTCATTTTTATAGTTAATTTAGTGTCTTGCTATGTTATGAATGCATGGAATGCAATGCGAAGCAAAGAAGAAAACAACCAAACAAATAGAAGAATGATGCAAATACATGAATGCAAACAAAAGAACATTGGTTCAATGAAATATCTACTTTTAGAAACAGCTTTATTGAATGTCAAAACCCTTCTTGAAATGGAATGATGATGTAGGATTGGACATGCAAAACAAGAAAAGAAAAGATTAGATCGGAAAACAAAAGGGGTCCAAAATAATTTCATTGCATAAATAACTCTGGGCAGGCATTCCAACACTCCAGGACATGTCTCCACGGATTGTCTTTGCGAAATGATTTTGACCAAACTAAAAACAACCTAAGTTTTCCATATGGCTCTAATAGGTAGGCTCTAGATTCTCAAACTTGGTTAGGTTCTAAAAAGGTTCATGAGCTATCCTTTTTTTCCCCTACTAAGGGTAGCAAGATCTCTGGTTCTCGCCTATTATAGGCTTCAAACGAACCAAGTTCAACTCAGGGGGACTCACTTCCTATGTCTTCTTGAAGGATCGGTATCCTTACGAAGACATGAGGCATATGAGTCCCGAAGGTACTTGCTAGGCTCATACAGAGAATCAATATTCTTACATGACCAAAGCTTTTTCCCCTCACTTAAACGAACTGGACTAGCTCAGGAATAGAGCTTTTGAACAATTTCAGAATGCGTAAAATAGAATTATATTCATTAAACGGACGAATAAATTGAAAATTGTGAACTTGCAAATTCCATTCTTTTTTAAAAAAACATTTTGAAACCAATTTGTGGCCTGACCCTCTTTTGTCTTTTATTTAAAAAACAAAAATCCCCCAGCGGAGTAGCCAAGTTGTCGCAACCCCTTTTTGGGAGTTTTGACGTTGTTTGGAAAACTTCAGAAAAACACTGAGTCGCCACCAATCTTTTTGAAAAAAGTCTAATTGGATCACTTTTAAGACAAGGGCTATTTTAATAAAAACGTTTTATTTATTAAAATAACATTTTTGTTCCACGAAAAATAAGAGAACATAGGTTCGAGGGTCGGTTACGTGCGGGGAAGGGTTAGCACCCCCACAATGCCCAAAAATTGGTACCTAACTGATTTCAAAAGGTATTTTAAAAACTGGAATTTGTAAGTTCACAAAAGTTTCAATTTCATTCGTCCGTTTAATGAATATAACTCTATTTTAACGGCCTTACCGCCCGAAAAAATGAACTCCAATCACCGCCAACACTCCTGGCGCTAAGCCATCATTTCTGTTTGGTAAAACACCGCTTTAATTAGTTTTCACTTTTTTAAACAAACCAACAAAGAAAATTAAGTGCATTAAAGTTTTTTAAAAAGGACCTAACTAGTGATTAAACCCTAAAAGAAATGTCTATGTTCATTTTAACTATTAAGATTATAGTGTATTTAACTGTTTTTTATTTAATAATTTTTTTCAACACACAAGGCTCTAATCTAATTTTCAAGGACCCTAATCCTATGTTTTAAGCATACACATATATTTACATAAAAGAAAATAAAGAAGAAATTTATATGCTTTAAAAGAACTAAAACTTACTTTTAAATAAAGAAAGGGGTGACTATTTTGTTATTTTTTTCAAAATAATTTTCGGTTAAGGACCAAATTAAAGGATAACAAAATTTCAAGGCTAATTTAGAAACAATTGAAAGTCTGGTGCTCAATTGGAAAAGAAAAGGACCAAATTAGAAGAATTGAAAACTAAAGTGCCATGGTACAAGATCCGAAGAAGAAGGGCGCGGGTTGTAAGACATGTTTGGATCGGTTCTCGGGTTGATATAAAAGGCCCTTTTTAGAAACAAATCTCATTTTTCATCTTCTCCTCTAAATGGATCAAAACCGATCCCAAAATTTTCTCTAAATTGTTCTTCACCCACAACCATGTTTCTAGAAACATAGGGAGGTGTCTGCCATGCCGGCCGCCATTGTCGGCGACGGTAAAATTTCAAGAAAACCTTTTTCTTTAACTTTTAAGAAAACTGATCCTAAAATCGTTTTAAAAAAACCTTTGATTATCAGTTTTCCAAAATCGAAAAACCTTTATCCTTTCAAAATTTCCAGATTCCAGCGAGCCCCGAATCATATATCGATCATCGGTACTTCACCAGAGTTAGCACGCATGGCGGAGCTTCTCAAAACAGACGTAAAAATGTTATACCCCTTTCTTTGTTTAAAATTTTGAGTATAGAGAAGGAAATTACCAGAAAATGAGCTTTATTTCTCTGATGAATACTTGACTACAACTGCTTGCTTGCTTTCAAATTCCAACGCTATTTCTCAGTGTGTATTGTGTATTTGTGTTGTGTGTTACATGAAAATTACAAAGGTGTTTATAGATACAAATTTGCTTACATTTCAAGCTTAAATCCCTAAAAATCATCTATGGTGATTCTAATCTAGCTCTGATTTTATTTAAATCAGACCGATGGCTTCATTTTAGGGGCTGCTCTTCTAACCTTGCTTTGATTTTGGCTCTGAATTCAAGCTAGTTGCCCTTTTGTTATCTGTCCATATCCGATTAGAGCTTGATTCTTGCTTTCATCTTCAAATTTAGGATTTGGTTTGCTGTTCGTGCTCTGTTTTAATAATTTAATACCCTTATTTCCTTCTTTTACGTGTTTTCCCGTCCGGGAATAAGCTTTAACCTCGCCGGCAAGAGTTAATCGGAGTGAATAAAGCGTTGGAGAAGACGAAGTGCTTGATGGCAACTAGAAAGTCGAGCGTGTGACCTCCACCCGTGAGTAGCGATCCGCGTGCTCTTCTACTGTTCAATCTGGGCCGTTAGATCACTCATTGATCTAACGACTGGTATTGCGACGTCTGGGCTTATCCACTTGGTATGACCTTGCACCGTTGGATCAAAAACTGATCCAACAATCCTTCTTTAGCTGCGCAAGACTAGAACGGCATTAAGGCATTGTTCCTTTGTATTAAAATTGGGCTAAACATGCCTTTGTAACCGAATTACTCTAATGGACCCTTATATAAATGAACTCCTAAGTTAATTTTAATGGACTTTTTATTTATTTTCTATTAGTGAACCTTTTAACCTTATCTAATGATAATTAGTTATCAATCGGGCCTCTTAATTCCCTTTAATCAAAGCGTTATTTAATCTAACTATCTATTAAACCCTTATTCAACAAATTGGGCCACAAAGCCTCACAATTCAATGGTTTCAAAACTTTTCCTTTTTGGGTTTCATGTTAATTAAAAGAAAGACAACAATAATGAAAGATGATACAAAATAATACATAATTAAAAAAAAGAAGTGAAAAATCAGTGACAACATGGCTGAAGAGATTTTGAGAGAAAAGATTGAGAGCAAAAGTTACGTCAAAAGTTGTTTAAGGAGATAACTACCTTCTTTTATTAAATCCCGTTTTAATTCCTTAATTAAAACTCTTTAAAATCAATCCTGGTTGAGAGGAAAATCTGATAAAAACATTTGGTAATTTGACTCCTTAAAGATTCTATGATTTGACCCTTTTTCAAAATAGTCACTAAAAGCAGTTTTCATTCTTTACATTTTGGTCACTAGCCCAAAATGTCAAATGTCCAAAAACCCATTTTCCAGAATTGATTTCACCAAGTATATCCATATATTAAATAATGATTTTAGGATATTTTCACATATTTTTATCTCACTTAAAAATATGTATTCCGATTTTTAACCCAAATTCGATTTGAATCTCTAATCCCTGACTACTAGACCGTCTAATCAACCTAGCAAACTTCTAGGCCCAAAACCAAGGTGTTACATTATGTTTCGAACAAGCATGGTTTATTTAAATACTTTGAAAATGGTGTGTTTGACTTGCTTTAATATGGGTTTCTAATATCGGTTTTGGTTTTAAAACTACATTGATGTTCTATCCTTTTTTAGTGCACTCACTAGCATTATATGCTTACGCCCTCATTTCTTCCGTCAACGCAGTGATTTAAACAAGTATGGGGTTGTGGTTTGAGGCAAGGAGTGATCCCAAGACAACCATATTTAAGAGTATGTTTTATGGTAACATCATTATTGTAATACGACAATGTGGGTAAAACTTTGGGGGTGATATCTTGTATATGGATTGAACATGTGTTGGAGTTTCTATCACGTTAGATGGTGGTTGTATTTAATGACTAAGATGTTGGTATTTTAATGCTTTGTATATTTGGTGATTATGATCTAATGTTTTAAAATGGTTTAGATGGTGCTGTGAATTATTTATTGTGTTCTAAGAGCATTTATGGTTATATGCTTTAATTCCTTAATTAATCTATTGCCTATGTTGAGATCATGACCATTTGGTGCTTAATGGATAATGATTTATCTTGTTACGAAGCATGCCTTTAGACTACTTGTATAAATATGAATTGTGTTGATTAATTGATATGTAATTGTCGGTGAATATTAGAGTTTTAGTTGTACCTAGACTATTGTAAATATTATCTAATATTAGTTAAGTTGTACAAAAACTATAACTTAATTATCCTAGATAGAGTTTAAATAGTGAGGAATCCTATTTGGTGTATAACTCGATGTACTCAGTCTATTAAACAGACTTTTATGTAAATTAAGAAAATTCAAAAATAGAGAAATGGATTCTCTTCTCTGGAAATTCCCTTTTCTACATGGTATTAGATTTATGTTAGTTGATCCTACCTAAACAACCCTAAAATAAAAACCATGGTTACACCAAAAACCTCTGAAAGGAGTATATCTTTTCTTGCTGTTTGTACCTCTACAAATTGGTTTGTGGACTCTGGTGCGTCAGACCATATGATAGGGAATATTCATATTCTCCACAAACTCAACAATGAGAAGTCTACATCGTTAGTGAGAACAACAAATGACTCACTGTCAATTATTGCAGGAAGTGGTTCTGTTAAACTTAGTGACGTCATTCTCTTGCCTAATGTACTTTATGTCCCTCAACTTGCTCGCAACCTTCTATTTGTTAGCAAATTATCTGTTGATCTCCAAAGTGATGTTAAGTTTAATTTGAATGGTTGTGAATTTCAGGCAAAGGGCTCGGGGATAGTGATTGGTACTGCTAGGCCGAGTAATGGACTCTACATCTTTCATGGCCTCTCTCCACATAAACAAGTTAATTCAAGTTGTTGCCCTAATTCTACTTTATCCTATTATGTTTCTTCTAGTGATATTATGTTATGGAACTTTCGATTAGGCCATCCCAACTTTCATTATATAGCTAATTTGTTTCCTCAATTATTTGCTAATAAAAATCCAAAGTTCTTTGCTTGTGAAATATGCCAAATTGCTAAACACACTAGACAAACTTACTTTCCTTCTAAATTTACACCTTTCTCACCTTTTTCAGTAATACATAGTGACATTTGGGGCCCTTCTAAGGTTAAAAACTATACTGGATCAAGGTGGTTCATTTCCTTCATTGATGACCACTCTAAGACTACTTGGATATATTTGCTCAAAGAAAAATCAGAGGTTGAGAATGTCTTTAGAAACTTCCATAGGATGATAGAAAACCAATTCCAAAGTACAATTAAAAATCTAAAAACTAACAATGGCAGTGAGTATTTCACCAAAACATTAGGTTCATATTTCAAAGAAAAAAAGGATTTTGCATATTAGTTCCTGTGTCAATACCCCTCAACAGAATGGGTGGTTGAGCAAAAAAATAGGCATCTTTTAGAAGTTGCTAGATCATTGTTGTTTTATACTAGTGTACCAAAATATTTTTAAGGGGAGGACATTCTTACTACAACCTACTTAATCAATAGGATGCCAAGTAAAAACTTTGAAATTTAAAATCCCAATAGATGTTCTTCTTGTTTCCTTTCCTCATTTCAAGCCAATGTCATCTCATGTTCCTTTTCGAGTGTTTGGGTGTGCTTCTTTAGTTCATGTCCATACTCCATCTAAGGGTAAACTTGATCCTAGGTCTCTTAAATGTATTTTTCTAGGTTATTCCTCGAGTCAAAAGGGCTACAAATGTTACCACCCACTACCAAGAAAATTTACAACTCCATGGATGTTACATTATTTGAAAACAGACCCTATTTCTCTAAGTTTGAAATTCGAGGAGAGTATTTATATGAATTTCAGTCCCATGACAGTACTTTACAAGAATTTCAGTCCCATGACAATTTCCATACCATTCCTTGTTTACCTCCACGACTTGACCTTGGTAAATCACAACAGGATATTCAGCCTTCTCAAACATCCATTTTACAGCCAATACATTCCCCAAAACCAGTAGACATACCCTCGCCAAGTTCTAAAACTCCTAGCACCTCTACTTCCCCAATTGAAACACCTACATCCTTACCAAAAACACCTCAAAAAACCTTGAATCCACAGCTTGAGAGTAAACAACTGAGTGTTTATCAAAGGAGAACGAAGCATGTTTCAGAAATTATTACTCATCCTAGCATTCGACGAGAATTGGAACTAGATTCTGCTGCCTAAGAAAATTTGGAAGGTAATAATGCTCCTCGAACTTTTGTTCCTACTATTGACACTGTAGACCTCCCCATTGCGAAAAGAAAGGGTGTTAGAAAATGTACAAACCATTCTATAGAAAGGTTTGTACCTTATGGAAAACTAATGCTTTCCTTGAGAGCTTTTACAACTAAAATTGACAATATGAAGATCCCAAAAATAGTGGAAGAAGCACTACATGATCCAAGGTGGAGAAAAGTAGTAGAAGAAGAGATTAAAGCTCTATAGACTAATCAAACTTGGAGTTTGGTTGAACTGCCACAAGGAAGAAAATTATTGGCTGCAAGTGGGTATTCACTATAAAATACAATTCAGATGGTAGTGTTGAGAGATTCAAAGCTCGGTTGGTAGCTAAAGGGTTCACACAATCCTATAGGATAGACTACCAAGAAACTTTTGTACCTGTAGCTAAACTAAATACAATTAGAGTATTATTTTCCTTAACTGTAAATAAGGATTGGAAATTACATCAGCTATATATCAAGAATGAATTCTTGAATAGAAATCTTGAGGAGGAAGTGTAGATCCAAATTCCCCTAGTATGGAGGACAAGTCAAAACAAAATACGGTATGCAAGTTGCACAAGTCTCTACATGGCTTGAAATAGTCACCAAGGGTCTGGTTCAACAGGTTCACTAAGGCTGTTGTGAATAATGGCTACAAGCAGTGTCAAGCAGATCACATATTGTTTGTAAAGCTTATACCCGAGAAACAACAAACTTTTTTAATTGTTTATGTTGATGACATAATAATTACTGGAAGTGACAATGAAGAAATAGAGAGACTAAAGATGTTCTTGGGTAGTGAATTGGAAACTAAAGACCTAGGGAGCCTCATATATTTTTTGGGAATGGAGGTTGTAAGGTCCAAGGATGGAATTGTGATTTATCAGAGGAAATATATCCTCGATTTACTTTCTGAAGATGGGATGTTAGATTGCAAGCCAGTAGACACCCCTATGGATTGTAATTTGAAGTTGAGGAAGGATGATTTAGGGGATCATGTGAATAAGGAATTATACTAGAGACTAGTAGGGAAACTAATCTACCTATCTCTCGCATGGCCAGATATAACTTATTCAATAAGTATAATAAGTCAACATATGAGCAATCCTAGAAAAGAACACATGGAGGCAGCCAATAGAGTTTTGAGGTACTTGAAATTTACCACTAGACATGGAATGACTTTTGGAAAAAATGAAGATAGATCAGTGAAGAAATACACCGATTCCAGCTGTGTAGGGGAATTAACTGATCGAAAATTAGTAAGTGGGTATTACTCTTTTGTTTGGGGTAACTTGGTTACTTGGAGAAGTAAGAAACAACTTGTAGTCTCTTAGAGCAGTGCAGAGGTAGAATATAGGGCTACGGCACTTGCAATTTGTGAGGGGATTTGGCTAAAAAGACTATTGTCAAAACTGGCAGTGGATAACACACAAACTTTTGAGTTGTTTAGTGATAGCCAGTCTGCTATTAGCATAGCAGAAAACCTAGTTCATCATGATAGAACCAGGCATGTGGAGATTGATAGGCATTTTATTTTAGAAAAGTTTAATAATGGACTTGCAAAGCTCCATTTTGTTCCAACCAAAGATCAACTAGATGATGTCTTCACCAAGGCACTACCATGAGCAACCTTTGATGAATTCACATCCAAGCTAGGAGTCTATACTATCTACTCACCAGCTTCAGGGGGAGTGTCGGTGAATATTAGAGTTTTAGTTATACCTAGACTCTTGTAGATATTATCTAACAATAGTTAAGTTGTACATGAACTCTAACTTAATTATCCTAGACAGAGTTTAACTAGTGAGGAATCATACTTGGTGTATAACTCGATGTACTTAATCTATTAAACAGACTTCTATGTAAATTAAGAAAATAAAAAAATAGAGAAACGAATTCTCTTCTTTGGAAATTCACTTTTCTACAGTAATTATTTGAACATGTGTGTTTGAAGGTGATATAAAATTAGAAGCATATCAGTGTTGTTCGAAAGTTTTTGGATAAGTTTGAGTTGGGATTCAAATCCCCAAAATACATTTAGTGCAACCCATGAATCGGTATGGCTGGTGGTTAATTCAGTTAATTGGTTTTACCGAGTATAGATTCTTTGCATTTTCGTCATCGTATGATGTTGTATCAATTGAATAAGTAAATGATGTTCATTTGACCCGAGTTTTTGCAAGCATGCTTACATTGTATCTTAATTGTTGTTTGAAACTTTTGTAAATGTGTTAATTCCCTCATTTTGGTTGTTTTACATTTTGGTCCCTATAATGGTTGTATTTGCAATTAAGTGCCTTATCGATGACTGAATCGAATGAAAATTTAACTACTGCTTGTATGAACACCTTAGGTCTTAATAATGCATCTAGACAAGTTAAAAGAAAAAATGAACTATAATTCGAGTAAGATTGTTCGGGTTTGCTTTGGCAAACCTAATGTGATCTTTTTGGTTCGGGTCTAACGATTAGGCCAGGTCAAGGGGGTTACAGAAGTCACTTCAACAATAAGTTGATTGCCAAGATATTACATCGATATGGATTCCACCACAAGATCTCCATGACATATCATCTGTCGAACAATGGACAAGCTGAAATGTCCAACTGAGAGATTAAGCAAATCCTCAAGAGAATGGTCAAGCCAAACTATAAAGACTAGTCATTTAAACTGGATGAAGCCGTATGGGCTTATCGGACCGCATTCAAAACACCATTGGGCATGTCACCCTATAAACTTGTCTATGGCAAGGAGTGTCCCCTACCGGTCGAGCATGAGCACAAAGCCTTTTGGGTTATTAAGAAGATCAACATGGACTGCCAATTAGCTGGAGAAAGAAGTTTTCTCAAGTTGAATAAGTTAGAGGATCATCGTCAAGATGCTTATGAAAAGGCCAAGATTTACAAGGAAAATACTAAAAGATGGCATGATGCTAAACTGTTACCACAACACTTTATTGAGGGCCAAAAAGTCCTGCTCTACAACTCCCACTTGAAGCTTTTCTCGGGCAAGTTGAAGTCTCGTTGGTCCGGCACAATCCAAGTTGTGAAGGTATATCCACATGGTGTAGCGGACATCAAGGATCTCAAAGAAGGCCCAATCTTCAAAGTCAATAGACAATGTTTGAAGGACTACAAAGGAGCACCGGTTCATCGTGACAAATCCTTGGTCATGTTACTAGATGTCTAGACATCCATATCTATCCTTTTATTTTTATGCACATTTATTTTTACGCATTTTTTTGTATTTTAAATTTTTGCACTATTATTTCCACAGTTTTTATTTTTTAGCATTTAATAGTTCATTTTGTTTTCTATTAAGATTAGGTTTTATTTAATGTATTTTGTTTATTTTGGCAGTTATCAAGGCACAAACCTAGACTGGAAGGACTTCCTAGACTTTTGGATAGACAAAGACTTTTGATTTACCAAAGTTACACTTCCCCAAGAACACGTTGACGACCATGTACGAAAGCAATGAGAATATTGAGTTAACTTTGATTTACCAAAGTTACAGTTCCCAAGAACACGCTGCTTCCCTCTTTACATCTCTAGTGATGGCTAATATGAGCCCACTCACCACACCTCTCAGTGATGGCTAATAAGCAAATACAAGAACAATTGAGTCAACTTTCGTTATACTCTCATGGAAAATTTGTTGTCATGATTGTTAACTTGAACTGTGAATGTAACTATCATTGACAATGGTTTTAATAAACAAATTCTTGCATAAAGACATTCAAACCCAAAGATCAAAATATAGAGGTAAAGCTTAATAAGATAAACATTCAGTCGACATTCATAAAGCATTTCCATACAAAATAAAATTAAACCATAATCATCGGTGTTTAAACAAAAGAAACATTAAGAACTAAATGGGGAAATATATTTCTAGCTAACTCTATTGCTCCTTGAAGCTTCCTCTTGCCTCGTACTCATTGTGGCTACTTAATTCTGCAATAGATTCACCTCAGTTTCCCCATTGAAGCTTTAAGCTACCATAGCCATCAAGAGAAAGCTCCAAAACCAAGGAAAAAGATGATAAGATATGAGCCTCTCCTCTTTAGGGTAAGAATATCTGTATATTTATCCTTATCACTCTCCAATTGGGTGTGTTACAGGTGCCCTTCATAGATTTTCTAAATAAAATTTTGTTTATGACAGCTTTACTAATGGACAGCTCATAATCCTTTGATCTTATCCTAACAGATGTTATTGCAGCGACAATGATTGTTTCATTGCGCCCATATCAGGTCCAAAAAAAAGTTGTTATAACTAACTACCAGCTCATTTTCCTTTGACCTTATCTTCTTTCTAGTGTCATTTGATCTTATCTTTTTTACAGCTATCAATGCAGCGACAGTCTTTGATACAATCTAAACAACGCTTATGCAACGACATCAGTATTGCGGCAACATCCCCATGCGACGATAGTCCTAGTTGCAATTCTGAAAGAACTCATGTAGCGATATTAGCAACAACAAAATGTGATAAATTCAAGGATAATTCAAGAAAGGGATACTGAGTTAAGAAAATGCAAATAAAAAGATAAAAAATGATAAAACACATGCAAAGGATAACATAATGGGGAGAAATTAATCAATAAATAAAGTGAAAATACATGCCTTTTAAAGTACCATCACACCCCGAAACTTAAGTCTTTGTTTGTCCTCAAGTAAAATAAAAAGCAGTAAGGTTAACACTTATTGATGAACATTTTAGCAACTCGAATCATCTCAACTATCAATGAATCAATTACATCTACATGATAGAATATTGCATTGATAACTCAGGAATATGAATGAATGAATGAACTTGCAATTCATCAAAGCTAGCATCATGCCTTCATCTCAAATTCCACCAACCAGAAAATCCTTTATTTCATTATACTATATAAGCATAAATTATATTATTTTTTTTCTTTTTTTAGAAGCAGCAGGGATATCAAAGATTGAATTCACCCTAAAATCTTGAGAAGTAAGATGTTGTGCAACGAACCCCCAGGGAGTACTTCATTGCTTTGACACACACCCATGCAGTGACATCCTTTGGCCAGATTCATTTTTCTAACGCATACATTAGAGTGTTCCCCCTTAAGATACTTTCATTATACATCCACATTACAATGTTCCTTATTTACACATAATATGATCTATAAACATATATAACAACAACTGAACTAGGCATATTCATCTAAGATCAAAGAGATGATGCAAGAAATTCATTACTCAAGCAACAAAATTCATTCATAACAGAATTGTAATACAACATTCCATCATATGTATCCAACCAATTCATTGGCAATCATGATTCAAGAATTAAGCAACGAATGTAAGAAAAACATTATAGCACGAAATGAACCTTGTATTTGCTAATTTTTTTTGAAATGGGGATGCATTTCAAACCCTAGGTGAATACCCCCAAACTTAAAGATTGCATTGTATCTAATGCAAAGAACAAAATGCAATGATAAAATGTAGTAACAAGAGGAAAATAACAGCTATATGAAATGCATGATCAGAAAAAACTAAAAAATTAAAAAAACAAACTAACTCAGTGTTCATCTTCTCCCGATGTGGGTGCATGGTGCTTCTTCTTTGAGCTGCAGCGTTGTCTTTGCAGCATTTGCATCCACAGCCTCGGATGCAATGACAATTTCCACAGCAATGTCTTCGTCTTCTTCTTCTTCTCTTCTCCCAGCATAGCTCAGCCCGTAAGAGCCTTTTCTTTTTTAGGTTCAACTTTAACATCATCAGCCTCGTTTTATTCGGAAGAACACACCCAATGAAATCTGAGTGCACCCACAACAAACACCTATTTATTATTTTACTGTGGTAGGGGTTGCCTTGGAGAGTCATTTCTAATACTTCTTACAGTCCATCTACAGCCTCCATCGAGTGACAAGTCTGCCCAAAAAGAGGTGGGCCAATGTGAATGTAATTATTCCTACTTGTGTTACCTTAGTGAAGGTATCTTTCTTTCGTTTTCCTTTGAAGTCCATGTATACCCTCCAACTTACTACTATCCTGCAAGGCATAAAGTCAATGTGATCAATATTTTCAAAATGCAACCATTTTATTACCTCATTCTCATCAAATTCCATCATAATTGGATGTAGCCTTTGTTGTAGTGACAATTATTGCTCTAGCCAATTGTCGTAGCAATCCTCTGCTATAATTCTATGGAAACCAAGTGAATGAACAATTCTCTGAAGATTTTCAAGCATCCACCCACCACTTTGTTTAGGCTTTTGAAACATCTCCACCAGTAGAGATTTTGGTGCAACATTAGTATCGAGGGAATCACCATAGATAGAGTATATTTTCCCAAATGTTCATACCCTTCCTTCGATGGCCTCAAGTATAGCAATGTTTGTTCCTCAAATTCTAAAGATTCAAGCATTACTTGCTCAGATTCCATTGCCATCTTGTTGACTTTGCACGTAGTCATGAACTTGTCGTGGCAAAGGTGGATGTGGGGACACTTCAAATTTCTCTAACACTTCAGATTGCACCAACACTTCAGGTTGCGTCGACAATGTCGATTTTCGCTCATTTGGCATTGGAGTGATAATTCTCGGAACAACTTTTTTTTGGTGTATCAACAATATTCTCTTTAGATGCAATCTTTTCATTATGATCTACTACTCCACTTTCTTGAGTTGTTACATCTGATTCCTTATTACTCAAAAGTGTGCCTTGCGGTCTAGGATTCATTGTGGGAGGAAGATGTCCCAGTTGTGTTTCTAGTGCATGAATCGATGAGGAATTTCCTTAAACAAATTCTCTTTTCTTAGTGAAATGCTCTCGTGTCAAATATTTAAGAGCTACGAAGGGATTAGATGTGGAAGTTGGGGTATACTGTTGTTGCATAGGTGCTTGAGCATGTAGTTGTGGCATCTGAACACATTGTGGCTGCACCTGATTTTGCTGATGCATTTGATATTGTTGATTGAATTGTGACTATAGTGGAGTACTTTAATTCCACTCACCACACCTAAATATCTTACCAATAAAGCACATGAAAAAATGGTTGTCGATGCAATAAAGCACATGAATATCTTACCAATCTAAACTTCTATCCTTAATCAAAGACTTATGTAAGCCCACTCACCACACCTCTTAGTGATGGCTAATAAGCAAATAGAAGAACAATTAAGTTAACTTTCATTGTAATCCCATGCAACTTTCGTTGTTATGATTGTTAACTTGAACAGTCATTGCAACTCTCATTGACAGTGGTTGCAATAAACATTTTCGTGCATAAAGACATTCAAACCCGAAGATCGAAAGATAGAGGAAAAGCTTAATAAGATAAGCATTCAGTCAACATTCATAAAGTATTTTCATACAAAATGAAATTAAACCATAATCATCGTCATTTATGTAACAGTCCAAAGATCGGTCTAGTAGTCATCCAAATTTCTGATGATCGTAATTTACCTTCTGATAATTAAACTAAGTCCCTGAACTATTTAGTTTGATTAAAGAGTTATTCAATTTGGGATTAAATTGGAAATTTTAGAAGTATAACTAATAGCTAAGAGTTTAATTTGTATAATGATTTATTTGGAATTTTGTGTAATTAGATATAAAGGAATCAGTTGTAAGCTTTGTAAAATTTGAGGATAAAGACCGAAATGATTAGAAGATAAAAAGAAATTGGTTGCACGGCTATTTAAGCCATTATGTTTGGGTTAGTGAGATTTGATGACACGAATAAAATAGGTGTCATTAAGTTATAGAATATGCATGACAAATGGTTATTAATGGATTAAAAAAAAGAAAGAGAAAATGTCATTTCTGGGTTAATATTTCCTATGCTATTGGAATAGGTAAAGAAGAAGAAGAAAACTATGCTTGCTGTTAGTGAAGGTTGAAATTTAATCATGAAAAGTAAATGAAGGACTAAAGGTACAGTTTACCCTTTTTTTAATTGATGAGTGCCTTTGTGAGATTAAATTGGAAATTTGAGGAATTCCCATTTTTGTCCTTTTCTAATAGTTAAGATTTAGTCTCTGAGCCATGTTATTTGAGTAATTTTGATCTATTAAGCTTAAGTTGGAAAGTTAAGGGATAAGGATTAAATTGTAAGAATGTAATACTTTAAGGCCGGAATATAAGTGTAGTGGTGACTATAATGAGGATGCTGGAAATGTTCAAGGATTAAGTTTGTGTCTAGACCATTTATCTTAAATGGTGCCATGGTTGGGCGGCAACTAGGGAGAAAATGAAAAAACAGTTTAAGCCATCTTCCTCGCGAGCCATTTCACCATTGTTGTACGCTTAAATTAACCCAAACTGCTACCGTTTAAATTATCTTCATTTTTTTTACTCAATCTCATCAATTTGACTTCACCTTTGGTAAGCTCTTGATCATGTCTTCTAATTGATATCATTTTTTTACGTAGGGACAAGTGAGATTATTTTCCATGAACCCTAACAATTAGCGGTATGAAGAATTAGAATTTTTCTGTTAAATCTATATAGATTCTAAGATCTTCAGTATTTATCTAGTGAATTAGAGAATTACAAATTATTAGAGTCTAATCTATCAAAGATTAGAATCTGCCATCTTATTTAGCTAAGAATTTCAAGTGTTTAAATGGATATATTGATGAGTTTATAATAAATTTTATAATAGATCAAGAATTAAGTGAAGGGACATCATTTCGGAAAGGAAAGACTCAAGTTAAGCTGGACTAGTAATTCAAGATCGACCTTGGATATTGGCTCGGATATATCGGTAATTGTGGTTATGAGTCTCAGGATTGGTTCCGTACCATCCTGTTGATTATATATGACATGTTATGCTACTATAACAAATTTATTTATTAATGACATCTAAAATATTACATTTATGTCATTGTTTGTATTTTTAACGTAAAATTTAATGTCACGATTTTTATCACGCTAGATGAGTCTTTAAATGCCATACATGACGATGTATTTGTTTTGTCACATATTGTTAAAGATATGGTGACACTAATGTATAACGTCACTTATATTTTGTATTCAATGATAACTAATTATTTAACAAAATGATATAAAATTTTGTCACCGATAATTAGTATCGTCACCAATAATAAAATAGTTTCGTTCTATATATGACGAAAAAAATATCATTATATTTTTAATGACGTAGCATATCGTCATTTAATAATATTATGAATGACGATAGTATTGAATGTCACGTTATACTTTGTAATAGGTGACAACTAATCACGTCATAAAATAATATAAGATTTTGTTATTTATAATTAGTTTCGTCACCAATTATACAATATAGATGACAAAAAAATATATCGTCGTATTATTATTTTCGTTACTAATAATTAAATTTATCACAATTGACCATATGCTTTACAGTCAAGTTGGCGATAAATGAAATTTTAGTTTAAGTTACATTCAGATTTGGATTGAGGACTCTGAAATTATTCAAATAAATATTAAATTTTTATTAAAAATAAAATAATTTTTTAAAGGTCTGAACGGTTTAGAATTACAATGAATTTTTAAACTTGTACAGTCTTTTCGATTTGATTTATTCCCTTCAAAATGTCAAAAATCAATACACCTGACATCCATTAACAAAAATAATAAAACATATATTCGCAACAAACAAATGATAACCAAATTAAATAACTAAATATATTAGTCAATATCTTTGGTAATCTCATCTTTCTTTTTAGCTTCAACTTTTTTTAAAGCTTTTTTGTAGCTTTTTTATTTAATTCAACTCGAATTACTCTCTAAGTCTTGAGAGGCTTACAACATGATAAAAGTAAAACCAATATATAAATCAAGAGTTCAAGATAAAATGGGAAAATAAATATAAATTCTTTAAGTTCCATTCACCTACAAAAGTTGGTTTGAGATTATAGAATGTTGAGTTTCATCTTTAATCAAAACAACATATAACAAGCTAAATCATGATCTTCTACTACTGTTTGTCTAGAGATATATCTTACAAGCTAAATTCATTTTTGAATCACACGAAAATAAAAAAATGTGTGTACAAGGCAACAGATTAAGTAAACATTACACGAGCCAATAAAAGTACATAAATAATAAGAATAAATTTTTTTTAAAGAGCACAAGGAACAACTAATATTATCACTAAAATTTATCCACAATATCATAATGATTTAATAAAATCTTAAGTATCTACTTAGCAATGCACAAAAACAGTTAAATGCTACAATTCTTAAGCTACTTGGCAATACTCAAATCTTTTAACCAAATTGTTTTTTTTTTTTTTTTAAAGAAAAAAGATTACATAAAGCATCAAAGGTTGAAAAAGAATCATTCTAATTTAAATTTATATCTCAATCCAAAAAAATAAAAAGAGATAGCTTTGGATCAAAGTTGCTTCATGCTAATTTATATCTTTTAAATCCTAAAACACGCAAAAGATCAAATAAAGCCTTTTGAAGAATATTGTCTACTTCAAATAATAAAACCAACTCGATAAATAAAAATTCAGAAGAATTAGAAAATTGCTTATGACACTGTATGAGCTAACCTCCCATATCAGCAGCCATCAAAATCTCATCTTTATACTTTAAAGCCACAACTAATGTTCCAGTCACATATGGGTACCTATCAATTAAAAAGAAAAAAAATTAAATAAAAGAAAGAGACTTTTTAAATACCTAATATAAAAAAGAAAACTCTAGTTCAATTGAAAATAAATAAACAACATATAGAGACCTTTGAGAGTCAGCTTCGGGACCGAACAAACTATTTTTAGGTTGATTTGAAGCCATGAACTGAATTAGAAGAAGAGTCAACAAAGAAGAGGGAAAACATTAAAAAAATTATGTGCTATTTGTGAAATGGGAAGTGCGAGACTAAGAAAATAGATCACTAAATTGAAGAAGAAGAGAATGAAAAACGATGGAGATGATTTGATGCCGTATAATTATTCTAAGTTTTGATTTCCTCTTCTCTCAAAAAACTCCCTTTCAAGGAAACGGGCCCTGCCCAATCAACTCAAACTTGTCTAATTATTACTCTACTAAGAATTAATCGAAACAAATAATTAAAAATAATATACGTAAATAATTTTAGGTCACATCATTTCTTTTAAAATATAAAGGATTTCAATTTTTTATTATAGAAAAAAATTATTTTCTCAAAAAAATAAATGATAAATAATTATATTATTTTTCTTTACATTTTAAATCTTTTTAAATACATCTAAATGCTTAGATCGAATCCTTTCACTTTTAAAATTGAACAAATTAATCTTTCTCGAAAGAAAAAATCTAGTTATTTAGTTTCTGTACATTTTAAAAGGGAAAAAATAAGGACAATTAATAATGACATTAACTATTTCTATTTATACGTCATATACGTTAAACTATGATAGGAACAACCTTAAAGAAATATTAAAAAAATCAAAGAATTTTAATAATAATAACTTTTTTATTTTTTTAAAAATAAAATTTAAAACCAATAAAATAAAAATATATATTTAAAATAATTATTTTTCATATAAATATAAAATTCATAATTAAGTTTTTGTGCTAATTCTTGGTGCAAACATTAAGTGACACAAACTCATGATGTTTTTTAAAATCGTCAAATAAAATCTTTGAGATGTAACAATGAGTGACAAATAATTGTTTTTGCCACATTAAAACTATTTTTTGACACAAATAAAAACATCACCTTTTATGTCTTATAAAATATGACAACTCAAATTGTCGCAAATAAAGTTTATTGGTGATGATTTTGCAACGTCATTAATTCAAATCGAATCTTCATAATGATAATTCGTCACTAATGCTTCTATTTCTTTGGCAATGATTTTACAACGTCATCGTTTCGGATAAACGTCATTGAAAGGTTTCTGAGCAATTTTTTTTGGAGAGATATTCTGGCTTCAAACATATAGTGACGAAAATTAATGACATTTATTAAAATTGTCATATAACATATACCATCAATCACTAAATGTGACGAAAAAAAATCGTCACATTTATAGTATGTTTTGTGATGTTATTCATAAAGTCATATAGAAATTTGTCACTAATTGATAAATTTTTATAGTGTGTGATTTATTTGCAAGCTCGTGTAGAGCACTCTTTGTTGGCAACATATTGTATGGTAAGCTTGGTTAATTTGAAATTTGTTTTGTTAGTATTTTGTATAAGTTGACATGTTATGTTATGAGATAAGATAATTGGATTACGAACAAGTTATGAATCATATTATGAACTAAATCATGAATCATGATTATTGACTATAAAATGAACTGTGTTATGAAACCAAAAAGTTATGACAATGCTTAGGAGCTTTTAGCTCACTATGAAACTCGGTTATGTACTATGGAGCTTTGATGCTCACTTTGGAACTATGATAAGGCACTTTGGAGCTATATGTTCAATTATAAATTAAAATATAATTAAATGAATACCTTGGATACAAGTTAATTTTGGGTACAATTTGCATGCCATAGAGTCTATTGAGATGATGTGTAGGTTAGGTTGTGGCCAATCGATAACAATCTTTATTGGCGACAATAGGAGGTATGATGTTTCAGTCATTGATGATAGTTGTAGGGTTTGACCATTCTCAATTATGTTGGGGACAGTTGGTTGGGTGATACGTACATGAGAGGGCTAAAGTGATGCATATTGGTCAAGAATCTATTTGTGATAGTTTTTATGTTGAAGCTGAATCTGTTTGTGAAGTCTATAATGACAACCAACTTGTGACCACTTCTTGGATGGGATCCGGGCATTTCTGGGCAGAATTGTATTTTAACAAATTGACCGCCATTTAGTTACCTTCCCAATACATCTTGAAACATATCAATCAGACATCGGGAGCTCAAGACATGTTCGCTTTATTGAAGACTGCACATGCAGAAAACTAGATACAAGATTTTGTAAAGTTCAGCCCAAAAGCTAACATATAAGGCTTTGGACAAATTAAACTTAGCCAAATGCATTTTTTATCATTTAAATTGATGTTTTTAGGCCTAGTTTGCTTTAAAAACAACCCACACATGCCTCCTTGCCCAAGAGCAGTGACTTGTTGTCCAAGTAAGCTCAAATACCTATCAGCTTATTACTTGCCACCCAAGCAACCAACACTTATCATCTTATCACTTGTACTTATCAGCTTATCACTTGTAGTCCAAGCCATCAAGGTGTTTAATTTTTGTTTTTGTTTAATATTTTAAATAAATTAAGTTTTCCTTATTTTAGTAGAACTTAAATTACTTTGGCTATCCTTCACCTATAAAAAGGATGAAGCCTCCATCATTGTAATTCAGATTTCTTTATATTAATGAAATATTTAGTGAGTTTGGTTTTGCAAGTGTTGATAACTTGTGCCTTAGAAGTCTTCTTCAACATAAGTTCGACGAGTTTTGTGAGGGAGATCATCTGCACACTGTTGCTTACCTAGGTAATTGCGTCTAGGAGGGTGGGTTATAGCTACTTGAGGTTGCTTGCTTAGGTAATGGCGTCTAAGAGGGTGCCGAGGACAAAACCATCGACAAATCCATCAAGCCATATTCAACTTCACGCCATCTCTACAAGCCATAAACAAAGCTTAAATTTCATATTTGTTTTATCTATCCTTCTTTCGATCTTTTTTAATATTTTTGTTTTAATTCTTATTATTTTTCATATAATCTTCTTTCTAAACTTCATTTCTTTGAATTTCCAACCTTGCTTTTGAAATTTTCAAGAAACACCAAACCAATTCATCTTGAAAATTCCAGATTTACGCCAACTTTCTTGATTGAGTCTAGAGCCTCTAGATTTTTACAACAACATGATTAAAGTATTCTAATCCACGATTGCGCTACTTTATCATTTGGTATCATATTTAGGACGATTCCTTGGGCAATTTTGACATTTTGGGTGAAAATTTGAAAAAAATAGAAAAATCGGAAAAATCAAACGAAGGAATTTTGAGCCCAAAATTTGTAGATTAGACCTACACCATTAAAGGAGTATCCGTAAAAAATTCATAATTTTTGGAGATCGGGAACACCTCGAACAAAGTGGATCAAGTTGCTGCAAATTTTAGGGGGTTTTTTCATTTTTTTCTTTCATTCTTAATTGTTTGTTTTCATTTGTTTTAGCTTTTATTGTTTCTTATACATCTTCTAACACATTTTTGTTTCCTTGTGTTAGTAGGACTAAAAGTTGCATATCTTTCTTTCTCCTTGAAACTATAATTCTATTGGTATCAAACCCTTATTTGGATTCTTAAAGCACATTAGGGTTCATTTTTAGGATTAAACTCTGATTATAACTTGTTGACTTGTGGCAGGAAGGTCTTTAAAGAGAACAAGATCGGCTTACTTTGTAACACCCCTTCTCGGTCTGGTAGAAAATCGGGTCAGAAAGTGTTATCGGAAACTTATTCGGAGATTGAAAGTTTAACCGGTTTCAGAATCTTATTTAGGATGTCTTATTAATCTCTTTTAAGACTTATTGAACTAACTTATTAATAGCTTATTTAGTTTGGGGTCAATTTTAACCTTTTTCAAACTTAGGGACTAAATTGCAAACTTTTTTCAAATCAAGGGGCTTTATCAGAATTTCTTTTTACAAATATTCAATTAAACTTACCAATTATTATCCTATGAGATTTCTTTATTAACGGATGCCATTTACCTATCTAGTTAGACCATTTAAAGATTAGTGACCAACCTATAAACTATTTAAAACTGTAGTTTAAGTCTTTTAACAAAAGTAACTAACACCATATCGATACACTTAAGATCGTATTGATACACTAAGTCAAATTTCACAATTCTAGATTCAAGGATAACAAGTCCGTACCGATACACTTAAGCTCGTATCAATACACTAAGTCAAATTTCACAATTCTAGATTCAAGGATAACAAGTCTGTACCGATACACTTAAGCTCGTATCGATACTCGCTGACTAGGGTTGACTTGTTTCGGTACACCCAAGACCATACCAATACAATTAATTTTCCAAACCTTACTGCCGAGGTCCGTATCGGTACACTCCCTAGCGTATCGATACGCCATGTCTTACCAAGTCCAAATATGCAAGGCTGTATCGATACAGCTTGACCCGTATCGATATACTTGCCTTGTGTTTAGCAAATTTAACCTGTTGAACGATGTCCAAATGCCATGAACTTTTACCAGCAAGTTATTAATCTATAATTCTAGTAGCATACAAAATTTTAGGGCATTTTGAATTCATTTACTAGGATTTTACCTTTTGGTGCCCTTAAGCTCATTTTAACTAGTTTTCCATTTCACAAACGCGCCAACTTTCACATTCAACACCTAGGCACTATTAGGCTATTACACACATATTAAAATATGCAAACATGACATGTTTAAGTCATATGCCACCTTACTAGGAGTTCAATGCAAAAGTTAAGCATACATATGATTGGTGGAAGTGACTTGCAACCGCAACTACACGATCGGAGCGCGAAATTCTTCAAGATCCTGAAATGCATGAGATACACAAGTGTTAGGCTTACGTAACATAGTGAGGTAGTTATAACAAATGCACAATAATTTATCAAATACATCAATAACATGTAGGCATGCTTGGGGTAACAATTTACATGACATCAATTACATAAAAACATATTCAAAGCCAATAGTCATGATTCCATATAGCAATTCTAAATCATATAAACATATCATTTTCCTTGGACATGGTAATCAATGGATACACGGATTCCCCTGTACACCAAATTGTATCAAAAGTAGGCCTTAGTCTTGAGGCGTAGCTCCGAAAAACATATCCCTTACATAAGCCAACCTTATCTCATCACATATAGGCCGTAGCCTCAGACCGTAGTCCAATCCATTACTTAGTGAGCTCGAATAACCCTATGGCATGCTAATTGTATCCAATGTCCACAAGTGTCCAAGGATTACACATATTTCACCATAAACTTACCTTTGTGCTCATAGGCCATATCATGTCGGATTTCAAATTGAGCCTTAGCTCTACATAGCATATTCGTATCAAATTAACATATAGCATAATTCACGCATCGTATATGAGCTTACACATATCAACCATACTGAAGACTTACCATGCTTACCATTAGTATCCACACAATCTTGCTCTACTTGAGCCCTTATCCAAAATGCAAATTGTAACACAAACGAATGCAACGGGATGGTACCTTGCCTATCCCTGAGATAACTACACTCACCTTGCCTCTAAAGCTTTCAAGGTTCTCCGATTATGACTCCTCGATGCTTAGCTTTCGTTGGAGATAACGAGGGGCCCTTCTCCACTTCTTGAGCTAGCACAAAATTAGGGGTTGCATTAGAATTTAAACTAAGGACCAGGAAATGTTTTTTTAAAGCTTAGTGGAGCTTGTAGACAACATTGAAATAATAGAATTAACTTCCTAATCCATGGGCTTCCATTGAATATTCAAAATCTAATCTTAAAATTAAACCGTGAGGAATGACGGAATCATCGAATTATCTTAGGGGTTTTACTTACCGAGTTACGAGCTTTCAAACGACGTATTGAAGTTGAAGAAAGGATAAAGATTGTATCGACGTGCTTGCTTATTTTGAGGTTGAAGATGGAAATGGAGGTGTGTGGTTATTTGAAGACAAGGGTGAGCTTAGTCTTGGTGGATGGTAGAAAACAAAGATGAAAGCTTCCCTTTAGTATTTTATTAGGGAATTTATCATTTTAATCACTTTTCACCTATCCAAGGACCAATAAGGTGCTTTCCTCTAAGCAGGGGAAAGCTTATTTAACTATTTCCATCACTTCATCCCCTTTTCCCCATTTCTAGGCAAATCAATGGTCATTTGTTTCCTTTTTCATGATTATCCCACCTGAGGGCTGATGAGCAAGGAGGTGAGTCAGCCCCCAAGTTTCAATTTCTTTAATTTAGTAACCAAAATAGATGTACGCAGTGACCCGTATCGATACACCTTATGGTCGTATCGATACAGCTAGGCCAAATCTGGTAAGTTAGTTTTGGGAATTTAGGCCGTACCGATATTGGTCTCATCGTTTCGATACACCTAGTTCATTTTGAACATTTTCAGCTTTGAATTTCTTACAAAAAGATCCCACAATTCAATTTAAGTCCCAACAACTTCCATTACTTCACAATGGAGTAGAAAGGTTTGAGAAATTACATCATTCGACCCAGCCGGTTACATAATTTTTCTATCACCGGAACCAAATTCTGACTAGACCGATTTTAGGGATGTGACAACTCTCCCTTTTAAGAAACTTCTACCTCAAATTTTCACTCTAGTTGAACAGATAGGGGTACTGCTTTTGCATTGTCTCTTCCGGTTCCCACGTTGATTCCTCAATCGAATGACTTCTCCAAAGGACTTTTACTAGGGGCACGGATTTGTTTCAAAGCCTCTCGACTTCTTGTGGGAGGATCTGCGTATGTTCCTCCTCGTACGTCAGATTGGATTGAATCTCCACATACTCTGGCTCAATTATATGGGAGGGATCAGACCGGTATTTCCGTAGCATATACACGTGAAAGAAACTATGAATTTGACATAACTCCTCAGGGAGAGCTAGTCAGTAAGCAACAGGTCCAACTCTCTCGATCACCTCGGATGGGCCAATGAAACGAGGACTCATCTTCCCCTTTTTGCCAAAACGAAGGATCTTCTTCCACGTAGATACTTTAATAAAAGCTTACTCACCAACCTCATGCTGAATGTCCCTCTTTTTCAAATTGGCATAAGCCTTCTGCCGATCAAATGCAGCTTTGAGTCGATCGCGGATAATGGTTACCTTTTCTTTGATTTCTCAGAGTAAGTCAGGGCCTAATACCTTGTCTTCATCAAGCTCTGTCCAACAGAGGGGGTTCTACATCTTCTCCCGTAAAGGGCTTCATAGGGTACTAGATGAATCGAGGCTTGGTAGCTATTGTTGTAAGCAAATTCCACCAAATGCAGGGATTTCTCCCACGTTTTCCCGAAGTTAATAACATAGGTTTGGAGCATATCTTTCAGAATCTACAAGGAAGAATCGGGATTGATACAATACACTTATATATATGGATAAAAGAGGAATAAGGTTACCTGAATAACCCTTTCAGATTGACCATCAGCCCGAGGATGGAAAATAGTGCTTAGGTGTACTCGAGTTCCCAAAGCCTCTTGTAGGGTCCTCCAAAACCGGGATGCAAAGCGTGGATCACGATCGGAAATAATGGATATGGGGACCCCGTGCAAACGGATAACTTCCCGGATGTACAACTCAGCAAGCTTAGGTAAACCGAAGTCCATTCTTACTGGAATGAAATTAGCAAATTTGGTGAATCGGTCCACAATAACTCAAATAACATCATTCTTCTTCGGTGTCACCAGAAAGCCACTTACGAAGTCTATCGGAATATGCTCCCATTTCCACTGTGGAAGCTCGATAGGTTGCAAAAGACCAGTAGAAAGCTTGTGCTCGGCTTTAACCCGTTGGCAAGTCAAGCACCTAGCCACGAAGTTCGTGATCTCACTTTTCATGCTGGACCACCAATACAACTCTTTTAGATCCTTATACATCTTGATAGCTCCAGGATGGATAGAAAATGGCTCAAATGAGCTTTATTCAGTATTTGATCCCGAAGATCATCATTATCGGTGATACAGATACGGTTTCAAAAACACAACAGACCTTCAAAATTCATAGCAAAGTCAGGATCTGGCTTATCCTTGATCTTTTCAATAAGAATCTGCAACTCATCATCAAATTCTTAGAGTGATTTAATTCGAGACACAATGGTTGACTGAACTCTCAATTCAGCCAATAACTTGCCATGCTTTTTGAGCTGAAAGTGAGCATTCAAACATCTTGGGGAGGGAGTGGGCTTTTAACTTAGAGCGTCAACCACAACATTGTCCTTACCAGGATGGTAATCAATGACTAAGTCATAGTCTTTCAAAATCTGCATCCATTGTCGTTTATGAATATTCAACTCATTCCAAGTCAGAAGATACTTCAGGCTCTTATAATCAGTGTACAAGTAACACTTCTCACCGTATAGGTAGTGTCGCCAGATCTTCAAGGCAAACACAACGACCGCTAGCTCCGAATCATGATTTGGGTAGTTCAGCTTGTGTGGTTTAAGCTGACGTGAGGCATAAACAATGACTCTTCCTTATTGCATAAGCACACAGCCTAATCCCAAGTGGGATGCATCATTATATACGATGAAGTCTTTGCCTGACTCGGGTTGCAACAAAATAGGGGCATGTTTTAGGACTTTCTTAAGCTGGTCAAAACTCCTTTGTTGCTCGGCTGTCCATACAAAGGGGGTTTCTTTACGGAGAAGCTTTGTCAAGGGTGCAACAATCATCGAGAACCCTTTGACAAATCTACGATAGTAGCCTGCAAAGCCTAGAAAGCTACGAATTTCTCTATTATTCTTCAAAAGAATCCAGTCAAGAACTGCTTGAATCTTTTTTGGGTCCACCTGAATTCCCGCAGAAGAAATCACATGACCCAGAAATGATGCTTCAAATAGCCAGAATTCACATTTGCTAAATTTAGCATACAACTATTTCTCTCAGAGAGTCTGAAGCACAATCTATAGGTATTCTTCTTAAGTGGTAGAGTCCTTGGAATAGATCAGAAAGTCATCTATAAACACAACCATGAATCTATCTAGATAGGGCCGGAACACACGGTTTATCAAGTCCATGAAGGCTGCAGGTGCATTGGTAAGCCCAAAAGGCATCACCAAGAACTCATAGTGGCCATATCTAGTTCAGAAGCCAGCCTTTGTTACATCATACTCCTTCACCTGCATTTGGTAATATCCGAATTGTAGGTCTATTTTAGAAAAGACAGAAGCACCCTTCAACTGGTCGAAGAGGTCATTGGTAATAGATATTTATTCTTGATTGTTACTCTATTCAGCTAACGATAGTCAATGCATAGTCGAATCGATCCATCTTTCTTCTTGACAAATAAAACCCGTGCTCCCCATGGTGGGGAACTCTGCCATATGAATCCCTTATCCAAAACATCTTGGATTTTGACTTTCAATTCGATTGGGGCCATCCTATACAAAGTAATGGAGACTGGTGTAGTCCCTGGTTGCACTTCAATTCTAAATTCCACTTCTCACGTCAAAGGGAGTCCCAGAAGTTCATCGAGAAATACATTAGGGAATTCTTTCACTACGACATATTCTCAAACTTTGGATCTTCTTTGGACTCCATAGCACACAAGGTAGGCTTACTAGGCTCTGACTCAATTTTCATCAGGGTTATGCTTTATTTGCCAAGTCTACAGTGGTATAACTTATTCTTCGAACAATCTACCAGGCTTGGTGTTCTGCTAACCAATCAATACCTAGGATAAGATCGAACTCTTGGAAGGGCAAGGCCATCAAGTTAGCCAGAAACGGGATCCCTTGGATCCTAAAAGTACAAGCTTTACAGATCGATCGAATAACCACACTATCACCTAGTGGGTTAGAGACAACAATCTTGGAAGTGACTGGCTCATAATCTAAGGCATACTTTACAATCAATGGTTCACTAATGAAGGAATGCGTAGAGCTTAGATCTACCAAGGCATAAACAATATCAGAACATAATTCCACCATACCTGCAATCACATCTGGATCCTCTTGTCACAGCCTCGTACATGATACATTAGGCTGAGGTCTGAGGATCACATCCAACTAACAGAGCATTGGTGTTACGAGGTCTCCCCGCTGATCCAGATCGCACTTGTCTCGCTCCGCTTCCCTTGTTTGGATTATTCTGAAAACCCATAGAGGTAGGAGCATTTGGATTCTGCGGACGCTGCCTAATGAAGGGTACCTTTTTTGACAAACATTACATAAGGGAAGCTGTGAGCCCCTCCTAAAACCTCTCGTACTGTCAACAGAAGCTGTACGAGCAACTGATGTCCCTGGATATTAGGACTGTGGCACATATCCCGATCTTGGTAGCTATTGAAAGGTGGTAGACTTCTGGTCCCATTGTCTACCTTCCTTCTGAGGTATGGGATGTTTGGAGTCATATCAGAATCTTTTGTCGGATTTGGATTGGTTCCCCTTCCTTCTTTCATAAGCCTTCTGGGAGGCTTCAGTAGCAATCACCCGATTGACCAGATTTTGAAAGTCCTCCAACTCTAAGGTAGTGAAGAGAGGGCGTAATTCATCGCAAAGGCCATCGATGAATATTCTAGACTTCTCCTTTTCAATACGTATGATTTTAGCACCATACGTAGAGTACTTGCAAAAGTCATGGATATACTGCTCCACGGGTCATTGCCCTTGTCTCAGATGGAGGAACTTCTTACGCCTCTCAGCAATGTAGTGCTCACTAATGTATTTCTTGTGAAACTTCTAATGGAAGAAGTCCCACGTAATTCGGTGCTCCAGTATGGTGAGTGTCACGGTGTCCCACCAACTCTGAGCTTCTTCAAAAATTAATGCAGAGCACACTCCAGCTTGTGCTCCTCGGGGCACTTTATTTGCTTATTTAAAACTTTAAGAGCATTTTCCAGCCAATACTCTGCTACTTCAGGGTTGTCCAAGTCCTAGCCGGTAAAAGTGTAATCTAGTTACTGACGGAGCTTGTCAATAGGGCCTCTCGAGACTGATGGGAGTGCTTTAGCTGGCTGAGGTGTCTGCTCCTACCTGAATGAAACGACCACCTGTTTATCATCTCTGCCATAGACATCAAATACTCATACTGAGCGGGACGCATTGGAGAAGGATTAGGTGGGTGATTCTGTCCCACCTACTCTGGTCAGACTTCAGCTCTCATGTTATCCCCCCAATGTTTAGGAGGAGCCAGGGTGTGGTTCGTTTACGACACGCTTATCAGTAAGTACAGATATTTTCAGATCTAATCATGTAGAAAGGATTTAATCATGTAAGTTGCAAGTCACAAATAACATATGCAAATAAACTCCTAGGTGGCATATGTAGATGCTGACTCATAACAGACTTTAGTTTAGTCCTAGAACCGATTAAACCTAGGCTCTGATACCACAAATGTAACACCCTATTCTCAGTTTGGTAGAGAATAGGGTCGGAAAGTATTATCAAAAACTTATTCGGAGATCAGAAATTTAACCGAGTTCGAAATCTTATTCAGGATGTCTTATTAATCTCTTTTAAGACTTATCGAACTAACTTGTTAATAGCTTATTTAGTTTGGGGTCAATTTTAATCTTTTTCAAACTTAGGGACTAAATTGCAATTTTTTTCAAATCAAGGGGCTTTATCAGAATTTTTACAAATCTTCAATTAAACATATCAATTATTATCCTGTTAGATTTTGTTATTAACATAGGTCGTTTGCCTATCTAATTAGACCATTTAAAGATTAGTGACCAACCTGTAAACTATTTAAAACTATAGTTTAAGTCTTTTAACAGAACTAACTAACACAATACCGATACACTTAAGGCCGTATCGGTACACTAAGTCCGTACCGATTCAAGGATAACAAGTCTGTACCGATACATATAAGCTTGTATCAATACGCGTTGACTAGGGTTGACTTGTTTCGGTACACCCAAGGCTGTACCAATGCAATTAATTTTCTAGATCTTACTGCCAAGGTCCATAAGTACACTCCCTAGCGTATCGATATGGCCTGTCTTAACAAGTCCCAATATGCAAGGCTGTATCGATACAGCTTGACCCATATAGATACACCTGCCCTATAATGACGGATTTAATATAGTGTTTAGCAAATTTAACTTGTTGAACGATGTCCAAATGCCATGAAATTTTACCACCAACTTATTAATCTATAATTCTAGTAACATACAAAATTTTAGGGTATTTCGAATTTATTTACTAGGATTTTACCTTTTGGTGCCCTTAAGCTCATTTTAACTAGTTTTCCATTTCACAAACGCGCCAACTTTCACATTCAACACTTAGACACTTTTAGGCTATTACACACATATCAAAATATGCAAACATGACATGTTTAAGTCATATGCCACCTTACTAGGAGTTCAAAGCAAAATTTAAGCATACATATGATTGGTGGAAATGACTTACAACCGTAACTACACGATCGAAGCCCAGAATTCTTCAAGATCCTGAAATGCATGAGACACATGAATGTTAGGCTTACGTAGCATAGTGAGGAAGTTATAACAAATGCATAATGATTTATCAAATACATGAATGACATGTAGGCATGATTGAGGTAACAATTTACATAGAATCAATCACATAAAAACATATTCAAAGCCAATAGTCATGATTCCATATACCAATTATAAATCATATAAACATATCATTTTCCTTGGACCCTGTACACTAAATCGTATCGAAAGTAGGCCTTAGCCTTGAGTCGTAGCTCCGAAAAACAAATCCCTTACACTAAACCAACCTTATCTCACCACATATAGGCCGTAGCCCCAGAGCGTAGTCCAATCCCTTACTTAGTGAGCTCGAATAAACCTATGGCATGTCAATTGTATCCAATGTCCATAAGTGTCCAAGGATTATACATATTTCATCATAAACTTACCTTTGTGCTCATAGGCCACATCATATCAGATTTCAAATTGAGCCTTAGCTCTACATAGCATATCATAGCATATTCATATCAAATTCACATATAGCATAATTCATGCATTGTATACGAGATTACACATATCAACCGTACCGAAGACTTACCATGCTTACCATTAGCATCCACACAAGTTTGCTCTACTTGAGCCCTTATCTAAAATGCAAATTACAACACAAACGAATGCAACGGGATGGCACCTTGCCTATCCCCGACACAACTACACTCACCTTGCCTCCAAAGCTTTCAAAGTTCTTGGATTATGACTCATTGATGCCTAGCTTTCGTTGGAGATGACGAGGGGCCCTTCTCCATTTATTGGGCTAGCACAAAATTAGGGGTTGCATTAGAATTTAAACTAAGGGTTAGGAAACGTTTTTTTAAAGCTTACCAGAGCTTGTAGACAACATTGAAATAATGGAATTAACTTCCTAATCCATGGGCTTCCATTGAATATTTAAAATCTAATCTTAAAATTAAACCTTGAGGAATGACAGAATCATCAAATTATATTACGATTTTACTTACCGAGTTATGAGCTTTCAAACGACGTATTGAAGTTGAACAAAGGATGAAGATTGTATCGAGGTGCTTGCTTAGCTTGAGGTTGGAGATGGAAATGGAGGTGTGTGGTTATTTGAAGACAATGGTGAGCTTAGTCTCGGTAGATGGTAGAAAACAAAGATGAAAGCTTCCCTTTAGTCTTTTATTGGGGAATTTATCATTTTAATCACTTTTGACTTATCCAAGGACCAATAGGGTGCTTTCTTCTAAGCAAGGGAAAGCTTATTTAACTATTTACATCACTTCATCCCCTTTTCCCCATTTCTAGGCAAATCAATGGTCATTTCTTCCCTTTTCAGAATTATCCCACCGGAGGGGTGATGAGCAAGGTGGTGAGTCAACCCCCAAGTTTCAATTTCTTCAATTTAGTCACCAAAATAGATTTATGCAGTGACCCGTATCGATAGACCTTATGGTCGTATCGATACGGTTAGGCCAAATCTGGTAAGTTAGTTATGGGCAGTTTAGCCGTACTGATACTAGTCTCACCGTATCGATAGGCCTAGTTCATTTTCAACATTTTCAACTTTGAATTTCGTACAAAAAGATCCCACAATTCAATTTAAGTCCAGTAGCTACCATTACTTCACAATGGAGTATAAAGGTTTGAGAAATTACATCATTCGGCCCGGCCGATTACAGAATTTTCTAGTCCCGGAACCAAATTTTGACTAGACCAGTTTTAGGGATGTGACATACTTGCCTCGCTAAGTATTTCTTTCTTGGAGTATTTTAGTGGGATTTCTAGTTTTTCTTTCTTTTGCTTTTCACCTTTTTAAATTTGAGTGTTCTAGGATGTTTCACATAGACAAGCCTCATGCAAAGTAACATGATACTTTGGGTTCTACTTATTGAGGAAAGCCTTCCTTGACCAAACCAAGGCATTCGTTCAACTTTTGTGAAAAAGGCAAACTGAACCAAGGCGATCCGCACACAGTTTGGCCATCCCAAAATTTAGAATACCTTATTTTCAAGAAAGGTATGATCCTGATGGTTATTGTGATTGGGAAAGTATAGTTGATTTCCTGTTTGATTGTTACGGATATCCCAAGGAGGATCAAGCTCCACTATTGGCCCTAAAATTCAAGAATTATACAGCACTATGGTGGTGTTCATTACAACGAAATAGGTGTCTCAATGGTGAAGCCAAAATAAGAACATGGGTTGAACATAAAAAGGTTATGAGAGAGAGATTCGTCCCCAAACATTACCAATGACAAGAGTCCAAGATTTGTCAGAAGGAATACTCCTCTTTTGATAAAGGTACATCTCAACCTTCATCCTTTCACAATCCTAGTAATGCACTATTCGACTCTAGTAGTATGATGCTAAAGGAAGAAGAATCATCGCTAGTCCAATAGGATAATGAACAACCATCGGTGAGTCATATCGAAGAAGTGAGCACAACACCAGAAACTATGATATTCCAACAGGCCGAACCATCCATTGTAACCAAGAATCCATCATGTCTCTCGTGCAAGGACCAAGGAAAACAAGATGATGAAAAAATTGGTTATCCTCGAGAAAATGGGGAAGATGTAACTAATGAGAGTTTAACCTTACCCAATAACGCACAAATACTTTCAGAAGATGATGTTTCGAAAGAGGAAACACTTGAACCCATCAATCAAGACAATCTTTCATGCTTAGTTGTGAGTTCTCCTGATTCATCAACACCCTCCCATGAAAGTAAGTGTAATTCTAACCCTTCATTTTTTTGTCCTGTCATTTTATTAGAAACACTTTTTCCTCTACATAAATTTTACTTTGATGATATTTTTTGTGACAGGGATAGAGGAAGTGGGTTATCTCATTTGAAAAAAACAGAGTGTAAAGAGGCCGATAGTAGAAAAAAGTCAAATTAATAGCCAAAATTTGGTGAGTGAAAACACATATGAGGTAAAAGTCACACAAAGCCCAAAAGAAAAAGATAAGAAAAAGAACACGATGAGTGAGTTTGTTTTTACTAATCATAACAAATGTTCAAGTAGCATTGTCTTATTTTTTCAGGATTTTGTTGAACCATTGAGAGGAGCTCAATTAGATCACTCCACATATGACAAAGATTCCTTGTCAATTACCGTTGTTCAAAGTCCTTCTTTTGCTGGTTCTGATTCGAGGACGAATCTTTTTGAGGAGTGGGGGAATGATATATGCATGGGAGGGCTAAAGCGATGCATATAGGACAAGAATCTATTTGTGATAGTTTTTATGTTGCAAGTTGAATTTGTTTGTGAAGTCTGTAACGACAACCAAATTGCGACCACTTTTTGGATGAGATCCAGGCATTTCTGGGTAGAATTGTATTCTAACAATTTGACTGTCATTCAATTACCTTTCTAATGCATCAATCGAACATCGAGAGCTCAAGATATGTTTGTTTTACTAAAGACTGTGCATGCAAAAAATTGGATACGAGATTATTACGGGATTTTATAAAATTCAGCCTAAAAGCTAACATATAAGGTATTGGACGAATTAAACTTAGCCCAATGTATTTGTTATCATTTAAGTTGATGTTTTTAAGCCTAGTTTTCTTTAAAAACAGCCCACACACGCCTCCTTGCCCAATACAAGTAACTTGTTGTCCAAGTAAGCTCAAAAACCTATCAGCTTATTACTTGTTGCCTAAGCAACCAACCCTTATTAGCTTATCACTTGCAGCCTAAACCATCAAGGAGTTTAATTATTGTTTTTCTTTATTATTTTAATTAAATTAAGTTTTCCTTATTTTAGTAGAACTTAAATTACTTTGGCTATCCTTCACCTATAAAAGGATAAAGCCTCCATCATTGTAATTTAGATTTCTTTTGATTAATGAAATATTTAGTGAGTTTGTTTTTGCAAGTGTTGATAACTTGTGCCTTAGAAGTCTTCTTCAACATTAGTTCGATAAGTTCTTATGAGGGAGATCATCTTCACACTCCTGCTTGCCTAGGTAATCGTGTCTAGGAGGGTGGGTTAGAGCTGCTTGAGGTTGCTTGCTTAGGTAGTTGCGTCTAAGAGGGTGCTGAGGACAAAACCATCAACAAATCCATCAAGCCATCTCCATCTTCAACTTCACGCCATCTCCACAAGCCATAAACAAAGCTGAAATTTTAGATTTATTTATATATCCTTCTTTCGATCTTTTTTAATATTTTGATTTAATTATTATTATTTGTCCTATACTCTTCTTTCTTAACTTTGTTTCTTTGAATTTTCAGCCTTTCTTATGAAATTTTCAATGGGCCCCAAACCAATTCATCTTGAAAATTCTAGATTTATGCCAACTTTCTTGATTGAGTCTAGAGCCTCTAGATTTTTACAATAACTTGATTGAAGGCTTCCAATCCACGATTGCGCTACTCCATCATTGGGTATTCGTGTATCCAAGTATTACTTGTTATCCAAGGGAAAATAATTGAAACAGACTTATGATTATGAACCAATCAGAACGAATTTGAAAAAGGAAAGTAATGACTCTGTATGAATATGGATATTAGTATGTACAAGCAAAGTTATAATGGTTATGCTATGTATATTTGTTGTCACACTACGATTGTAATTTCTTTTGTATACATTGACTAAAACATGGTATATCATTTACATTTTTTTTAACTACCTCACTGAGCTAAGTAAGCTTATCATGTTTCTTTGCATATATTTCAAGTATTAAATCTCCAGATATGCATAAGATCGTGTTTAGGAGTTGCAAGTCACTCTTGATGTATTGAGTAAGTTTGCTTTTGATAACTCCTAGGTGGTGGCATATGAACTAATCATATAGTTTTGCATTATTACAAAAGCGACCTTGATTGATATTATGATTTGTTTAAGTGATAAATAATAATTTTGGTATATGATAATGTGCTATGGTTTTACTATTAACTATGATATTAAATAAAAAGAAGAGGTAACAAGAGTTAAGGATTTAGAAATTAAAATGGTCATGTAAGTAGTTAGCAACGGCTATGTCATGATATCATGTTATGTTATGTTAGTCCATTGAAGGGCTACATTGAAAGAACTCTTTAGTTGTTTCTTATCTCTTGAATTTGTGATGATGAATCAAAACGATGATTTGTTGTTGGTTTCTCCAGCCATGAACTAATCTTTTACATTGACTAAAGGTGTTTGTGATGAATGCTTAGTATTTTCAATTTTCAATAATTATGTGCTTTGGCATTATTGTCTATTTTGTATGTGCTTACATTTCATATATTTATTGCCATTGATAGTTGGCATTGAATGCTCATTATCCCTTGATATCTTAACAAACTTAGGAGGTAACGATTAATTGCCAAATACTAAGGAGAGAAACTTCGTCAGAAGATATTCAGGTAGATGAACTTACACCTAAAGTGATTCTACCCCTTAGGAGTAAAGATTGAATCTTCACCAAGTTAATTGTTTGAAAGCTCGCTATAGACATATAGGTGTTAAAAGTAATTAACTTAGGGTATTGCCATCAACAGAGGCAATACTAACTTAAAATCTGCTCAGCATTAAAACCAAAGTTTAGTGTTATTAGTTGTTGCCTTTGCTAGCATGAAATCCAACATGCCTTGCCAAGCTTTCCAATCATTATTATACCAATTGCTTGCCAATCTAACTGGATCTTTACTTTAGTTTCTTTATCATTTTTATTTTTTAATTATTTTATTTACTCATTCCCTCAATCAATTGTCATAACCTTTATTTTCCAGTTCACAAGTATTAATCGTGACAATTAATTCCTGGACAATCCTTGTGGAGACGATATTCAACTCACTACTTTATTACTTGCTAATCGCTATACCTATACGTAAAAGAAATATCCTTGGCATTATTTCACGAATTAACAAACATAATACTTAATCGTTTGCCATGCGATATTCCGTCGACAACAACACCTAATGTCTTGTTTACCTCCTTACTAGTCGCAACATGCACTCCTTTCGAGGAACTAACCCTTGAGCTCTCCTGTGACACTCCCGTATTTTTAACCCTCTTATTCATATCCCTACGCTTGCTCACACAAACTCTAACAGTTTGTGTAGTTTTGGGGTCTTGCGATGCACCTACCACACGACCGTCACTATTGCTCACAGTAAGATTTAAAGAAGTAGCTAATTCCCTTTCATCCTTCTACTCTGATTCATCTGTGATGGTAATCCTTCATACTCGATATCCTGTCCTTGTCCATCAATAATAATAATACCGAAGACCAACGGCTTCTTAAGATCAACACTAATTGCCAATCTTGCAAATCTACCCCTCTTCTCTTCTGTCGTATTATAATCCACACAAACAACTTTACCGATGGCGGCAACAATGTAACGAAACATGCTTTTAGTATAGTACCAGTATGGAAGTTTTGACAAACGTACCCAAACCATGATTTGAGAATGATGCTCTTTCTCCGTAAAAAAATACATGTTCTATGAATTGGACATTTAGATAGCGCACATAAATAACCCACAAGCCTCCCGCCAGTACATTGTGAAAATCCTCTTCATTGGAAAAGTGAACAAGATAATAATCGTAGTCAATGTCAATGAGACTCAAGTCCTCTATCGGCTTCCGCAATGCTTGAACTTGATTTAGGAGAGCTCAAAAACCAATCGATTTTCCTAGGAAACGAATAATAACGAACGTTTCCATCTTAGCATTAATCGCATCATGATCCTATCTGAGAATCGAATCTTTGGTAAGGTCTCCTCACCTTCCCAATAGAACATCCTCGTCTATTACTTCAACGTCCAAGTCACTAATAGTTTGGACAATTTAATTTTCCCGGCGTCACCCACTAACTTATAGTGATTTCCCTTGCTATCACTGATCATCCCACCTTAACCTATAGGGACAGGCCCATCAGTAACATCCATTGAACCGCTCATAACCCCATTAACATCTCCCATGGAAACACCAACACTTCCTATCAATCGGGCTACACCAGCACAATACATCGCTTCTTTCCCCATAATATTATGACCATTCTTGTTAACTGGTTGTGTCTCCTCAAGTACCAGAGATCCTGGTCGTTCAAGGACAGCTGGAACATCCTTAATAATTGTATCATCGGGCGGACGACCACCCTGGTTGTCGTTCGTTGAGTCATCGACAGCTAGCGTGATCTCTACTCTAGGGTTTCCAAGCGCGCTAGGGTTTTCCATATTGTCCTCTAAATTATCAAGATGATTATTAATTTTTTCTAATATTATTTTTATAAATTTTATTTAAATTTAAAATCTAGTAATAAAATTAAAGGATAACTACTTTTAGATTTAAAGTTGTTAGTTAGGAACAAGTCTCGTAGATGGTAGGAGTTTAGTTCTAATCAAAATGTCTCGTAGGTCCCTAGTATGTCCTATAAACTTTACAAATGGTCACTAAATTATCCTAAAATGTTCATTTTAATTATCAAACTTTAAAAAAATTATAAAATAGACATTAGGCTTTGGATTTTGTTACAAAATAGGCATTGAGCCGTTAGATGTCATTAACAACTTAACGACAGACTGACCAGACAACTAAAGTAATATATTAGTTGTTACAAAATGATCATTAAACTTTTTAAATATTACATAATGTTCATTGAACTATTTAATTGTTAGAAAATTATCATTGAACTATTTAATTGTTACAAAAAAATGGCAATTGGACTATATAATTGTTACAAAATGATCATTGAACTGTTTATGTGTTACAAAATGATCATTAAACTATTTAATTGTTACAAAATACTCATTGAACTATCTAATTGTTACTAAATGGTTGGTTATTACATGTTATACAATAAATTTTTGTTGTTGTTGATTTCAAGAGACTTTGTTTCCAAAAGCTTTTCAAATGAAGGAATGAAAGGGTTTTTGGTTTCCAACTGCATTTCTTGGGGAAAAACCTTTAATTCCTTTCAT
This sequence comes from Hibiscus mutabilis, assembly GCA_019671005.1. NCBI lineage: Eukaryota > Viridiplantae > Streptophyta > Magnoliopsida > Malvales > Malvaceae > Hibiscus > Hibiscus mutabilis. Next base: position 40,084,422 of record CM033721.1, read on the forward strand.
TTGAAACGTTTATTGGAAAAACCTTTAATTTGTTTCATTTAAAAGATTTATGGAAATAGAAAGCTCTTAATTCATTTAATTTGAAACATTTTTGAAAATAATGTCTTAGGATAAATAGAAAAAAAAACATGCAGTATAACTTGTAATAACCAACCATTTTGTAATAATTAAATATTTAAATGACAATTTTGTAACAATTAAATAGTTCAATGACCATGTTGTTTTGATTAAAAAATGACCATGTTGTAATATTTAAATAGTTCAATGATCATTTTGTAATAATTAAATAGTGAATTTATCAGTTTATAACAATTAAAAAAGTCAATGACCATTCTATAACATTTAAAAAGTTTAATGGCCATTTTGTAACAGTTAATATATTACTTAGTTGTCTGGTCAGCCCATCATTAGGCTGTTAGCGGCATCTAACGTCTCAGTGCTAATTTTGTAACAAAATCCAAAATTAATGTTTATTTTATAACTTTTAAAAGTTTAATGACCAACATGAACATCTTAGAATAATTTAGTGAGCATTTGTAAACTTTATCATATATTCTTTGAGTTTCACGCTTTCTACGTGTACTCTGATGTGCAATATTTATTAGTAATATATTCTCCTAGTCACCCTTGTTAGTCATTCAAACCTTTAATTTATTCACTTTTCCTAAAGATTGACATTTTGACCAGTTTAGACAAATCACTATCCTAACATAGAGTAACTAAACCTCTAAAATTGTCTCCATTATTATTTAATGATATAAATTGTCTGATTAAACCTAACATAGTGTAATATCACAAAATTCCGTTAGTTACTAAACTGACAAAAATGAAAGTTTGGTGGCTAAAGTGAAAATTTAAAAAAAGTTTGAGTATTTAAATGATAATTTTTCCGAAAATAATTTTTATCTCGTAAATAGATAGTTTACCTATGAGAAGTGGGTTGAACATAAAATTACGAGTTCGGGGATGTTTGGGAGAAGATAAGAGAAAACTAATAGAAAGTCTTAGAAAATCATCTTTCAATAGAAAATGAATAATTGCCGGTGGTTTTAGCTTGTGCCTCTTTTTAATTTAGTCACCAATTCTATTTAAACGAACCTTTATAAAATAGCCGTCTTTCTAATTAAAATCCAAATTGACTTTAATAAAAGCCTTTCAATTAAAATCTCCATTTTTAACATTTTCAAACTAAATTTATCAATTTCAATTCATTAAGGTCCAATTAATTACCCGAGATTAATCAATTATCCAAATTTCTCGATTAATCCTAAATCAGTAAAAAAATGAACACTCAAAACTCCTAACCCAGATTTTGGGATATTACATATCATGTAAGCCTTGAAGTGTAAAGCGGAGGCGTCTTGCCCACAACCAAAGCTTGTACCTTTAGGCCTCGGAAGTGCTTCTAGCGATACTTGCATAGTAGGGTTATCGTTTTCACTTTTGCATACGTGTTGCCTTCTTTCATAAAATATGGTACCTCTGGGGTACGAACAATTGGGTACATGCGTCTCCAGATGTGTATAGGCATCTCCATTATATTTTAAGTCAACAATGTATTAGAAATTGGACGTGAGAAGGTATTACATGTTTGTGTTGGCACCACCAACAGGCATTTAAATGATTAGATGCTCTTTAGAAGGTCGTGCCGAGGGCATAGACAGAGCGATAATGTTTTCTACGTAGGATAGGATGATGAGATTCATCATAAGCTAAAATGAATACATACATTTGTATCACTTTGGAGTCAGTGCTATCAAGGCATGGGGGTACATGCATCTTCGGTTTGTTTAAATGAACAATGCGGACCACTCGGGACCACAAAAGATAGCCACGAGTGCCCTATTACAGCTAATATAAAAGCCACACGGTGCATATATGAGATGGGACCACGTTGGTGGTTGAGGTCGTAGTCTGCCTACTACATAACAACAAATCTCAATGAGGAGGTACCAGACAATATATGCGACCACAGTCTACCCACTACATCACGACAAATTGACTTGTCAGGACGGACCAAAAAAGAGAGCCAATACTTGTTGCACTCTTATTAATATGCCATTTCTCCCTCATTTTCCGATATATAAATGGCCCCATTTTACAAGAAAATGTGGTCTATTTCGGAGAGTTTTTTATAAAGATTTTTTTAAGAAAATGGCTCTTTCCATAGAAGCTTAAAGAGCTTCCTGGATCGACAAGTTGCAACAGTGGTCACTGGAAGCCTCTATAGTTTGAGTCATACACTTGTAACAGGGATGCGTTTCTTGCCGTAGATGTTGCGTGATCAAAGAACTATGGGGTTTTCTAAAATTTCATTTCTTTTTAACTTTGTAGATCTTAACTATTTTCTTAATATAGTAAGACTTTGTTTCATTCTCTTTGTCAATGGCTATGTTCTCATTTACTACTTCATATATATATGCGTATGTATGTTTTGTAGCTACATTTAACATTCCAGTAGCAGATCGTGCAAAATGTTTTAGCACCATGAGTAATGAATACTACCGCATGGAGTATGTCAAGTGACACAATGGGGCTTAGCCAGGGATGCTTATACGGACATTTGAATGGCTAGTGTAACGACGGGCTAGGTTAAGTGACACATTGAGGCGTTAGCTTTAGTACAATTCATATGAGGTCTCAAAAGAGTATTGATAACTCTCCAAAGTATATATATATATATTTATGTACCCTTTAAAATTAGGTTTTTGCATTGTTGTCATATTATCTTGCTTATTATTTATAGGTTTTATGTAACACCCCGAAATATAGCTTAGTAGTATGATACTAATTAGTGGTAACTTAGTTTGATCTAAGGATGCCCCTAAACCATTTGTTTACTAATTATGTGTGGGACCAAAATAAAAGAATAGAAGAATTAAGCAACCTAATTTAAAGTACTAAAAGTGAAGCTTTCCAATTTAGAAGGGTTTCATGTCAATCCACTCAAAATGTGCGGTCTTCACACATGTCACCGTGAAGGATGAAATGTGTGTGGGATGATGGCTATTTGGGTTTTGAAACACAAAGGATTCATCTTCTTCTCTAAGAAAACACCAAAATTAGGAGTTTGAGTGAGAATTTTTGAGAGAGAAAGCTTAATCCATGGGATGAATCTTGAATAGATGTCAAATTGAACTTGTTAGCAGCATAAGTAAGGTAATAACATGTTATTTCATTCGATTATATGCTTGAATTTCTAATTATGTGATGCTGTAATTGTTTGATTCGAAATGTATGCATACATGAACTTGTTGCTATGAGATTTTGGTTAAATTATGAGATTAATAACAAGAATCGAACCAGCGTGCATGTAAAGATGTCGAATTCATTGCTGGAAATTGTAGATGATAATCATGGTTCATATATATATGTGCTAGTTGTTAGAAAGAATAAGCATGTTGCTGGAAATTTGTATGAAACGCTACCTTGATAGAGTGATCGAATCTATTGATCACTAATGCTCTATTTTGATCACATTGATAAATGAATTAAACTAACCTAAACTTGTAAGGAAATGTATATAAGCTAAATTATCATGTTAGAATCATGTCCTAATGAATTAAGAAGCTTAAAACCTAACCTAGTGTAATCTGCCCAGAAAACTCTGTTTTGGGCAGCAACTTTGAAAAATCACCATAAATTGTATAGGTCGAATTAATGGCTGAAATTTTTTATGGATTGAACCTTAATATGTCTATTTTCATCAAGAGAAAACATAATTGAATTCTAGATTGTTAGCTTGAATCTGGACAGTGCAAACTGTCCAGAAATGCAATTGCCCTGTCTTTGAACTAAAAACTGTATTAATTGGTAAGACATTAAAATGCAAGATCTAAACTTTTGTAAAGAGGGTTAATTAAGCTTTCTAACGGTATAAACTAATTGAAATTCCGACATACGAGATAAAAGTTATGCATGTTTAAGTAACTAGTGTACAAGCTACCTAGCAGCAGCAACCTAGGTACTTTGAGACTTTTGTTTACAGTTTGGTAAACTGTTTTGTAATAGTTTTAGGACAGTGGTTAAAGTTTGGTAAACTATTTTGCAACAGTGGTTACTACCCTGTTTTACATGAATAGAAATATAAACAATTGAAGTCATGTATGTTAATCTATGAAAATGAATACGCTGCTAGATTCATGTATGTTAAGTACTAGTAATGTTGCCATGGTTGAATGAATATGTGACCATGTTTTGACATTTTTATTTACTTGTGTAATGTAACACCCCATCCCCGGGTTAGCCGTAATCCGGTTCGAGGGCATTTTTGAGGCGAGAACAAAGCAAGAGATAGGTTACTTGTCGAACAAGTAACCTCGATATAGATAACTTGCGGCGCAAGTAACCCAAACACAACCATACAAGTAATCCCCATTAATCAAAACAAACATACTTAGCATGCTAATTTAGGCACTAATTTGTTTTATTTCATACTTATATCCTAAGTTACCACAATCATATTACAATTTACCATTCCATTTCAATACACATACACCATTCGAATAACAATGACAAGTATGGCATACTTCAAAATAAGTTACTATTAGTCATGAACCCAACTTACATTCTTATTACATGTTCATATACCTTATTCGAATAACAAGGTGGTCACTTAACACATTTCATTTGTTTCTTTTTGAAACAAGACATACTATTTCATGGCATCCTTAGCTAGTAACATTGTTAATGCATGCTTGTCCATACCTTAGCTCCAATCCAATAAGCATTGCCGAATCATACCAATGGCAACAAGAACAACTGCATGATCATACAATATTGGTCTAGTATTCGAATGATACAAGGTTTCAACAATCATTGAATTACTTTCACAATTTGCGCAACATCATACTTATTTATATACATATCAACATAGTTATATACATAGTTCAAGTCACCCATGTTGTTTACAAGATAGGCCCATACAAGTTATACATAATTACAAGTCTTAAACACACAACAAAATGCATGATCAAGGCTAAATATTTCAAGTTCTAGTGCCACCAAACTAGGAGCATTCAAAGAGTATGAAATCATACTTTCAAGCTTGCTTCAAAACATTACTTCGAGCTCAAGAGATCCTCTTGAAAGTGTCTTTAATCTATTATGGAAAGAATGAAGAGTTGGGTGGTAAGTACAAGTTGTGTACTTAGTGAGGTAACACCAAGTCTAACAAATTTCCAAGTTTACTTATCCAAGTGTACAAGCATTTCAAGGAATCAAGATCATCATTACAAGTCATATACTATTCGAATGTATGGGGTAAACATAGGTAAGCTTCACATATCACACATTCAACATAGCAACATCCATCATGTATACATATCATGCTATTCGAGTTATTGTTTAGAAGACAAGCAATCAAATACACCAAGTACCAAGTAGACATTCATACACAATAAACATCATCTATGAATTTTTTCATGGGAAGTAACAAGTTGTACAATCATTCATGTGGTATCTTTCAAGACAAGGTTGTTCATTCGAGAATCTTACAAGACAAGTAATGTTCACATCACACATCCAAGACAAACAATGTTCATTTCAAGTTATTAATCCATCTTACAATACCCTCAGTAATTAGTTCACTAGATAATCAAATCTTCAACAATATGCACCGAAGTGCCAATATGCACCGTAGTGCCAATATGCACCGTAGTGCCAAAATACACCATCGTGACAATATGTACCGTAGTACCAATATGCACCATCATGCCAATATGCACCGTAGTGCCAATATGAGCTATAGATTCTAAGACATGCCCTCCTATCTATCCAAACTAGCTACCAGGGTTGTTTGATTATCAATTTCATTCAAGCTTTATACAATTCATTAATCAATACATGATTATTCCTTTCAAAGGACAAGCCCTTAGGCTTATGGAGTCTTAACTCCCAAGACAAGTTTATCCATGCCATTCGAATGGCACGAACACAAGGTGCTACCATTGTTCATTTCATTTCGAACAAGTCATGCATATCAATCACAAACACGTTCATATGTATGCAATGCGTACCTTATTCTCTAAGAAAGCATGCCATTTCTTACCATTGGCATAAGCAATGCAACATGTCAAGCATTTCATTTCATTTTCTTAACAATCAAGTAAACAAGTAGAACATGGCATCAAACAAGTTGTCATTCATATCATTCTTCCCTTAATTAGCCAAATATATATTAGGTCATGTTACATGGCAATGTCATTGAATTAACACAATATCAAGATTGGTTAGGACCTAAGTCCTAACCCTAAGGAAGGTTACACTCACAATACTCCTAGCTAATCACTTGTCTTGTATCCAAATCCCTTTGCCTCTTACTTTGGGATGTTCACTCTTTTCTTCCTCTTCCACAACTTGCTTCCCTTGGTCTAGCAAGCATAACACATACAATTCATCAAAACATGCACATAATGTCACACATATATAGTAATAATGTTACTACATTTGTACCTAACATTTAGCTACTATTTTTTATGCTTTCTTTTAATAATTTCTTACTTGTTCATCTCTATATTGTTATTACTTCATTTTAGGACATAATTGGACAGATTACAATGTCCCAAAACTGTTTTTGAAACAATTTGCTTCTAGGTGCAAAAACAGTCCCAAACTGCTCAGGACACTGCAGCCTGGCTGTTTGCACACTGTCCCTTTAAATGGTCATATCTTTTAATCTGTACATCAGAATTTGGATAGTTTACACCGTTGGAAATCTTATTTAATTGCCTTTCCAATGGTATAAGGCTTGCATTCTCATGCTTAGCCAATCGATAAGTTTATTGTTCAATGACATGGCATTTACACTGTCTGGACAGTTTGCACTGTCCAGCTATTTCTAATTACAGTTTCCAGCATAGAACCCAGAATTCAATTATGCTTTCATCTAATGAATGTAGACATACTAAGGATCACGTCACCAAAATTCCAGCCATGAATTTGATCTATACAAATTTTGGTGAATCTTCAAAGTTACTGGCCAGAACAGAGCAATTCTGGGCAGATTGCACCTATTCACATTTTAATTCATTAAATTCATTGTAACCAATGTTTTGGACCTATAATTCATTTCATATGAAATCCTAAACATGTTTAGTCAATGTTAATTCATTTTTCAAGGTGGCCAAAACATAGTAAGTTGGTTAAGTTGCTTAATTTTGCATGTTTACACAATTAGTTCTTACTAAAAAAGTTTCTAGGCTATATGACTTTGTTCATACTTTTATCTTTCTTTTCCAGCATTGGTTACTAACAATTTAGCTTTTTTAACACCTTAATTACATTACCTAATCATGATCATGTTCAATTCATTAGTTCCATAGCTCAATTACATGTTCTAACAATTCAGTTCTTACAACAACATTTCTAAAGTGGTTTTAAGCATTTTTACACTATTCGGTTAGCATACTAGGTTACCAATTCATTGTTTACACAATTCCAGCATAATACCTAGTGTTCACTCTCCAAATTTACATAATCCTACAATAATTCAATCATCTAACAACATATTCAATAGTTAATTTCATCTACAATCATCAAAACAGCCCAAGCCAATAAGTATAGCTGCCTATTCGATTGAACAAGAATAGAATCATACTTACTTTGCTTCTAGCTTTAATTTCCTTATAAAATTCTATACATGCAAGCTTAATTTCCCTTCAATCAATGGCTGATCTCTCAATTTCCCTCTCTCCTAATTTCCCTCTTCAATTCGGCAAACTAGGTTGAAGGAAGAAGATGATAACATTTAAACCAAGTTAATGGGTTTATGAAATGTGCAAAATGTCCTTTAATTAATCCTTACTCTTAACTTAATCAAGGTCATTAAGGGAATCAAAGAGTTTAGCATGCAATCATCATCTTTCTCATTTAATTCGACTTGGTCAATCTAAATTGGTCACTTATTTCATTAATTCTTCTAATTAAGTCCTTAATTGATCTAATTAGCTTAGATTCTAGGTTCAATTAAGCTATCAACTTAAGCAATTGGTTTCAATACTTCTAGGATAGGATTTAGGGTATTACAACTCTCCCCTCCTTAAAAGAAAAACCCATCCTCAAATTTTTACCTGAATTGAATATGTGAGGATATTGCTTCCTCATGACTTCTTCAGATTCCCAGGTAGCTTCTTCCACCTTATGGTTTCTCCATGAGATCTTAACAAGGGAAATAATCTTGTTCCGGAGCTTCCTTACTTCCCGGTCAAGAATCTGAATAGGTTATTCTTCGTAGGACAAATCGGGATTCAATTCTACTTCTTCAGGCTCAAGGATGTGTGAAGGATCAGATCGATACCTTCTAAGCATTGAAACATGGAATACATTGTGTATTCTATCTAACTCTCTAGGAAGAGCTAGTCGATAGGCCACTAGACCAATTCTTTCAACAACTTCAAATGGTCCGATGTATCGAGGACTGAGCTTCCCTTTTCTTCCAAATCCGAGCACTTTCTTCCAAGGTGAGACCTTTAGGAAGAATTTGACTCCAATAGCATACTGGATGTCTCTCCTTTTCAAGTAAGCATACACTTTCTGTCTATCGAAAGTTGCCTTCAGTCGATCGTGAATGATCCTGATTTGTTCTTCGGTTTCCCGAAGCAATTGAGGTCCTAGAAGCTTGTTCTCTCCCAATTCGGACCAGCATAGAGGAGTTCTACATCTTCTATCATATAGAGCTTCGAATGGTGCAATTTGAATAGAAGATTGATAGCTATTATTGTAGGCAAACTCTACAAGTGGTAGGGATTTCTCCCAATTCTTCCCGAAGTCGATAACACAAGCTCCTAGCATATCTTCTAGCACTTGAATGATTCTCTCAGATTGGCCATCCAATTGAGGATGAAAGGCCGTACTAAGATGTACTTTAGCTCCTAGATCTTTCTACAGAGAATTCCAGAATCGAGAAGCGAATCGAGGGTCACGATCAGAGATGATTGCTGTAGGTACACCGTGTAACTGAATCACTTCACGGATGTACAGTTCGGCAATGGTTTCCAAGCTCATGTTCATACGAACACTGATGAAGTGAGTAGATTTAGTGAATCTATCAACAATCACCCACACATCATCATTCTTTCTCAGAGTAGAAGGAAGACCAGTGACAAAGTCTATAGTATATCGATCCCACTTCCACTGGGGAAGTTCAATAGGTTAGAGTAGTCCAGTAGGGACTTGATGCTCAACTTTGACTCTTTGACCAGTTAAGCACTTGGATACGAAGTCCGTGATTGCAGATTTCATGCCTGGCCACTAGTATAGTGGCTTTAGGTCCTTATACATCTTAATCGATCCAGGGTAGATCGAGAAAGAACTTTGATGTACTTCTTGCAACATTTCCCGCTTCAATTGTTCATTGTTAGGAATATAGACTCTATCTTTGAAATAGAGGAGTCCATTTGACTTGAGGGAGAAGTCAGCGCTAGACTCAGAAGCAAGCTTATACATGATCTTCTGAAGATCTGGATCAACTTGTTGAAGTTCTTTGATCCTCGAGACTAGATTGGATTGAACTTGAAGTTTAGACAAGAATTTCCGGCCCTTGGATAGTCAGAAATGAGCATTAATAGCCGTAGTAGCTACGAAAGAATTACCAAGGTCATTAGCATGATTTTCAATAGATTTCTTGCCTCAGATTCAAGTCCTTCTGAGTTAGGAGGTATTTGAAACTTTGTGATTGGTAAATAGATTGCATTTCTCTCTGTATAGATAGTGTCTCCATAACTTAAGAGCAAACACGATAGCTGCTAGTTCTAGATCGTGCATTGGATAATTAGACTCATGTGGCTTCAGTTGCCTTGAAGCATAAGCAATTACGTTCCCATCTTGCATTAGGACACAACCGAGTCCTAGATGAGAAGCATCACTGTAAACAGTGAATTCTTTGCCCGATTTTGGTTGGATGAGTAACCTAATGAAAGTAGACATACTAAGGATCATGTCACTAAAATTTCAGCCCTGAATTTGATCTATACAAATTTTGGTGAATCTTCAAAGTTCTTGCCCGAATAGAGCAATTCTGGACAGATTGCACCTATTCACATTTTAATTCCTTAAATTCATTTAACCAATGTTTTGGACCTATAATTCATTTCATATGAAATCCTAAACATGTTTAGTCAATGTTAATTCATTTTTCAAGGCAGCCAAAATAGAGTAAGTTGGTTAAGTTGCTTAATTTTGCATGTTTACACAATTTGTTCTTACAAAACAGTTTCTATGCTATATGACTTTGTTCATACTTTTATCTTTCTTTTCCAGCATTGTTTACTAACAATTTAGCTTTTTAACACCTTAATTACATTACCTAATCATGATCATGTTCAATTCATTAGTTCCATAGCTCAATTACATGTTCTAACCATTCAATTCTTACAACAACATTCATTTAAATTGGTTTTAAGCATTTTTACACTATTTTGTTAGCATACTAGGTTACCAATTCATTGTTTACACAATTTCCAGCATAATACCTAGTGTTTATTCTCCAAATTTACATAATCCTACAACAATTCAATCATCTAACAACATATTCAATAGTTAATTTCATCTACAATCATCAAAACAGTCCAATTCAATAAGTATAGTTGCCTATTCAATTGAACAAAATAGAATCATACTTACTTTGCTTCTAGCTTTAATTTCCTTATAAAATCCTATACATGCAAGCTTAATTTTCCTTCAATCAATGGCTGATTCTCAATTTCCCTCTCTCCCTATTTTCCCTCTTCAAAACGGCAAACTAGATGGATAAGGAAGAAGATGATAACATTTAAACCAAGTTAATGGATTTATGAAATGTCCAAAATGTCCTTTAATTAACCCTTATTCTTAACTTAATCAAGGTCATTAAGGGAATCAAAGAGTTTAGCATGCAATCATCATCTTTCTCATTTAATTCAACTTGGTCAATCTAAATTGGTCACTTATTTCATTCATTCTTTCAATTAGACCCTTGAATAATCAATTTAGCTTAAATTCTAGGTTCAATTAACCTATCAACTTATGCAATTGACTTCAATACTTCTAGGCTAGGTTTTGGGGTGTTACAATTCTTCCCCCCTTAAATTAAATTCATCATCAAATTTACCGAAATCGAATAGGTGAGAATATTGCTTCCTCATGACTTCTTCAGATTCCCAAGTAGCTTCTTCTACCTTATGATTTCTCCATAAGATCTTAATAAGGGGAACAATCTTGTTCCGAAGTTTTCTTACTTCCCTGTCAAGAATCTGAATAGGTTCCTTTTCATAGGAAAAATCAGGATTCAATTCTACTTCTTCGGGCGCAAGAATGTGTGAAGGATCAGATCGATACCTTCTGAACATTAAAACGTGAAAGACATTGTGTATTCTATCGAATTCTCTAGGAAGAGCTAGTTGATAGGCCACTGGACCAATTCTTTCAATAACTTCAAATGGTCCAATGTATCATGGACTGAGCTTCACTTTTCTTCCAAATCTAAGCACTTTCTTTCAAGGTGAGACCTTTAGGAAGACTTTGTCTCCAATAGAATACTGGATATCTCTCATTTCAAGTCAGTATACGCTTTCTGTCTATCGAAAGCTGCCTTCAATCGATCGTGAATGATCTTGATTTGTTCTTCGGTTTCCTGAAGCAATTGAGGTCATAGAATCTTGTTATCTCCCAATTCGGACCAACATAGAGGAGTTCTACATCTTCTACCATATAGAGCTTCGAATGGTTCCATTTGAATAAATGATTGATAGCTATTGTTGTAGGCAAACTCTATAAGAGGTAGGGATTTCTCCCAATTCTTCCTAAAATCGATAACACAAGCTCGTAGCATATCTTCTAGCACTTGAATAATTCTCTCAGATTGGCCATCCGATTGAGGATGAAAGGCCGTACTAAGATGTACTTTATCTCCTAGAGCTTTCTGCAGAGAATTCCAGAATCGAGAAGCGAATCGAGGATCACGATTGGAGATAATTGCTGTAGGTACACCGTGTAACTGAATCACTTCACGGATGTATAGCTCGGCAAGGGTTTCCAAGCTCATGTTCATACGAACAAGGATGAAGTGAGTAGATTTAGTGAATCTATCAACAATCATCCAAACATCATCATTCTTTCTTGGAGTAGAAGGAAGAACGGTGACAAAATCCATAGTAATTCGATCCCAACGTTTATTTTTTAATCCGAACAGTCCATAGCATTTTTAACTGCTCAAAACAGTCCATAACATTATTAACTACTCAAAACAGTCCCTATGAAATGTTAACATTCCTTCCCCTGTTTTCATATTAATCCCAAACAGTCCAAAAATGTCCTAATAATGCAAAACAATCTTATTTCATTCACCCACAATTACATGCTTATAGCAACCCACTTATATTCGAAACTTCACAAAATAGTCTACTTAATAGCAAAACAACTTTCCTTGTCTTTAGATCACTAATCCAGCTCTTAAATATTTATGATTCAGCCCTTATTTAATTGTAAAACAGTCCCTACATGTTTTTAAAGCAGCCCATTGATTAAATTCTTCAATCCAATCCTTTTTCTCTATTAAAACATTCTAGCACCTCTTCTAATTTCCACATAACAGCCTTAGAAATCAATCAACTTATTATACATTGAATTGTAACAACTTAATCCTACTTTAACTTGAAAACAACTTCTAGGTGACCAAAAGAACCCCTAATTCATTTAATTTTTAAACATAATAATTCCACTTTGTTACTAGTATTCAAAGTGACCATAATCAAGCTCTAAGCAAAACTTCACAATCCATCATAGTCCATTCGAACTACCCAAATCATTCTTAAAAATTTTACGGTTCAACAAAAAGGCAATTTAACATTTGAGACATGTAACACCCCAAACCCGGCTTAGAAGAATAAACTGAGTAAGGTAGTTTTAGGGAACAAAAGCATACAAACATTCCAAATAAACCAATGAGGTTAAAGCATTTCTTAAACGATTGAGCAAATGGAAATCGGGGTAAATTAAAACCTTTTTACTAGAAGCCTATTTCATTTGACCTACTATAGCTTAAGCATCAATTAGTCCAATTTATATCATCATACAACAGTCCTTAGACACTAGATAAAGATTAATCCTACACTGTTCATTCAGATAAACCAATCTAACGGGGGTTTTGAGATACAGTACAAGGTCAATGTTTCATCAATTCAATTACTCATTCTTTAATTTAATCCAATAGTTATCATTTGTTTAAAACATTGGATGATTACTAGACCCTTAAACATGTATTCAACCCGTGAAGCATGTAATACACCAAAACCCAGCCTAGAATTATGATCCAAATTAGAAAGCTAAATAATTTGTTGGATCTATCATTAATGAAGTAATTGAATAAGAGGGACCAAAATAGAAACTTTAAAAATATGGATAGCCATTTTGAGAATGGATTAAACCGAATAAAGGTTTAATAAAAGAATCAAGGGTCAATTTGAATGAGAATTAAATACTAAGAGCTTAATTGGGAAGCAAAGAACATGCAAAACTTGATAGATTGCATGTAAAAGTAATTTCACGTTTTAATTCCTAAAACATGTCAACAATTTTGTAACCAATGTTTTGGACCTATAATTCAATTTGGGGAGGAAAGATGAAAACATGTTTAGTCAATCTTAATTCATTTAACCGAACATGTTTCCAAAATAGAAAAGAGAGAAAGTTGCTTAATTTTGACGTTGTTTAGAGCTTTTGTTCTTAGGTTCTTCAAGTTTTCTATTGATATATGACTTTGTTCATACTCTTATCGTTCATTTTTTCCAACATTGGTTACTAACAATTTAGCCATTTTCAATTACATTACCTAATCATAATCATGTTCAATTCATTATGTTCTGGAAATTTTCAAGAAAATGTTCTAACAATTCAAGCATGAAATTACAACAACATTTCTAAATTTAGTTAGGATGTTATTTTTAAATGAATCCATTTAGCATACAAATGTTACTATTTTCATTGTTTTACATAAAATGGACTCCTAAACAAGTATAAGAATGTATATAAATTTATTCATCTAAAATTGGTCTATAATGAATTACAACAATTCAATCTAATCTAACAGAATATGTATTAGTTAATTTCATCTACAATCATCTAAATTGCATGAGTCAATATTTAGGGCTAGAATTTAAATTAAACAAGAATAGAATCATGTCTATTTCACTAGGAACAAACTGAATTTAATTTTGGGTATAAAAATTCTATAAATGAAAACCTCTTTCCCTTCAAAAATGTCTGATATCTCAATTACCCAATCTTTGAACTAAAAACTGCATTAATTGGCAAACTAGGATGAAAGGAAGAAGATGAAATAACATTTAAACTTTTAATAGATTTATGAAATGTCCAAAATGTCCTTTAATTAATCCTTATCTTAACTTAATCAAGGTCATTATGGGAATCAAAGAGTTTAGCATGCAAATCATCATCTTTCTGGACAGTTTTAAAACAGTTTTGGGACAATTCTAAATTGGTCATTTTACATGAATTATCATATAGATTCTTTTAATTATGTGTATTAATTAATATAATGAACATAGATTCTAGATTTGTATATAAGCTGTCAAGTAAAATTGGTTTTGAATGATTATGTGAACTTGTTTTAATGTGTATTTACATGTAATGTGTTAGAACCAGGAGTGAACTTGGTGGAAGAGGAAAGGGTGGAACATCCTAAAGCTAAGAACAAAAGAGTGTGTATCTAAGACTAGCTAAACTTTGGTAGGGTTAGGACTTAGGTCCTAACCAAATATGCATGTTAAAATTACTTTCCATCCTTTTATTGTTTTAAATGGACTTAATAAAGGCTTGATCATGCATTAAAGGGAAGATTAGCTAAGATAAACTTGTAAGTAAATAAAAGCATGAAAGCCAACTAGATAATCAAAAGAAAAGTGAAAACAAAAGTGTGAACTCTGTTCTTGAAAGTGGCTTTTCAATTTGTATCACATATGTACTTCTATGATATACGATGTGTGATCTTTGTGTCTTGAATGCTATTCATTCAAATGCCTGGTTGATGCCTAAGGTAGTGTATGCTAAATGTTTACTTGATGAATGAGATGGTTAAGAGAATGCTTGTTTGTATGTTCTCCATGGTCTAACATTTACTAACAAGATGTGATTTATGATTTATAAGACATTTGTTGATCCTTGTACCTTGATTGTGATCTACTTGACTTGCTTGATGCCAAAGATGGCATGTATTCAAATTTATAGCTTGAATTAACATATGTTACTTGACTTGACAATATGTATAATGTTGTTACATGATTGGTTTCTTGAATTGTTATGCTGCTTGTATTGAATGTCTTGCTTGATAATAAATTCTATGATGTATGTGTCAATAGTATGAATTGAACCATGAAATAAAGACATTGAATTGTTGCCTAAGGGCATATAATTGAATGTTTGCTTGAATGACAAGATAAAATGTGAATTGTTTATAGCTCAATTAAAGATGAAATAATGATATTGCTATTGTTGCTTGAATGTGTATATGAACACAATTATCTTGTTTGAAATGCATAAAAACAAGAAACAACAACATGCTTTAAAGTAAAATAAGAATTCTTGTGCCACAAGATATCCTTTAATGAAAGTTAAAGATTTAAAAGACTTAAGTTTCCTTAAATGGAAGTCCTTGGATACATTGGTATGATGCTTGGTATTCTTGGGACTACGGTCCATGAGCCACAGCTCGGGGAGCATGCCCCTTTACATGTAATATGTTATTGGCAACAGTAGGAGCTAACGAAGGAGTTGTACGGAGATTGGCGATAGTTGGTTGGATAGTGAGAAGTATAGGATTCTTGGACCTTTATGGTCAAAAATGGACCAATGTCATCCTTAACCAATTGTGATCCAAGGCAAACATGTTAAAAGAAATGAATCTTATTGAGAAATCAAATAAGAAATTCAAAAGAATATCTTGAACACTTGAATCACTTAACATGAATTCTTGAAATACTCGAATTGCTTAAACATGTAACACTTAAATCACTTGACATGAAATTCTTGAAATGATAATTGCTTATGCTGAAACCTTTGATTCTTGATTGAAACTCTTGAAAATGATCCGATCTTACCTTGTATTAATGATTTATTTCTTGAAATGCCATGTACAACTTGTACGTTGCAATTATTGACTTTTTTGTGTGACTAAACAATGCAACATTGATTACTTGGCTGGCATGTACAAATTTCTTGTTGCAATTAATGTTGTTTGAAAAAGATTAAATCTTAACATTAATGAGGATGCCATGTACAACTTGTACATGCAATTAATGACTGTTTTTGTGTGATTAAACTATGTAACATGAGTAATGCTGCCTTGTCTACTTGTACATGCAATTATGGACTGTTTTGTGATGATAAAGTTATATACACTTGTCACATGAACTGTTTTGATTATACATGCAATTATGGACTATTTTGTGATGATAAAATTGTGTACACTAGTCACATGAACTGTTTTGATTGTACATGCAATTATGGACTGTTTTGTGATGATAAAAGTGTGTATACAAGTCATAGGGACTGTTTTGACTATGTATGAACATTAGGGACCGTTTTGACTATGTATGATAAAAGGGTACATACAAGTTACATGGACTGTTTTGATTACATGAATATTATGGACTGTTTTGTGATGATAAAAATGTATAATGGGCAGCTAAGTAATAAGGCTTAAAACTAAGGAAAGTAAACAAGCAATAAATAAGGCTTAAGGATTACATGTTACTTGAATTGTATACTTGTACACTTAATATAATTGTACATGATATGTAAAGCTTGTTACTTGATATATGAACAATGAAATGTTTGTACTTGATACGTAAGCTATCTAATGTTTGTTACTTGAGATATAAGTCATGTAAGGCTTGTTACTTGTCATGAAAGCAATGAAATACTTGTTGTTTGACATGTAAATTTGGTCTACTTGATACATGCTTGTTATGCTTGATCACTATTCGAATGGAACTAGAAATCGGATAACTTGATAACTACTTGATAACTTGTCATGCTACTTGATTTACTTGACAATGTGGTTACTTGACACCTACTTGCTATGTTTTTCTTGATGATTGAATGCCTTACGTATGACAATACATGATTTCATGATTTTGCTTGACTTGAAATGCTATTAACCTTATTAGGTCTACTTGATTAATTAGAACTTGATTCAAGAATTGGTTAAATCTAGATGCTACCTCACTAAGTACAAGTTGTACTTATCACTCTTGTTTCCTTTCTTCCCAACCAACAGGTTTGGTGTTCTAAACACTTTCTTGATCCTGAAGTTAGATTTCTTGAGCCTAAAGCAAGACACAATTGGAGCTTGAGTATGAATCCATACTTGTTTTGTATTACTCCTAGTTTTTGGTGGCACCTAGTCTTGTTTATAGCTAAGGCTAGTTCATGCATTTTGTATGTTTGGAGGTTGGAATATAAATATGATTCGACCTCTAATGTTGTGTAAGACTATGATTCGAATGTTTACACTAAATGAACTTGTTTAGTTAAATCTACATGAATGTTGCAATTCTGGAATATAATAATCTACATGACCATGTCTAATTAATGTGAATTGAGTATACCTTGTAACCTTGTTAAATATTGTTATAAGATATATGAGTTGCGCATAATTGAGATTGAATGATACAAGTGATTCATGGCATGCTTGAGAATTATAGTTGCTGAATGGTAAGGAATGAATCCTTACATGCTTTAATAGAGATGTTCAAATATATGTACACATGATTATGCTTAGTCAAACCTACATGAATTGGTTACATGTCTTGAATGAAACGTGATAAAATGGAGTTAAAATGAACACATTCTAGTCTAGGTAAGCTATTCGAATGATATGATCACATGAACTTAGATTCGAAAGTGAATAACTAAAGTGGTAACTTATAATAAATAAGAACTTGTCCATGCTTGTGTAATTGAATGTGATGTCTATTTGCCTTGCTAGTTCTCTGCTCATCTAGGATAAACAAGGATGATATCAATAATTGTAGTTTAAGTGTTTTATTCGGATACCTCTCATGTATGATTGTTTGATCAAGTAGTAACTAACCTTGAAGGTAACACTACAATGAAGGCTTATAATGAATACGAAATATATATCCATGATTTTATGATGAAATGTTAGCTGCATATATAGGTAACTTGGAATGAAATAAACGTGCTTGTTTGTTATGTCATTCGAATGTTATTTGATAAACATTAATGAAAAATGCTAATGGTACACTAAAGTGGTAATCTTTAATGAAACAAATGTATGCTTGCTTGTTTGATAAGATATGCTTGCTTAAGTTACTTGCTAGTCAAGTAATTCATCTAATAAGGTTGAGTCATGTTCTTTCTTGCATGATAAAATGTGATTGCTCAAGTTGCTTGCTTACTAGTCACTCAACTCGTCTAGTAGCGACAAGTTCGAAAGATTTTAAATTGTTCGTGTTTCTAGTGTTCCCCGTAATGCTCCTCAACTAGTTTACAACTAAACCTGGTGGGGTGTTAGATTTTATGCATGTGTTGCCTTAGTTTTCTAATTTTGTTCCTAGAATGTCCATACATTACCCCTTTAAACTTCTTGTGTCAGTACAACCTTGAGGTAAGACCAAGTATGTGTAGCAACACTGGTAGTGGAATTGCCTTAGTTTTGTCCATACATTAATGTTATGTCGGTAAAGAGCTACTTAACAAGTGTGTTAATGTTAGTACAAAGATGAGCTGAGGCAAAAGCTTGGATAGATAAAGGTGCTTCCTTTATTTTAGAGACCACTATTGCAAGTTGGAAGTTCATGCGTGCTCTCATAAAGCTATAAAAAAGACAACTAGTTGCACGAGAGAGCTTGGGACCACCATGGTGAGCCGGAGCTAAAATAAATATGAACACATAAAGACAAATATTGCTAGCTAGATAGTACCACACCATGTGAAGATATACAGCTGTGCTAGGACCATGTGCTATGTGGACAAGCTACGATCACTAAGCTATGCCACGTGTTAACGCCATGCCGTGTACAAACAAGCTAGGACCACTATATGGGTGTATGTGAAGAGAGAAAATGTTGCATTCTGATTGGCCCATGTATTTTGTTAGTCTTCCTATATAAATGGGCAAAGGCTCTCTTTTGAAAATCATCTTTGGAATTCCTTTTGCTCTCATTTTTTCTCCCATCTCCACCACTTTCTCGAGAAAGTTCTCTTTCACACCAACCAAACAACCATAAAAGATTAAGGAACTTGGACATCTTGGTGCTATAGGGAGTAAAAAGGTAGCCGGAAGGCGCCCTGAATCGACGAGTTTTAGTAGTGGTCATCGCAAGCCTCACGTAATCTTAGCTCATGTACCCATAACTAGGACTTGTTTCTTGTCGTAGATCTTGCGTGTTGAAAGAACTATTGTGTTTTCTAAACTTCCATTTCTTTTATCTTTGTAGATATAACTATTTTCTTAATATAGTAACCCTTGGTTTGATGCTCTTTGTTATTGACTATGTTCTTATTTACTACTTCATATATATGTGCATGTATGTGTTGTAGTTGCATTTATCGTTCCAATAGCAGTGAATGTAAAATGTTTTAGCATCATG
This sequence comes from Hibiscus mutabilis, assembly GCA_019671005.1. Taxonomy (NCBI): domain Eukaryota; kingdom Viridiplantae; phylum Streptophyta; class Magnoliopsida; order Malvales; family Malvaceae; genus Hibiscus; species Hibiscus mutabilis. The sequence goes on from CM033721.1 coordinate 40,104,029, forward strand.
AGCAACAAAAGTTACCGTCTAGCCTAAGTGAAGTGAAACTATGAGACTTAGAAAGGGATGGGTGTACCAACTCTTGATTTGCTAGTGTATCGACATAAAACGAGAAGTGACATATTGGGGTACTAGCGTGGGTGTATTTTATAAGAGGCCTCAAATGTGAATCTACAATCAGCTATGTCGTACTGTGGCAAAGAGATAAATAGTCTGGCAAGTGCTATGTTAAGTCTAGAAATCTGTTTGATCACAACTCATTGGCTGCAACCATAAGTACTCAGACTCATCCCATTGATCATTTTTATTTTTTATTTAGTTTGTGTTCTTTGCATGTCACGACATTCACTGTTTCTCTTTTTCTTGTGTTTACTTTCATGTCCTTTAACTTAGCTAAATAACTCAAGGCAATAACATCTATAATTAGCAATGTTGTCTAGTCTATATGGGATACGATAACTCGACACACATCTTGTGTGTCCACTTTATTACTTGGTAATAGTGTATACTTGCACTCATTGTTTGTCTATACACGAAAATTTCATGTAATGACAAAACATCACGAAGTATCTACCATCAGCTATATCGTACTCTAGCAAAGAGACAAACAACTCAACAAGTACGAATTTTTTCTATAATTAACAGCAACTACGAATTACTAAAATCCTTATTGGATTCGATAACCCGATATAGACACCTTGTCTGTTTCTACTTTATTACTTGTGTCGATAATGTATGTTGAACTTATAACGTGTCAGTGTGCAGACACCAAGTTTTTGGCATCGTTGCTGGGGATTGTTTTAATAGTTTTTAGTTGTTATCATTTTTAGTTTAGTTTATTTTATTTGTTTTTTTTGTTTATTTTCATATGTGTATGAGTAGAAGCTACCCATGAGATATTTTCCAACACAACGAGAATCGAAAAAGATTCTTTTAGAGAGGATGATGTGAAATATAGAAAATAATGCAAACCACAGAGATGAATACAACAACCCAGTTCATGAACCACAACCACAACAACGAAATGATGATGTAGCAGGCCAGAGGAACAATGAAAACAACCATGTTGTGCTGAAACTGGAAGGTCTAAATCCAAGTATTCTTTGACCAACTATCAATGCTGGATGTTTTGAACCTGAACCTATTATGTTCTGAATGCTTTAATCTATGGGAAATACTGTGGGACAGATCAAGGGAACCCTCGTGTACATTTGATTTCTTTTATTGAGTTGTGTGATTTATTTATACAAGGAGTTCTACAAGAAGCGCTTCACCTTAAGTTGTTCCCTTATTCTCTAAAAGATCGAGCCAAAGAGTGGCTTAGTTCTTTCCATCCAAATTCTGCATCGACATGGACAGAACTTGCCCAAAAGTTTATGCTTCGCTTCCACCCAAAATTTTGAATGCTAAACTGAAAAGCAATATCACTTTTGCTCGGCAGCAAGATGATGAGAATCTTTATGATGCATGGGAACGATACAAAGGTTTTCTCAAAAAATGTCCTATACATGGTTATTTGTCCTGGAATCAAATGAAAATATTTTTACAATGGCATGAACCTACAACTAAAGATGGTTGTTGATGCCTCAACTAATGGAACTCTACTTCACAAAAGCTATGCTGAAGTTCATGAGATTATTGAAAGTATTGCCCAAAATTCTTGTCAATTTCTTATCATAAGAATATCGCAAGGGAAAATGGTTGGCATCATTACACACGATGATAGAACATAGTTCCTACTTGTTAAGGAAGTATAGACACTAACAGAGATGATGAAGCAGGTGCAATAACTAGGGCAAGTGAAAGTTTGCAGACCCCTACAGTCTCTTGAATTTTCTGTAATGGTCCGTATTCATATGAAGAATACTCCTAGAATCTTGAAACTATATGCTATGTGGGAAATCCTAATCGTATGGATACTAATGTTTAGAGAAACACTTACAGTCCTAGTTGGAAGACTCATCCTAACTCATCCTATGGGAATTCCATTGTCAAAGGAAGGAACTACAATTAGCAGCAGTCTACTCAACATTTTTTTAGAAACAAAATGGGTTTTCTTAACAACCAATGTACTGACAAGAGTAATAACCCAGACTTATGCAACAAGGATAAACTTCAAATGGTTCATCTGAACCAGTGTCTTCTCTTTACTCCCTACTCATGTATTATATAAAAAAGAAGCAAAGGTTGAAAGTCGAGGTGTAAGTCTGAGAGATCTTGAAACTCAGATTGGGCAACTAGCCAATGCCTTTAGCTCTCGAACCTAAGGCCATGCTAACGAGTAGTGTAAGGCCATAACTTTGTGAACTGGTGTTACGATCGGAGAACCTAGTATTAACATGAAGGTGAAACATCAAGAGAGAACATCTATAGAAGTTCCTATGGAGGTAGATGCCCAATAAATTGGCATAAAAGAAACCAAGGAGAAAAATGTGCCGACAAAGAAGACTAATGTGAGAAGCCCAATGAGCAATCATCATCTCAAGCAGCCGGCTTAGTTGAAACAAACTGGTGAAAGACCATCATCTCAATTCCCTCAAATATTGAAAAAGTCAAAGATCGATCAGCAAAGCCAAAAAATTATGGAGATTATTAGATAAATCCATGTCAATATCCCGCTGGTCGAGGATTTTGAGTAAAACCCAAACTAACTTAGATTCTTAAAGGAATTTTTTCAAAATGGAGAAAGTTTGTTGAATTCAGAAAATGCACTTATTGAAGGGTGCAACGCTATGCTATCGGGACAACAAAGCAAGATTCCATCAAAGCTTAAGGACCCAAGGAGTTTTACTATTCCTTCTTCAATTGGGAATCTTTACATTGGTAATGCATTATGTTATATTAGTGCATCTATTAATATTTTGCCTTTGTCTATTTTAAGGAAATTAGGGATTAGTGAGGCCAGACCCACCATGGTCACATTGCAGTTTACTGACCATACTCAGGTAAACCCCTAAATCTAAATCCTAGAATAATTCAATCAAATTTAATCTTTCTTGGATTACAAGTAATCCATTCGAAATGATCTTACTTGTCTTGCAAGTAACTACTCAAAAATTCTACCTTAATGATCTTGTTCTTTCATTTGTAGCTTCCTTGGCTATCAATGCTCATTTTCGTTTATCCAAAGGACGGAAATTCTTGTTTGAACTTTAAGTTCAATCTAACTTGATCTCGAGAATTAAAGAACTCCAGCAAATTGATCCAGATCTTCAGAAGATCGTATCCAAGCTAGACTCTGAGTCTAATTCTGACTTCTCCCTCAAGACGAATGGACTCCTCTATTTCAAGGATAGAGTATGTGTTCCTAACAATGAGGAACTAAAACAATAGATGTTACAAGAAGCTCACCAAAGCTCTTTCTCGATTCACTCGGGATATGTTAAGATGTACAAAGATCTAAAGGCACTATACTGGTGGCCAGGCATGAAATCGGCTATCACAGACTTTGTATCGAAGTGCCTAATTTGTCAAAGGGTTAAAGCTGAGCATCAAGTCCCTATTAGATTGCTCTAACCTATTGAATTCCCTCAGTGGAAATGGGATCGAATTATAATGGATTTCGTTATTGGTCTTCCTTCTACTCCAAGAAAAAATGATGATGTATGGGTGATTATTGATAGATTCACAAAGTCTACTCACTTCATCCCTGTTCGAATAAACATGAACATGGAAACCTTAGCTGAGCTATACATCCGTGAAGTGATTCGATTACACGGTGTACCTACAGCTATAATCTCTGATTGTGACCCCAAATTTGCTTCTCAATTATGGAATTCCTTGTAGAAGGCTCTAGGAGCTAAAATGCATCTTAGTACAGCATTCCATCCTCAATCAGATGGACAATCTGAAAGAATCATTCAAGTACTCGAAGATATGTTACATGCTTGTGTTATAAACTTCAGATAGAACTGGGAGAAATCTCTACCCCTAATAGAGTTTGCTTACAACAATAGCTATCAGACATCTATTCAGATGGCTCCCTTCGAAGCTCTCTACGGAAGAAGATGTAGAACTCTCTTGTGCTGGTCTGAACTGGGAGAAAGCAAGGTTTTAGGACCTCAATTGCTTAGAGAAACCGAAGAACAAGTGAAGATCATTCATGATCGATTGAAGGCAGCTTTTGATAGGCAGGAAGCTGGTGCAGACTTGAAAAGGAGAGACATCCAATACAATGTGGGAGATAAAACCTTCCTCAAAGTTTCTCCTTGGAATAAAAGGAAAGCTCGGCCCTCGGTTTATCGGACCATTTGAAATCATTAAAAGAATTGGTCCAGTGGCCAATCGTTTGGCACTTCCTAGTGAATTTGATAAGATCCACAATGTCTTCCATGTTTCCATGCTCATAAGATATAGGTCTGATCCATCTCATGTTCTTGAGCCTAAAGAAGTGGAATTGAATCTCGATCTATCATATGAAGAAGATCCTATTCAGATACTTGACAAGGAAGTCAGAAGACTTCGAAACAAGAATGTTCATCTTGTCAAAGTCTTGTGGAGAAATCACAAGGTAGAAGAGGCAACATGGGAATCTGAAGAAGTCTTGAAGAAGTAATATCCTCACCTATTCGATTCAGGTAAATTCGAGGACGAATTTATCTTAAGGGGGAGAATTGTAATACCCCAAATCATGGCCTAGTAACATGTGATAAACTAATTAGAGCTTAATTGTATAAACAATTTACAAATTTGAAGAATTAATTAAATCTAGTGACTAAATTAGATGAATTGATAAAGAAGTAGCCTAATCATGAATGATCAAGTAGTAACAAACTGTAAATGTAGAATTTCATGCAATAATGATGAGTAATTAAGGATTTATGAAGCAATTAGACCAAAATTTGCCAAATGGAGGCAAATAGCTAAGCCATGTGATAACACCATGGCCAAGTGGCCATCTTGCTATCATCTCCTCCACTCCACCTTGGCCGAAACTTCTATCATCCATCTAGGAAAAGAAAAATCACCATTGTTGAGGAAGAAAGCTTGCATGAGTTCACAATTGCATGAAAATTGAATAGCTAGGAAGATTGTAAGTGGATTCTAAATCCTTCCTCCCTAGCAATTTATTTGAATGAGTAATTGATGATGTTCTTGTTGTATAAATTGAATTGGATGATTGCTATGTGTGTTAGGAGCATGCTAGTTTCAATTTGAACTTTAAATTGTGATTTCTAGTAACGAATTTCATAAAGGAAATATGTATAGTTGGTGGGAATTTAAGTAATGTGTTCATGGTTGAAAACAGTCTTGATTAGGGACTGTTTTGGTTGAGAAATTGTTTAGACATGTCAATTGGATATAGAACCTTGTTTTGATCATGTATCTAGATGAAATGAAGATTGAATTGAATAGATAACTTGCTGGAAAAATGACTACACCTAATTGGACTAGTTAAATTAGGTAATGGACTGCTCAATTGGTAAATTGAATGTGCAATGTTGATCAAATAGATCAAATTAGGTTCAACATGATAATGCCCTGTTTTAAGCACATTGCTAGGTGAATTATATTGACCTAGACATGTAAGAACATGAACATGAATTGTGTAACACCCCATCCCTGGGTTAGCAGTAATCCGGTTCAGGAGCGTTACTGAGGCGAGAACAAAGCAAGAGATAGGTTACTTGTCAAACAAGTAACCTCGATATAGATATCTTGCGATGTAAGTAACCCAAACACAACCATACAAGGCATATATAACAAACATACTAAGCATGCTAATTTAGGCACTAATTTGTTTCATTTCATACTTATATCCTAAGTTACCACTATCATATTACAATTTACCATTCCATTTCAATGCACATACACCATTCGAATAACAATGACAAGTATGGCATACTTGACAATAAGTTACTATTAGTCATGACCCAACTTACATTCTTATTACATGTTCATATACCCTATTCGAATAACAAGGTGATCACTTAACACATTTCATTTGTTTCTTTTTCAAACAAGACATACTATTTCATGGCATCCTTAGCTAGTAACATTGTTAATGCATGCTTGTACATACCTTAGCTCCAATCCAATAAGCATTGCCGAACCATACCAATGGCAACAAGAACAAATGCATGATCATACAATATTGGTCTAGTATTCGAATGATACAAGGTTTCAACAATCATTGAATTACTTGCACAATTTGTTTAGCATCATACTTATTTATATACATATCAACATAGCTATATACATAGTTCAAGTCACCCATGTTTGTTACATGATAGGCCCATACAAGTTATACATAATTACTAGTCTTAAACACACAACAAAATGCATGATCAAGGCAAAATATTACAAGTTCTAGTGCCACCAAACTAGGAGCTTATAAAGAGTATGAAATCATACTTTCAAGCTTGCTTCAAAATGTTGCTTCGAGCTCAAGATATCCTCTTGAAAGTGTCCTTAATATATTACGGGAAGAATGAAGAGTAGAGTGGTAAGTACAAGTTATGTACTTAGTGAGGTAACACTAAACTAACAAATTTCAAGTATACATATCAAAGTGTACAAGTATTTCAAAGAATTAAGATCATCACTACATGTCATATACTATTCGAATGTATGGGGTAAACATAGGCAAGCTTCACATATCACACATTCAACATAGCAACATCTATCATGTATATATATCATGCTATTTGAGTTATTGCTTAGAAGCAAGCAATCAAAAACACCAAGTACCAAATAGACATTCTTGCACAATAACATCATCCATGCATTTCTTTCATGGGAAGAAACAAGTTATACAATCATTCATGTGTTATAATCAAGACAAGGATGTTCATTCAAGAATCTTACAAGACAAGTAATGTTCACATCACACATCCAAGTCAAACAATGTTCATTTCAAGTTATTAATTCATCTTACAACACCCATGGTAAATAGTTCACTAGATAATCAATTCTTCAACAATATGCACCGAAGTTCCAATATGCACCGTAGTCCAAATATGCACCGTAGTGCCAATATGCAGCGTCGTGCCAATATGCCCCGTAGTGCCAATTTGCACCGTTGTGCCAATATGCACCGTAGTGCCAATATGAGCTCTAGATTCTAAGGTATGCCCTCCTATCTATCCAAACTAGCTACCAAGGTTGTTTGATTATCACTTACAATTCATTAATCAAGACATGATTATGTCATTCAAAGGCCAAGCCCTTAGGCTTATGGAGTCTTAACTTCCAAGATAAGTTTATCCATGCCATTCGAATGGCATGAACACAAGGTGGTACCATTGTTCATTTCATATCAAACAAGTCATGCATATCAATCATAAACACATTCATATGTATGCAATGTGCGTACCTTATTCTCCAAGCAAGCATGCCATTTCTTACCTTTGGCATAAGCAATGCAACATGTCAAGCATTTCATTTCATTTGCTTAACAATCAAGTAAACAAGTAGAACATGGAATCAAACAAGTTGTCATTCATATCATTCTTCCCTTAATTAGCCAAATATATATTAGGTCATGTTACATGGCATTGTCATTGAATTAACATAATAGCAAGATTGGTTAGGACCTAAGGCCTAACCCTAAGGAAGGTTACACTCACAATGCTCCTAGCTAATCACTTGTCTTGTATCCAAATCCTTTTGCCTCCTGCTTTGGGATGTTCACTCTTTTCTTCCTCTTCCACAACTTGCTTCCCTTGGTCTAACAAGCATAACACATACAATTCATCAAAACATGCACATAATGTCACACATATATAGTAATAATGTTACCATATTTGTACCTAACGTTTAACTACTATTTTTATGCTTTCTTTTAAGCATTTCTTACTTGTTCATCTCTATATTGTTATTACCTCATTTTAGGACATAACTGGACAAATTACAATGTCCTAAAACAGTTTTGGAAACAGTTTGCTTGTAGGTGCAAAAACAGTCCCAAACTGCCCAGGACCCTGCTGCTTGGCAGTTTGCACACTGTCTCTTTAAATGGTCATATCTTTTAATCCGTATGTCGAAATTTTGATTAGTTTATACCGTTGGAAATCTAAAATTTTTTTATGACCATATAAGTCTTGTATTTTAGTTCTTAGCCAATTAATACAGTTTTTTACTAAAAGACAGGGCATCCTGCTTTACTGGGCAGTTTGTATTGTCTCTAGTATTTCTACTCTACATTTCAGTACACAACCCAGAGTTTAGATATGTTTTCTCCTAATGAATTTAGACATTCCCAGGTGTTGTCCACAAAAATTTCAGCCTTAAATTCATTATATACAATATTTAGTGATTTTTCAAAGTCACTGCCCAGAACAGAACATTCTGGGCAGATTACACTAGGTTGCATTTCTAGTTCCTTATTTCATTCTAGAAAAGTCCTAACATGAAAATTTCATTCATGATCATTTTCATACATGTCTAGGCCATCATAATTCACCAAACAATGTTCTCAAAACAGGGCATAGTCATGTTGATCCTAGTTTAATCCATTTGATCACAATTACACATCAATTCACCCACTAAGCAGTCCATTACCTAATTTATCTAGTTCAATTAGGTGTAGTCACATTTCCAGAAACACATGTATTCAATTCAATGTTATCTTTACCTAGTAACATGATCAAAACAGAGTGCTAAGTTCATCTAACATGTTTGCTCAATTTCTATAACCAAAACAGTCCCTAACAAGACTGTTTTCTATCATGTTCATAATTCCAGATTTTCCAGCATTGATTACTAACAATTAGCTTGTTTAACACCTTAATTACATTACCTAATCATGATCATGTTCAATTCATTAGTTCCATAGCTCAATTACATGTTCTAACATTTCAATTCTTACAACAACATTTCATTTCAAATTTCCAGCAACCTAATTCTTGTTACACCATCACTTACACATAAATTACATTCTAATTCAAGTTATCCATGGTGTATACAAGTTCAATTTTATCATTCTCTTCATTTCTAACAACCTAACAACTCAACTAAGCATTATACATCATCTAAATCAGAATTTTAAGCATAAATCAGTTTGGACAACATGTATTTACCTTAGTAATGCTGCCACCAAGTTGAGTTTAGCTCAATTTCAACTTTGACATCATAGATTCAAGCTTTCTCTCAATTTCCCTCTCTCCCTAGTTTCCCTCTTCAATTGGGCAAATTGAAGAGAATGGATGAAGATGACATCCATTTTAATGGATTTAGGGAATTTACTATCTTAGCCTTAATTAGTTATTAGCCATATAATTAATCAAGGGCAAATGTGGTAAGGTAAAAGTTTAGCATGCAATCACCCAATATGCTATGCATTTCGATTTGGTCCCTTTAAATTGGTCACTTATTTAGTTCATTCTTCTAATTAAGTCCTTAATTGACTTTACTTAATTCAAGATTATTTAACTATTTAGGAATTATAAATAGTGGTAACATTCTAAGCCCTATTTAGGGTGTTACAAATTGAATTGCCATGTTAGGACCTTGCTAAAATAAGTTAAGAAGCTAGAAATTCATCCTAGTGTAATCTGCCCAGAATGCTCTGTTCTGGGCAGTAACTTTGAAAATCAGTATAAATTGTATATAATGAATTTAAGGCTGAAATTTTTATGGACAACACCTTGATATGTCTAAAATCATTAGGAGAAAATAGAACTGATTTATGGGTTGTATACTGAAAACTAGAGAAGAAACATTAGGGACAGTGCGAACTGTTCAGTGTGACAAATTACCCTGTCTTTAAGTTAAAAACTGTATTAATTGGCAAAGAAATAAGATCAAGCCTTATATGGTTATAAACACAATTAATTTAGCTTTCCAACAGTGTAAACCAATTGAAATTCCGACGTACGGAATGTAAGTTATGCATGATTAAGTGACTAGAGTGCAAGCTGCCTGGCAGCAGCAGTATAGGTAATTGCACACTATTTTGTGGCAATTTGTAAACTATTTTGTAAACAGTTTTAGGACATTGATTCTACTTTGTTTTACATGAACTAGAATATAAATAAGTGTAATTAAGTGTAATGGAGATTGTATATGAGCATGCTGCCAGATTTGTGTATGATATGTGCTTGTAAACTTGTCTTGAATTGATTGATTTTGTGATCTTGTCTTGACATGTTTGTACTTGTAATGTGATAGAACCAGGAGTAAATTTGGTGGAAGAGGATAGAGTGGATCATCCTAAAGCCAAGAACAAAGGAGTGTGGATCCAAGACTAGCTAAGCTTGGAGTATTGTGAGTGTAGTTATCTCTAGGGTTAGGACTAGGTCCTAACCAATGCATATTTGTTACATTCTTGAAATGTTAAATGAATATAATCATGGACTTTACCTAATAAGGGAAGAATGACTTGTAATGCATGAAATTTGATCACATCTTGATTTACATGATCAATTCGAATGTTTAAGCATGATTAAGTGGTAGCATGGATGCTTGTATGTGTTATGATGCAATGTACTCAAATGCTAAAGACTTGCATGAGATATCATCTCATCTTGATGAAATGAAACATGAAAATTAAATGAAATGTGAGCTATGGCTCAAATGGCCTAAAGGCCTAATATGAAATGAACTTGCTTGGCATGATCATGATCTTGATCTTGAAACACTTGAATAAATGGTAAATCGAACAACCTTGGTAGCTAGTTGGACTAGGTAGAAGGGCATGCCTTAGAGTCTAGAGCTCATTGTGCAAGGGTGGACTACGGTCCAGGGATAAGGCACCTATTTGGCGACAGATGGAGGGTATGAATTTGGTCTTTGGCGACAGTAGGAGGGTTTGACCAGCACGACGGTGCATCTTGTAGCGACAGTTGGTTGGAGACTCGGTTACCTATACAAACTAAGTACCAAGGGGTTGTTTAAATGATAACAATTGTAATAACAATCCTAAAACACATGTGACTTGTCTTCAAAGCTATGAATAGTATGTTACTTGTCATGTAAGCATGACTTTCTTGATTACTTGTTTTGTAATCATGATGAGCTTGATTCATGATATGAATTCTTCATTCTTGTTCTTGATAGCCGAATGCTATGATCCTTAGCTAGGATTACTCTAATGCTTGATATCTTTAGCTAGGATTCTTCTAATGCCTAAAAGCCTTAGCTAGGATCAATCTAATGCATGAAACCCTAGCTAGGTTCAATCTTGTTTAAATGGCATAAAACTTGACATAACAAATGGTTAGATTTAGTTACTACCTCACTAAGTACATTCTTGTACTTAGCACTCTCATTTGCATTCTTCCCAACTATAGGATAAAGGATTCAATCGTTGCTTGATCTTGAAGCCTGTTACCTTGAGCTAGAAGCAGCTCAACAAGCTTTGCCTAAGTATGGTTTCATACTTGTTTTGTATATCTCCTAGAATGGTGGCACTAGAATGTATATAGTTAGCTTGATCATGCATTTTGGTACCTGTATATAATGTCTTGATGGGCGTACTATGTTATGAACCTATTGTTATGTATGTAATGAACCTAAAGTTCTTGTAATGAATGGTAATTAATGCGCATATATGGATTTAATTATGGAATGATCAAATGTTAATCTAGTTTACCTTGATAACATTCGAATGCTTTGTTTGTGTACATGCCTTGCTCAATGTACATGTCTTGCTTGAAATGAAAGTTGTGTGTTTGATTGGTAAAAACCGAATGGTCTAATATGAGTATAGATGATTGCCGAATGGTTAGGTATAAAGAATGACTTGAATGGAAGCTAGTTACATGTAAATTGAATGATCAAGAACCATGTTAGCAATTTGGGTTAAGATGTACACGTATAAGTCTAAGAAACAAAGGAATGAAATGGAATCATGTTGCACTAGGGTTATTCGAATGAGTATAGGGATAAAATGAAGTTAATTGTTTTGATAAAGTAGTAACTTGAAATGTAAGTATGAAAGGAAAAAATTTATTGGCCTTTGTCGAATGCCTTTGATGTCTTGAAGTCTAAATATAAGGTTACTTGTTTGCTAAGTATGTATGATTGGTTCTTGTATTGCTTGTATTGCCTTGTTCATTGTATTGTCCTTGCTTGGTTAATGTAATGCTCCCGAGCTGGGTTGCTACTAGCCCGGGTATGGGTGTTACATATACTTGGTATTTAAGCGTGCCTAGTGCACCACATATCTTTCCTAGATACCTACAAGTTAAGAGTAATATTTGACAAATCTTTAGATAAATTCATTTACTCATAGTAGATGAAAATATTTTGTGGTCTCCTTAAGTTAATAATTTTGACTAATATGGATAAAAATATGGTAGACAACAGTGCTACTGAAATATGCCTGTAGCTATTAAATCTCTATGAGTTCTTTTTCTAAGTAAAGGAAAGAAAAGATATGGTCTATCTTAGGAGTAGTGTTAAAATCTCTAGTAATAAACTTAAGATATTTTTCCTGTTGTTGGGAAAAGTTTGAAAACCCCTCATAAATATTTGTATAATATTCTAAAACACTTATTATGAAAAATTAGGAAAAATGAAATTCCCTTGAATGAGAAAAAGTCACGAATGGCTACTGATGAGATATAAGGAGTTTCATAATTGTTTAAGATTATGCATACTAATCTTAATGATTAGTAACTTCTCAAAGCTTTGAAAATATATTCATGTGTAAACAATATTTGAGTTTGTTAAAATATAGTTTTATGTTTAAAACTCAGAGCAAACTTTACTCTAGTATGATTGAATATTTGTTTACATGTTGTCCAAGACACTTATTGATCTATTTCTGTCTTTAAAATGTTAGAAATGTGGGGGTGTCTTAAAATGATGATTAAATTTAGAGAGAAACCTAGTTGATCCGCTTATCAAAGGTTAAGTCAGAAGTTGGTTCTAGATTCGTCGAAGTGGATGGCCTAAAACCCATTGGTTGAGGAATTCATGGTGGATACCCAACTTAGTTATCTAAGTTCAATATGGTCAAACGAAACCATGGAAAGACTCATATTGTACATTTCTATCTACCTATCCCTATGACGAATAATGTACGTGCACAAGATGAGCTTTGTTGCTCTTAATAAATTCATAGCCTAGGCTTTGGATGGTCTTAGTGAGAAAGACTTGATGAATTTACCAATTTTGGATGAATATTTAATTTTAATAAGTTCATAACCCAATGTTGAGTGGATGGTCCTATTGCCAAAGACTAGGTGAACTTATCGTTAAAAATGATGAGTTCTATACTCTTAATGAATTCAATCTCAAGGGTTTGAGTAATCCTATTTGAGAAGGAAAAATTGAATTCACCAATAAAAAAGATTGAGTTTTTATTCTTATTGAATTCTTATCCTAGAGTTTGGGTAGTTCATTTAAAATGAACTTGAAGAATTCACCTATTTTATTATGAGGTTGAGTTTACAGAAAAACTCTTAATGATTTCAAAGCCCTAATTCGGGTGGTTTATGTTTAGATAGACCTTATGAAATTACCTACGTAAGTGAGAAGGATTTACCACCTTCTATGAAAGACGTTAGGCTATCTTCTTAATACACTTATTAGAATCCTGAGGTGTGGCTATATATATACAAACATATATGTATTAATATACTTTTTGGTTTATCGCGAACATAGTGTATGAATGAATTAAGTCGTGTGCCATGTGATTACCCCCATCTTTACAAGTTGAACATTCATTCACTTGTCAAAGAGAAGGATCTCTCATCGTCGCTATGTATTAGTTCCAGATACATTCACTAGAACTTAAGCGACTAATTTCGCTATTGCTCTTCTCATGGTTTTTCTCTGCAAAATTCTTTTATCTGTGCATTTGTGGGGAAATGTTAGAAATGATGGTGGATAAAATTCAAAAGGCTTTTTCACTTAATTACTGCATATTGAAGATGATAGTTAATTGATTTAAATCATTCATTTTACTACACATTTAATCTACCAGTTCCATGGTTTAATCATCCATTTAATGCATATTTAATATGACTGTTACATAATTTAAATCATACTTAATATGATAGTTACAAACAAATTAATTTATTTGTCATTATTATTATGAGTGATTTGACGATTTCACCCCAGTTTTTGGCCTATAAATAGAAGGCTTGTGATTCACTTTTAATGTACCTCAAAAACACCCTCATGTGTTTCAGGGTATCGAGAAGAGTGGGGCAATACCACTTTGTCCAACTTCAAAATTTGTGTTGTAAACACTAATTTTATCTGGTTCTGTTGACCCGAGTTTTATTTTATTATTATTGTTATTATTATTATGGGCTGATAAAAAATAGATCTGAAATAATATGAAAACCTATCTAATTAAAACAGTCCAAGTCCAATACAATCCAATGATGTTACATATGGCCCGTTTCACCATATATTAATAATAAAACACCCTTATATAATATGCTATCTGATCTTTGCACAACTACAATGGAGGCGTTGGGACAAGCCAAATCCAACAATCTAGATCGATACCAGGCGCCCCCTCAGATACCAGGTGAAACCCACGCTCGCCCATCCAGCTCTCCACGCGTGCGTGTAGTACACGTCTGAGACCCCTCAGCTGCCATGCACCACGTGTTGTCATCTGGTGCCACCACGTCATCACTTAGAGGTAATCTGGATCGTCAATTTCAGGTGAGATCTCAGCCTTTGGATCAGATATGATGGCCGTCATGTTCCCAAATCAATGACCCCCTTTGATGCCGGAGAACGTGCTGCCACTGTACGATCACCGTCTCTCTCTCAACCACCATTACATGCAAAAATGGAGAAACATTAAATGGCATCATCATCAACAGTAGGTTAGGGAAATTAATCTAATAAAAAAGGGTAAATAGATTTGATATATATGTAAAAGTACAATCAGTTGTAATCACTTTTCAAATCAATAAAAAAACAAATATTTTCCAACGGTGTTTTTTTTCTAGTCTTGCATGCATATCATGAGCTAAAAAAAGGGCTAGTAAATGGGATAAGAGGAAAGGAAAAGTCATAACTTTCTCTGGTTTGTTGTCGTTGTTGCCTCTAGTGGTCGAGGGTGGTGCGCCGATGAACGACATGGGTCCATAGCTTTTTTTTTTTCTTTTCGAAAGCTTTCTATTTACTATAAAACAAAAGGGGGTTCGATTTAAAAAATGGTTGGATCTGGTTTTAAATAAAAAGAGGATTTTATATGGTTTTGGGAAGTCACCGACGCTAACAAACAACGATCAGTGACAGCTTACAAAGGTTGGCATGGCCATGACTCGCCGGATTCTAGGTTCAAACCCAGAAACAGCTGAACACGCAGTGGTGTTCATCCTCTATCAGAGAGGATTGAGAGTATTTTTTTTGGAAAATCAAAAAAATGGGAAAGAGCTCAATTTTTGGGTGAAGGGTATTATTTATAGCCTTTAATTTTTTAAAAATGGTCTAATACCTGCTTAAGTTTGGAGTTTTCACTCACGGTCCTTTCGCCTTTCAAAATCTGGTTTGTGGTCCTTGAATGTTTTTAGGGTTTTTAATTTCTTCCTTAAATTAAACTTAATACAATTTTGGTCGGTAAATCCCCTTTTTGGTCCCCCAAACTTTTAATTTACTTTTAATTTCGTCCATTTGAATGGTGTATTCACCATTTTAGCCCCTTATCTCTCATGCATGTTTAAATTCCAATATCGTTCTTATGTTTTTCTAATTTCAGCCACTTTTTGCTTACATGTGTTTATATGTTCATTTGATCGATATTCCACTTTAATTTTCGTTTTATATTAGTATCGTTTTATATATGTTGTGCATGACATAATTATTTATCTTGCTCTTTTAATTTCCACGCATTTGTTCCACATATATGTATTTATATAATATATAACTATATACATCATATTGTGTTAAGTTATTGTATATGTATACGGTTTTTATATATATTAGTATATGGGTAATAATATATATTATATTATTTGAACTCTTATATATATTACATACTATTTTTTTGGTATATTATCGTATATGTAATATGTATATATTATGTGATTTGTATTATATTATATATGCTATTATGTATATACTATAGCTTTTATTATTATATATGGTATGCATATAATATGTATATTTATGTTCTTTATAGTGGTATATGTATTATTATTTATATTATATGATATATGTATGTTACGTGTGTGTGTATAGTACGTGTTTTAAATTTCATGTTTTTACTCAATATCTTGTACCTAACTTTTGTCATGTCAATTTTGTTCATACATATGTCATTACGATGGATATCGGAATATAAACTGTTAATGTGACGCTTCTTTTTTCGAGGATAAATGTGGCTAGTATCTAAGAAGTAGGTGGTGGACTTTCGTGTCGCAACCTTTTTTCCCAGCTCGACGTTTTAAAAACAAAAACAACGGAGTTGCCATAAATATTTTTTCGAGGTGTGATTGGGTCAGCTAAAAACATGTCATTTTAATAAAAACAACTTGTTTTTATTAAAACAACAATTTTGGTCTGCGAACAACAAAATTCGGCTCGGGAGTCGGTTACGCATGGGGAAGGGTTAGCACCCCCACAACACCCAAAAACTGGTACCTAGATTCACAAACAAAAGTTTGGTTTTAAAGAAGTTCCCAAGTTGTCCTCATTGTCCCCTACTAAGGGTAGCAAGGCCTTGATTCTCACCCATTATAAGCTTCAAACGAATCAAGTTCAACTCAGGGGGACCTATTCTCCTATGTCCATAAGAAGGATCAACATCCTCATGAAGACATAAGGTATATGAGCTCCAAAGGTACTTGCTAGGCCAATGCGGAGAATCAATATTCCCACGGGAGCAATAGTGTTTTCCCCTAACTTAAACGATCGGGACGAAGCTTGGGTATAGAGCTTATAATCAAGCTTTAAATGCGTAAAATGAGATCATATTCATAAATGAACAATTAAGTTAAATTTTACATGAACTTCACAAATTTCGACTTTAAAACAAAATGTAATCTGCTTGTGGCTTGACTCTTTTTTTGTAAAAGCAAAAAGTTGTCCCCAGCGGAGTTGCCAAGCTGTCACAACCCTTTTTCCGGGCTAGACGTTTTAAATTTTAAAAACAACTGAGGTGCCACCAATATTTTTTCGAGGTGTGATTGGGTTACTTAAAAACAAATTGTTTTATGAAAACAACAATTTTGGGAGTACCTAGCCGATTACGCGTGGGGAAGGGTTAGCACCCCCATAGCGTCCAAAAATTAGTACCTAGCCGATTACAAAATATTTTAATGGCAGAATTTGCAAGTTCTTATAAAATTTAACTTATTATCTATTAATGAATATAATTCCATTTTAACGGCCACGCCATTCGGAGAATAAACTCTAATCACCGCCAATATCTCTGGTGCTAACCCGTTACCTAAAGGGGTTCAAGTATAATTAAGTGTCAATTATTAGTTTTACATTTAAGAGAATATTACTTAAAAAGATTGAAATTAAAGGCTCTAAACTAATTAAAGCTTAAATTAAAGGACCTAATCCTAGGGTTTCACCTGACCTAAAGATTTAATCAAAAGATGACATTAGGAAAAAATCAATTAAATTATGTTAACAAGATAACATAAGAGCGTGAAAATATTAAATAAATTAAAAACAAAGTAAAATCCATTTAAATAAATTAAAAACAAAGTAAGTACACGAACATTAAAGGAAAAAAGGGGTAGGATTCACAACTTTTAAAAAGTGCATCATTTTCTATATCGGGTCAACACTTTGATATACGAGCTAGATTTTAAAAGAAAGTACAAATTGAAAAAAAAAAGAAATTAAGAAAAAAATTATGTTTAAGGGAATTTAATAAAAAAGAATTCGAATTAAAAAACAAAAAAATAAATTAAAAATAAAGTAAAATCAATAGGGCAAATTTATGAAAAATGGTAACCATTTTGAAACAATTGAAAAACTAGTGATCACATAGAAAAATAAAAAGGGGCGGAGGGATTTAATAAGGGTAACAAGCCCAATTTATTTTAAAACATGTGGGCATAAAACTTAACTTCACAAACACTTCATTATTTTTTCCTTTTTAAAAATTTTGGATCAAACACCCCTTTCTAAACTCTCTCAAGTGCTCATATGGGTTCTTCATGGATTGTAGAACCGGTGAATTCCCGTCGGGCCGGCCACCCTCCACCAGCGTCGGCAACTGTCTACCGGTGGTGGGAAATTAAAAAAATTATTTTCTTATTTCTTTTCAAAGCCCGAACTTGAATCTCCCTTTAAGATTGTTTTGAAAATACCTAAATCCTCAAAAAAATATTCGAATCTCAGATTTTGAAAATAATTTTCCAAAATTCGGCGACGGCGACTCAAGAAGGTAAGAATTTTACCCCTTTTTCTTTGTTGTATTCGAAATAAGCAGAAAATAAAAATAGTAAAGATTACCTTGAAAAATATGCTTCTAACTTGTATTTCTAGAAAAAATCGTTTTCAATTGGTAATGAAAATTCAGTGTTCTTTTACAAAGGATTTGAACCATTTATATAGGGTTTTACATTACCTAATTAAAAGAAATAAATCCCACAACTCATAGTTGATTCTCTTGTCATGCTTGATTGGTTGTGCTTGGTTCTGATTCCCTTCATTTTTTCCATATATGATCTGATTTTGAGATTACATTCCGATTTTTAATTTTTGGATTTGATTGTCTTTGACCAATTTTCCTTTGCTTTTTCATGTTTGGCAAATGGTGAGGAAACAATATTGTGCAGTGAGGGGCAGATGCACACCGACAAGTGAGCAGTGGTGCAGTGTCCAATGATGGATGCAGGACTGGTGTCGTGCGGCGGCTGGCAGTAGCTTGGTGCCGCGTATAAATGAGCCAAACAGCCTAGGTATGCTGCGTGTGGCAGCTGGCGAACACGAATCATGGCTGCGAAGGTGGTGCGGCCATTAGCACTGTCTGACGACCTCAGAGTGACCCAGCATCGTGGTTGATGGCGCGGGTTTGCCGTCTTGGCGAGGGAGGAGCTGGGTGCTGCGGGAACGTGGTCCCCACGCACACAATGGGTGGTTGGTCTTCTCTATAGATGCAATCTTGACCTGTAACACCCTAAACTTGGCCTAGGAAGGTTACTACTATCTAAGATATAGACTAATTGAATTCCGTGCTAATCAAATTAAAGAAGAAAGAACATTAGCTATCTTTTAGATCAAATAAGTGAAATTAGAACCAAATTGAATTGAAATTAAAACTAGAAGGCTTAAATGGAAGGATGGAATTGTGAACATGCAAAGCTCTAGAGTTTGCATGTAAATTTAACTAAAATTAAGGCCTAGACACATGTTCTCATTTGATGACAACATGTGCCTTGTGAGTCATGACTCACGGCAACAAGGTGGGTAAAGATGAACAAAAATTGTGTCATCTCCTTCATCCCATAGCCGAATGTTTGAGAGAGAAAGGGTGGAGAGAAAGCTTCATAGATCATCTTCAATTCATGTTTCTTGATTGAGCTTTGATCAAATTAGCTTGGAGAAGGTAATATGCTTAATTCCTACATGTTATAGAATGCTTGAATCTTGAATTTGTGATGTTCTTGTTGCCTAGTTTGAATAGAATGATGGTTATGCATGTTATAGTGATGTTAGCTTCTAATGGTGCTTGAAATTGGGAGTGTTAGTAGCCAAATTGCTAAGGAGAATGTGCATGATTGCTGGAAATTGAGAATAGGGACTGTTTTGCTAGTTGAAAATATGTAAACATGCTAATTGTATATAATGCCCTGTTTTGATCATGTTGTTAGATGAATTGAGACTTGAATAGAGTAAATAGCTTGCTGGAAAATGAATGTATATAATTGGATTAGTTAAAACCAGGTAATGGACTGCTCAAATGGTGAATTAGAAGTATGTTGTTGATTAAATGAATCAAATTGAACATGTCATTATAATGCCCTATTTTAAGCACATTGCTAGGTGAATTAGACTGATCTAGACATGTGAGAACATGAAAATAAGTTTAATTACAATGTTAGAATCATGTTTAGATCAGTTATGCAGCTAGAAACTCAACCTAGTGTAATCTGCCCAGAATACTATGTTTTGGGAAGTAACTTTGAAAAATCGCCATAAATTGTATAAATGGAATTTAAGGCTGAAATTTATATGGATAGTGCCTTAACATGTCTAAATTCATTAGGAGAAAACAGAACTGAATTCTGGATTGTAGAATGAATTGTAGAAAAAAACACTAGGGACATTGCAAACTGTCCAGTGTTGTAAATTCCCCTCTTTTTAAGTTAAAAACTGTATTAATTGGCAAAGAAATAAAATGCAAGGACTATATGGTTAGAAACAAAATTAAGTTATCTTTCCAATGGTGTAAACCAATTGAAATTCTGACGTACGAAATGAAAGTTATGCATGTTTAAGTGAGCAGAGTACATGCTGCCTAGTAGCAACAGTTCAGGTAATTGTACACAGTATTGTGACAGTTTTGAAAACTGTTTTGTAAACAGTTTTACGATAGTGGTTACTGCCCTGTTTTACATGAATTAAAGTATAGACAAGTGTAGTTATGTGTAGTAAACAATATATATGAACATGCTGCCAGATTTGTATATGTTGTGTACTAGTAATATTGCATTGGTTGAATGATTATGTGAACTTGTTTTAATATGTATTTACTTGTGTAATGTGTTAGAACCAGGAGTGAACTTGGTGGAAGAGGAAAGGGTGGAACATCCTAAAGCTAAGAATAAAGGAGTGTAGTTATTTCTAGGGTTAGGACTAGGTCCTAACTAATGCATGCATGTCTACATTATTGTAATGTTTAAATGAACCTAATATGGATTTGGCCTAATAAGGGAAGCATGACTAAAGTAATGCATGAAATTTGATCACATCCTTGAATTCATGTATAATTCGATTGCTAAGCATGTTTAGGTGGTAACATTGGTGCTTTTATGTGTGATATGGCATGTTCTCGAATGCTTAAAGAAATTGCTTGAAATGTTATCCCAAATTGATGAAATGAACATATGAGAATTACATGATATGAGAGCTATGGCTCAATTGGCCTAAGGGCCTAGTATATAATGAACTTGCTGAATAATTGACATGATCTTGAACTTGAAATACTTGTATAAATGGCTAAAATCAAACAACCTTGGTAGCTAGTTGGATTAGGTAGAAAGGGCATGCCTTAGAGTCTAGAGCTCATTGTGTCAGGGTGGACTACGGTCTAGGGCTAAGACCCCTATTTAGCGGCAGACGAAGGGTACATATGTGGTCTTTGGCAATAGTAGGAGGGTTGACCAGCACTACGGTGCGTCATGTGGCGACAGTTGGTTGGAGACTCAATTACCTATACAAACTAAGTACCAAAGGGGTTGTTTAAATGATAACAAATGAAATATCAATCCTATAATACATGCTACTTGTCTTGAAAGTTATATAATGAATGTTATTTGACGTGAAAGCCATGAACTGTATGTTACTTGTCATGGAAGCATGAAATGCTTGAGACTTGATATGAGATGTATTGTTGATTGACATGTAAACCATGCAATGTTCTATATTTGGTATGTCAACTTGATTTACTTGGTAAATGTATACCATTTGAATGATTAGATAACATATTTCTTCGTATTGCTTGCTTTGTTACTCTAATAAGATATAATTCATGCCCATTGCTTGCTAGATCGTTCAGATGATATACATGCTTGGTGATTGTGATTCTTGATTGACTTGAAATGCTTATAAATTTTAGTTAGGTAGACTTTATAAATGGCTAAATAACATGATAAATGGTTAGAACTAGATACTACCTCACTAAGTACATATTTTGTACTTATCACTCTTGTTTTCATTCTTCCCAACTATAGGATAAGAGATTCGATTGTTGCTTGATCTTGAAGCCTAATTTCTTGAGCTCGAAGCAAGACACAAGCATAGCTAAAGTATGGTTCGTACTTGTTTTTTATTCCCCTAGTTGGTGGCACTTAGATTGTATCTAGTGAACTAGTGCATGCATTTTGAATACTTAAATATTTGTATATATGTGTTCTTGAATGGGCCTACTATGTTATGAACTTGGTTGACAATGTGAAACAAGTTGTATTGAACTCAAATTTCATGTAATGTATAAGTAGTTGCTGCGCATATATGAATATACATATGGAATGTTCAAGTGATTGATCTATCTTATATTGTTATTCGAATGCCTTGTGAAATGAGATAGTCTTGCGTGAATAAACCATGTTGTAGGTGTTGTTATGTGTTTGTATGGTGAATATCGAATAGTATAGTTGTTTGGAAACAAGTTACATGCAATTGTATGTTCAACAATCATGTTTAGTAAATTTAGGTATGAGATGTTATATGTATCAATCTAAGGAACAATGAAATGAAATGTAAGCATGTTTGTATACTTAGGCCATTCGAGTGATAGTGGTATAATGTAGTTAATAGAATTGTTAAAGTAGTAACCTATAATGACTTGTAAACAAAATATGAGATTTCTTGCTTGATAAGTTAAGTATGCTTGGTTGCTTGCTAGTTAAGTAACTCATCTAACAGGGATGAGGTAATAAATTCTTGCCTTTTTATTGTTCTTTCTTGTAATGTTCTTGCTTGGTAACGCTCTCGAGCCAGTTTGCTACTAACCCGGGGTAGGGGCTGTTACATGAATGTTGGATCTGGCTTAGATCCAACGGTTAAAAGTTGACTGTGCATGAGATAAAAAAGAGTGGGTGAAAATCTAGTGATAACAACTGCCCCTCTTTGCTTATTCTGGTGAAATAGGGATCATGCAAAGAACAAAACAAGGTTCTATTCTCCTTATGCCTGGATAGATAGGCGGGCTCCATTCTCCTTATGCCCAAATGGATTGGCGGGTTCCATTCTCCTCATGCATGAACGAATAGGCAGTTTGCTAAAAAGCATGGTTTTATTCTCGTTATGCTCGAATAGATAGGCAGTTTGCTAAAAAGTAGGGTTCCATTCACCTTATGTCTGAACAGATTGGCGGGTTCTATTCTCCATATGCCTGAATGAATAGGCGAGTTCTATTCTTCACATTCATGAACGGATAGGCGGGTTCCATTCTCCTCATGCCTAAACGGATAGGCGAGTTCTATTCTCCTCATGCCATAACAGATAAGCGGTTTTTCTTTTGTTGGGAAAGTTTTCGTATATCTGTCAAAAGTCAACAAATGTTATGATTATGGTGAACATGTCCTTAAGGATGCCTAGCACATGAATGCATGTCTATTTTTTATGTTTTTCGTTTTTACTTAAGATTTCCATTTCTGCTTCATCTGATATTTGCACATTTGCTCACTCAATCTAGACGAGCATCCATCTTTACTGAATCCGTTTTGCCATTCTCATTCTTTGTACCTATTTGCTTCATAGAAAACATCTGGCCTTCGTACGCAAATGTTTCATATTTCTAAAAACCTACTATCACTGTAATTGATACATCAATATTGAGCGAAAGGCCTCCTTAAGTGGCTCTACAAACTCCAATATACTATTAAGGCAATGTCAAGCCCTTGTAATGTTCCTTGTGAATCTTCAAATTGTTCGTAAGGGGAATCTCATCCATATATGTCTTCCAATGATATCGACGCTTTAATCTCTTCCTCTCGCACTTATCAAAGTCAGGGACCCTAACCCCTTGGTCAACATAAATTGCCCCAATTGGTGGCAGAGTTTTCCCACTGGGTGTAACTCAATTGGAATTAAACCAAGAATCTACTTTTCTTGGTGAAATCTTTGTTCTTTTTTTCTGTGGATCACTCCAGACTTCACATACTGGGTTTTTACTCTAGAGTTCATTTCCTTTTCTGCCAGATACCTCGTTTGAAGGATTTCGTACATGTTTTTCTCTTGTTTCAAATTTTCTTTCGTGTTTCAGCCTTCATTTCTTTCTTTTTCTTCATTTTTCCCTTTTTTTTCTTTTTTTGTCCTTTTCCTTTTTAAATTTAGGGCATTCAGCTTGATCTGATGTGTTTTTTCTTGCTTGTAAATAGCCTTTCATCATCTTTTCCCCCTAGTGTGGAGAGTGATCCTTTGTTAAATTTCAATCACAAGAAAAATACAAAGGCTCAAAGGGGGCAATAGTGGATATTTTTTATTTTCTTGTTCGTGAAGGGAAATGAAGGAATACCAAATGTCATCTCATACACAAATATCGTCGAAGAGAAGCGGTCTTCACTTGGTAGATGTTTTAGAGTTATCACTTCATTCAAAGACCTTAACAACAATGTCTGAGACAAAAATTCACTAAAAACTATATATGGGATCTCCCCATTAATTCTAAACACTCTTTATTACCCCCTCTATCTCGAGATTAGTTTCTCATTGGGTGTCGACGTTCCTTATTACAAAATATTCTGAATTATATCACAAGTACATCTCAGCTCGAGCACCCAACTCTTTATCTCTTCAATTAGCCATAAGAGTCTCGGCCCCATCTTCCCAATTGGCCTAACACATTGGTGCAGAGCTGCAGCTTCTTTGGTCAAAATCATCACATGCCTGGCTACATCCTGGACTTGGGTCATGACACTCTTGTCAAACTTGTCTTGCTCCTGGAAACTCATGGCATTGTCCCCAAAACAAGTAAACCAATAGTCATAGCCCCCTTCATTAATGTCTTCGAGGACCAAGATCTTTGTCATGTATAATTGAACGATGTGCTCTATGTACCCACTGGTTGACCTCGGACTAGTGACGTACACTCCCATTATCTTCCTCTTTCTGAAGGAGTCTTCTATCTATTGCGAAAAACTATTTTCTACTTGAGCAACGTGATTTAAACTCGACCCCTTCTAGATATGATAAGCATGCAAAACAAGATAAAAAAAGAACGCCCAAAAACGTCCAAATAATTTCATTTTAGGAATAATAACTGGGAAGCACATTCCAATATTTCTGGACACGCTCTTCCTCGGACTATTCTTACAAAAAAAAAATCTTGACCAAATTCTACTTCTATGGTTTTCCACATGGCTCTAACGGGGTGGGCTCCTAGATTCACAAACAAAAGTTTGGTTCCAAAATGGTTCCCGATCTGTCCTTGCTATCCCCTATTAAGGGTAGCAAGGTCCTTGATTTTCACCCATTATAGGCTTCAAACGAATCAAGTTCAATTAAGGGGGACCTGTTTTCCTATGTCCATATGAAGGATCAGCATCCTCACGAAGACATAGGGCATATGATCTCCGAAGGTACTTTCTAGGCCCCTACAGAGAATCAATATTCCCACAGGAGCAATAGCATTTTCCCCTCACTTAAACGATCGAGACAAAGCTTGGGTATAGAGCTTATATTCAAACTTTAAATGCTTAAAAAGAGATCATATTCATAAATGGATAATTAAGTTAAATTTTACATGAACTTCACAAATTTCGACATTAAAACAAAGTGTAATCGGCTTGTTGCTTGACTCTTTTTTTGTAAAAACCAAAAGTTGTCCCCAACGGAGTCACCAAGCTATCGCAACCCTTTTTTTAGGCTTGATATTTTAAAAACAAAAACAACGGAGTCACCACCAATCTTTTTTTGAGGTGTGATTGGGTCACCTAAAAATAGATCATTTTAATAAAAACAAATTGTTTTATTAAAACAATAATTTTGGTCTGTGAAAAATAAAAATGGGTTCAGGAGTCGGTTATGCATGGGGAAGGGTTAGCTTATTACAAAACATTTAATGTCAAAATTTGCAAGTTCGTACAAAATTTAACTTATTGTCCATTGTTGCGCGTGTAGGTGTACTATAATTGATACGCAATTTGTGCAAGTATACCATCGAACAAGTAATAAAGTGATGAGTGAGTATCGTCTCCACAGAGATTGGAGGCCGAACTAGTTTAGTCAAAACACAAAACTAAGACAGTAAACAAATGTTGTAGCAAAAACAAA
Organism: Hibiscus mutabilis; assembly: GCA_019671005.1. Taxonomy (NCBI): domain Eukaryota; kingdom Viridiplantae; phylum Streptophyta; class Magnoliopsida; order Malvales; family Malvaceae; genus Hibiscus; species Hibiscus mutabilis. The sequence goes on from CM033721.1 coordinate 40,129,838, forward strand.
CAATTGCAGAAATGTTATGGCGAAAAGAAACAGGTTTATAAATGTTGTGGCAAACAACTATAATGTAAACTGAGATGAAATGAGGTCACTTCTACCACTCACGTAAACGAAACTCTATATGGGAATGATTGGCTGGACCTGCCGTGGACACCTATACCTAAGCCTAATGAATGTCTAAGACTAACTTGCTTCCTTCATTCTCGACAGAGTTTACTAAGGTGCTTCTAAAACTATCTCTAGCGAGAAACCTGGTAGAAAGGAATATTAGAGTAATACCTCTCGGTGTAAACCCTTAACATGCAACTACCGATTAAAGCTCTACTCCTTTTAGTCGTTGAAACTCTATCCTTATCTATAAGAAGAGTAAGGGCTTTTCCTCTCAGCATCAAACGCATTGTCCACTTTAGTCTTAGCCTAACTCTCTCAAATATTAAGCTAACCAAAACCTAAGCAACGGCTAACTCTAGTAAGCTCTTACAAGTTTAGTGCAATAACGAACAATGAACAAAGCATGAAATGAACAAGAAAACAATCAAACATTCATAAGAACTTAAAACATAATCATCCAAAACAAGCCCAAGCCACTTAAAATCAGTTCATGGCTGGGCAAATATCATCCATTATTATTTGTTTAACACAATCCATTTAAAGAAATAAAATGAAATAGCGATCAACTAAGAGAAGGACAAACTCCTGAGCTGCGATGGATTGTCGTGCACTGAATTAAGCCCGTTGCTTCTCTCAAAGTCTAGCGAGAGCACTCCTTGGAGCTTCAAAAATGGAGGATGCTTTGATGGAGGAAGAAGAAGATGGAAAGCAGCCACCTTTTCCTTCTCGTTCTTAGCTCACTCGTAGCTTTTTCCAGCCCTCTCTTAAATGGGAGTATCTTGTCCTTTATATAATGGAGGCTCGTAGGGTTTTGTGCCCTTAATTCCAAAGAAATATTCCCTTCACATGTGGGAATAAAGCAGGATGGCAGGTACACGTGTAGGGCCACAATCAATATCTTTAGTTTGTTGTCCTCTAGTGTGCCAAATAATGCTATCCAAAATGCTATGGCATTTTTCAGTGCATCGCTCCTCATTTCCCTGCATATCACCAAACCAACCAAAACCTTTCCAAGCAGCACCATTTTTACAAATAAACAAAAAAAATAGAACCATCAACACCAAATGCAACTACATGAACTGAATGCATCTATATGCCATGATATGAAAAGAAAAGGACTTGATTTCATACAATAACATAAGTAAAGTGGCATGGAATGTTAAAATTTTGCAAGGTTAACACACCCTCAAACTTAAGCTATTGCTTGTCCTCAAGCAATGAACAGAAACGAACAAAGGAATGCTATAGCATTAGATCAGCTCAAGACAAGGCTATGGCAAGATTTTAGTCCTCAGAAAATAAAGGCTTCAACATACTAGACAGCTGTGAGATTTTAAGAACTTCTCCTTAGGTCGAGATCCTCTGAGTGTGTGTATGTAACTACATCCTCCCTACGCTTAACACAGTTAGAAGATCATTGGTTAGGTTCTCAAGCTTGCCCTAGCTTTTCTTACTTAGTTTAAGCACAAGATACTCCCATTTTTAGCTTCATTCTTCTTTTTCTTTTCTTTTTCTTTTTCTTTGAACACTACTACGAGGGGATTCAACTCATCACAACTGCCTTCCTAGTACTTGAAAATGAAGTGGAGCAAACACCCCATTCCCTAGCCTATTGAGCAAAGTCATCCCGTGACTACTTTCTTTCACTCATATGTTGTTGCTACCATTTATTTAAACGCATTATCCAGGCAAACAACACAAAGAGGAGTGTCCCTTTACAGGTATGCTGAAGCATTTATTTGCAACCAACACATACAATAAACAAAAGGGAGTTCAAATAAGCCTTTCATGCTTTAATTTATCATTCAAGTTCATCTTGCTTATTTAAACTAAAGCATACGAGAGTTCTTTCACCAAAAATTATCTAACCAATTTAAACATAGAGAGCATGCCATCATGTAAAACTCACGTCATGAAGTATCAAGACCTAAAAGCCGTTCTACCAATCTCAGTAGTCACATGTATTCAATCAATTTACAGCCATAGAATTCAAATAATCATCATTGGACATCATCAACTTATTCATAAAATTTTCTTTAAACTAGCATTCAAATGACTAACTATGAACACAACCATAAAATTCAAATAATCATCATCAGACAATGCTCACCACGGCCATAGAACTAACATGTATTCAATCAATTTACAACAAAATTCTGTTCATAACTGCGAATGCAAAGGACTAACTATGAACACTGCCTCCCCCAAACTTGAAGAAATCATTATCCTCAATGCATGAAAATAAACTAAATGCAAATGCAAGTTACCTCTTTAAAAGCTATTTTGGTGTTTTGGGTTTGACTCCTTGGTGCTTGATTTTCTTCTTCTTTTTTAGGGCTGAGATGGGCTCATCGGGCACATCTTGATGGCTTGGTTGGTCAACTGGTTCCTCCTGGGCTAACAGGATCTCATCATCATCATCTTCATTTGGGGTATTCCATACACGACCCGTCGTGCGTTTTAAATGACTCATTGTCTTTGTTGCAGCATCAGCAGTCGGGGCAGGTGTAAGCACAGGAGAGTTGTCAGCCATCTCCTCTTCCTCACTGTCAATATCGACAGGGTCATCGAGGGGAGGTTTCGGTGGTGGTTGTGGGGTATTCATTGGAGTTTTTCCTTTTGTTGGCCTTGTTGTCCAAGGGCTTTGTCTAATGGTAGCAGTGTTTGTTGTTGCTGGAGGAGGTGGCACAGTTGGGGATGGGTCTCATTGCGGAACTGGTAGTGGGCGTTGTGGTGCAGTTGGCTTTAAAGTTGGTGGAGCTTGCGGGGCTGGCTGGTCCTTCTTGGGTATTAGCAAGTTGTCAGGGAAAGGTGGGAAGTTGATTTCTATATAGGGTAGCAGTTCCTTGAAGTAAGAATTAATGGCCTCGTCCTTAACCTTGACATGCTTGAAATAAGTTGCCAAGATGCCCTAACCCGTTTAACATCCATTTATGAATATAATTCCATTTTAATGGCCCCACTATCTGGAGAGTAAACTCTAATCACCGCCAATATCTCTAGCCCTAACCCGTTACCTCCTTTTGGTAGGACACTACATTAATTATATTCTACTTTTTAAGCAAACAATTAAAGAAGAATTGGTGTATTGAAGCTTTTATTATTTTATGTTAGTTATTAAACCTAATTAAGAGAGTCTAAAATGGATTTTACCTAATGGGGTTCAAGTATAATTAAGTGTCAATTATTAGTTTTACGTTTATGAGAAGATTATTTTAAAGAGATTGAAATTAAAGGCTCTAAACTAATTAAAGCTTAAATTAAATGACCTAATCCTAGGGGCTTTCACCTAATCTAAAGATTTAATGAAAATATGACATTAGGGAAAAAATCAATTAAATTATGTTAACAAGATAATATAACAGCGTGAAAATATTAAATAAATGCAAGTAAGTACACAGACATTAAAGGAAAAAAAGGGTAAGATTCGCAACTTTTGAAAAGTGTATCATTCCCTAAGTCAGGTCAACACTGATATACGAGCCAATTTTTAAAAGAAAGTACGAATTCAAAGATAAAAAAGGAAAAATAAATAAATTAATAAAATATATTTTTTATGTTAAATGGAATTTAATAAAAAGAATTCAAAATAAAAAAAAATTAAATTAAAAACAAAGTAAAATCAATGGGGCAAATTTATGAAAACTAATGACCATTTTGAAACAATTGAAAAACTGGTGATCCACGGAGCAAAAGAAAAAGGGGCGGAGGGATTTAATGAGGGTAATAACCCCAATTTATTTGAAAACATATGGGTATAAAACCCAACTTCACAGACACATCTTTATTTTTTACTTTTTAATTTTTTTTTTGATCAAACACCCCGTTACAAAATTCTCTCAAGTGTTCATCCAGGTTTGTAACACCCCTAACCCGGTTTAGGAGTAAAATAATCTAGGAAGTGTTACAGAACAAGCACAAACAAACAACAGAGATGGACATTCAAAGCATACTAGTGAAGATAAGGATCATTCTCGACAAACTTCAGAGTAAAATTTTTCTTTCCTTCAATTGATACCAACAACTGAACTTAATTTATAACCTTTGTTTAGAACTATAGGTTGGATTCAAGTGACTAAGATCATACTCATTATCATACTATACAATTACCGAATTATGACTTAAGTGTAAAACCAAGGTAAGAACCTAGTTCATTTACAAGTTCGAATTAGGCATGATAAGGATGACTTGATACATATGTGCACCAGCAATCTTTCCAAGTTCATGATAAACAATTGAAGCATGTATTTTAAATTCAATGAAGAGCCATAGACCACATCTTTAATCATAATGCTACTCAAACCAAACATATCAAGGATTTTATAAACTTGAACATGAAAACAACCATCTCAAGGTCATGACAATCATTTAAACACATATAATAAACTCATTCGAACCACATAGCTACTTCAAACCAACATATAAAGCCTTAACACTTTGGTTAACAATCATTCAAACCAAATATTAGCTACTTAGGCATGATCAAGTATTTAGTGAGGCCATTTACAATTATTACAGACTAGTACCAAATTTTCAAAAGATCAAATATTAAAACTTAATCTTAGCCTAATATTCAAACCATTCGATTTCTATTCCAATCTCCTTCGCATATCAATATCTTGTGTACGTTCCAAATAATACCACAAATTAATTTAAATAGCTAACAGACTAAGCATTCAAGCTACACTAACTTGTCTGATTTTAACACATGACATAAGATACATATTTCTAAAAGTGGAAATTTAATTTAAATTAGGGAATTGTGATATCCCTAAACTGAGCCTATAAGTTGTTACCACAATTTAAACTTATTAGCTCGTTAAATTATATCCTAATGAAATGAAAGAAGGGAGTTAATTATGAGAAGTAAAAAAGAAGAACACTAAATTAAAGTGACTAAAATGAATGACTTGTTAAACTTAGTGTTTGCATGTTAAAGGAAAATTAGGTGGGATTTCAACACATGTTTAATAGATAATAAAACAAAGATGGGAAGATGGATAGTCATTTTCTTCCTTCCTTCATCTTCTTCATCAGCTGAACCCTTGAGAGAGAAAGAGAGAGCTTGAATTGCCATAGATCTTGGAAGCTTTGGAATCTAGCTAATTTAATTCCTTAAACCGTTGGTTAACCAGCTTGAACAAGAAGGTATTTACACCTTTTCCTTTCTTCTAAATCAAGCTCGGTTTTGAATTGATGTTTGTGGACCTTTATGTTTCGGTAGTAAGAATGATTTGGTGAGACTAAATTCATGCTTTGAATTCTTGGATGTGTTTGAATGAGATGTAAATTCATTAAATTGTCATCAATTGATAGTGGTTAGGATAAAATAGATTTGTTTTAGACTCCAATCTAAGGGGGAAATACTGCTCGACTTGTTTATGCAATTAGATTGTTTTGAATAAACAGATTGTTCATATACGAGGGCTGCTACGTTCTATATACTTGTGTATGTAATTGGATGGTGTAAGTAATGTTTAAAAAACTGTTTTGGTTTGATAAAAGCACTAAAGGACTGATTTACATGCAATTAGAAACTGATTTGTTGTTAATTATACTAATGGGACTTTTGAATATGAATTTGTATATACAAGCAATGGAAATCGCTTTTGTTCGAATGTGAGTCTAAATAGACTGTGTGTACATGCGTTTATATATATATATATATATATATATATATAGCTGAACCTATTTTAGCATAAACATAAGTCTCAAGGGCTGTTTTGCTAAGTATGAAATCGAATGTAAATTCATTAGGACTGTTTTGCATAAATAAGAATATTCATGGATTGTTTTGAATACTTTGAAACTAAGTAGGCTGTTTATAAATTTTGGGACTAAAGGGGGACTATTTTGATGAAATGAAAGGCTGATTTGATTAAATTAAGAATAGGACACTGTTCTGTAAATGTGTGTATACATAGGGACTGTTATGAGCAACATTGTTGTATGTTAATGAACATAAAACTATTCTAAGTAATGTAAAGTTAAATTGAATTGCTTGGACGTGTATAACTATGTTAGAGAGTCATATTGATGCACAAAAGAGTGTAATTTAAATGTATAAGGAGCTGTCCTGTTTTGCTTGAAACTATTGAAAATGTAGTTGCTACCCAGTGATGTAATTTGGTCTGTATTTAAATAAAAAACTATATTAATTCGTAAAGAATAAAAATGCAAGACCTATATGGTTAGAAAGACAATTAAGTTAGCTTTCTAACGGTGTAAACGGTTCGAAATTCCGACATACGAAATGAAAGATATGAACATTTAAGCAAGTAATGAACATGCTGCCTGGCAACAACAGCCTTGATGTTTTGAAATGAATGTTTGAATGTATGGAGTCATGTAATGAATTAATAGTTGCTGATTATGATTCTATGCTTGGTGTGCAATTTCGAATAGCTTTAAATGTAGTTTTGTGTACTATTTTGCATACAGTTTCGAGTAGTTTGGATGCTACCTAGTATATATATATATCTATGTGTGTGTGTGTGTGTGCTTGTATGGCAGCCTAGGACAGTTTGGATGCATGAATATTGTGTATTGCTACCTTGTTCTGAAGTTAGATGAATGTACCTTGTCTTGACCTTGATTTAATTGTATGAAATGTTAGAACGAGAAGAGGACATTGGAGAAGGGTTTAAGGAGGAGCATTCGAAAGCTAAACAAAAGGGGATAGTCTTTCGAGACTAAGCTAGCTAGGAGTATTGTGAGTGTAGTTTAATATAGGGTTAGGACTTAGGTCCTAACCAATGATGCATGCCTACTTCTTGTTATTTCTATGCCATGTTAATATACTTGATTTAAGCTTGGTTGTGATGAAGAAGTGGAAGAGTGGTTTAAGCTAAAACTTGAGATCTAATAGTAACGTTTATATTGTTAAATTATTTAGGATGAAAAGTGAAAACAAATGCTTGAATCATGATGCCTTGTCTATGATCAATTCGAATGAATACTTGAATGTATGTCTATGATTTAGATACTTGTTAACATGATATAAATCGTGAATTATAGATCTTGCTTGATGCCTAGAGATGGAATATGTTAATTGCTTGCTTGAATGACAAGTTAAATTGCAAAGTCTAGAGCTAAGGCTCAATTTGCCTAAGGGCTATATATATAAGCTTGATCTTGCAATGTATCACTTGAATTGATCCTTGAATAAGCTATTGCTTGACTTGAACATGTAATACCTGAAATAAGTGATTCATAATTGAACAAAGCCTTGGTTGTTAGTGGTCATAGATAGGAAGACATGCCATAGAGTCTAGAGCTCTTTTGTGTTGAGTGGACTACGGTCCAGGGCTAAGGCCTCTATTAGCGACAAACGGAGGGTACGTATGTATGGTCTTTGGCGACAGTAGGAGGGTTGATCAGTATTACGGTACATCTTGTGGCAACAGTTGGTTGGTGACTCGATTACCTAGACAACTAAATACCAAAGGCTTAAACTAAAGAAAGCAAATGAGAAATAATTAGAGCATAAGGCTTATTTGATAATTGAATTATTTGATTCCTGAATTACTTGAGCTACTTGATACTTGAACTACTTGATACTGAGTTACTTGACACTTGAAGTTTCTTGATACTTGAATTTACTAATGCTCGATTGCTTGCTATTTGAGTTGTTACTTGAATGGCTTATAATCTCACTTGAATCGATGTGTTCCTGAATGTCTTGCTTGAAATAATATGTTACTTAATTTGAAATAATTAGTATGTATAAAGATTTAGTTTGATTGTTACCAACCTTGACTAGGTTCAACTTGAGTAACTGATAATTACCTCGATAATTGGATAGAACTAGATTACTACCTCACTAAGTACATTTTGTACTTACCACTCTCGTTTCCACTCTTCCCAAACTACAGGTTAGTTGATTCGAAGCATTCTCCTGATTTTGAAGCTTCTTTCTTGCGCCTGAAGCAAAGTACAAGCCAAGTAAGAGTATGGATCCACACTTATACGTTTGTAATGCTTCTAGTTGGTGTCACCTAGTCTTGTATATAGTTAAACTAGGTCATGCATTTTGCTACTTGAAACTTTGTATATATGTATGATTATGGCTTATAATGTTTTGAATACTTAATGAATGATAGAATGTATATCACGTTATACTTGATCTTGTGATAGCCAAATGATAGAGAATTGAACCTGTTAAGTTAAACTTACATGAATTGCTTACTTGTCTTGAATGTAACAACCTAAAAGACATACCTAATAAATTGAATTGAGTATATCATCGTATACCAGTTAATTTTTTGTTATAAGATGGTTAGGCTACGCATATATATATATATATATAATGTTATTCGAAGTGGATATAATTAGGTTAAGTGGGCCATCCAATTACCATACATGATAAACTTGTCCTTGCTCGAATGATTATTTGTGATCGATTAAGGGCCTTGTTAGTGTTCAACTCATCCATTAGTGATGAGTTCTTGAAAGTTTTAAATTATTCGTGTTCCAGTGTTTTCCAATAACGCTCCCGAGCCGGTTTACTACTAAACTGGGGTTGGGGGTGTTACATTTTATTGGCATCATGGCTTTTTAGTCTATTATAGGACTTAAATTAGGTCTTATTGCATTGTATAGGAATACTTGTGCCACCTAGGAGACTTGTATTATAAGCTTGTGTCTTTGCTTAAACTAAATCCTTATTGTTTTATCTAAACTAGAAAAATGTCTGAAACAAGGCTCGCCCGGGATGATGAAAGTCTCGTAGGCTCCTCTAATGAAGGAGATAGTGTGAGGATGGAGCAGAATCCTCCACATGAACAAGCTAAACCTAGAGAGCAAGCTCAACCCCAAGCCCAAGCTGATGCTCAACATGAAGCTCCTGCTATAAATCCTGTGCAGCAGGAATGTGTCTTGAGCATGAAGGAGATGTTTGATCATCTAGTGAGTACTCTAAAACGGGACCATCCAGTTCCACCCCTTGTTGTTGTGCCAAATAGAGCTCCTATTAACAAACTGGCTCAACACTGGGCTTATACCTTCACCGGTACTGATGAAGTCAATCCCGAAGTAGCTTAGTATTGGTTAGAGGCCACTACTCGAATCCTGACCAAACAACTACCCTGTTCTAATGAACACAAACTCGAATGTGCTATAGCCCTGTTGGTAGATAAAGCTCTGAGCTTGTGGGAAACCACTAACCTGACTGCTCCTGCTGAAGCTGTAACGTGGAAATTCTTCCTCGAGGAATTCAGGAAGAAATACATTAGTGAACAATACCTGACCGAGCATTGGAAGCGTTTCTTGTACCTCAAGGAAGGTGGTCGACCTATCGAACAGTACATGAGTGACTTTTGCAAATATTGGAAATACGGGTCGGAATACATCAAGAATGATGCTGACAAGTGTAGGATGTTTATCGATGGACTGAATGATGAATTAAGTCCAATATTCACTACCCTGGGTATCACTGACTTCCAAAATTTGGTGAACCGGGCTATTGCAACTGAGGCGAAGAAGAAAGCCTCTGAGAAATGCAAAAGCGAAAACTCCTGTAAAGACAAATGATCCAGGAATGATGACAAGCCTCACTGGTAGTCAAAGAAGTCCAAATATTCTAAGGATCACTCTTCGAATTACACTCTTGCTCAGAAGAGCAATTACATACCGAGACCCCAATCAGTATCCAAGACTTCATCCTTGATTATCTTTGTTGATAGTACGGGGAATTCCAGTAAAGCTGCTCAATGTCCTACTTGCAAGTTTTGCTAGAAACACCATACTGGCCAATGTAGAACTCAATCAAATCTATGCTTCTTATGTGGAGCTTCTGATCACTATATACGGGATTGTCCCCAAAATCCTAATAAGCCTCCAAATTGAGCTCCTGCAAAAGCTATCTCAGCTCCTTCCATTCGAAACAAAGGCCCCAGACAAGCTCGTCTTAAAGTCAGAGGAAGGGCAAAGGCCAACATTCTAACACCCTACTCACCAGGAACCTCAGGCTCCTGCTCGAATCTATCATAACTGGGGAAAAGAAGATGACAAATCACCCGATGTCATAGCAGGTACCGTTGAGCTAAATTCAACTCATGTTTATGCTTTAATAGACTTGGGATCCACACATTCATTTGTATGCTCATCTTTTATTGTAAAATTTAAGTTAAAGCCTGAAATTGTAAAACAAAGCCTTGTAGTTTAGAATCTAATAGGGGGATTACAAACATAAGCCTTATATGTATAAACTATCCCCTATTCATTCGAAATGTACCTTTTCTTGTTGATCTATATGTACTACCAACATGTGAGTTTGATCTAGTACTGAGACTAGATTGGTTAAGCAAACATGAAGCCTGGGTAGATTGCCTAAATAGGAGACTTTATCTCCGGGGTTTAGGAAAGGAATCAATCCTTCTAATTGACAAGAAACTGACCTCAATCTTTGCTACTATGGTCTTACAAGATGAACTTGAATTTGGCTTACCTAGTGTGCCTATTGTATCTGAATATCTTGATGTTTGTCCCGAGGAACTCCCTAGTATCCCTCCAACTAGAGAAGTAGAGTTCAGGATTGATGTTCAGCCTGGAACGAATCTGGTGTCCATCAAACCCTATCGAATGGCACCAATTGAGTTGAAGGAACTCAAGAAGCAACTTCAAGAGTTACAAGACACGGGTTTCATTAGACCCAGTTCGTCTCACTAGGGTGCCCTAGTCTTGTTCATGAAAAAGAAAGACGAGACTCTATGTTGACTACAGACAATTGAATAAGCCTACTATCAAGAATATATACCCCTTGCCAAGAATTAAAGATCTTTTCGATCAACTCAAAGATGTTGCAGTATTCTCAAAGTTCAATCTTCGATCGGGATACTACCAAATGAGGGTAAGAGAAGAAGATGTACCCAAGACAGCCTTTTCATACTAGATATGGCTACTTTGAATTCCTTGTAATTCCATTCGGGTTAACAAATGCTCCGACTGCTTTCATGGATCTCATGAACTGTGTATTCAAGCCCTATTTTGACAAGTTCATGGTCGTCTTCATTGATGACATTATGGTATATTCTCGGAACAAGGAAGAACATGCTGAACACCTTCAAATTGTGTTGCAAACTCTCCGAGAACGTCAATTGTTCACAAAGTTTACCAAATGCAAATTTTGGCTATCGAAAGTGTCGTTTTTTGGACATGTTATCTCTGCATAAGGGATCAAAGTAGATCTAAGGAAGATTCAATCCATCATAGATTGGAGACCTCCGAGGAATATTGGCGAGGTCAGAAGCTTTCTCAATTTAGCCGGGTATTATTGATGTTTTGTCAAGGGATTCTCATCTATTGCCGCAAGCTTGACTAAGCTAACTCAAAAAGATACACCCTTTGTTTGGTTGGAGAACCAACAACGAATCTTTGATCAGCTTAAACATGCCCTGACTCATTCTCTAGTTCTCATCCAACCAACATCGGGCAAGGAGTACACTGTTTATAGTGATGCATCTCATTTGGGACTAGGATGTGTCCTAATGCAAGATGGAAACGTGGTGTCTTACGCTTCAAGGCAACTGAAACCACATGAGTTGAACTACCCTACACATGATCTGGTATTGGCAGTTATTGTGTTTGCAATCAAAGTCTGGAGACATTACTTGTATGGGGAGAAATGCAACCTGTTCACAGACCACAAGAGTCTCAAATACCTCCTAACTCAGAAAAACTTGAATCTGAGGCAAAAGAGATGGTTAGAATTGCTTAAAGACTACGATTTGATTATCGAGTACCATACGGGGAAAGCAAACATGGTTGCTAATGCCCTTAGTCGTAGACCATACTCGGGTAACTCTTCGAAATTTAATTTAAGAATAATTCATTCGAATTAAACCTTTCTTGACTTGCAAGTAACCATTTGAAAACCTCCCTTAATGTTTTTGCCCATTCGTTCATAGCTTCCTTGGCTATCGATGCTTATTTCCGTTTATACAAAGGACAGAAATTCCTATCTGAACTCTGAGTTCAATCTAGTCTAATCTCGAGAATCAAGGATCTCCAGCAAACTGATCCAAACCTTTAGAAAATCTTGTTAAAGCTAGATTCAGAACCAAATCTTGAATTCTCCATTAATCCGAATGAACTTCTCTATTTTAAGGATAGAGTATGTATTCCCGATAATTAAGAACTAAAGAAAGAGATATTACAAGAAGCTCATCAAAGTCCTTTCTCGATACACCCATGATCACTCAAAATGTATAAAGACCTAAAACCATTGTATTGGTGGTCAGGCATGAAGTCAGCTATTACAGACTTTGTATCAAAGTGTCTGACTTGTCAAAGGGTTAAAGCTGAGCATAGAGTCCCTACGGGACTGCTTCAACCTATCAAATTCCTTCAATGGAAATGAGACCGTATAACTATGGATTTTGTTATTGGCCTTCCTTCAACCCCAAGAAAAAATGATGATGTGTGGGTAATCGTTGATAGATTCTCAAAATTTGCACACTTAATCCCTGTTTGAATAAACCTGAGCTTGGATGTCTTGGCTGAGCTATATATTCGTGAAGTGATTTGGTTACACGGTGTACCTATAGCCATAATCTCTTATCGAGATCCCATATTTGTTTCTTAGTTTTTGAAATCCTTACAAAAGGCTTTAAGGTCTAAAGTGCATCTTAGCACAACTTTCCATCCTCAATCTGATGGACAATTAGAAAGGATAATTCAAGTACTCAAAGATATGTTACGTGCTTGTGTAATAGACTTTGGAAAGAACTGGGAAAAGTCTCTACCCCTAGTAGAGTTTGCTTACAATAATAGCTACCAAGCATCTATTTAGATGGCACCATTTGAAGCCTTATATGGGAGGAAATGTAGGACTGCCTTATGTTGGTCTGAATTAGGAGAAAACAAGGTTTTGGGACCTCAATTGCTCAGCGAAACTAAAGAACAAATACAGATCATTCATATACGATTGAAGGTAGCTTTTGATAGGCAGAAAGCCTATGCAGACTTAAAAAGGAGAGACATTCAATACAACATAGGAGACAAGGTCTTCCTTAAAGTATCTCCTTGGAAGAAGATCTTCAGGTTTGGAAGAAAGGGGAAGCTGAGTCCCCGATTTATCGGACCTTTTGAGATCATTGAAAGGATAGGACAAGTGGCCTATTGTTTGCCTCTTCCTAGTGAGTTCGATAATATTCACAACATGTTTCATGTATCTATGTTAAGAAGATACAAATCTGATCCATCCCATGTCCTTAAACCTGAAGAAGTTGAATTGAACCCTAACATGTCATACGAAGAAGAACTAGTCCAGATTTTAGACCGTGAAGTCAGAAAGCTTCGTAACAAGTCCATACCACTTGTTAAATTCTTGTGGAGAAACCACAAGATGGAAGAAGCAACATGGGAATCAGAGGCAATCACGAGAAACAATACCCTCACCTGCTAAATTTAGGTAAAATTTGAGGGCAAATTTATTTTAAGGGGGAGGGAATTGTAATACCCCAAACCTGAGCCTAGTAGCATATTTCTAAAAGTGGAAATTTAATTTAAATTAGGGAATTGTGATATCCCTAAACTGAGCCTAAAAGCTGTTACCACAATTTAAACTTATTAGCTAGTTAAATTATATCCTAATGAAATGAAAGCAGGGAGTTAATTATGAGAAGTAAAAAAGAAGAACACTAAATTAAAGTAACTAAAATGAATGACTTGTTAAACTTAGTGTTTGCATGTTAAAGGAAAATTAGGTGGGATTTCAACACATGTTTAATAGATAATAAAACAATGATGGGAAGATGGATAGTCATTTTCTTCCTTCCTTCATCTTCTTCATTAGCCGAACCCTTTAGAGAGGAAGAGAGAGAGAGCTTGAGTTTCTATAGGAGATGGAAGCTTTGGAATTTAGCTAATTTAATTCCTTAAACTGTTGGTTAATTAGCTTGAAGAAGAAGGAATTTACACCCTTTCCTTTCTTCTAAATCAAGCTCGGTTTTGAATTGATGTTTGTGGACCTTTATGTTTCGGTAGTTAGAATGATTTGATGAGACTAAATTTATGCTTTGAATTCTTGGATATGTTTGAATGAAATGTAAACTCATTATATTGTCATCAATTGATAGTGGTTAGGATAACATAGATTTGTTTTAGACTCCAATCTAAGGGGGAAAATGCTGCTCGACTTGTGTATGCAATTAGATTGTTTTGAATAAACAGATTGTTCATATATGAGGGCTGCTACATTCTATATACTTGTGTATGTAATTGGATGCTGCGAGTAATGTTTAAAAAAACTGTTTCGATTTGATAAAAACACTAAAGGACTGATTTACAAGCAATTAGAAACTGATTTGTTGTTAATTATACTAATGAGACTATTTGAATATGAATTTGTATATACAAGCAATGGAAATCACTTTTTGCTGGAATGTGAGTCTAAATAGACTGTGTGTATATGTGTTTATATATATATATATAGTTGAACCTATTTTAGCATAAACATAAGTCTCAGGGGTTGTTTTGCTAAGTATCAAATCGAATGTAAATGCATTAGGACTGTTTTGCATAAATGAGAATATTCATGGATTGTTTTGAGTACTTTGAATCTAAGTAGACTGTTTATAAATTTTGGGACTAAAGAGGGACTATTTTGATGAAATGAAGGGCTGATTTGATTAAATTAAGAACAGGACATTGTTCTATATATGTGTGTGTATACATAGGGACTGTTATGAGATAGATTGTTGTATGTTAATGAACATTAAACTATTCTGAGTAATGTCAAGTTAAATTGAATTGCTTGTACATGTATAACTATGTTAGAGAGTCATATTGATGCACAAAAGAGTGTAATTGAAATGTATAAGGGGCTGCCCTATTTTGCTTGAAACTATTGAAAATGTAGTTGCTGCCCAGTGACGTCATTTGGTCTATCTTTAAATAAAAAACTGTATTAATTCGTATAGAATAAAAATGCAAGACTTATATGGTTAGAAAGACAATTAAGTTAGCTTTCTAACAGTGTAAACGGTTCGAAATTCTGACATACGAAATGAAATATATGAACATTTAAGCAAGTAATGCACATGCTGCGTGGCAGCAGCATCCTTGTTGTTTTGAAATGAATGTTTGAATGTATGGAGTCATGTAATGAATTAATAGTTGTTGATTTTGATTCTATGGATTGGTGTGCATTTTCGAATAGCTTTAAATGTAGTTTTGTGTACTGTTTTGCACACAGTTTCAAGCAGTTTGGATGCTACCTATATATATATATATATATATATATATATGTGTGTGTGTGTGTGTGTGTGTGTGTGTGTGTGTGTGTGTGTGTGTGTGTGTGTGTGTGTGTGTGTGTGTGTGTGCTTGTATGGCAGCCTAGGACAGTTTGGATGCATGAATATTGTGTAATGCTACCTTGTTTTGAAGTTAGATGAATGTACCATGTCTTGACCTTGATTTAATTGTATGAAATGTTAGAACGAGAAGAGGACATTGGAGAAGGGTCTAAGGAGGACATTCGAAAGCTAAACAAAAGGGGATAGTCTTTCGAGACTAAGCTAGCTTGGAGTATTGTGAGTGTAGTTTATATAGGGTTAAGACTAAGGTCCTAACCAAAGATGCATGCCTACTTCTTGTTATTTCTATGCCATGTTAATATACTTGATTTAAGCTTGGTTGTGATGAAAAAGTGGAAGAGTGGTTTAAGCTAAAACTTGAGATCTAATAGTAACATGTATATTGTTAAATTATTTAGGAAGAAAAGTGAAAACAAATGCTTGAATCTTGATGCTTTGGCTGTGATCAATTTGAATGAATGCTTGAATGTATCTCTATGATTTAGATACTTGTTAACATTATATAAATCGTGAATTAAAGATCTTGCTTGATGCCTAGAGATGGCATATGCTAATTTCTTGTTTGAATGACAAGTTAAATTGCAAAGTGTAGAGCTAAGGCTCAATTGGCCTAAGGGCTATATATATAAGCATGATCTTGCAATGTATCACTTGAATTGATCCTTGAATAAGATATTGCTTAACTTGAACATGTAATACTTGAAATAAGTGATTCATAATTGAACAAAGCCTTAGTTGTTAGTGGTCATAGGTAGGATGACATGCCATAGAGTCTAGAGCTCATTTGTGTTGGGTGGACTATGGTCCAGGGCAAAAGCCCCTATTGGCAACAGACGGAGGGTACGTATGTGTGGTCTTTGGCGACAATAGGAGGGTTGACCAGTACTACAATACATCTTGTGGCGACAGTTGGTTGGTGACTCGATTACCTAGACAACTAAATACCAAAGGCATAAACTAAAGAAAGCAAATGAGAAATAATTAGAGCAAAAAGCTTATTTGATACTTGAATTATTTGATTCTTGAATTACTTTAGTTGCTTGATACTGAGTTACTTCACACTTGAAGTTTCTTGATACTTGAATATACCAATGCTCGAATTGCTTGCTATTTGAGTTGCTACTTGACTGGCTTATAATCCCACTTGAATCGATGTGTGCCTGAATGTCTTGCTTGAAATGATATGTTACTTAATTTGAAATGATAAGTATGTATAAAGCTTTAGTTTGATTGCTACAAACCTTGACTAGGTTCAACTTGACTAACCGATAATTGGATCGAACTAGATTACTACCTCACTAAGTACATTTTGTACTTATCACTATCGTTTCCACTCTTCCCAAGCTACAGGTTAGTTGATTCGAAGCATTCTCCTGATTTTGAAGCTTTTTTCTTGCTCTTGAAGCAAAGTACAAGCCAAGTTAGAGTACGGATCCACACTTATACGTTTGTAATGCTCCTAGTTGGTGGCACCTAGTCTTGTATATAGTTAAACTAGGTCATGCATTTTGCTACCTGAAAGTTTGTATATATGTATGATTATGGCTTCTAATGTTTTGAATACTTAATGAATGATAGAATGTATATCACGTTAAGCTTGATCTTGTGATAGTCGAATGATAAAGAATTGAATATGTTAAGTTAAACCTACATGAATTGCTTACTTGTCTTGAATGTAACAACCTAAAAGACATACGTAATAACTTGAATTGAGTATATCATCGTATACCAGTTAATTTTTTGTTATAAGATGGTTAAGCTATATATATATAATGTTATTCGAAGTGGATATAATTAGGTTAAGTGGGCCATCTGATTACCATACATGATAAACATGTCCTTGCTCGAATGATTATTTGTGATCAATTAAGGACCTTGCTAGTGTTCAACTCATCGATTAGTGATGAGTTCTTGAAAGTTTTAAATTGTTCATGTTCCAGTGTTTTCCAGTAACGCTCCTGAGTCGGTTTACTGCTAAATCGGTGTAGTGGGTGTTACAAAAGTGATGAGAATGACTAGTGTTTTCTTAAAATTTTAATGACATCTCATTGGTTTGTTAGTTGAAAAATGCACATAACTTAATGCAAATAACACACTTTGTTGAGCTTTTGAGCCTAAGAGCAATTCATAATATCTTGATCATTTTTCTTTTTGTTGAATGTGTCGAGCTTAGCGTGTTTATTCTAGAACATGCATATGAATGCATTTTGAGATCACATTTTGAGATTGATGCTTTAACATGATAAGGACAATTGAGTTTAACCCATTTCTTGTACTAAACTAGTATTTCTCCTTTAATCCAAGTAATCTTTATTTCTTGTTCTTATTTTTATGAATGTTTGATATTGATTAAATTGACGCCTTAATTCGATATTGAATGTTCTATCACTATCCATGACGTAAGTAGCAAAGGGTAAGGCTCATGTTTTGTGTTCATCGACTACACATCAAGCATGGAGTCCCTAGGGAAATAAATGTGCAAGATTAATTTGATTGATTTTGTTTTAGTCATTCTCATGAATCTTAATGCTATCATTGATTTTATTTAATGGTTAGTTTTGATTTGAATGCTTGTTGTGGTGTTCCCTCAAGTAGACTAATCGATTATAAAAGGAGAATAAATGCTTGTTGTGGTGTTCCCCAAGTAGACTAATTTCTTGGATATGAGAAATTTATCTTTATGCCTATGATCAAATTTATGGTTGGATGAAAATCACACCTTTGGATTGGAAGTTCGGTAAGATTAATCTTTGTTTTTTATTTTCATTTTTTAATTTTTATCTTTATAAACCAACCCCCCATTTTACTTTTATTGTTTTAACATTGAGATTCTAATTCCAGCTCTCTTGGGATTCGACCTGATCTCACTACTACTACAAGTTAGTTTAGTAAAAATCAGTTTTTATTTTCCAGGACTTCGACAACCCTGTCAAAATTGTCGTCGTTGCCGGGGAGCTATTTTAGTTTCTCATTGTTTTGTTTTATTTTTTTAATTTTTAACCATGTTTTCTACAAGCGTATATGGATCCTTTAGCCAAGTTGATGAGGTAATATTAAATTCTATTGAAAAACAACTTTCTGTCTTAACTAATTTTGTTCGTGAAATTGCTATAAGGAATGTACAAAAAGCAAACAGTTGTAGAATATGTTCTTCTCAAGGTCATCCTACAAACATGTGTCCAACATTGCACCATAATTTAGCACAAGATGTTTATGCTTACGATGGATTTCTTAGTCAACAACAATGGAATTATGATCCATTTTGCCAATCATTACAATCAAGGATGGAGAGATTATTCAGATTTGGGCTATGAAGGACAACATATATATCACCCTCAAAATTTTGCTCAAGCTCTCACACAACAAAAATCTTCACATTCAGATCCGTGTTTGGAAGATATTGTTATGAGGCTTGCTAACTCTATTTATGAACTTCAACAGGAAGCAAGGGAGATGGGGGAAGCAACTCAAGCATTGCAATGTTAAATTAGGGAAAACAATCAAAATTTGGGCAATCAAATTAATCAATTGGCCATGTCAATTAGTAAATTGGAGTCTCAAGTTTTGAAGAATTACCTTCTCAACCTTAGGTATATCCAAAAAAATTGTTGTGAGATCTCGCTAATGAGCATAAAGGAAATTCCTTCAGAATCGACTCCACCTAAGGAAACCGAGCAGAGCAAGAGCGAGAATGAAATCATAGTTCCATTTAGACCATCACCATTGGTAACATTTATTCCTCCTTTACCAATTTCATCTTATACACCATTACCTCTTTTTCCTAATAGGTTAGCTAATCCAAAGGAAGAAGAACATAATGATATCTTGGATACATTTAGAAAGGTGAAGGTTAACACACCATTGTTGGATGATATCAATAAAATTCCTGAGTATGTAATTTTAAGGAATTGTGCGAGAACGTAAGGATGCTGAAAGAGAAGAGAGAGGTTCTCGATGTTTATCCTGAAGAAAGCATTGGGAAAGAATGGGAACCAAAATTCGATTTAGTGGGAATTGGATGACCGAAACATTCCATGGTTACGTCGAGCAAAACGACGTTAAACAAATGCGCTATTGGGAGGCAACCCAAATGCTTTATTTTTATTTTTATTTATGCTATTTTCTATTTTATTTAATTTGGTTATAGTTTTAGATGTTTTTAATGAAGTTCATTTTTTCTGGCAGAAGATTAATTTTTGTAAGACGTGGCCACGCTTTACTTCTAACAACCTTATGATTTTATTGTTGCAGATGCCTTTAAAAATTTGACTTCATCATTTTGTTTTATTGAGATATTCATGTGCATAATTTCAGAATAGTGGAGTTTCACCTCTCTGTCCATCATCACCCTAGACTATATTAGTCTGACCTGCTCACACATCAGAGGAGTCTCATTTTCTTTTAATTTTCTTTTGTGAGCAGTTTATTTTGATATACATTAAGGACAGTGTAGTGTTTAGGTGTGGGGGAGACATTATGTGATTTATATGATTTCATTTTCTAGATTGTTTTTATTTAAGTTTGTGAAAATATTTCGAAATCTTTTCGCTTTCTTTTCGAAAACAATGTTTTTGTGCTTGAATTTTGGTGTGCTTCAATTTATATATGCTTAATTTTTCATTGAAACCTTGAGTCTTTGTTTAATATCTTGGAATACCTTGTAAGTTTTGGATACATCTTGGTTTGAATTATAATGCATGAAAGTGATGAGCATGACTAGGGTTTTCTTAAAATTTTGATGACATCTCATTGGTTTGTTAGTTGAAAAATGCACATGACTTAATGCAAATAACACACTTTGTTGAGATTTTGAGCCTAAGAGTAATTCATCATATCTTGCTCATTTTTCTTTTTGTTGAGTGTGTCGAGCTTAGCGTGTTTATTCTAGAACTTGCTTATGAATGCATTTTGAGATCACATTTTTGGATTGATGCTTTAAGATGATAAAGACAATTAGGTTTAACCCATTTCTTATACTCTCAAAAAAAGCCTACCCATATATTTTCCCCTTAGTTAGCCAATTTGAGCCTATTTCCCCTTTTCTTTGTCTTACCACAATTTAACCCAAAGCCTTTTTGTTTGTTGTCCCTTCTTTTTGCTACCCATTTCAAGACATGAGGAAAATGTTGTTCCACAAAAGAAATCAAAAAAGAAAAATTGATGTTTGTTCCTTGATTGAAGATATTTGGAGATTTGTAAATACAACTAAATGTCACTTCTCCAAAATTTCTTACTCCTTCAATGAGATATGGGAATAAATTTCAAGAAGTCGGTAGTATGTTTGATGTTCTTATGTGGAATTGATATCATCAACTATTGTCTTGACTCAAAAACCTTCATTATTTTTGCCTTTTACCATGCCCTTACCTAAGCCCCGTTACAACCCTTCTAAAGACCCTTTGATTTTTGCATCGATTCATATGTAGTGGAAGAGATCTGATTCATTTGCAAGCTTATGGTAATATCATGCTATACTTTAATCTTGAGAGTTAATTTCACCCTAAACAGTTTGAGAGTTTTGAGTGAAACCATGAAAGGGTATTAAGTCTTGTTGCATTTGATATTAGTGGATTGATTAGATGTTTGATTTTTGCTGAAAAAATTTATCCTATGAATGTTCATTATATTAATTGTCATTATAATTCAAATCTTTGATGTGTGCTTAAATTTATTGGTATTGTGGGATATTAAATGAGATGAAAGGAGGTAGATGGGAGAGTTGGTATGTTGAGTTGAGCTATGCTTGAGGACAAGCATTTATTCTCCTTTTATAATCGATTAGTCTACATGAGGGAACACCGCAACAAGCATTCAAATCAAAACTTATCATTAAATAAAATCAATGATAGCATTAAGATTCATGAGAATGACTAAAACAAAATCAATCAAACTAATCTTGCACCTTTATTTTCCTAGGGACTATCATGCGTGATGTGTAGTCGACGAACACAAAACATGAGCCTTATCCTTTGCTACTTACGCCATGGATAGCGATAGAACATTCAATATCGAATTAAGGCATCAATTTAATCAATATCAAACATTCATAAAAATAAGAACAAGAAATAAAGATTACTTGAATTAAAGGAGAAATACTATTTTAGTACAAGCCTTACAAAATTACAACAGAATCGCTTCACCCTTGAATTGGAAGTAAAATCTTAACCAGACATGGTGGAATAAGAACACAAGAGAGAAGAGACATCGAAATATTGATTCTCAGATACCCTTTAAGAGACATATTGAGCTCCTTATATAGAGAGCAAAAACCTTAAACCTAAAAGTAAATCTCCTTTAATTGAGTTCAAATCAAATAAGGAAATATAAAATAAAGGAAAATCCTAATTAATAAAATCCTAATTAATAAAAGATATTGATTCTTGGTCCAACACCTCCAAAATACTAGAAATAATCATAAAAGTGGGCTTCATCACGGATATGGCTGCAAAAGTCTGGATCTTCACATCAGACACCAGTCTCGCATCAGTCACAAGGCATGGTCACGCGTTATCTAAGATGAGCTTCTACCCAATTTTACTTTCTTCCAAAAGACTTGATTTTCACTTAGGGAAGCTAAAAACATGCTTTTTGAGTTCAATTTCATCATTACTTCCATATTTTACCTCGTAAATCAAAAAGAACACAATTTCCACAATTATGCTCAAAATAATTAGAATATGAAGGAATTAATCACAACACAGAGTATATGATTATAACCTATCATGCATACACACACATCACAGGATGATCTAATACTTTAAGCACATATATATATATATATATCTAATTTATCAACCAATCATCATAAGTATAATTAATCAAACAACAAACAACCATGAAACATATAAAGGCACATTACAAAGCTTCGAATACTTATAGAACTTATATATACATATGCAACCAACAAGGAAATCTAAATGCATTCTTATCAACTATGTGCCAC
Organism: Hibiscus mutabilis; assembly: GCA_019671005.1. Taxonomy (NCBI): domain Eukaryota; kingdom Viridiplantae; phylum Streptophyta; class Magnoliopsida; order Malvales; family Malvaceae; genus Hibiscus; species Hibiscus mutabilis. The sequence goes on from CM033721.1 coordinate 40,152,206, forward strand.
CATCTAGGAGTTCTTAAGGGGATTACGAAAATATATCTTGATACTTGTGATCTCGTTTGAGCTCGAAAGATACTCATAAGCAAGTTCACCCTGAAATGCATTGAAAAAGGATAGAGTAAGCATAAGCTTAGTGAGGTAGCTTAAAGTTACTAATAGCATGAAACAATAATCTATCCTTTCATCAAAATCCATTAACCATATATATATATGTAGTTCTAAGCTTCTAAAAGAATTTAGCCATTTTAGATAAGACATTGGACTCACCATTCACATATTTATACATGGGTACTCAAAAAAAGCATATTCATGAAAATACACATAGCATTCGAGCAAAGTATACACATGGTATTCAATCAAACTTGTACTTGTATACACTTGGTATTCGATCAAAGTATTTGCATTTAAACATACAAGGTAAACTTAGATTTGTAGCATTCCAACATAGCATATCTATTCACCCAAGAAGATATTCATTAATCAATGGATACGTCTTACTTGTTATGTAAGTCATTACAATATTTCAATAACTTAACTTATAAACTTTCATGATATCTCTTTAATATAACCTATTAATACGTAGGTTACATGACTATTACTTATCAAACAAGTTATCAACATAACATGTCATGATCAAGTGTTACTTATCTATCAAACATAGCATATAATAGACTTATGTTACTTTTCATATAAGAAAGCAAGCATAACACCACATAGACATGGATTACTGATCATCAAATGTGTAATACATAATAGATCATAGGCTTGAATTACTTGTCTCCAAAGGTATAAAGCATAACATATCATAAACATGTAATACTTGACATATAAGATTTCAAACATAACATATTAGAGGCATGATTTCTTGTCGCAAGAGGTATTAATATTATTCATTAACTTAGCTTGCAAATTTCATTATGTCTTTAACCTAGCCTTGAGAATCAAGTAACAGCCTAGGTACACCCCCAACCAACTGTCGCCAAAAAAAATGGTACTCGCAGTACTGGTAAATCCCTCCTATTGTCGCCAAGTGACCACAACACTTTCCTCCTACTATCGCCAAATAAAGACCGTAGTCCACCCCAAACACGAGCTCTATAGACTCTATGGCATGCCAACTATACCTAAGATTGACTCGAAACCAAGGCTTTCACATTTATCTTATCATATTAGAGACAGTATGAGCACATCTCGTTATCAAAGTATCATATCAACAAGCTTATAGCTCTTTCATATTAGGCATGTATTCACCTCATGTGAATTTCTCAATATATTTTTCTCATCTTATTTGAATAGCATGTCTTATTCATATCATAATCAGAAACATAATTGAGCATAGGCCCATGATCGGAACACCAAATAAAAAATGGTTTATTTTATATTCTGTTAAGCACATATATCATTCATGTATGATCCTCAATCCGTACATATCTTAATTCAAATGATAGTTTATCAAAAGTCACTTATCAATAATATTTAAGCATGTATAGGCTTCTCCATGAACATATCATCAAATCAAGTGTCATACTTTATAAAGTACTTATCGTATAAGCACTTACCTCGAATCCAAGCTTTTAAGTGTATATCTTAACTTAAAAGTAAAATAATATAAATATATCAACAATAGGTTCTCGGGAAGGTTACAAGCCTATCCCGAGACTTTAAACTACACTTACAGTTTAATCCAAGTTAAGCATGTTCATGCATCACAATTCTCTTTTGCTATCTACAATGTTACCAGCCTTGGACCTTGTCTCCTCAACTATTTCACGGTCTATATCAATGACAAGTACAAACACACATCAAAAATTTATTCTATTTTGCTATAAGCAAGATCATACATTCTTGTACACTTAAACAATCCCTAATACATAGACATACAATTTATTTATGCTTAAAATAGTCCACAAGTGTTCATGTATGAGCAAAACAGAACAATTATACTCATATACATTTTTTTGCATATCAAAACAGTCCACTATTTTCTCCTATGTCTCCAAAATAATCCATTTACGTTGCAAATATACTTATTTACTCCAAACCAGCCCACATGCTTTCATTTACACACAAAATAGTCCTTATTAAACATGTTCACATTTATATGTACCAAAACAGTCCATCATGTGATCATATATACATAAAACAGCCACATCTTCATATACATACATACACATGCTCCAAACAGTCCACTAATGTGCATTTATATGCAAAACAGTCATGTTTTCTTATACATATATACACATGCTCAAAACAGTTCCATATCTTTTTCTATATTTCCCAAAACAATCCAATATTTATGTGCATACTTGTGCTTATGAACAAAACAGTTCCAAACAGATTTTTATACATTCAAAACAATCCAGAATTTCCAGTTTATAAAATAACCCTTAGATTTATCGAAACAACCCTTAATTTATCACAACAGTCCCCTATTTTATTTCAAAACAGTCCCTTAAATTTTACAAAGCAACCCCCTACTTTCAGATTTACAAAACAGTTCCAAACATTCAAATTCCAATGCAAAACAGTTTTAAGCAATACTCATATGATCAATTCTGTCCTTAATTCATACATACACATATATGTGCTTAAAATAGTCCTTGGAAACATCAATATGCATCAAATTCTTAAGATGTTACCACAATTCAATTCATGAATACAAGCATTCAAGGTTGTCTATATCATCCAAAGATAAGGTGAAACTAGTGAGCATTAACTTAATCCAATCAAACCAAGCAAAATTGCCATTACAACCTATAACATCATCATCGAGATAATTTATCATCAAACTATATTGCAAAACTATATATATCATATAAATTTCCAGCCTAGGGTCATTGAAACAAATCAATTAAACTCACTAGGATCAAACATATATCTCAATTTCACAAGAAATGGTGTTCATCCTCTTGTAAACTACACGCATAATGCAACTTAAAACATGAATCAATTTGATGATCTAGCTACAATCAAATTCTCACTTCAAATTCTTAAATCAAGGAAGTGACAAGATTACTTACTTCCTTCCTAAGCTCACTCGATCAAAGGATTAAAAACATGAAAAATATTCTAAGCTTATTTCTCCATTTCCATGAGTTATCAAGCTCTCTCTCTCATCTTTTGGGGTTCGGCCACTTTAGGGAGGAGGATGATATGTTGATTATCATCCTAGGTGGCTGAAACCTCCCCCTTAAACACATGCCTCCTTTATTAGACATGTGTACATGTCCCTGAAGTTATGAGAATTCAACATGCAATCTTCCATTCTTTAAAAGGTTACGTTTTGATCCTTTTAAAAAAATGGATATTCATATTTTTCTTTGATTCAAACCAGTCCCAAATCATTTAATTAGCTGCCATGATTCACAATAAATTAATTGTCTTAGAAATAAGATAGTAACATACTTCTAAGCCTAATTTTAGGGCATTACAGGGTTATTCATGGATTGAAGAACCGATGAACTCCCGTTCGCATCGGCCACCCTCCAACGATGCCGGCCACTGTCCATCGGCGGGTGGAAATTAAAAAAAAACTTTTCTTATTTTTTTTCAAAGCCCAAACTCGAATCTTCCTTTAAAATTCTCTAAACCGTTTTGAAAATACCTCAAATTCTTAAAAAACAATTCAAATCCCACATTTTTATAATAATTTTCCGAAACCCGACGACTTGAAATCCAGCAACGGCAACTCAAAAAGGTAAGAATTTTACCCCTTTTTTCTTTGTTATATTCGAAATAAGCACAAAATAAAAACTGTGAAGAATACCTCAAAAAATATGCTTCTAGCTTGTCTTTCCAAACAAATCATGTTTAATTTGTAGTGAAAATTCAGTGTTTTTTTACAAAAGTTTCAAACCATTTATATAGGGTTTTACATGCCCTAATTACAAGAAATAAATCCCCCAATTCCCGGTTGATTCTGTTTCCATGTTTGACTGATTGTGCTTGGTTCTAATTTCCTTCATTTTTATATATCCGATCTGATGTTGGGATTACTTTTCCCTTTTCAATCTTTGGATTCGATTGGCTTTGATCGACTTTCCTTTCATTTTTCATGTTTGGCAAATGGTGAGGAAACAATACCGTGCGGTGAGGGGTAGATATGCATTAGGAAGGGAACAGTGGTGCAGTGGCACATGGCGAAAGGAGAAGTAGCATCGTGCGGCGACCGACAGCAGCGTGGTGCCGCTATATGGGAGCCAAACAGCCTAGGTATGTTGCGCGTGGCAGCTGGCGGACGTGAATCATGGCTGCGAAGGTGATGCGGTCATCGACTCCGTTTGATGACCTCAAAATGACCTAGCATCATGGCTGCCAGTGCGCGTTTGCCTCTTTGACGAGGGAGGAGTTGGGTGTTCCGGGCACGTGGTCCCCATGCGCACACGGGGTGGTTGGTCTTCTCTCTAGATGCAATATTGATCATTGGATCTAGCTTAGATCCAACGGTTAAAACCTGGCTACACATGGAATATAAAAAATGGTCAGCTAGGGTTTTATTCTTGAGCCAAATGGGCCACTGATGTAACATGGACTCTATTTTAAATTAAATGGACTTTCTTTTATTAAAGGACTGATTTTTTTATTTTTAGGTTTTAATTATATTAAGACTAATACTATGTTATAAAACAAACATACAACAACGATGACGACAACAACAACAACAACAACAACAACAACAATAATAATAATAATAAATAAATAAATAAATAAAAAGTGGCTGAAAATCTAGTGACAACATTTCATTTATTCCTTGAACACCGAAACCCTTTAAAATGAATTCGCATATATAACCAAATTTTAATTTAATCATCACTTTAACTCGCAAAATATTATACTAATAAAATGGTAATTGATTTGGTACCAATTTTGGGTGGGGGTGCAAACCCTTCCCCACACGTATTTGACTATCGAACCCAAAAAGAAAATTCTTTGGTCTATTTTTTCGATGTTCGATTTACTTAACCCAAGTGACTGATGGCGACTCCCCTCATTTTTATTTCAAAATGTATGTTTTTCTAAGAATTTCCCCTTAAATCCAATTTTTCAACAATGGTAGAAGAGCTTGTTTTTTTAAGTGAAAATTAGTTGCTACAACATGACGACTCCGTTGGGGACTATTTTTTTATTTTTACAAAAAAAATAGCGAGGCCTAAAAATAATTACCACTTTATTAATATCAGAAGTTGCAAGTTAAAGTGAAAATTATATTTGTTTATAAATGCGAGTTTATTTTGAACGCTTTTGAAATTTGACATATAAACCTGATAGTCTAAGAGAGGGGAAAACGCTATTGCTTTCGTAGGGATATTGTTCCTCCACATGGGCCTATCAAGTACCTTCAGGGCTCGAGTATCCTATGTTTTCGTGGGAATATTGCTTCCCTTTATGGACATAGCGAATAGGTCCCCCCGAATTGAACTCGACCGAAAAGAGCCTATAATGGGTGATGATCGGGGGCCTTGCCACCCTTAGTAGGGGACAACGAGGACAGATCAGGTAGCTTTTAGCACCAAAGTTGCATGTAGAAAACATACAAACCCACCCCTTTTAGAGCCATGCTCATAACCTAGGTGTTTTAGATGGAATGCAAATAAGGTTGTTTGATGCTTTATTTTCCTGCTTTATTTCTTCATTTATTTATTTTATCCGGCACTAACTTATTTTTTGTGTTTTGTTTTTATTTTTGCATATATTTTTGTTGCATCTACATTACATGACATAAAAGTGTTTTTTCAAAGTTGGTTGCCACTATTATAAATCTTTCATGAACACACAAAATTCATGAACGTCCGCTGATAAGCGTGTAAAAGTACTATTTTACTTACCCCTTTTACTCATATTATTGTTAGACTTAGGCCTATTTTTGTAATATCCCATTATTTGATTAGTGACCAAAACATAAAGAATCAAAAGTTAGTGGTTTTAGTTTAGTGACTAAAACGTAAAGTTTTAAAGTTTGGTGACAAAAGTGAAAAGTTGAGAAAAGTTTAAGGACCAACATGGTAATTTTCCCAGTAATTATTTTTATTCCATAAATAGATAGATCATCTAAGGGTGTGGATCGAATATAAAAACTATGGTTTGATCCGATGTTTCTATTATTGGGAAATTACGGTTAAAGTTTAAGTGTAATTCGGGTAATCGTATGAGCTCAGAATTTTATGAAAATTTGAAGGAAGTCTTAAAAAGACTCGAAGAGCATAGAGTCGAAGTTCGAATCGTTTTTAAATCAGACTAGATTCGATTCTATTCATTATTTTGTATAGGTGATGGAATGACATTTTTGAAAATAAATTATTTCATTAATGGCATTTTTGACATTTCACCTATAGTTTTTAATGAAAATTAATTATGGAAGAAGATAAAGTGTAGGTGTTGAATGGTGATTAGTTATAATTAAAGGGTAAAATATTCATTTGACTATTTTAGAGATTTTATTATTATATAGCCAAATTTAAAGACATTTGGCATTAATCAAAGAAAGAAAAAAAAGTTGGAATTGTGTTCATCTTTCTCCAAGGCTGCCGAAACCTCAAGGGGACTAGGTAAGAAATTTTCAATTCAATTTTTGACTTTATTTGTTTGATTTTTGGCTAGATACATGAAACAATAAATTGATCTCCCTTGAATTCTCTATCTTTTGACATAAGTTTTGCTTAGTTTCCATGTCTCTAAGTTGAGTTTGATGATTAGGGTGGTTGAAGAGCATGTTAAGATTTCATGTTTTAAGGCTTAATCAAGTTGGAAATGGTGTTGTAGTGTTGCTTAGATTCTTGAAAAGATGAAAACTTCTTCGAAAACCTATAAGGACCATTTCAGCAAAATGAAGAATATTAGGGGAATTTTGTAAAAATTATTTTGATGATGGATTTGATTAGAATGATGTTTTCTAAGTTGAATTATGTTGATGGATTGAAGAAAATAACATTTTAGGACCAAATTGTGAATTGTGTAAATTGGGTGAAATAAGTGAAAATTGGAAAATATTCAAGAAGCATGGGTATGTTGTTTGCTATGATACAATGATCATTTTGGTATTAATATTTTTGAAAATAGAGATGAAATGTGGAAGTTTCCAAATTTTAGTTTATAAACCCTAAGAGAAAGAATTTAGGGTTTAGAGGGAGATTATCAAACTATTGGTTGTAATGTGTAATTTGAGATGAGATTAAAGTATTGGGAGCATGGTGGTTACAAAGAAGTACTTGGTTGAAAATATTAATTTTTCCATATTGGTATGTACATGTATTAGTAAATGTTGGACATGTACTTAAGGTTGCATGTGTCATGTATTTAATGTACAAACAGATAACAATCGAGTTCGGGTACAAACGAGTGAAGAAAGAAGATAGAAACTGCAATCGAGCTTAGTGAGGCTAGTATAAATTATAACTTTGAAAGTGTCAAGGTGAGTGCAATGCATTCATAGCATGATTTTTATGCATTCATTATATAATTGACATGTTTAAAATATGTCCAGAATTGAGAATACATGCATGGATCACTACTTATCCATGGAATGTTATTTTACGTGTGAATTGCTTAATATGTATATATGTTGCCATGTATGAGATTATGATTGATATAAAGCCCAAAGTATGAGATAGGAAATTAAAAGTATAGTTGGATATCCATAGAGTCATAAACAGTTGTATAAACATTTTAGCACTCCAGTAGAGTGCAATTTATTATAAGCACTTCAGGTAAAGTGCAAAATAATTAATAATTGTATAATCCGGTAAGTATACAAAAACATTTCGTTGTTAAGCACTTCCAGTAAAGTGCACCTAATATACTATACTCAAGTAAGTATAGGGGGATGACTAGCGTGCCAAAAATTTCCTTAATTCAATACTTGGGCTAAATGAATTGAAAAACAAGTTAAAAAGGCTTGAAAGCTCGATGATGAATATGGAAACGGTATTGGTGAGAATCAACGTTATTACCATGTAATATGTTACTATATATATATATATATCATGTCATATATGTTCAAATGCATAAAATGGGAGGTGATCATATGCATTGTCAATATAATATATTGATACCTATGTTAAATTGCATTTGAATTAAATGTTGTTGCCTCACTAAGTATATGCTTAGCGTATGATGACTTTCATGCGTAGGTTTTAAAGGAGCTTTGAGTGAAGAGTAGCCGAGCATCACTTTCATATTTTGGGAGGTATATCTCCGTACTCATAGTAATGTAATGACATCCATCCTTTCTTTTGGAAATGTACTAGATGGCATGTATAATTAGTGGGGTTGTAATAACTTATCACTAAATATGGTGGGTTAATAGTTGTTGAATATGGATGATGAACCTAGTAAGTCCTATTATGGTTATAAATGGTAATGGACTAAGTTTTTAGTAAATATGGATTCTAAGATAGAAAGTTTAAAAATCTGTCCAGAAATGTATGCAAAAGCAATGTGTTCGAAAAATCAGCATAAATTCCACAATTGGAATTAGATAGTGAATCTTATATCTATGAACTAAAATTTTTTTCTAGTTTCTTAAAAAATTAACGGTGACTGATTTCGAGTTGTATGTAAAAAGTTATGAATTTTTATTCGACGGAAGATCAGAAAACAGGGTAACAGAATTTTTGAAATTATGGGTTGTGACGTGAATCTAAGGATTTATTTGAATTTTTGTGTAATGAATTTAGGCTAATAATTCATATGGTTAGAAAGCTTAATGAATCTAGTTTAATTAAAAAAATTTGGAACAAATTTTCGATGTCTATAAAAAAATTATAAATTTTTAAGTAAAGGCAATGCAGGCTGCCAATTTTCTATATTAAGAAAATATAATGGTTTAATCTTTGTTAGTAACATCACTGACTCGTATTTGGTGATAAATACGGGAAAGGGATGTTACATTTATTGGTATCAGAGCCTCAGATTTAGTCGATTCTGGATAGAAATTGAATTTAAAAATGAGTGGGAATTGTATACATGCCACTAGGATGTCATAATTACTAATGATTATGTGCAGATACTCTACTGCTCTATAATTATTAATGCTACTCTATATTAAGAAACTTTTTGAAAATGTGTTATGTTTAGATGTCGGACCATCAGGGTTCGAGACATGCGTTTGAACAGGAGGTTTTTTGTGCAGAGTGGATGTAACGAGGTAAATCAGAATGTACCTCAGGAGCAATACCAAGGTCAGGCACCTGCACAAGGACAACAAAACATGCCGGTTCAGGATCGTGGATTGTTCCTGCAGGCATTAGATGATATCTTAAATAGATCGAAACCAGTATCGGTGCCAAGGGAGTTGAGGAAGTTGAAGGCATTAGAATTTCAAGGTGATTCTGATCTTGATCCGATGTCTGCGGACTTTTGGCTAAATGATATTAAAATTATGTTGGACTCTATCCGGTGTGATGATCAAGGAAGACTGGAAGGTGTAACATCACTTCTGATGGGGCCTGCTCGAATTTGGTGGACCACCATTACTGCTCAGATTCATCGGGAACGAGTTACTTGGGAATTCTTTTTAAAAGAGTTCTAGAACAAGTACATTGGTGATGTTTTTATCGAGGATATGAGGACTCAATTTATGAGTCTAAAGTAAGCAGGCAGATTGATATATGAGTATAAGTGTGAGTTTAATAAGCTTAGCCAGTATGCTATAGAGCTCATTCCGATTGAGAAGCACAGAGTTAATAAATTTGTGGGAGGCCTAGATCCGGAGTATAAGAAAGTCTTGGTTGCTCTTGATTTGTCTGAATTTCAAGTGGCAGTTAACCGAGCTAAATGAATAGAAAGGGTGGAACAAGAAGAAGCTTCTGAGAAGAAGACACAGTCAATTAAGTGACCTGGAGGCCCCAGTGTTTTACCCTGGTCTAAATGGGGTAAAGGTTTTTAGCAGCAAGGATCAATTAGGTCACTGTCGTCCGTAAAGAAGAATTCTTCTACGGGTAAATCTAAGCAAGTCCATAATAAAACTAGTGGAAGTAAAGGTGATGGACTTTGGAATAGACCTGAATGCAAGACTTGTGGAAGAAGATATCCTGGTTGATGTTGGTATGCACCGGAGACAGTGTGCTATCAATGTGGGAAGCTGGGTCATTTCAAATGAGCATGTCCAAAATTATATGAGAATCAATCGGTGGCTGCTTCTCAGAGAAATAAAGGGAACCGAGGGTGGAATTCCCATCAAGGTGCATCGGAAGTTGCATCAAATCTGAAAGGCAAAGCTCCTGCTCGTGTATATAATATCGAGACCACAGAGAGTAAAGATGATCCTGATGTGATATTAGGTATGCTTGAACTCTTTAATGGACCTATTTTTGCACTAATTGATCATGGTTCCACTCATTCATATATTAGTTATAGAATCATACTAGAAAGAAACATTCTAGTAGAACTAATTAAGAGTGAGGTGGTAGCAACCAATCCGTTAGGCCAGGGTGCTAAGGTTAAGAGGATTTTCCGTCAGTGTCCTATTAAAATTCAGAGTGTAGATTTCCCCGCTGACCTTATGGAATTACCGTTTTGTGAGTTTGAAATAATATTGGGGATGGATTGGTTATTTATATATGATGTTGTGGTGGAGTGCCGATTAAAAAGATTAATTTTAAAGGCACCAAATGAATCATGAATAATATTCATGGGGGAGAAGCCGAATCATCGTAGTGATGTTATTTCGGTTGTTGTTGCAAATGAAATGTTGATTGATGGTTGTGAAATAGTTCCAACTCCCGAAATTGATACCTTGAAGAAATGAGTGAAAATAGAAGATATACCTTCAGTGCGGGAATTCTCAGATGTATTCCCAAAAGAATTACCGGGACTACCTCCATATCGTATGACACCTGTTGAACTCTAGGAACTCAAATCACAGCTACAAGAATTGCATAATTGAGGTTTTATACGACCAAGCATATCACCATGGGGAGCACCTATATTATTTGTAAAGAAGAAAGATGGATCGATGAGATTGTGTATCGATTATCATCAACTTAACAAAGTGATGATAAAGAATAAATATCCATTGCCAAGAATTGATGATCTCTTTGATCAATTAAAATGGAAACAATGGTCTCTAAGATTGATCTTCGATCGGGCTATCATCGATAGAAGATTAAAGAGTAGGATATTCCAAAGACGGCTTTCAGGACTCGATATGGTCATTATGAATTCGTGGTGATGCCATTTGGATTAACTAATGCCCCAGCAGTATTTATGGATTTGATGAACCAAATTTTTCAACCATACCTAGACCAGTTTGTAGTGGTATTCATAGACGATATCCTGGTTTATTCTAAAACCAAGGAGGATTATGATGTTCATCTCAGAATAGTTCTTCAGATTCTGAGGGAGAAGAAATTATATGCCAAATTATCTAAATGTGAGTTTTGGCTTTCTGAGGTGACATTTCTTGGACATATAGTAGCGGCTGAAGGAATTCGGGTTGATCCTCAGAAAATTCAAGCTATCATAGAGTGGAAACCTCCTAAAAATGTTGTAGAGGTTAGAAGTTTTCTCGGATTGGCAGGATATTACCGCCGGTTCGTGAAATATTTCTCAATGATTGCTACACCTATTACCAAATTGCTCAGGAAGAATGTACCTTTTATGTGGACTAAAGAATCTTAAGAAAGCTTTGAAAGATTGAAGAAAATCTTGACAGAAGCTCCGGTGTTAGTTCAACCTGAATCGGGTAAGAATTTTGTGGTGTATAGTGATGCATCGTATAATGGTTTGGATTGTGTACTTATGCAAGACGAGAAAGTGGTGGCTTGTGCTTCTAGGCAGCTTAAAACTCATGAGAGGAATTATCCTACTCATGATTTGGAATTAGCTGCGGTTATCTTTGCTTTAAAAAATTGGCGCCACTACTTATATGGTGAAAGATGTTATATATACGTAGACCACAAAAGCCTGAAATATCTTTTAAAGCAGAAGGAGCTGAATCTAAGACAAAGGTGATGGATTGAGCTAATTAAGGATTATGATGCAATTATTGATTATCATTCAGGAAAGGCTAATGTGGTGGCAGACGCACTTAGCCGAAAGATGTTTTCAGCCCTGCGGATATCGAATTCTCAATTATCAATATTAGATGATGGTGCTCTACTTGCTGAGCTGAACATCAGGTCTACTTTGATAGACAAAATAAAAGAATCACATGAAACCGATGAAAATTGTTTAGAGAAAAAGAAGAAAGCTGAAAGGGGAGAATCTTCAGACTTCGAAGTAAAGTCCAATGGATGTTTATATTATAAAGGACGTGCTTATATTCCTAAAGATGATGAATTGAAAAAGGAAATTCTTACAGAAGCACATTATAGTCCTTTAACGATGCACCCGAGAGGAAATAAAATGTATCAAGATTTGAAGAGCCGTTTTTGGTGGCCAGTAATGAAAAGAGCTATAACGGAATTCGTGTCTAAATGCATAATTTGTCAGCAAGTTAAAGAAGAACATCAAGTGCCATCAAGGTTACTTCAACCAATTGCTATTCCATAATGGAAATGGGAAAAAGTGACTATGGTGTAACTGGATTACCATTGACACCAAGTAGGAAAGACTCAATTTGGGTGATCGTGGATTGATTAACCAAATCAGCACATTTCCTGCCCGTCAGAACAGATTTCCCTTTGAATAAATATACAGAGTTGTATATTCGGGAGATTGTTAGATTACATGGAGTTCCTATTTCCATTGTGTATGACAGAGATCCCATGTTTACTTTTAGATTCTGGAAAGCACTACAGGAAGCATTGGGTACTCGATTGCATTTTAGTACTCCCTTCCACCCGCAAGCTGATGGACAATCAAAGAGGACAATTTAGATTTTGGAAGATATGCTAAGAGCGTGTGTCATTGAGTTTGCATGTTCGTGGGAAAAGTACTTACCATTGGCTGAATTTGTGTATAACAACAGCTATCAGTCAAGTTTTAAAATGGCACCATATGAAGCTCTATATGGAAGAAAATACAGGACACCTTTAAATTGGTTTGAGTTAGAAGACCGCAAGATTATCAAGCCTGACTTGATTCAAGAGGTAGAAGAAAAAGTGGAGATAATTTGAGATAATCTAAGGGCATCTTCCGATAGACAAAAAGCTTATTCAGATTTAAAAAGAAAAGATATTGAGTATCAGGTAGGAAACAAGGTATTTTTGAAAGTTTCACCATGGAAGAAAATAATGAGATTCAGAAGAAAAGGGAAGCTTAGTCCCAAATTCATTGGTTCGTATGCAATCTTTAAAAGAGTTGGACCGGTGGCGTATCAATTAGCTTTACCACTAGAAATGAGCAAGATTCATGATGTTTTTCATGTATCGATGCTTCGTAAATATAGGTCGGATCCTTCTCATGTTATTTCACCTGCAGAAGTTGAGATGCAATCTGATTTCACCAGTAAAGATTTTAGCTCATGGGGTGAAGAAATTGAGAAACAAATCGATTCCATTGGTTAAGGTGCTCTGGAAAAACCACAAAGTGGAAGAAGCCACATGGGAAACTGAAGAACGAATGAAAGAACAGTACCTGCATTTGTTTAATCCATGTACATTCTAAAAAATCGAGGACAATTTTTTTTTAGGGGGAGAGAATTGTAATATCACATTATTTGATTAGTGACCAAAACATAAAGAATCAAAAGTTAGTGGTTTTAGTTCAGTGACTAAAACGTAAAGTTCTAAAGTTTGGTGACAAAAGTGAAAAGTTGAGAAAAGTTCAAGGACCAACATGGTAATTTTCCCAGTAATTATTTTTATTCCATAAATAGATAGATCATCCAAGGGTGTGGATCGAATATAAAAACTATGGTTTGATTTGATGTTTCTATTATTGGAAAATTACGGTTAAAGTTTAATTGTAATTCGGGTAATCGTATGGGCTCGGAATTTTATGAAAATTTGAAGGAAGTTTTAAAAAGACTCGAAGAGCATAGCATCAAAGTTCGAATCATTTTTAAAATATGTCCAAAATTGAGAATACATGCATGGATCACTACTTATCCATGGAATGTTATATTACGTATGAATTGCTTAATATATATATATATATATATATATATATATATATGTTGCCATGTATGAGATTATGATTGATATAAAGCCCAAAGTATGAGATAAGAAACTAAAAGTATAGTTGGATATCCATAGAGTCATAAACAGCTGTATAAACATTTTAGCACTCCCGATAGAGTGCAATTTATTATAAGCACTTCAGGTAAAGTGCAAAATAATTAATAATTGTATACTCCGGTAAGTATACAAAAACACTTCGGTGTTAAGCACTTCTAGTAAAGTGCACCTAATATACTATACTCAAGTAAGTATAGGGGGGATGACTCGCGTACCAAAAATTTCCTTAATTCAATACTTGGGCTAAATGAATTGAAAAACAAGTTAAAAAAGCTTGAAAGCTCGATGATGAATATGGAAACTGTAACGATGTCCTCTTTATGTTCGCTAAAAAGTATTGTTATTATTTGGTTTGTTTTGAAAATAATGTCTTCCGTGGGGGTTTTGTAAAAACCGTATTTTATTTAAGAACTGGAGTCGCCACCGGCCACTAAGGTAGGCCGGACACCATAAAACCAGAGATCTGAAAATTGTTGGGTCTGAAAGTCGGTTACGGATGGGGAAGGATTAGCACCCCCACACCACCCAAATTGGTACTTTAATAATTACCGCTTTATTAATATTAAACTTTTCGGATTAAAGTGACGATTAAGTTAAAATTTGGTTATATAAGTGCGAGTAAATTTTAAAAGCCCCATTATCCGAGAGTAAACGGCTCAACCACCATCACTACGCCTGATACTAGCCCCGTTTACGCTCGGATAAAAGGACACCACATTGATAATAAATATCTCAAAATACAACTTAAAACATGGCAAACATATATAAATACAAAGCGATAAAAACATGAATAAATACTAACATAATAAAATACTAATCTAACATAAATAAAAAATACTAATCTAAAACATAAATATTAATCTAACACATAAATAAAAACAAATCTAACATAAATAAAAACATTAATCTAAAACATACATAAAACATACATAAATACTAATCTAAAACATAAATAAGCATACAAACTAAAAAATAAGAATACAATTTTAAATTAACTAATACTTCATTAAACCATAAAAATTACAATACTAATAAAAAAGGAAGAAAATATACCTAACTAGGAGCTCGAATGACGAACCCCGATGGAACCCCACCGAGATCTACTACTACCTCTCCAAAAATTAACTAGATCGGACCCAAAATAGGACCCTGATCGAACCGGTTAGGACCGTGGGGACTGCCCCCGGTCCTTGGCTACCCGAGAGCTATGCTCTCTTATTTGGGCATGCCTTGGCCGATTCCCTCTTCTAATGCCCCCCCACGCCCCTTTTTATAGGCAAAGTGAGGGGTGAGGTGGGTGACGTGGAGCCGTGTGCTCTACTCCACTCCACTCCTCTCCCTTTTTTATTTTTTATTTATTATTTTTTTTGCTTTTTTTAATAATATTATTATTACAATAATACTAATAATACTAAAACTCGGACAAAAGTGAGTGATTACAGTTGCCCCTCTTTGCTTGTTCTTGTGAAACGAGAATAAAGCAAAGAAAAAAAACACTCATTTTTGTCTTATTTCCTCGTCCTTAGCTTTAGAATCACAGGTTCTTCTGGAATTTTATGTTCTTCTTCGGCCAACTCTTCAAACTTCGGTCTTCAAAATGGAGGATTCGTTGGGGAAGACAAAATCTTCAAATCAGAAGTTCGAGGCTGCAAGTTCTTCCTATATAGAACTGTTCTCTCTTCTTCTGACGGACTTCTTGGAAAAAACAAATTCTCTTCGGTAAAGTCTTTGGGCTACAAGTCCTTCCTATATAGAACTCTTCGCCTTCAACATGGGCATTCCGTTCTTGGGTGACGTAGGTATCAATGATCTCACTGCTTCTTTATCTGATACCTTGGAATCACGTGTTCTTCTAGAATCTTCTGCTCTTCCTCGGATGAATTCTTCGGGTTTCCTATTTGTAGTCTCATAATCACGAGCTCTTCTAGAACTCTTCACTCTTCCTCGGCCACCTCTTTCACTTGTATGCACTTAAATATTAGTCTTGAGAAGACATCCTTACAAAAGGATTATATTAAGAAATTTGTTTAAAATAAATCATCCTTATGGAAAGACCATAATAAAAATAAAATTGAATTTTAAGAGAAATACCTTCATTAAAATGATAAAATTAGAGATTTAAGAAAATCATCCTTATGGAAGTATAAAATTAAGAAATTTAGTTTAAAGAAAAACATCATTATGAAAGGATCAGATTAAGAAATCTAAGTTTTAAGAAAAACATCCTTATGAAATGATAAATTAAGTAATTTGAATTTTGAGAAAAAATTCCTTATGAAAGGATAAAATCAGGAAATCCAAATTTAATAAAAAAGGTATCTCGCTTTGAGACTTCCAAAATGAGAAAACATCCTTATGAAATGATCAAATTAAGAAATTCAGTTTTAAGCAAAACATCCTTAAAAAAGATTAAATTAAGAAATTGGTTTTAAGAAAAATATCCTTATGAAAGGATAAAATTGAGAAATTTAGTTTTAAGAAAAAACATCCTTATGGAAGGATCATATTAAGAAATCTAAGTTTTAAGAAAAAACATCCTTAAGAAAGGTTTAGATTAAAAAACCTAAGTTTTAAGAAAAATATCCTTATGAAAGGATAAAATTAAGAAATTGATTTTAAAGAAAACATCCTTAAGAAAAGGATTAAATTAAGAAACTGATTTTAAGAAAAATATCCTTATGAAAGGATAAAATTGAGAAATTTAGTTTTAAGAAAAACATCCTTATGGAAGGAGCAAATTAAGAAATCTAAGTTTTAAGAAAAAAACATCCTTAAGAAAGGACTAGATTAAGAAATCTAAGTTTTAAGAAAAACATCCTTATGAAAGATAAAATTAAGAAATTGATTTTAAAGAAAACATCCTTAATTAATGATTAAATTAAGAAACTGGTTTTAAGAAAAATATCCTTATGAAAGGATAAAATTGAGAAATTTAGTTTTAAGAAAAACATCCTTATGGAATGATCAGATTAAGAAATCTAAGTTTTAAGAAAAGACATCCTTAAGAAAGGATTAGATTAAGAAATCTATGTTTTAAGAAAAACATCCTTATGAAAGGATAAAATTAAGAAATTGCTTTTAAAGAAAACATCCTTAAGAAAGGATTAAATTAAGAAACTGGTTTTAAGAAAAATATCCTTATGAAAGGATAAAATTGAGAAATTTAGTTATAAGAAAAAACATCCTTATGGAAGGATCATATTAAGAAATCTAAGTTTTAAGAAAAAAACATCCTTATGAAAGGATAAAATTAAAAAATTGATTTTAAAGAAAACATCCTTAAGAAAGGATTAAATTAAGAAACTGGTTTTAAGAAAAATATCCTTATGAAAGGATAAAATTGAGAAATTGATTTTAAGAAAAATATCTTTTAAAATGATGCCTCGCCAAAGGATTCAATGCAAAATACCTTCACATTAGGGTTAGCAAATAATAAATTCGATGACAATGAAATTAGGAAAAGCACCTAACTTAATCCCGAGACTCCGACTGCATTCAACTTGATATTCTAAAGCTTTCAAGGCTCTCGGATAGCAATCCCTTTGTTCCTAGCTTTCGGCGGAGATGATGGTTGCTCTCTTTCAATTTCTTGATTTAGGTAAACAATAGGATTGTGTTAGAATCAATATAATGATATCAAAATCAATATCGAAGATTAAAATAGCTATTAGCTATCAATTTTTTGTGGATAACTAAAATATTAGTTTAAGATTAAGCTTGATTTATCCATGGGTTTCATCAATAGTTTGGAGATTATAGCTTACCTGATCAATAGCAATGTTTCAATATCAATAAATCGAAGAAAACTCTAGCTTTCCCACCCTCAACAATGGAGGTGCTAGCTTGGAGGAAGAAGAATACAAGAGAGGTGCTTGCTTCTTAGATTTCGGGTAAGCTCTCCAATGCTTTCCACTATTCTTTCATTCATTTTACAATGACAAGTCTTTCCTTCCTTTGAAGGAATTAAGCTTGATCATCCCATGTGTGGATAATTATAATTGCAGAGGGGCTAATAGCAAGGTTAGTCCCTAAACTCTCAATTCCCTACACTTTTGCCCCCAAACTTTCAATTTCTATAATCTAGTCACTAAACAGGATTTCAATACTTCCAATAAGGTCCTTAGGCAATAATTTGACTCAATTAGAGTCCAATATTGATACTTTTGACCTTGCGATCAAAGTCAACATAATTTTTAGACAATTTCGATATAAGGTTTTCGATCGCCGGAACCCAATTGTGACTAGGCTAGATTTCGGGGTGTTACAACTCTCCCCCTTAAGAAAAATTCATCCTCGAATTTTACCTGGATTAAAGAGATGGGGATATTGCTTTCGCATTGTTTCCTCCAGCTCCCATGTTGCTTCCTCAGTAGTGTGTCTACTCCAGAGCACTTTAACTAACGGAATAGTCTTGTTACGAAGTCTCTTAACTCCCTTTGCAAGAATTTGAACCGGTTCTTCCTCGTAGGACAGATTCGATTGTATTTCCACCGATTCAGACTTAATATGTGCGAGGTGTCAAAATGATACTTTCGAAGCATGGATACATGAAACACATCATGGATTTTACTCAATTTTGAGGGCAACAATAACCGATAAGCCACAGGGCCAACTTTCTCAATACTCTCGAAAGGTCCAATGAATCGGGGACTCAGTTTCCCCTTCTTGCCATATCTCAGAACATTCTTCCACGGTGAGACTTTAAGAAAGGCATTCTCATCAACTTCATATTGTATATCCCTTCTCTTGAGATCAGCATAGGCCTTCTGTCGGTCAAAGCTAGCTTTTAATCGATCATGGATGATAGTAACTCATTCCTCAGTTTCCTGAAGTAAGTCAGGGCCCAACATCTTGCATTCACCAAGTTCAGACCAACACAAAGGAGTTCTACATCGTCTGCCATACAATGCTTCATACAGTGCCATCTTGATAGAAGCTTGGTAGCTATTGTTGTAGGCAAATTCAGTGAGGGGTAGGGATTTCTCCCACGATCTGCCAAAATCAATAATACATGCTCGTAGCATGTCCTCCAAGATCTGCAAAAGAGGGTTCAATAACGGTACACTTAATCGATGATTCTAGGGAAGGATTTTTCAAAGATTACATGTATTATCCTTTCTAACTGACCATCAGACTGCGGATGAAAGGTGGTACTATGATTGACTCTAGTGCCTAGAGCTCCTTTCAAGTCCTCCAGAATCGAGAAGCAAATCATGGATCTTGATCGGAGATGATTGATTGTGGAACCCCATGGAGACGGATAACTTTCTTAATGTACAAGTCAGCTAGCTTGGGAAGTCCATAATCCATTCGAAATGGTAGGAAATGTGCTGACTTGGTTAAACAATCCACAATAACCCAAACGGCATCGTGTTTAGCAAGAGTCAAAGGTAAAGTACATAATGATCTTCTCCTACTTCCATTGTGGCAAATCAATGGGTTAAAATAATCCAATAGGGACACGATGTTCAGCTTTAACCCGTTGACAAGTGAGACACTTGGGCATGAAGTCAATTATAGCTTGCTTCATGCCTGGTCACCAATATAGATCATGAAAGTCTTTATACATCTTCAAAGGACCTAGCTGAATAAAGAATAAACTTGAATGGGTTTTCCTAAGAATATCATTCCAAAGCGATTCATCATTGGGTACACATACCCAATCGCGAAAACATAAGAATCCTTCAGAATTGATTCTGAAGTCCAGATTATCCTGAAGCTTAGAGGCAATGGATTGGAGTTCGGAGTCTTAATCTTGCAATGTCTTGATTCTTGAAACAATAGTAGACTCAACATGAATTTTAGCTACAAGACAACGACACTTCTAAAGTCAGAATGAGCATTAATAGCTCGAATGGCTACAAAAAAAGATTTGCAATTAGCCATGTTATTACACAATGCATAGGATTTCACATTTAATGTCAATGCTTACCAGTTGAAGGTTTGTGCCTGAGTGCATCAGCTACAATGTTGGCCTTGCTCGGGTGGTATTTGGTAACAAGATCATAATCTTTATGGAGTTCCATCCATCTTCATTGCCAAAGATTTAACTCATTTTTAGTCAAAAGATACTTGAGACTTTTATGACCGGTAAAGAGATAACACTTTTCTCCATAGAGATGGTGTCTCCAAATTTTTAATGCAAACACAACTGCAGCTACTTCCATATCATGCGTAGGATAGTTCATCTCATGAGGCTTAAGTTGCCACAAAGCGTAAGCAATGACCTTGTCTTCTTGCATCAATACACATCCTAACCCAAGATACGATGCATCACTGTAAAATGTGTAGTCTTTTCCAGACTCGGGTTGGGTTAGGACTGGAGTGTAAGTCAACACCTGCTTCAACTGATCAAAACTTCGTTGTTGTTCCTCGGTTCAAACAAATGGAACTTCTTTCCGCAATAACTTAGTCAATGGAGCTGCTAACATAGAAAATCCCTTGACGAATCTTCTATAATAGCCAGCAAGACCAAGGAAACTTCTCACTTCACCAACGTTCTTCGGTGGATGCCAACCAATAATTGCTTGAATTTTCTTCGGGTCTACATGGATGCCCGAAGCCGATACAATATGCCCAAGAAAGACAACTTCGGTAAGCCAGAACTCGCATTTGGAGAACTTGGCATACAACTGCTTGTCAAAGAGAGTGTGAAGCACAATACGAAGATGTTCACAGTGTTCCACAATATTCTTGGAGTAGATTAGGATGTCATCAATGAACACCACTACGAACTTATCGAGATAAGGCCTAAAAACCCGATTCATTATGTCCATGAAAGCTGCTGGTGCATTGGTTAGCCCAAATGGCATCACCAAGAATTCGTAGTGACCATACCTCGTACGAAAGACAATTTTGGGCACATCATACTCTTTAACTCTTATTTGATAATAGCTAGACCATAAATCGATCTTGGAAAACATAGTGGCATCCTTAAGTTGGTCGAATAGGTCATCAATCCTTGGCAATGAATATTTGTTTTTGATAGTCACCTTGTTCAACTGCCAGTAATCGATGCATAGCCTCATAGAACCATCCTTTTTCATAAAAGAATCAGAGCTCCCCAAGGCGAGGAACTTGGTTGAATGAAGCCTTTATCAGGTAAATCTTCAATCTGGGCTTTTAATTCCTTCAGCTCAACGACTGTCATACGATAGGGTGCAATAGAGACTAGA
This sequence comes from Hibiscus mutabilis, assembly GCA_019671005.1. Taxonomy (NCBI): domain Eukaryota; kingdom Viridiplantae; phylum Streptophyta; class Magnoliopsida; order Malvales; family Malvaceae; genus Hibiscus; species Hibiscus mutabilis. The sequence goes on from CM033721.1 coordinate 40,173,495, forward strand.
GCAGTTCCAGGTTGCACTTTGATACTGAATTCAACTTCACGGGTTAGTGGTAAGCCCAGAAGTTCATCAAGGAAGACATCGAGAAATTCACAAACGGTATCAATATCTTGTAGTCGAAGTTTATGCTTGGCTCCCAAGGTCAACGCATACAAAGAAGGATTTTTTGAACTCATCAACACGGTGCTCTCTATAACACCTCTAACCCGACATAGGAGTAAACCTAAATTAGGAAGTGTTTCAAAGTAGACACAAACAAGAATCATGATAAAATTTGTCAGAACGTCTAGTCAAGACTAAACATTCCTTGAAAGGCAGATTAATTTAAATCCTTTTTAGAATATTCAAAGGTCTAATAACAAACTTAGATTATATGCAATCAAATTGTCACACAAATAGCATCAAGCTTCAAACCAAATCACAACATGCCCATGCAATCCATCTTTAAGAGCACTTATTTTACGAACCATGAAATTTTCAACTCTTACAGAACCAAAAATCACTTTTAATCTCATTACTACTAGAACTAAACATATCATGGGTTATATTATTATAAACTTGTGAGAATCATCCCTCAAATGTGTTAAGCATTTAATGGTATGAATTTGGTTTAGATTAAAACTTTATAATTGCCCCAGTGATAAAATGTCGCCAAAATCATTTGAATAACCACCTCATGCGTGCGTTCATATACATATCACTAAATTAATGAATATAATGCTATGCACTTGAGCTACATAACATCCATATCTAGCAGAAGACTCACAACACATAGAAGCATACAGATTTTATCTTGCTTTAGCATTCTGTACTTTATAGGACCTTAGAATTAGATGATTCAATAACATGAATTTAAAGGTAAATCAAACAGCAAGATTAAGGTGATTTATCAACTTAGACCTCTCAAAAATATTTAAACCACGCACTATGTACAATGCACTTTCATCTATTAACTTATGACATACCAATCAATTTGTTTAACCTTTAATACTATGCAAATCATAGGGTGCCCTACTAATTATTCACAATCTTAAATCCATTATAGTATCCTATATCCCATAACTTATTTGTCAAGCAGCATTCATATTTATCGTTATCACGACTTACTATCAAGCAACCATTCTAACTTGCTAATTATTAAATCATGTAAAGCGAACAACCGCCAGGAAATGATGAAGGGCCCATTACAAAACTTATATACATATATGACTCGGATGGAATATAAACCAATTATGCAAGCTTAACAACTATGTGCCACCAACTAGGAGTTCTTTAGGGAATTTCAAGACATACAATCATGCCTTCCGGTGATCTGGTCCCAGCTCAAAACTAACCCAAGACGTTCTCGTCTTGAAAAATAGTGAAAGGACGTATAGGTTTGGTTACTTAGTGAGTAGCTTATGTGATTTTCGAGTACGGATCAATAATGTATCTTATTTCTTAGATCTTTTCATTTAGCATAAATAAATCTAAGCCTGGACCGCAAGCTAACCCTTCTAGGTCAAAACATTTAATCGGAGAATTCACATAAACATAGATGATTCGAGCTTAAACATGCTCATATTTATTACACATAATCATTCCAAAAAGGATATTCAAGTATGGACTACACTATTTATATATGTTATCGCCTTGACTCATTTCTTATCATACGACTTTCCTTTATCGTATACTTGTAGATCAAGCAAAACATTTTGCTAATAAATCTTTTAGTTACAGACATCCATTCATATTATATATGTTATTCGATTTAGTCCACAAGTGTAAACACTTATATATATGTGTGTATATATATATATGTATGTGTGAGTACTTTATTCAAAATTGCCCATCAAACTTCGGTATATTTTATATACCCAAAATAATGCCCACACACTTGTAATATACTCAAGATAGTCCGTAAAAACATATATATACAAATATAGATTTAACACGGTCCCATATGTAATTGTTTTGTTCAAAACAGTCCACCAAAACATATAAATTCAAATTTAGAATCAAAACAGTCCCATAAGTGATTGTTTTATTCAATACAATCCACCAAAACATATATATTCGAATTTAGAATCAAAACAGTCCCATAAGTGATTATTTTATTCAAAACGATCCACCAAAACATATATATTTTAATTTAGAATCAGAACAGTCCCATAAGTGATTGTTTTATTCAAAACAATCCACCAAAACATATATATTCAAATTTAGAATCAAAACAGTCCCATAAGTGACCAATGAATCGTATTATAAATTATGTTTAAGTATATAATTTATTTACCACAAGTATCAATCGAATGTTCCCTAAGCAAGGTCCATGCTTTCCTTAAAACCTATAATTTCAATTAACTCAAGATCCCTTTTTCTTCACGGTTTTAAAATATAACAATCTCCTTAGTTCGACTGGTTATATAAATATCTTACTAATGATCATTTTATACAGATAAGTTATCAAAGAATGTTTCAGTCAACTTACATCCCATAACTTCTTACGCATATTTTCACATAGTCAAGTATACTTGCTCATTAAGCTATCAATCATTCTCTAACATACACATAAATTTTTTTCAAAAGAATCAACTTTACCATTTAATCATTAATTATGTAAATGCAAAAGTGTTCCTATTAGCATTATCCTGTATACGTGAACATTCAAAGAAATCACGAACATAAAGTATTCACACCAATCACATGAATATAGGTTCTTTATTAAGCATAACTACTCACACACGTAACATTCAAAGATCAAAGGATACAATTTTACTTGTTAAGCAATCCATCACCATAGTGCGTTATTTATCTAAGAAACTTTCCTGATTTTATTGATTAACCATAACTTAACAAGATAGAAATTACTTATTACACAAGGTATCAATCACAACCAAACTTGCTCAGTTCATAGATCATTTATTTCTTTCTTATTTAATCTTTTAATCTTTTGATCAAGAAGTTAAGTAGCATACAACAAGGCTTTCGAAACCGATACCTATAATAGGTTTGATTAGTTACTAATTCCAATGAATCATGTATATTATAAACTCATTTATAACCATGACCAAAATTTTTGTTTTAATTCAATACTACATTCTATCTCTTGCAACTTTACATACTAGGTAACAACAATTCACAAAATCAGCATAGCTTAAACCATTCGAACATATCAAACAAAGAATCACTTTATCTATGGATATTTAGGCTTATTCCAATTCACTAAACACATAATATATCATATTTTCATGACGAATTCCTTCAACACATATGTTATAGTTTAAAGTAATTCGAATAGGTTATTTCTTAATTCAAGGCATCAAGCTTATACATTTACTCAATTTATTAGATTTCAATATTTAGTTAAACATAGCCTTCAAATCAAGAATCAGCCTAGGTACTAGAATCCCCAACCAACCGTCGCCAGCAGATAGGGTATCCATGGTACCGGTCAAACCCTCCTACTATCGCCAAGTGACCATAAACTTCCCTCCTACTGTCGCCAATATAAGGACCGTAGTCTATCCGAAACACAAGAGCTCTATGGACTCTATGGCATGCCAACTATACCTAAGACTAACTTGAGACCAAGGCTACACATATTCTTATCTTATCAGATCGGATTTCACTTAATTCCATGTTCTAATAAACATGAATCATGAGTCATTTCATATAACATACTAAATGTTCTGAGCATTGCTCTTTATCCAAATTTCAAAATACATATTCATATGGTTTAGCTTATAACTCGTGCATATACCCATGATTATCTTTCGTATTCATAATCAAAAGGTCACAGAAACCACAAGACATAAATCTAAATTTTATTCTTATTACTTATGCGCATAGCATCTACCACCAAACATTCTTCATTTAAATCATAATTTTAATATTCCTTACTTTCATAACATGCTTAATCATTAAGCAACGTACCTCATTTTTTTCAAGCTTATCTCAACAATGCTTAAATTAGACAACAAACAAACAGTTTAATTAACAAAATGCTCAGAATAGCTTTTAATCTATTCCAAGACTTTAAACTACACTCACCTCTTATCCCGAAGTTACGGCATACCTGAATCCTTAATCGAATCTTGTTAATTATCCAAATCCTTCCTAGCTTATTCTTGGTCCAAATACAACAAGAATATGACTATATATTTTAGAATCAATTCAATCTTTCTAACATATACCAAATATACCACAAATTTACAATTTAACTCTTGTTTATTTAACAAAACAGTCCTTTAATATATTGGAATGGAAGAAAAAATAATCCTTTTCATACAAGCAAACATTTACATGTCCAAATCAGCTCACCAAGGTTCATATCACTACATTATTGTCCTGTTTTCACAATCATATAATTACATGCTCCAAAACAAACCCTAACACTTGTATTCATGCACCAAACAGCCCCAAGTTCAACAATTAAATCCCTAAATATTTTCAATTCATACGAACAACCTCTTATGTATTTTTGTTCATGAAATTCATCCCCTAACATGCTAAATAGTCCTTAAATACATTTTGAAGACATTCTCCCCTGTTTTAAGCATCCTATTCAATTCATTAATCAAACATATTCAACTATAACTCTCCAATTCATATAAATGCACACACATATGTCTCAATTATAAACAGGGCAACAACCCTATATGCACTTATATGTATTTCAAAACAGCCCTCTAGAATCCTTATTACTGAAACTCGAATATGTCTTTATATATATTTCTATTTAAGTTCAAATCAATCCATATATATATAACAACACAAGACAGCCCTTGCTCAATTTCATATATTCACATACATGTTTCTTCATGTTAAAACAGTACCGACTCTAGTACATGTATATTTCTATACCCGAAACAGTCTATATGCTTTCTAACATGTCAAGGCAAACAATCACATATTTACAATGTAACTCATTGGACAAATTTTAATCAACCAATCAAACTCAAGAATCACATTCATTTCATGAACATTTATTCATTTATCTCGAACAAGCACCTCATGTGTACATATACATATATATAAATATATATGCATTTTATTTCAACTAAACAATTCCCAATTGCCTTAAAAATAGTCTGGTTACCATTATAAGATTATTCAATAGTCCTTTAACTAAAATACCTCATTTCTTGGTTTCAAAACAGACTCTTAAACTTCTTATAGGTACAATTCTGCCCAGATTTATTCTAGTACTTATAACTACTATTAAACAACCCCCTTTTTCTTACATTTTAACATAAAACAGTTTATGATTTTGCTTATATAGATTTCCCCCTATTTTTCAGCTATCAATGCAGCCTTAAATACCTTATTATCATACAGCCATTTCCACATAATTCTCTTACTACAATCCAAATAGATTTCTACCCTTTCAAGCAACCTAAAATCGACTTCAATTTTATACTCCTTAAAACAGTTTTGATCATGTGTTCAAAGAAGCCAAACTTGAAATCTCATTATAAGTTAAATTCTCACTTTTCAAACAACGTTTTCAAGACATAAACAACAATTCATTGTTTCATGCTCCACAATTTTATTCATTTCAAAGCATTCGGCAATCCAACTATCAACAACATTACAAGTTTCTCAATCTAACAATCATACATGCATCCACCAAATTAAGCCAATTCCCATAGATTAACAAAGAAATCAAACATGAAAGAAAAAGAGGAAGAAAATCATACATCTCTTAGAGTGCTAAACAACTTAAATTCAAAGGATTCAATATACCATCATCTAATACTCACGGTTTAAGAGTTTCTCACTCTACTCTCTTTTTCTTTCTAAGTTTTTTTTGGGTTACCACAATCAAGGGAGAAGATGGCTCTCTTAAGACCCCATTAACTGAGATTTCCAAGTTGACACATGGTCAAATCCTTCAATTTTTGAAGGATTACATGCAAGCCTTTGATTAAGGACTTTGCATGATTTAGTCCTTTCCCATATAGCCACTTATTTGCATCATTAATACTATTTGATCCCTTAAATTCCTACCTATTTGAATAGTAAAACATTTTAATGGAATTAAGCTATTGTTAGATCGAAATATCTCCTAGACTATTTGGTGGGACATTACACTCTCCTTGCTAAGGCCTCGAAGATATATCTTTCTTTTGTTACAATCTACCCACGCTTGATGCTCACTAAGTCAATCTAGACCCAGTATAACATCAAACTCATGGATTGGTAGAGCCAAGAGGTTGGCCACAAAAGGAATCCCTTGAATCACTAAGGGACAATTCTTACATAGAAGGCTTATGGCGACACAATCACTTAGTGGATTGGTTACAAAGATTCTCGATGCTATAGGTTCACTAGACATTTTATACATCCTAACTAATTTAGTGCTTATAAAGGAGTGAGTATAGCCAGGATCAATCAATGCGTATAAAGAATAAGAGTATAATTCAATAGTACATGCAATGACATCAAGCTCATCTTCCTCCTCCTTACTCCTCACATGATACATCTGAGCAGGAGCTTGGATTCTTGCTTACTCGATGCTTTGCCAGAGCCACTAGGTTTCCCTGTAGTTCCATATGAACCTTTCTTTGACCCTTTACCTTAGAAGGGCTGAGTAGGGGTTGCATTACTTGTCGTGTAGCAGTAGACTTGGTTGCGCCAAGAGGACAATCACAGATGAAATGACCTTGTTCTCCACAGTAGAAGCATGCTATAGTCTGCTTACGACATTGACCCATTGCATGCTATTTTTGGCAATAGTTGCAGACTGGGTTCTGCGAACTCCTGTTGGACCCTCAAGTGCTTTCAACTGAGACCATCTAGACAAAAGATTGCGTTATGGTCTGAGGTCTCTCGATATTCCCAGAACGGGAAGGCTGTGGATAAGCATTCTGCATAGGGCCTTGATACTTGCCCTTCTTGTTCCACTTGGGAGATCGAGAATCATCCCTGAATCTCTTCTTGTACTTGCCAAATCCACTTGATCTTTGAGCCTTCTGTGCAGCTTTTTTGGCCTTTAACTCAATTCACAAGATCCTGAAAGTTAGTGATGCCTAAGGCAGTAAACATAAGGCGCTAATGTACTTCTTTCAAAATTCTTAGAGGAAGAACTCCCAAGAGATGGTCTCTTCAAGAACAATGAGTATAGTGGTCTTCCACCACTAGAGTGCTTCATCCGATAATAGTGCTAGGGCACACTCTGTTTGTGCTCATCAGAACACTGTAATTGCTTATTCAAGACTCTCAACGTATTGTCCAGCCAATATTCTGCACTCTCAGGATTGTCATCATCCTGGCCCGTGGAAGTATAGGCTCGAAGCAATGCCATCTTATCGATAGGGGCCCGAGCATACTGGACAACATGCTAAGTAGGTTGCACCACCATCTCGACCCTCATAAACGTCATAAATTGCTTGAATATGTTAGCCATGTTCTGATAACACTCAACCTATGCATTAGGCAGCTCCGACTCGACGTTCTGAGGTGAGGGATTAGGTGCATTCGGAGGGTCTCCTCCCCTTACCTCCTCACCGTGAGTCGAGGAGCCATTAGCGGGCTCATATATGTGAGCTTCGATAGTTCTAGACATATCTATAATATAAAGAGACCAGATTAGTTAACAAGTTACAATATACACAATATATAACTCCTAGGTGGCAAAGTAACACAATAACAATATAATAAACTTCAGTTTAGTCCTAGAATTGACTAAACTCTAGCTCTGATACCACAAATGTAACACCCCCTTCCTGGCCTGGTCGAGAACCGGGTCAAAAAGTGCTACTGGTGAACAAAGCGGTATTCGGTGCAATAAAATTTCAATGATGAATGGCACTTAATCAATATCATATCTTAGAACATTACCCGATATTGACATTGGTTCCATTCATCTCATTTGAATCACCGACTAATCAATTATAGCCAATTTTTAACTTTCACAAGTTTTGGGGACTAAACTGTAAATTTAGTAATTTAGGGATCTTTTTCTATAATTAACTATACGACAACGAAATTCAATACAATAAAAATGTCCTTATACATTTTCATGCTATCCCGATATCATTTACCTATCCAATTAGGCCTTACAATATTCAGTGATCATTCTGTAAACATTTTAAAACTGAGTTCAATGTCTTCTAACAGAATTAACTACCACCATACTGATACGCCTTAGTGTTGTATCGGTACAGGTGTACTTGCACATGAGCCCAAAATGGAACTGTCCATATTTGTTTCAATATGGTAAAAGGTCGTATCGATACTGTATACAAGGGTGATGACCCTTTCCTAGCAACTGAAGAACTCATATCAATACAGCTTGACTTGTATCGATACGGGTTGACTCATGTTGACTTTGACCATGACTCGTTTCGATACACCTTGAGGCCCTATTGATACAATTTATTTTCCCTACCCACTACCAAGATCCGTATCGATACACTTAGACCCGTGTTGATACCCTATGAGGAACTTTCACTTTCTCAAGCCAAATATGCAAGGCCGTATAGATACAGCTTGACCTGTATCGGTACGCCCTACACTGTAATGTCAATTGTTTTTGGTTTATAGTTTGTTTGACCTAGAAACTAATGTCCAAATCCAATGAAACTTTACCAGCATTATTTCAATAATATAATCTAATTGCATGCCAAATTTTAGGGTCATTTGAATTCGTTTACTAGGTTTTCACCTTTTAGTGTCAAATATGCATTCTTAATCATATTTAAACTATACCAAAAGGTCATTTAGGGCCTTAGTGATTTACACAAACAGTGAATATTACACATATATTAAAAGGGTCATAAAGGACTAGTTCAACTACTTTGTCACCATCCTAGGAGTTCGTAGAAGCAAAATACATTACTTGAGGCTTGTAGTGACTTGTCAACATTGTCTATTCTCCAACCTCCAACAGTGGAATCCTTAACCTGAAATGTATGAAATGAAATGCATTAGGCATTCATTGCCTAGTGAGGTAGTCACAATTAAACACTATATCAATGAAATGCATTCCAATTCATATCTTGTTAATATCAATGCAATGAATCAACTGTAGCAATGCACTGATCATGTTCAATAGCTATAAATCCATAATTCATCAATAACCCTTGGATCGGTTCAGAATAGTGGATACGCGAATTCCTGCGCCTTGCTAAATCAATAAATGGTCTAGTCCCTCTACCTCGCAAATATGACCAACATCACAATGCATACCTCCGCCTCGCCAAATCAATATAGGCCGTAGCCCAAGGGTCGTAGTCCACTCGTACACTGAGCTCATGAATTTTATGGCATGCTAATTGTATCTAAAAGTCCTTTTGAACCCAAGGTCCGGTGATGGTATCAATGATCAATGTTCGGTAACAATGGCAATGTTCAATGTCCTTATCGATAATCAATACTTCAATATCAATATTCAATAGTCGTGAAAATAATGATGGCAATGTTCAATGATTCGATGGCAATATCATTGTCCAATGATTCTTTTTAAATGTTTCGATGCCAATGAAAACATCAATATCAATGCTTGATGACAATAACTATAAAAATGGCAATGAAAATACTCCATGTTTCCTTAATTCAATGGCTATCATAATGATATTATCAATATCACTATCGATATCCGATGTCTCAATGCTACACTTACTGATGCTTAACCATGTATCCTCTAAAGGATTCGATGCAAAATCCATTCACAATAGGGTTAGCAAATAATAAATTCGACGACAATAAAACCAAGAAAAGCATCTAACTTCATCCTGAGACTCCGACTACACTCACCTTGATATTCTGAAGCTTTTAGGACTCTCGGATAGCAATCCCTTTGTTCATAGCTTTCGGCGGATATGATGGTTGCTCTCTTTCAACTTCTTGAACTTGGTAAACAATAGAATTGTGTTAGAATCAATATAACGATATCAAAATTAATATTGAATCTTAAAATATCTATTAGCTATCAAATTTTCGTGGATAACCAAAACTTTAGTTTAAGATTAAGCTTGATTTATCCATGGATTTCATCAATAGTTTGGGGATTATAGCTTACCCAATCAATAGCAATGTTTCGATATCAATAAACGGAAGAAAACTCTAGCTTTCCCACCTTCAACAATGGAGGTGCTTGCTTCTTAGATTTCGGGTAAGCTCTCCAATGCTTTACACTATTCTTTCATTCATTTTACAATGACAAGGCTTTCCTTCCTTTGAAGGAATTAAGCCTGATCATCCCACGTGTGGATAATTATAATTGAGGAGTGGCCAATCGCAAGGTTAGTCCCTCAACTCTAAATTCTTCCAATAAGGTCCTTAGGCAATAATTTGACTCGTTTAGAGTCTAATATTGATACTTTTGACCTTGCGGTCAAAGTCAACATAATATTTAGGCAATTCTGATGTAGGGTTTCTAATCACCGGAACCCAATTCTGACTTAGCCAGTTTTCGGGGAGTTACAGCCCTGATCCTAGAAGAACTTTTGAGCCCACTGCTAAATTGATTGGAGTAGATTGAGGTAGAGCATCGACTCTTGTGGCACTACATCAATAGCCATTGAGCGCGTCATATTGAAGGATAATCCGAATTATAGCGTATCTTTTCCAAGGTTCCCTACCAAGTTATTTGCCTCGGCAACTCCAACTGGCAATTCTGTGCCAGTTACGAATGACACTGCCATGACAAACCCCAATCACACACTAAGGTAAAAACCAGCTCATTATCCGCAACTTAGTAACACTAGTCCTAATTTTTAGATTTTGAAGACACTACCTCTACACCATTGGATTCCCCACCTTTAGATGTGCAACATCAAACCATGAAACTTTACCACTAGACACAATCAAGAAAGAGGTTGAGCCACTTGAATAGGAAGAGGTAATTGCGGATAATGACCATGCACCATCTCCACCGCCACTAGCAAGGTGAGGCAACATACGCCTCAAGCAATCAGCCAAGGGACACTACGAATTTGAGTTGAGGACCTCTTTGATTAACTCAATTGCATGTCATTTTTATTTTGTTTTGACTATTTTTGCATGCATTGAGGACAATGCTTCTTTCGAGTTTGGGGGGTTGTCTTGTTTAGATTTTAGTTGTCTTATGTTGGTTTGCATATATTACTTGCCATGAAAATTACTTGATATAATTGGCAAAACCTGTTGTGGTATCCTATGATGAGTTTTTCCACTGCGCTTTAATGTGAAAACCTTAGATTTTAGGATTAGCATGGATTTTGCTTGAAATTTTGCTATGATGATGCTTATATTGAAACAGTTGTGGCTTGTTGATTGTGGCAGACCTAGTAAACTTTAGGTTGTTATAATGGGTAAATGTGCTAGAAGTGCCTAACTGGCTCTAACCTAAACGAAATAAAATTTGACTCAAGATAATTTCTTACTAGAGGTCCCCATCTGGCTCTAGTTGTCAAGCATTGAGAATCGTTGGAGGTGCTTATCTGGCTCTAGTTGATTAAATTTAAAACGAAATTGCTTCGCTAGAGTTGGATCTTGCAGATTAAATTGCCCCAACAAGTAAATAATAGAACCTACTGTTTGCATGGAATCCCATTGATTGACTTTTACACAACTCCCTACACACATTTTCACTTGCATTATAGTTTAATTTTGAGTAATTCTCTGTGCTATCCAAAGATCGAAATGTAATCTATTCTTTTTTCCACGGTTCAGAGGATTGAAGTCATGTAAGAAACATGTTTTTGGTGGTAAATACTTTGACAAATAATTATTAGTGTTTTGCATTGCTTGAGGACAAGCAATAGTTTGAGTATTGGGGTGTGATAAGTGAGTAAAAGTACTGTTTTTCTTACCCTTTTACTTATATGATTGTAACACTCTCAACTCGGTTTAGAAGAAAATCAGAGTCGAGCATGTTACTACAAGAAAGTCTCGTGGAACGAGTTACATACATTCAAACATCTAGAGTAAAAGGAACTAGATTAACAATTTTTTGTATCTATTATTACCCTAAAGGTCTTACGCCAATCATACAAGCATTCGAACATTTTAATATCATAACTTGCAACCTGAGCAATCATTCGAACATAACAATCACCCAACTTGATTATCAAGTTAGAACTTCAAAATAGAGCTATCTAAATCTTACTTAAAACTCATGGTATTCACTTGAATAATAAATAGGGTTAAATTTAAACTTTAAGTCACAATTTAAAACCCAAAGATTTATGACCAATTATGGATACTTTCTAATGTACTCAAGCATGAACAGGCTGAACTTGTGGCTCAGTTATTTATTCGAAACGCAATCTTAATACTTACATTCTTTATCTCAATACCAACATTATATGATAATAAAGAGACTTTACAAGCCTTGGACATGAAACAACTAAATTCATTTTAAAGAACCAAACATAACCAAGTCTCATATAAACATTCATGACTTATAAACCAAGCAATTAATCAACTCATTTAACCTTGCAACATGGTATGATCCTGATAATCAACTTGAATAATTCTTGACTTAAGGCATATCTAACTTCAACCATCACCATCATAAGCAAATAACCATTTGAATTATGCAAGGATGCAGACTTGAAGTATATGCTATCAACAAGGCAATCGAACACACAAAGCTAGTGCATTTGTTTCTTTAATTTATCTACTCAGTGTATTAAAAATACCACAATAACGAGTTATGATCATTTAAATTAGACTAGTTCATGCCTTAATCAAACAGACTTCCTTAGAAGACAAGATAATTTGTATACAACATTGCAAATTTCTTACAACTCGTATAGTATAATTTAGCTACCTCATTAGCATTCAGCCACCTTTCTATCCTGTATGTTGATCAAGCATCCATCAATCACAAAACACATCTGACAGAAACAAACCGTAAATCAAAGAAGACATAAGTTATTACAAATGTCAAGTTATCTTTAGTGAGCTTACATACATTCACAACAAAAGAGACTGTCTAGTTACATAACACAAGATTAACAAGCATGTACCAGATTTAGCAACTTTCGAACCATGAATAAGCACCCAGCTGGTTTAAGATATAGGTTTTATAAGTTTCAAAGTAACCTTTGATCGAGTTAAAGTATTTAACATACTTACTCTTTAGAATAATCACATAAGATATTAAACAATCCAACTTAATATAATCAACTATTCGTACACCTTAATCAATTATACCATACATTTAGCTCAAATTCATAGACCATGAATACATAAGTTTAAGAGGAACCTCCTAACATAATCATTTCAAGCAAGAGAGGTTTCCATTCAACATTACATGTTTCAAACACATTTGATCACTCAAATATATTAGATCTTAATTACATACCATAAGATAATTAGAAATTATACACTAATATGACATAGACCAATGCATCAACTAAAGAATATGCCACCATTGTAGGGTTATTCTAACTACAGGAAAATCCAACTCTACTTGGATCTTGGGTAGTGACTTGCAGCCTTGATCAAGATTGAAATATACAAGCTTTAATAACCTACAATGCATGACAATGAATGCATTAGGCTTATATAGCCTAAGTGAGGTAGTAATTTCTATATATCAAGCATAAAGTTCATGAAATTAATTGCAAATTCATAGATTACAAGCAAGGGTTAGCAGTTGATTCATATGCCTTAAACTTAGCTTTTATAAGCTTTATTTAGAGTCATATTCTTTTAACCTTATTCAAATTCCCTTCAGAGATCAATTAAGTTTCCTTCGAACTTTTACTTAAACTTTCAGAATTCATAATTTATTTTTTACAGCCTTAGTAAGGCTTATCGGAATTCTTATCGAATCTTATCAGAATACTTATCAAAGCTTATCAGAGATTTCTATAAAGCTTATCAGGGTGTATATCATTACTTTCAATGTTTCTTTTCAAGCATAGCATCTCCATTCATCTCTTTTAAATTGTTTGCCTTGGGACACATTTGGACATGAGTAGCATTGACCTGTGATTGATCATAGTGGTCCAAGTTATACATAGCCCAAAGCATATAGCAATGGCTAGTATCGGAAACATAATATTCCCAACTTCTCAACTATCCAACCAACTATCGCCAATCTACATATCATCTCCCTCGTTACCTCCTACTGTTGCCAGAATATCACAGATAAATGGGGCATCCCCCGAGCCCTAGCTCATGGACCTCAGTCCCTGAAATATGTACCTCTGTACCATTCCAAATTGTTCAAGGTCTTCCATTACTCGGGCAACTTACGTATCTTATGCTTGAGATTAGGGGGATACCTTATGTGTCAAGTATTCTTATTGATTCTTTAATTAGTGTCTTATGTCAGGTGTTTCTTTTAGCTCCCTAGACTTAAGAATTCATAAGCTTTAGGGTTGAGATTGATTATTCTTCTTTAAGTCTTATGGAAGTGTTGATCAGTAGTTAGCTTCAAAGCTTATTACAGGGTAAACATAAACATAGACATTCATACAAATACAACATGGCAAGGCACAAAGCACTTATGTAATGTATAACCAAATATGTTATCATGAATGTCATGCAATGAATGAATGCCCTTCCCCAATTTGCTCTAATTGAGCTTTATGCACAATATAAATGAGTAATGTAATCCATCTATAACCATTCAACACTTTCATCATAATAAAACGGTAACTTCAGAATGACACAGTGTCACCCGAGACACAAACAACTACACTTACCTCTTATCCCGAAGTTATGGAATACCTGAACAACATCATCTCTAGCTTCCAAATAGCTTATTCTTTCTACACATCCTTAATATAAAATGTACCTCAAATAAAATAGCAAGTCATTAAAAACAACTCAATTCATTTACCAACCAAACTAATCAACACAAGTACACATGCAAGCATTCGACCCAAATAGTCCAATTTGCTTACAAAAGCACACATATGCATAAAAATCAATCCCTTATTATAACTATATTCTTTTTATGGCATTTACACATATGTTTTCCATAAACATACAACTCAACAATGCATTTTTACATTTATCATTCAAAACAACCCCAAATCTTTATGTGTTCACAACTTTACTCAAATCTGTCAACTAAACATGTATACATAAATACTTATAAAAAATAGTCCACCATATTTTAACTATACACAAAACAACATTAGTTAAACTGTATTTTCATTGCCTAAAAATCTACACTGTTTTACCTCTTTAAAACTGCCTTTTAATACAATTCAAATCTGCTCTTTAGTTTCTTTTAAAACAACATCATTTTAATCTTATAAGACAGCTCCCATTCGATTACACACATACAAAAACAATCCCAAAATTGTTATGAACAACCTTTAATATTATTTTCAATTCCCAAAATAGTTTATACAGACTTACATATCTCATAACAGCTCCAAACACATCTATCCATGTTCAACTCAGTCTTTAAAATATTTTACAAGCAGGCCCCTATTTTCAAGTACTTAAACAGTCCACAAACAGAACCACTCTATTTAACATGGATGTAAGACAATCCTTACTACTACATACATGCTTATTTTCTCTTAAACAGCCCCCTAATCTTTACATGTATTCACACATAAAATCACACGACAATTCATTACTTTATATAAATTAGTGCAAAACAATTTCATTAGTATGTATACAGTTTTTATCATAGCCAACAAATCCACATAAGTTCAATTCAAAGCAAAACAGTTTCATTTATCATAATGTTCATACTAACATTTTACTTTTCATATATATACACCTAGGTATGTACCAATCAGTTCAATTCCTAATGTTCTCACAAGCTACGCAATCCATTTATGTTCTCATTGATACCAAAACAGCCAAATTCCCAATTATCAACTCATATACATACTCAAAGGGTCCTGTTTTGAGCTATAACTCAATCCTTTTATTAATCTTACAAGTAGCCCTCTATTTTACTAAAAAATAGTTCATTTAGTGTCAAAAACAGACCCTAAACTTTGCTGAGTTCTTCTTTCATTTCAGATTGGTAAAACTGCATTTAAGGTTACCAGAACAGTTTCTATGTTTCATAAAACCGATTCCAAATTTCAGTATTTGACTTAGACAGCCCAATGCATTATTGTTTATTCATATTTGACCCCAAAATCTATGGATTCATTGATTGGAAATCCTTATAATTCTAGAATAAAATTAGTTACCACATTTATTACCTTCCAATTAATATTTGAGACTGTCCAAGCAAGGCATTCATTTGAGATATTAGATTGTTCAAATTTTCAATCTATAAAATGTTTCATGACCCTAATTTATAAATTCCAGCATGTTTTAAACAATATATTATTCGAAAGACCTTAACCCTAAACTAAAGATTTCAAAAACACTAGTAAACAATGAAGTACTTCAATTCTTATACACTTGTTTACATCTTAAATTATCAAGATTTACCATTGCTATATGAAACCATAACTAATGGCTTGAATAATTCTTATATGATTAATGCTATGTGAATTTGTTGATCAAGCATCCCCATATGTCATCCATGTAGTTAATAAGTTTATTGTACTTTTTATGACTACCTCACTAGGATATGTAAGCCTAGCATTCGTGTGTCTCATGCATTTCAGGATCTTAAAGAGTTCCGTCCTTCGATCGTGTGTTGCGGTTGCAAGTCACTCCTACGAATCATATGTATGCTTATCTTTTTCCTTAAACTCCTAGTAAGGGGGCATATGGTCTAAACATGTTATAAATGTGGTTTACTATGTATGTGTAATAGCCTAAAGGTGACCAAATACTTAATGGTTAATATGGCATGATTGTGAGTTTGTTGAACTTGTAAAATGAGCCTAAAAGCCCTGAAAGGTGAAAACTAGGTAAATGGATTTAGAACACTCTAAAATTTTGTATGCTATTAGAAATATGGATATTGGACTTCCTGGTAAAATTTGGTTAAGTTCGTACAACGTTTAATAGGCTAAATTGATTAAAAACCAGGTAAAATTTATCACTACAAGCAGACATATCAGTACGGGTGATGGCGTATCGATACGGCCTTGCATAATTGGACCATGTGAAACAGGGCGTGTCGATACACTAAGGGGGTGTATCGGTACGGATCTTGACAGTAAGGGTTGAAAAATAAATTGCACCGATACCGTCTATAGGGAGTATCGAAACGGTCAACCCTAGTCAATGTGTATCGATACGGGGCTAGGTGTATTGATATGGGAATGTTACCTTCGAATCTGGGAAATGAAATTTTGTCTTAGCATACCGATACGGTCCCTAGGGTATCGGTACATAGTTAGCTAATTCTGTTAAAAGGCATAGAAACCATTTTTAAGAAGTTTCCAAAACGGTCACTAAAACTTGTACAAACTAAATTGAATGGGCAAACGATCTCTGTTATTATGATTCTACATCTGCATATGCCACCTAGGAGTTTATTCGTATATGTTATCTGTGACTTGCAACTTACATGATTAAATTCTTATGTATGAATAGATCTAAAAATGTTCGCACCCACCGCTAGGCATGCTGAGAATGAACCACACCCCAGCTCTTCCTCGACTCAGGGGACAATTTGGGAGCCAAAGTTAGACCTGAGCAAGTAGGACATAATGACCCACCTCATCCTCCTCCGATACCTCCCGCTCAGCAGGAGTATCTGATGTTTATGGCAGAGTTGATCAAACAAGTGTTCGTGTCTCTCAGGCAAGAACCAGCACCTCAGCCTGCTAAAACTTTTTCTTCAGTTCCAAAGGCTCCTATTAGCGAGCTCTGTCAGTATCCAGTTTACACCTTCATTGGTTAGGACCTGGATAATCCTGGAATAGCATAGTATTAGATGGAGCGTACTCTTAAAGTTTTGAATAAGCAAATGAAGTGCCCCAAGGAACACAAACTGGAGTGCGCTCTGGCGATGATCTCTAAAGAAGCTCAGAGCTGGTGGGACACTGTGATGCTCACGGTACCCGAGCATAAAGTCTCATGGGAATTTTTTCTTCAAAAGTTCCGCAAGAAATACATTAGTGAGCAATACGTTGCCGAAAGACGTAAGAAGTTCATCCACCTCATACAAAGAGGAAGACCTATGGAGTTGTATATCCACGATTTCTGCAAGTATGTGAGGTATGGCACCGAGATCATACGTACGAAAAAGGAGAAATGCAGGATGTTTATTGATGGCCTCTGTGATGAATTACATCCTCTCTTCACTGCTTTGGAGATAGAGGATTTCCAGACCTTGGTCAATCAAGCCATCGCTGCCGAAGCCTCCCATAAGGCTTATGAAAGGAGAAAGAAGAACCAAGCCCGGTCCGATAAGAGGTTTCAAGATGATTCCAAGCCTCATGTGCCTCAGAAGAAGGGCAAATAGTGGAACCAGAAGTCAGTCACCTACCAACAGCTACCAAGAACAGGATATGTGCCACACTCTCAATCTCTAGGAACATCTGTTACCTGTACAGCCTCAGTCGACAATACGGGTGGTTCTGCAAAAGGTTCTCAGATTCCGTTATACAACTTTTGTCAAAAGAGGCACTCTGGACAGTGTTGTAGATAGTCTGAATCTGGTTACCTTTGCGGTATGTCTGGCCACTTTATCAGGTAGTGCCTGCAGAATCCAAACGCCCTTACCACTGTGGCTTCTCAGAATAATCCAAACTTTGGAAGAGGAGCAAAGCCAATGCCATCTGGATCAGTGAGGAGACCTTGTAACATCAACACTCCATCAGTTGGACGTGACCTGCAAACCTCAGCCTAGATGTATCATGTTCTAGGTTGAGAGCAAGAAAGTGATCCTAACGTGATAGCAGGTATGGTGGAATTATGTTCTGATCTTGTTTATGATTTGGTAGATCCAGGCTCGACTCATCCCTTCACTAGTGAACCGTTGATTGAAAAATATGCTATAGAATCTAAAATGGTTACTTTTGAGATTATTGTCACTAACCCACTAGGAGATAGTGTGGTTATCCAATGGATCTATAAAGCTTGTCCTCTAAGGATCCAAGGGATCCTATTTTTGGCTAACTTCATGGCCTTACCCTTCTATGAGTTTGATCTTATCCTAGGCCTCGATTGGCTAGCTGAGCATCAAGCCTGGGTAGATTGCTCGAAGAAGAAGTTGTACCTTCGTGGACTCGGTAAGGAAAGCATAACCTTGATGAAATCCAACCCGAGCCTAAAAAGATCCTTATATGTGCCATGGATTCTAAGGAAGAGTTGAAACTTGAAGATATGCCACTTGTGAAATAATTCCCTGATGTGTTTCCTGATGAACTTCTAGGACTCCCTCTAACCCGAGAAGTAGAATTTGGAATTAAAGTGCAACCGGGTACTACCCAGTCTCCATTGCTCCGTACTGAACAAGTCCAGTTGAGTTGAAAGAGTTAAAGGCCCAAATCCAAGACCTTTTGGATAAGGGATTCATACGATCGATTTCCTCACCTTGGGGAGCACTGGTTTTGTTTGTCAAAAAGAAGGATGAGTCGATGCATCTGTGCATTGACTATCGTTAGTTGAATAAAGTGACCATTAAGAACAAGTATCCTTTACCAAGGATCGATGATCTCTCTAATCAATTGAAAGATGCTTCTGTCTTCTCTAAGATAGACTTGCGATCCGGATACTATTAAATGTAAGTGAAGGAGATTGACATTCCAATGACTATCTTCCGAACTAGATTCAGCCACTATGAGTTCTTGGTTATACCTTTTGGGCCTACTAACGCAGCTGCAGCCTTCATGGACTTGATGAACCATGTGTTTCAGCCCTATCTAGATAGATTCATTGTTGTGTTCATAGATGACATCTTGATCTACTCCAAAGACACAGCCACTCATGAAGAACATCTCCAGATTGTGCTTTAGACACTCTGAGATAAACAATTTTATGCTAAATTTAGCAAATGCGAGTTCTAGCTATCCGAAGTATCCTTTATAGGACATTTGATTTCTTCTATAGGAATTCAAGCTGACCCAAGAAATATCCAAGCAGTTCTTGACTGGATTCCTTCGAAGAATGTTGAAGAAGTTCGTAGCTTTCTGGGCCTTGCAGGGCACTATCGTAGATTCGTTAAGGGATTCTCGATGATTGATGCACCCTTGACGAACCTTCTCCATAAAGAAACTCCCTTTGTGTTGGTTGTAGAACAACAAAAAAGTTTTGATCAGCTTAAGCAAGTTTTGACCCATGCTCCTTTCTTGGTGCAACCCGAGTCAAGCAAGGACTTCACTGTATATAGTGATGCATCCTACTTGGGATTAAGCTGTGTACTTATGCAAGAAGGAAAGGTCATTGCCTATGCCTCACATCAGCTCAAATCACACGAGCTGAACTATCCGACACATGATTTGGAGTTGGTCGCCATTTGTTTGCCTTGAAGATATGGAGGCACTACCTTTATGGTGAGAAGTGTTATTTATACACGGATTACAAAAGTCTGAAATATCTTTTGACTCAGAAAAAGTTAAATCTCGTCAACATCGGTGGATGAAGCTTTTGAAGGATTACGACTTGGTAATTGATTACCACCCCGGTAAAGCCAATGTCATAGCTGATGCTCTTAGTCAGAAATCTACTTCCTCTCCAAAGTGTTTGAATGCTCATTTCTGACTCAAGAAGCATTGCAAGTTGTTAGCTGGATTGAGAGTTCAATCAACCATTGTGTCCCGAATCAAAGCACTCAAAGAATCTGATGAGGAGTTGCGAACTCTAATTGAAAATATCATGGATAAGCCAGATCATGACATTGCTATAAACTCTGAAGGTTTATTGTGTTTCTATAATCGTGTCTGTGTCCCTGATGATGATGATCTTCGGGATCAAATCCTAAATGAAGCTCATTCGAACCCCTTTTCTAGTCATCCTAGAGCTATTAAGATGTATAAAGACTTAAAAGAATTGTACTGGTGGTCCGGCATGAAAAGTGAGATCACAGACTTTGTGGCTAGGTGCTTGACTTGCTAATGGGTTGAAGCCGAGCACAAGGTGCCTACAGGTCTCTTACAACCTATTGAACTTCCATAATGGAAATTGGAACGTATTATGATGGACTTCGTAAGGGGCTTGCCATTGACACCGAAAAAGCACGATGTTATTTTGGTTATTATGGACCGATTTACCAAATCTTCTCATTTCATTATAGCGAGAATAGAATTTGGTTTGCCTAAGCTAGCTGAGTTATACATCTAGGAAGTTATCTGTTTGCATGGAGTTCCTATGTCCGTTATTTTCGATCGTGATCCACGCTTTGCATTCCAGTTTTGGAAAACCCTACAAGAGGCTTTAGGAACTCGAGTGCACCTAAGCACTGCTTTTTATCCTCAGACCGATGGTCAACCCTAAAGGGTTATTTCGGTAACCTTATATCTTCCTTCAATTCTTGTGATAAGTAATCCATATGAATTATGATTCTTCCTTGTAGATTCTAGAAGATATGTTTTGAGCCTGTGTTATTGATTTCGGGAATACGTGGGAGAAATCCCTATCTTTGGTGGAATTTGCTTACAACAATAGCTACCAAGCCTCGATTCAAATGGCACCCTATGAGGACCTTTACGGGAGAATATGTAGAACCCCTCTGTTAGACCGAGCTTGGCAAAGGCAAGGTGTTAGGCCCTGACTTACTTTAGGAAACTGAAGAAAGGGTGACCATCATTCGTGATCGGCTCAAAGCTACTTTTGACCAACATAAAGCTTATGCCGATTTAAAAAGAAGAGACATTCAATATGAGGTTGGTGAGAAAGCCTTCCTTAAGGTGTCTCCGTGGAATAAGATCCTTCAATTTGGCAGAAAGGGGAAGCTAAGTCCTCATTTCATTGGCCCATTTGAAGTGATCGAAAGAGTTGAACCTATTGCTTACCGACTAGCTCTCCTTGAGGAGTTAAGTTGAATTCATAATGTCTTCCATGTGTCTATGCTATGGAAGTACCGGTTATATCCTTCTCATGTAATCGAGCCAGAGGCTGTGGAAATTCAGTCTAATCTGACGTACAAGGAAGAACCTGTTCAAATCCTTGCACAGGAGGTCAAGAGACTTCGAAACAAGACCGTGCCCTTAGGGAAGTTTTATGGAGAAGTCATTCACTAGAAGAAGCCACGTAGGAACCAGAAGAGACGATGAAGAGACAGTACCCCCATCTATTCAACTAAAGTGAAAATTCAAGGATGAATTTTCTTAAGGGGGAGAGTTGTCACATCCCTAAAACCAGTCTGGTCGGATTTTGGTTCTAGTGACCAGAAATTCTATATTGGATATGCTGAGAACTGTAATATTCCAATCCTTGCACTCAATTTAAAGCAATGAAAGTTGTTTGGACCTGATTTAAGTTGTGAGGACCTTTTTGTAAGAAATTCAAGGTTGAAAATGTTGTTTCCAAGCTAGGAGTATTAGTACGGTGGGACTGGTATCGGTACGGTTTTGGCTAGGTGTTTCGATACAATAAGACCTGTACCGATACAGTCCTAATTGCCATAACGAACTTACCCATTTTAGCTTGGACGTATCGATGCGGCCATAAGGTGTATCGATACAAGTCTCTGCAGAAATTTGTTTTGAATATTAAATTAAAAGATAAAAGGGAATAGATGATGAATCACCACCTTGCTTTCCCCTCCCATGTGAAACACCTCAGAAAAGGAAACTAATTGTCATCCAATTGACAATTGAATGAAAGGAATGAAAGATGATTGAATTAGATTTAGCAAACCCTCAAGGATAGGAAAGCTTCCTATTGGTCTATATGTTGGTGGGGGAATGGTTAAAGATGAAAAATGGTTTTAAAATGAGAACAAAAGCTCTCTTCCTCACTTTGAACCTCCCGTAAACTAAATCCCACCCTTGTCTTCCAACAAGCAAGCACCACCATTGTTGTCCTCAACCTCAACCTTAAGCAAGCACCTCGATTCAATCCTTGACCTTTGTTTAATCTCGATATAGAGTTTGAAAACTTGTATCTCGCCCAAAAATTGAAAGGAAACAATCCATCATCTACAAACAAGCCTAGGAGCAAAGGAATCGAAATCTGAGAATATTGAACTCTCTGAATACTAGGTGAGTGTAGTCGTGTCAAGGGATTGGTGTGGAGCCATCTCGTTGCATTTGTTTTGTGTTTTGATTGCATTTGTGTTTAAGGTCTCAAGTAGAGCAAGCATATGTGGACTCTAACGGTAAGCATGGTAAACATCAATAATGTTTGATATATTTGTAAGTTCATATATGATATCTGATTGATGCTTGTATATGGATTTTGATATAGTAGTGCTAGGATATGTTATGTGGGGCTAAGGCTCAATTTGCTATCCGATATGATGTAATCCGAACGATAAGATTATGATGACATATGTGATCTTGGACATTGTGGACATTGGACACAATTGGCATGCCATAGGGTTATTCGAGCTCACCAAGTAAGGGATTGGACTACGATCCGGGGCTACGGCCTATATGTGTGGTGAAATAAGGATGGATTGTGTAAGGGACTATCCATAGCTATGGCTCAAGGCTACAGCCTATTTCTTATGTGTGTGGTGTATAGGCGAATCCGCGTATCCATGGACTACCATGTCCAAGGAAATGATGTGTTATTACGATTTACAATTGCTATATGAAATCATGACTAATGGCTTGAATATGTTTTTATATGATTAATGCGATGTGAATTTGTTGATCAAGCATCCCCATATGTCATCCATGCAGTTAATAAGTTTATTGTGCTTTTTTATGACTACCTCAATAGGCTATGTAAGCCTAATATTTGTGTGTCTCATGCATTTTAGGATCTTAAAGAGTTCTGACCTTCGATCATGTGTTGCGGGTTCAAGTCACTCCTACGAATCATATGTATGCTTATCTTTTGCTTTAAACTCCTAGTAAGGTGGCATATGGTCTAAACATGTTATAAATGTGTTTTACTGTGCATGTGTAATAGCCTAAAGGTGACCAAATGCTTAATGGTTAATATGATATGATTGAGAGTTTGTTGAACTAGTAAAATGACCCTAAAAGCCCTAAAAGGTAAAAACTAGGGAAATGGACTTAGAACACTCTAAAATTTTGTATGCTATTAGAAATATGGATATTGGACTTTCTGGTAAAATTTGGTCAACTTCGGACAATGTTCAATAGGTTAAATTGATTAAAACCAGCTAAAATTTATCATTACAGGCAGGCGTATCGATACGGCCTTGCATAATTGGACCAAGTGAAACAGGGCATGTCGATACACTAAGGGGGTGTATCGGTACGGATCTTGACAGTAAGGTCTAAAAAATAAATTACATCGATACGGTCTATAGGGAGTATCGAAACGGTCAACCCTAGTCAACGCGTATCGATATAGGGCTAGGTGTATCGATATGGGAATGTTACCTTTGAATCTGGGAAATCAAAATTTGTCTTAGCGTACCGATACGGTCCCTAGGGTATCAGTACGAATTTAGTTAATTCTGTTAAAAAGCATAGAAATCAGTTTTAAGAAATTTGCAAAACGATCACTAAAACTTGTATAGCCTAAATTGGATGGGTAAACGATCTCTATTAATAACGAAACTTCATAGGTTAATAATCGATAGATTTAACTATAGGTTAATGAAAAGAAATTTTGATAAGGACCATCAACCTGTAAGAATTATAATTTAGTCCCTAAGTTTAGAAGGAGTTAAAACTGATGCCAAATTGTATAAGTCTTAATGAGATAATTTCATTAAGCCCTAAAAGAGACTAATAAATGATCTGAATAAGTTTTTGAACCCAATCAAGCTTCCAAATCCCCGATATGTTTTTCGATAGCACTTTCCGACCTGGTTCTCTACTAGGCCGGGAAGGGGTGTTACATCTTATCAACCAAACATTTGGCCACTAATTCAAAGAGAGAAAACAAGTGTTTACCTTTATAGCTAAATTTCTTATTATCTTCATTCAAATTGATGCAAACGTAGGCAATCTTCCCAAGCTATCTTTCTCTCTCTCACTACTCGGCCTTTCATGGAGGAAAATGAAAAAGATAGAGAACAATGGTTATCCTTCCTTTATTCTACATTGTCGAGTCATCAAGCTTAGTTCCTAAGCTTGTCTATAGGTGGACAAGTGTGACAGCCCCCTATCTTTTAATATGATTTGCATGCAACTCTTAAGGTTGATTCAAATTTCGGTTTAGCCGTTACTAAAATAGCCACTCAAGTTTTCCATATTTCTATTTTAGTCCCATCAATTAAAAGGAATATAATTGATTAATTATTATTTCAATCTAGCAAGGTTTCTAACATAACATTCCACTAGACCAAATCTTGGGATATTACAATTATTGTTAGACTTAGGCCCATTTTAGTTGCATTTGAAGTCATTCATGCATAGTTTCGTAGTTTCTCTTCTCATTGGGCTTGTCTTCACGTTTTATTAGTTTTTGTGGAGAAAATGCATTGTTTTACTTTATTTTGTGCAAATACGAATTGTTGAGCTGATCGTTGAGCGGATGCTAAAGCAAGTCAGAAATAAATGCAGAGTTTTTCAAGAATTATCTCTTATCTTTATCCTTATCCTCATCACAAAGGATAAAGCTTAGATATAAATCAAAAGGTGCTGCAAATAAATATAAAGAGATAAGTCCTTCCAAGTGGTATTCAAATAAAACTCTATCCTTTCAACTCAAATCTGATCACATCAACTCTATAAATAGAGATCAAATTGCAAATCAAAGGAGATTCGATTTTGGGGAATTAGATCACAAGATCTATCACGCACATATCTTCTCTTCTTCATATTTTATGCGATCCATGTCTGGTTATTTCCTTTGTATTTTCTTTTTACCCAGCCATGAAATAATTTAATTTGGCTTGGGTTATTGGGGTTTGTGGTGTGATAAACGATTGGATGCTTTTATTTTTTGTTTTTTATTTCAATAAACTTTGAAGTTTGCTCATTCTTGAATCTTTAATTTTATCTTGAGGGAATTGGGAAAGGATCTTGACTACTATCCATTTATCTAGGCTTGAGAGAGTTAGATTCATGAAACAAATGAAATGGGTTCTCAGTTGAATAAATCGTTGGTCGAAACTACTCCACCTTAGGAATAAGGATCAGATTTCAGCGGCTAAGAGAAGTGTAAGATCAGTTGTTGCTCACCTAAGGTTAACGCAGTGATGTATCACCAATGCATACATAATCTAGTCCCAGTTGCCACGACACTCATCTAGTCCCAGTTGCCACGGTAATTATCTAGACTTAGTTACTACGGCAATCAAATTGCCTCAGCAATCAATTGCCACAACAATCCATTCAGCAAATGCACCACTACTCACGGTAACCCGGCCTACTCTTTTAAATCGATTACTCTTTCCATTTATTTTTCTATTTACTTACTTTATTTTACTTAATGTTCATCACCATCAATCTATTTCTCTTACAATGCATTAACTTAAGCAAAGTGGTCCAACCCAATCCCTATGGAGATGATACTTGATACATATCAGTTTATTACTTACAACGTGTTCACTTGCACCATTTGCATTGAACTTAAATCATGCAACATCCGTCATTAGTTCGAAGTAAAGCAATGAGAGACCGGAGACAGTTTTCCTAGTGAACATGTTTTGGCTAGTTACACTTACATCAGCCTCACGAAAAACAACCTACAAGAATTGAGAGATATCTGGGATAGTTGGGGTTGGAAGACAAAGCAATTGTTCCGTGATAATTATGGTGACATAGCTTGTTTGTTGTATGTCCAAGTAAATCAACCGTTACTCCATGCTTTATTACAGTTTTGGAACCCGGGGTTTTTTGTTTCACTTTCATTGGCAAAGATATGATGCCCACGGTGGAAGAATATTTGGCTCTCTTTAACTTTAATGATGTAAAGAAGGATTGGGTTTATATGAAGCCGATGAAATCTCAAAATTATCCTGTTAAGCTAACCAAATCGCCGGAATGAACGATGATTGGGTGAATGGTTTAATTTAGGAAATGAAGATGGCTTGCCTTTTCTTGGGAAAGCATTCGAGACGTAATATATACTTACCCCGACAAAAAGATAAGGGTTAACCTCTTGGCACCCAAAATTTATGGTTTGGTCATTTTCCTTAGACTGTTGGGTAACATCGAGGTATATATTCTTAATTTGTTTGAATGTTTAATGTTGGGAACAAATCCAGTGCCGACAGTCTTAATTGAAACTTTAGAAATTTGAATACTTGTCAGTGACGTGACGAAGGACATTCTAGAGGATGCGTCTAGTTGCTTCTAGTGTTGTTCCGTAGCCACTTTTGGTATACACTGACCAAAGTGTTTCCCGGTATCTATTTTTTAACATTTTCTACTTTTCAAGAGTTCTTAGAAAAAGAGTGGAGCGAAGATCTATCTAAAAGGAAGTGGATTGCAATTCTTTAGGATCTACGGGAAAAAGACAGTTTGGCAGGTACCTTGGCTAGGTAGTGTCACTCATTTCTTATACAAGTACGGAGATTTTAATTGGCTTATGATGATAGGTCTGTATGGAGGATCGAATGTGCTCCCTTGTTGGTGTCTAGGCAATTTGGATCTTGAGAGTTTGTGTCGGTTACAATTCGCTTAAGCAATACTGAATTTGAGTTTAAAAGGAGTTCAAATAGAAGGTTCAAACGATTAATGATTCTTGGAAGCATTGCTCTCGTGTGAAAGTTCCTTATAGTGAAGACAATAAGTTTACCCCCGACTTTGATCTTTGGAGGCGTATGAGGGTGAATAACGATATCTCGAAGTTGACTCAGATGTAGATATGCATTATGGGACAATCAAGAATTTAAGGAATGCAAATAAGTATTTGAGCGAGAACACCCTTTACCAAAATGATTATGTTAAGCTTCAAGCTTTGGTGTGAGATGCAAACTGTTGCGTGTAATAAGTGCTACGCGATTGTGCAAGTATACACGTCGCAAGTAATAAACTGATATGAGTATCGAGTATCGTCTCCACAGGGATTGGTTTGGGCCACTTTGCTTAAGTTACTGCACTGTGAAAAGTAAAAACACAATTGATAAGAGGAGTTCTAATTAACGAGTAAACTAAGAGCAATAAACTGAAATAATAGATGAAAGAAAAAGAGAGAATAGGCCAGGTTATCGTGAGTTGTGGAGTGATAGCCGATTGGATCATCTTGGTAAAAGAGTGCAAGGGCAACTCAGTTGTCGTGGCAACTTGCACAGCGGGGTTGCCTTGGCAACTAATCGATGGTTGCCTGGGCGACTAGCTGGGCAACTACTTAGGCATCTGGGAAGCAACATCAAGGTTTGGCAGAGCGTTCTTCAATGGTTTCTTCTTATCCCTAAGTCGAAACTCTAGCTACTTATGCATGCCTTGATAATACATCCCTGCGTGAATCAAGGGTGAACAACAACCAATCTTGCGCTCCTCTTAGCCATTGAAATCCTTAGCTTATTCCGAAGTCAGATTAATCTTCACCCTCAATAGATTGAATAAAGACCATACTCATTCGTTTCTTGAATCTAACTCTCCCGATATTAGATAAATAGATGAAGTTACGAGATTCTCTCCCAATTCACTCGCAAATAAGAATAAGAACCAATAATGAGTAAACCTTGAATAGAAAAGTGCAAACTCTTATTACCTAAACAAAATCCAATTGTTTCTCAACAACAAAAATAAAATAACCCCAACCAATCAAGTTAGTTCCTGGTTGGGTTCAAAAGATATACAAAGATAATCCCCAAACCATGAATCTAATAGAAGAAAAGAAGAAGAAGAAGAGATCGAACTCTCTCCCCCTTGCTCTCTTGTCGAAATCTCTCCCGTCTTGCCCTTTGGAGATGTCGAAAATCCTATCCTCTTTTTTCTTGATCTTTGACGGCTTGGTCCTTTAAATAGGAGATGGCTAGGTCAAAATCCTTCTTGAGGAGGAAGTTAAGATGGAATTAAATTATCTTTAAAGAATATAATTCTTGATTATATTTATATTCCTTCTAAACTTCTCCTATCTTCTTGGGATTTAATTCTTCTTTAACCTCTTCATGGAAATCATACTCCTTTGGGATTTAGCTTTGCTCCACGTCATCTTGGGCTTCTCTAGTCATCAATTTCGACTACCATATCATCTTATTCTTTGTCGAGAATTGCCCTGGCAACTAGCTCGGCATCTCCTTCATGCATTGCCCTGGCAACTGGTTCTAGTCTTGCTTTGGCAAGTGATTCTGCACACACACAAAAAACACACCAAAGCAACATCTTTTTCCACAAAAATCACCAAGTTATGTAATCAAGCTCAACGGTGGAAAGAAACATGAATTAATGCATGAATGACTAATTATGCAACTAATATGAGCATAAGTCTAACAATAATATAAGTAAAAATGGTAATAAAAATAGTACTTTTGAACACTTATCACACCCCCAAACTTGAACTATTTCTTGTCCTCAAGCAATGCAAACTAACAATTACCTGCCAAGACTTTAATCATCAAAGACATGCTTCAAACTTGAATTCAAACCTCGGAACCGTGGCACAAAGTATGATCACCTTTTAATTTTTTGGATAGCACAAAAATTACCCGGAACCAAACTATAATGCTCTTGACAATGTGTGTGCGTAGTTGTGTACAAGTTGATTTTCAAGATTCTATGTGAACAATAGGCTTTTATCAATTTAATTATCGGGGCATTTATTTTAATTTTCACTAAAGCCAATTTTCGGGCACCTCTAGTAAAGTAAGCAATTTCTTTTTTTTTTAGTCGACTAGAGCCAATTTCGAGCACCTCTAGCGATTCTTTAATGTGCATTAACTACTAGAGCCAATTTCGGGCACCTCTAGCAAGAAAGTGCATTTACTACTAGAGCCAGTTTCGGGCACCTCTAGCAAGAATTTAACTTTTAATTTTCAATTTTAAATTTACCCAAATTTTAAGCAACCTAAGTTCACTAAGTTTCTTTCAATCAACAAGCCACAACCGTGTAAAAAAATCAGCGTCATAGTAAAATTCTAAGTTCTTTTCATGCAATCCTAAAATTAAAGGTTCTTTCAATTAAGTGCAGTGGCATAAATTCATCATTGGATATTCAACATGTCTTAAGCAATTAAAGGAATGACAAGTAACATATGCAACCTATATGTGATTGCTAAAGATGAATGCAACTAAACATGAAACTAACTAGAAACCAACACCCCCAAACTCGAGAGAAGCATTGTCCTCAATGCACGTAAAAGTGAAACAAAATTTAAAAGAAACTAAATGAAATGAGTTAGTCGGAGAGGTCGTCACCTCGAGTGATAAGTTTCTTTTGTGCCGTTTGCTTGATTCATATTCCATTCGATGGTTGAATGTTGGTAGCCGGTACCGCGTGAATAGCATTGCTTTGATTTGATCTATGTTTGCCGAGGCAGGTTTACTTGCCTGGGCATCAGTAGTTGCCGAAGCCATTGTTGTTGCCTGGGCATCGCCAATTTCTGTGCCGTGGCTGAGGCTAAGGTAGTTGCAGGGGCGTCCTCTATTGCGGTTGCCGTGGCAAGTAATCGGTAGTGAATTTCCTTAGCATGTTGGTTGTGAGTCTTGTTGTGGAAAAAAAGAAAACAAAGAAAACCTGGAAACTAAAGATAATGAAGAAAAATAAAATAAAATATCTTCTAAAAATAAAAATAAAAATAAAAGAAAAAGAAAATATTGAAAGGAGAGCATGCTCATGCATCTCCTAAGGTGTCAACTTCTTTGTTACGTTCTACATGTGCACCGCTGTAGTGCTTCAATCTTTGTCCGTTAACTTTGAATTCATGTTCGTCGGTTATGGACTTGATTATCACGGCACCATGGGAGAATGGTTTGACAACTTTGAATGGTCCTGATCGTCTTGATTTTAGTTTTCTCGAGAAAAGATTCAGCCGAGACTTGAATAAGAAAACTAGTTGCCCTGGCATGAATTGCTGCGACAATAGTTTCTTGTCATGCCATTGCTTTGTTTTCTCCTTGTATATACGTGCATTGTTATAGGCAAGTGCATGGAATTCTTCTATCTCGTTGAGGTCCAACAAACGCTTCTGTCCGGCACTTTCCCAATCTATATTCACGGTCTTGATTGCCCAATATGCCTTGTGTTCGATTTCCACTGGTAGATGGCATGTTTTGCCATAGACAAGTTGGAAGGGGGACATACCTAAGGGTGTTTTGAATGCAGTGCGATATGCCCAAAGTGCATCATCTAGTCTTGCTGATCAATCCTTCCTAGAGGGATTTACAACTTTCTCGAGTATACCCTTCAACTCCCGGTTGGAAATTTCAGCTTGCCCATTGGTTTGTGGGTGATATTGCCCGTCCTATGGCAATGATCACATTTCTTGTAAAAATCTTGGGCATTTTTGTACAGTGTTGGCCAATACAAACCGGATTGCAAAACTTTTGTCGCGCTACGAGTTCCTCCAAAATGTCCTCTAGAGGGTGAAGAATGGCATTGCCGGAGTACATTCTGCTGCTCTTCTTCAGGGTCACATCGTCGTATGACCTAATCTGCACATTGTTTAAACAAAAGAGGCTTGTCCTAAAACTAATGCTTAGCATCATGGCGGAACCGCTTCTTCCCTTGGTGAGTAAGGCCATAAGGTAAAATACCACAAACAAGGAAATTAACTAAATTCGCGTACCAGGGTATTGCCGAGGCATGTGCTGCCGTGGCGACTGCTCCCAAGATTTCCGAGTCGTGTGTGTCTAGAGTTGTTGAGGCATACGCGTCCATGGTTACTGAGGCGTGCGTAAAAGTGGTTACCGAGGCGTGCACGTCTGGAGTTGCTGAGCCGTTCGCGTCAAGAGCTGTTGCCGAGGCATGCGCATCCATGGTTTTCGAGGCAACTAAAAGTTGCTCATCCGGGAATGCATCGCATATATCTAAATCTGCGTCATCCTCCCTATTGCGTTCTAAACGTGATAAGTGATAGGCCACTTGATTTTCTGTTCCTTTCCTGTGCATTGGCCTAAGACTGCTCCTACCGCGAAATCACTTGCATCACACATGAGCTCAAAAGGTAGCGTCCAATCTGGTGGAACGACAATGGGTGTCGAGGCAAGCTTTTCCTTTAGGGTTTCGAATACTTGGGCACAAGAATCATCAAAATTGAAGACTTTATCTTGGTGGGGAAGTCTCTCGATCACGTCTACCTTGGATTTGTCTACTTCAATTCCCTTGGATGAAATCTTATGCCCGAGCAATATTCCTTCATCTACCATAAGATGGCACTTTTCCCAATTAAGGACTAAATCGGTTTCTTCACATCTTGCCAACGCATTCTCTAAATTGTCGAGGCAACTGTTGAACTTACTACCAAAAATGGAAAAATCATCCATGAAGATCTCAAGGAAGTCTTCGACCATGTCTGAAAAGAGTGCCATCATGCATCTTCTAATGTTAGTGCATATCTGAGAAAACTTGAGGATGGTCATTTTCGATACTTCTTATAGTCCATCCGCACCCTCCATCGAGTGATAATATTGCCCAAAAAGAATTGGGCCAATGTGCCCGCAGCTACTACCTTTTGCGTTTCCATGGCGGAGGTGTCTTTCTTTCGTATTCCCTTGTAGTCCATTCACATCTTCCACCTTTCTACTGTTCCTGAAGGCATGGATATATTATTAGGAAAAATTATATCAACATCCAACCATTTAATTACCTCATTCTCATCGGGCTCCATCATGGTTGGATGTAGCCTTCGTTGTCGTGGCAATTGCTGCTTTAACCAATTGTCGTGGCAATCAGTTGCCAAAATTTGCTGTAAGTCAAGGGAAGAACCAATTTTCTGAAAAGCTTTACGAATCCAAACACCTTTTTCTTTTGGCCTCTCAAACATCTCTATCAGTAGAGATTTTGATGGTTTCAATTCTACCAACATCGGTTCCTCAAGACATACCTGCAATGGACGAGGTGAGTTTTTAAAGAATTCAAAAGGTTCAACCATTACCTGCTCATATTCCATTGGCAAAGTATTATCATCTCGTTGATCTTGCATGTGGTCGTGGAATTGCCATGGCAACTGTAGATGAGAGCAATCTACAGATTCCTGCTTCAACATCAACATTGTAACCTTCTGGGCATCTGGTTCCTCAAAATTTGTTATAGTATTGTTGTTCTCAGCTTCACTGAGTGTTGTCGCGGCATTGCTCTGATCAGGCTCCTCAATCATTGCCGAGGCAATTTGTTGCTCAGGCTCATCATGCGTTGGGCATACTTTCTCATCAACATACTCTCGACTTTGAGGTTTTAGTTGTTCCTCACACATCGGAGAGATTTCATTGCACTTTTCCTTGTCCTCTTGCCTTGGGACTTCAGTATCCCTAGGAATGAATTGTTGGTGCATGTTATCCATGACATATGTGGATCTCCTCAATTGATCTTCTGAATCCCCCAAAGTCGCATCCCACTTATCTATCCTCGTATCCATAGATTTTGATAGCTCTCAAATCTCTTCAATTGATCCTTCAAGTCTAGCCAAGGAAGCAAGCAACGCTTCCTCCAAGCAATTGGAAGGCTCTTGAAAAGGACTACATTGCCATGGCATATCTGTTGTTGCAGCAAAATTGTTATGGTAAATAAAAATATGAGCTTTTTGACCATACCATAAAGAATTTTGCTGTTGGTTCCCTCTATGGTCCTCCGTGTAGTCATATGCACTGAAAATGTGAGGGCAATTTTCAAACACATGATGTTCTCCACACATAGCACAAGAGTTTTCCACGGTATAGGCTCTTTGGGCTTTTCTCGGTTGGTATAGGTAATCATCAAAGGGTGCAAGAAACTCTTGATTGGATTGATTCATATCTTCCAACATCAACTCTCGAATAGATCGGCGTTTATTTCCCGACATGTTGATGTCCCTTAACTTGTAGCGCACCTAATTTTGTTTTGATAAAACAAACAAAAAGAGAATTTAGTAAAACTAAAAAAACGCAATAACAAAAAAAACTAACACCAATTGCCAATCCCCAGAACAGCGCCAAAAACTTGTTGTGTGTAATAAGTGCTACGAATTGTGCAAGTATACACTCGCAAGTAATAAAGTGATATGAGTATCGAGTATTGTCCCCACAGGGATTGGTTTGGGCCACTTTGCTTAAGTTACTGCACTGTGAAAAGTAAAAACACAATTGATAATAAGAGTTCTAATTAACGAGTAAACTAAGAGCAATAAACTAAAAGAATAGATGAAAGAAAAAGAGAGAATAGGCCAGGTTATCGTGAGTTGTGGAGTGATAGCCGATTGGATCGTCTTGGTAAAAGAGTGCAAGGGCAACTCAGTTGCCGTGGCAACTCGCACAGCGGGGTTGCCTTGGCAACTAATCGATGGTTCCCTGGGCGACTAGCTGGGCAACTACTTAGGCGTCTGGGCAGCAACTTCAAGGTTCGGCAGAGCGTTCTTCAATGGTTTCTTCTTATCCCTAAGTCGAAACTCTAGCTACTTATGCATGCCTTGATAATACATCCCTGCGTGAATCAAGGGTGAATAACAACCAATCATGCGCTCCTCTTAGCCGTTGAAATCCTTAGCTTATTCCGGAGCCGGGTTAATCTTCACCATCAATAGATTGAATAAAGACCATACTCATTCGATTCTTGAATCTAACTCTCCCGATATTAGATAAATAGATGAAGTTACGAGATCCTCTCCCAATTCACTCGCAAACAAGAATAAGAACCAAGAATGAGTAAACCTAGAATAGAAAAGTGCAAACTCTTATTACCTAAACAAAATCCAATTGTTTCTCAACCACAAAAACACAATAACCCCAACCAATCAAGTTAGTTCATGGTTGGGTTCAAAAGATATACAAAGAATAATCCCCAAACCATGAATCTAATAGAAGCAAAGCAGAAGAAATCGAACTCTCTCCCCCTTGCTCTCTTATCGAAATCTCTCCCTTCTTGCCCTTTAGAGTTTCAAAAATCCTCTCCTCTTTTTTCTTGATCTTTGACGGCTTGGTCCTTTAAATAGGAGATGGCTAGGTCAAAATCCTTCTTGAGGAGGAAGTTAAGTTGGAATTAAATTATCTTTAAAGAATATAATTCTTTATTATATTTATATTCCTTCTAGAACTTCTCCTATCATCTTGGGATTTAATTCTTCTTTAACCTCTTCATGGAAATCAAACTCCTTTGGGATTTAGCTTTGCTCCACGTCATCTAGGGCTTGTCTTGTCATCAATTTCGACTACCATATCATCTTATTCTTTGTTGAGAATTGCCCTGGCAACTAGCTCGGCATCTCCTTCATGCATTGCCTTGGCAACTAGCTCGGCATCTCCTTCATGCTTTGCCCTGGCAACTGGTTCCAGCCTTGCTTTGGCAAGTGGTTCTGCACACACACAAAAAACACACCAAAGCAGCATCTTTTTCCAAAAAAATCACCAAGTTATGTAATCAAGCTCAACGGTGGAAAGAAACATGAATTAATGCATGAATGACTAATTATGCAACTAATATGAGCATAAGTCTAACAATAATATGAGCAAAAAGGGTAATAAAAATAGTACTTTTGAACACTTATCACAAGCCAAAAAAGATTTTTAGCATTTGAGAAAGAAAGAAAAAATGACATATGATAGGTCGAGAAGGAAAGAGAGAAGAATAAGCAAGCGATCAAGAATGAAAGGGAAAACTACAATTTGACCATCGAGAATGAGAGGAAGTCTTTCAGAAGCGTAATCAACCGAGAAAGAGAGAAAGCCAAGCACGAGAAAGAGAAAGGTAAGCATGTGATAGATTGAGAGAGGGAAAATAGTACCGCATGGAAAAGAAAGTCTCACGACAATAAGAACCTGCTTCAAGACATGCAAGGTCTGTATAAGACAACTTTTGAATGTCTGAACCAGAGTCAAGCTAAGAATGCTCAGATAGATGCAAGAATAGTGGAGTTTGATCAGTCCTTCCAAGAGTACCACGGTCGGAATGGCTTCCTTGAACTTCAGGCTAGTCAGCATGCGAACGATATGCTTCGAGCTCAAATTGAGTCATTAAAGGCTATAGTTCAAGTTTACTTGGGTTGAATCATGGTCCTTGAGGACGCCGCAGAAGATTGAGACAATTATTGGCTAATGGAACTTCGCGATGCTACCCGAATGATTCAAGATCAAGACCAGTACAACACAACTTGGATGGTCCAGTTACAAGAGGTAGCCTAACATGTAAGGACTCTAGCTGCAGAAGCCGAAACGTTTTACCCTTTCATTATCCTGGAGATGGATGAGACACAGAGATTCTTTCAACTACTTGAAGCCATCAAAGAATTAGAAGTCGGGGTTGAGGCCTATTTGTAGGAGTTTGTTTTGTCTGCTTTGCAATGAGACCCTCTTTTAATTTCAATGAAAGTTCTTCTAGGGTGATCTCCTAGAGAATCATGCCTTTATTTGCATACATTCTTGTATTTATTTAATTTTACCATCTGTTCCATGCATTTCATAGCATATATCATGCATTAATTATTAAAATAATGAATTAATTGTGGAAATATCATGGCAGAAAGTTTAACTTCAAACTAAAACTTCAAACTACAACCATTCCGCACTATTACGGTACTCGTCTGTAAGTAAAAATAATGGAAGATAGGGTGGCCAACTTAGAGCTAGGTCGAAAGGACCTCGAGACTCATTTTAGTCGAGCTGAACAAAGCATTAATGATCAGATTGCACAGCCGCATGGCTTAGATGGATGCTTTGCTTGGAAAGATGGATGGTAAAGAAAAGGTTTCTGATGGTACTGTTGAAGAGCCAAAGGGGACTACATCTCACGTTTGGGTTCGACCATAGACACCCATTCTCGAGAGAAAAATGTACATCAACATTGTTGGCGTATTTGTAGGCCACCAAGTGGAGGCATCTACAGGTCAGCCCATCGATTAAGAGGTAGGATACGAGGATGAAGTGCCAGACCTGAATGTGATAGAAAAGATTAGGGCCGAAGTGGAGAAGAAATATGAAAAAAGGTTTCACTTCTTAAAGGAAAGATTTAAATCCATGCAAGGGATAGACGAACAGGGGAACGAGGCAAGTGACTTGATCCTCGTGGCAGATCTAGTACTCCCACTAAAACTCAAAGTGCTAGATTTTGATAAATATGATTGAACTGCATACCCCTCCGCCCATATAACTATGTACTATTGGAAGATGGCAGCCTTTATAAAGGATGAAAAGTTGTTGATCAATTGCTTCCATGATAGTCTAACCGGGTCAACAATTCGGTGGTATACCCAGCTCACTAGATTAACATCAAGTCGTGGAAGGACCTCTCAAGAGCCTTCATTTAACAATACAAGAATGTGTTTGACATGACCCCAAACCGAATCATGTTAGAAGGAATGGAGCAGAGATCGAATAAAAGTCTACGTTAGTATGCCCAAAGATGGCGTGATGTTGCTGCCCAAATCCAACCACCCATTCCTGAACATGAGATTACACCTATGTTCGTGAACACTTTAAGAGGTGCATTGCTTGACTTCTTGATAAATAATACCACTTAGATTTTCTCCGTTCTGGTGAGAATATGAGAATCAATTAAGGTGGCAATAAAGAGCGAAAGGATCGACAATAGAGAGAACTCTCGAAAAAAACTACAAGAAAAAGGATAACGAGGTGAACACTAAGAGCTCCAACAGTGTTCCAGCAAACATCACCATTTTATAGCCGCAAGCTTCGACTGGAATGTACAAAATTAAAATAAAAAGAAGATAGTGCCCCTAAGAAAGAAAGGGAAAAGATGTCATTCACTCCTTTACCAATGTCTTATGCTGAGTTGTACTCACAGCTGTATAAGGCTGACTTGATTCAGACATATCATGTTACTCCATTTAAACCCCTTTCCCTTCGTGGTATGATGACAAGGTACATTGCGACATCACGCTAATGTCCTGGGTCACTCAACGGAGAATTGCATTGCCTTTATAAAGTTTGTCTAGAACTTGATAAACACCGGGTTTTAAAGTTTGATATACCAAATGTAGTCGCTAGTCTGTTACCAAACCATGGAGGTCGTAGCGTGAAAGTTATTGAAGATGAAGGTAACAGAAGAGCCAAAGGGAAAGTGTATGAAGTCAAGTCCCCTCTTAGATGGGTGTTCCAACAGTTATGTTTGGCGCACCTAATATAGCGGGTATGGAAATAGTACTAGAAGGATGTGAGCCATACTGCAAGTTTCATTAGGAAGAAGGGAAGGAGATCCAACTTTGTCAAGAGTTTTAACAGCTACTCTAGAGAATTATGGACAATAAAGAAATTGAAGTTTTTTAGAAAGTTAAAGGAGGGAAAGAGCTAGATGTGTGTGCTTTGGATAACCCCATATACGAAGTGGATAGGCCATTTGACATCTTTTCCAAGCCGAGGGAGGAGAACTTGTCCCTAGGGGAAAGTTCAAAGATTGCACCTAAGCTTATAATATCAGCACTAGCTCATTTTCAGTTTAAAAACACACAGAAGGTCCCTTGGAATTATAATGTCAATGTGTCTATGCTTGAAGGTTTAGAGATGTAGAATGATGAAGATTCGCTCGAAGAAGTGAAATCCACAAAAGAGGAAGGACCGATGGAGTAAAAAATGAAGATGTGAATGAAGTGGAACACTTCACAAGAATCGGCAGATGTTATTCGCCTAAAACCTCAGAGATAACAGAGGCGGTAAAGGAAAAAGGCAAGAGTGTGATGATTTGGCCTAAAAAGATATTCGGTGATGAGCCTCCTCCAAAAATCAATGAGCTAGTGACTGAAGCACAAGTACAAGAATTTTTGAGGTTTTTAAGACATAATAAACATAGTGTTGTCGAGCAACTGCGTAAACAACAAGCGAGGATTACGGTAATTGAGATGCTACTTAGCTCAGAAAACCATCGTAATGCATTGAATCAAACGCTGGTTCTAGATGATATATCTGTAAACAAGTAAGATCAAAAAGTAGGTCATATCGCTGCAGATTACTACATCACGTTCAGTGATGACAAGATCCCAGAAGGAGGTATGTGGTCTACTAAGGCTCTGAACATCACCACCCACTATAAGAGGTACGTCTTGCCCAGGATATGTCTTACCCGGGGTACTCATTCACAATGGATCTACACTAACTGTATTTCGATGACATCTTAGCAAAATTTATCGGTAGACAGTACCCACATGAAACCACACTATAATTCTATGAGAGCCTTCGATGGAACTCAAACAGAGGTGGTGGGGAAGATCGAGATACCCTTGTTGGTTGGAACAAAGTATACCATTGACTCTGTGGTGATGGATATTCAGCTAACTTATAACTGCTTACTAGGGAGATCTTGGATTCATGCTGTCGGTGTTGTTCCTTCATCGCTGCATCACAAGCTGAAGTTTGTAATCGAAAGAAAATTGGTGAGTGTTGGAGCTGAGCAAGACACCATTTCTTTGATAACATCTGATGCTCCATATATCCCACCTGACAAAGATGATGTTGAGTGTTCCTTTCGGGCTCTAGAATTTGTAAAAGCGACCTTTGTCGTAGAAGGACATAAGATCCCACACCCCAAGATATTCAATTGTACCAAGATGACCGTTTGGGAGACCCTAAAATGGGGAGCTAAAATTGGAAAAGGATTTGGAAATAACTTGCAAGGAAGCTGATGTGGAAATAGTGTTATCTTCAAGAATGACCGATACAGGCTTGGTCATAAGCCTAGTATGATGCAAAGAAAAGAGAAGTATAGAAAGAGGAAAGAATGAAGGAGAGCCAGGTTCAAGGGAGAACATATCCTGTTGAAGCTAATGACTTTTCTTCACATAATTGATATCTTCGTATTCGGTGGGATAGTCAATGCTGAATGAAAGGTACATGAAGCAAACCAAGTGAATGACAAGCTTAAGGATGAGGTGATGTTTAGTGAATCAGTTGAAGGGATCCTTGTCAACATGATCTTTGAAGGTGGGAATGACAACGGGTTTTTAAATAGAATCCGCCCTTGCCTTCTAGGGAGAAGCTCAATAATTGGAGCAGTATTGATTTGCTTGTAGTTTTTAGGATAGAATCTAAGTAATGCTTCGAACCAACCCTTTTGCTTTTTCCCACGAGCATTAGAAATCTTTTGTAAAAGGCTGCTATGTTAATCTACTTGTTTACAATGCAATGAAAATGATGTTTTCTACGTTTTCTCAAATGGAAAACATTTTATTTATTACATACATTTATTCTTGATTATTCTTTTTTTCATTCATTTCATACGAATATTCTTTTTCTTCCAAATACATACTTGTTTCTTTAATTCGTGCAGGGTCTCTACTATTAACTATATGAATCATTCTAATCTGATCCTAAGATAGACTTAGAACAACCTTTTTGTTTGGCAAAAATCGATGAGGGGGAAGATGAGATAGAATATGAAGTCCCAGAGGAACTGCTAAGGTTGATGGCAAGTGAGGAAAAACAAATCCTACCTCACCAAGAGGAAGTAAAGACTCTTAATTTGGGGACTAATGAAGACAAAAGGGAAGTGAAGATTGGCACCACCCTCTCCTCAAAGTCTAGACATGACTTGATAACTCTGCTTCAAGAATTCAAAGATGTATTTGCTTGGACTTACCAAGATATGTCGGGGTTGAATACGGATATTGTAGTACATAAGTTGCCAATAAGGCCCAAATGTAAGCTAGTTCATCAGAAGCTCAGGATAATAAGAACCGATATAGTTTTGAAAATCACAGAAGAAATGAGGAAACAATTTGATATTGGTTTCCTAAAAGTTGCCAAATACCCAAAATTTGTTGCGAACATAGTCTCGGTACCAAAGAAAGACGGGAAGATTCACATGTGCGTAGATTATAGATATCTCAATAGAGCAAGCCCAAAGGATAATTTTTATTTATCTCATATTGAAACTTTGGTTGACAATACGACAGGCCATTCATGGTTTTCTTTCATGGATGGCATTTTGGGATACAATCAAATAAAAATGCACCCGAAAAATATGGAGAAGAATACATTTGTGACCGAGTGGGGCATGTTTTGTTACAATGTGATGCCCTTCACACTTAAAAATGTTGGGGCAACTTAACGAAGGGCCATGATGACTCTCTTCCATGATATGATGCACAAGGAGATTGAGGTATATGTGGATGATATGATTGTTAAATCTCAAACTAAGGAAGAGTATATTCATAACCTGAGAAAGTTGTTCTAAAGATTGAGAAAGTATCAACTGAATCTCAACCCTACTAAATGTACATTTACAGTCACGTCCAGAAAGCTCTTGGGATTCGTGGATAGTAGAAAGGGAATCAAGATTGACCTAGACAAAGTGAAAGCTTTTCAAAATCTTC
The DNA here is from genome assembly GCA_019671005.1 of Hibiscus mutabilis. NCBI lineage: Eukaryota > Viridiplantae > Streptophyta > Magnoliopsida > Malvales > Malvaceae > Hibiscus > Hibiscus mutabilis. The sequence goes on from CM033721.1 coordinate 40,214,668, forward strand.
TACCACCTCAGACACAAAAAGAAGTCTGAGGCTTTTTGAGAAAACTAAATTATATATCTCGGTTCATTTCTCAGTTGACCAACAAGTGTGATCCTATCTTTAGATTACTTCGGAAGAACAACCCAGTAGTATGGGACAAAGAGTGTCAAGAAACTCTAGAAAAGATCAAGAAGTATATGAAAAATGCTCTGATTCTAGTGGCACTAGTTCCAGATAGACCATCGATCTTGTACTTGATGGTCTACGATAATTCGATGGGTTGCGTACTAGGGCAATAAGATGAGTCTGGAAAGAACGAAAGAGCCATCTATTATTTGAACATGAAATTCATCGCTTGTGAAACCTAGTATCTACCGATTCAGAAATTATGTTGCGTTCTAGTTTGGGCTACCAAAAGGCTCAGACAGTACATGTTGTATCAGACCACCTGGTTGATATCCATGTTAGACCCATTAAAATTCTTGATGGAATCACTAGCACTATCTGGGAAGATGGCCAGTTGGCAATTCCTACTATCTGACTTTGACATCGTATATATGAGCCAGAAACCAGTAAAAGGGAGTGTTATAGCAGACTTCTTAGCAAGCCATGCCTTAGATGATTATGAATCCCTGAACTTCAATTTCCCAGATGAAGATTTGATGTGCATCACGACGGAAGAAAAGATTGTTTCTAAAGAGAAGTCATGGAAGCTTTATTTCGATGGAGCATCCAATGCCTTAGGTCATGGAATAGGGGCAATGTTAATTTCTCTCGAGAATGTCTATAACCCTTTCACGAGTAGATTAGAATTCTTTTTTACAAACAACATAGCAGAGTATGAGGCTTGTGTCATGGTATTGTATGCAGCTATTGAGAGAAATATCAAGGTGCTTCAATCCTTCGGAGATTCGTCCTTGGTAGTTTATCAACTTCGAGGAGAATAGGAAACAAGAGACCCAAAGCTAGTCAAGTATTATGACTTGATCCAAGAGCTAATTGAAGAATTCGAGAAGGCTAGTTTTACATACCTTCTGAGAGAGGAAAATTAGTCGACAAATACTTTCGCGACCTTAGCCGTAATGTTTAAGGCAAGTACAAAAGTAGAAACGAAACTGATTGAAATGCAAATCTTTGAAATTTCGGCTCACTGTTCTAGCTTAAAAGAGGAAATGGATGGTAACCCATGGTATTATTATATCTTGTAGTATATGAAGTTCCAAGCTTACCCTAAAAAAGTAAACGAGAATGATAAGAGGACTATTAGAAGAATGGCAGATGGTTATGTCCTAGACGGTAAGATCTTGCACAAAAGACGCAGAGACCATGTACAATTGAGGTGTGTTGATGCTCGAGAGGCCAAAAATATTATCGTAGAAGTACATGATGGGTTGTGTGGGACATACGCCAATGGCTTCTCACTAGCCCGAAAATTTATGAGATATCTCCTATTTCTGGTCAACCATAGAGGGAGATTGCATCGATTATGCCAAGAAATCCCACAAATGCCAAATATATGCTAACAGACCATGAATTCGCCATGACCTTTCGCAGTCTAGGGGCATGGATGTTATTAGACAGATTCACCCGAAAGCTTCCAATGGGCATCTTTTCATTCTAGTTGGCATTGACTACTTCACTAAGTGGGTGGAAGTAACCTCCTATTCCAGCATCACAAGGGTGACAGTTTGCAAGTTCTTGAAGAAAGAGATCATTTGTGGTATGGGTTTACAAAAAGGATCATTACCGATAATGCTTCCAATTCAAATAATACAATGATAACTGAGGTGTGTAAACAATTCAAAATAGTGCATCATAATTCTACCACCTACCATCCTAAGATTAGTGGAAGCAGCAAACAAGAAAATTAAGAAGATCATATCAAAAACAATAGACACCTTCAAGGACTGGCATGAGAAACTACCATTCACTCTGTTTGCCTACCAAACGTTTGTGTGTACATCGAAAGGGGCAACACCATACTCTTTGGTCTATGGCACAAAGGCAGTGCTACCCATTGAAGTAGAGATCCCACCACTTCGAGTTTTGAATGAAGTAAAGTTAGAGGAAGCTGAATTAATACAATCTAGGTTTGATCAGTTGAATCTCATCGAAGAAAAAAGGTTGAAAGCTATCTGCCATGGTCAGATGTATCATAAGAGAATGATGGGGGCTTACGAAAAGAAGGTTCGCCCAAGAGAATTCTGAGAGGGGATCTAGTACTTAAAAAGATCTTGTCAATTCATAGACATTTCCATGGGAAATGGATGCCTAATTCGGAGGGGCCATATGTCGTCAAAAAGGCTTTTTCCAAGGGAGCGCTGAGCTTAATAGAGATGGACGAGATTGGATTGAGAAATCCAATAAACTCTAACTCGGTCAAAAATATTATGCCTGAAGAAACAAAAAAAGAGAAAAAGAAAAAATGGTTTCCTGAAACCAATGGAGGATTTGAGCTGAAAACTCGTAAAGGGTGACTCAAGTGAATTTTGAGATTAGGCACCCGACAAACTAAACCTCTCGAAAATAAGATATCTCAATGAAGAGCTTCATTCATACAGCGGATGTTTAGGACATTGTATTGTGTTTTATTATAATTTTCTCTCATGTTTACCATGACCTTTTAAATCATTTCAAAATTTATCGATCTTAATGGAATACTATTTTGCGCCGTCTCTTATCATTTCTATACGCACCCTGCAAGTAAGTTAATATAGATTCATGTTAAGAAAAAGATTTCTTGGTATTACTGTGTTCTAGCCTTCAAAGTACAGGTGATCCAAAGATAGAATTAACCTTAACATTCAGGTTTTCTATGGTATACCTAGAAGAAGACCTCAAGTGCCAAGATATGAGAGTGCGTTGAGATCAGTCGGCAAGTGTCATCTACATCAAACCTCAAGCTTGCGGAGAAGAGCAAGAAAATTGTGAAAACAAAAAAATTGAAAGGAAAAAAACCGAAAGAGCATCTAAAATAAGAAAAAGAAATAAAGAAATAAAGAAAAGAGAAAAAATTAAAGTGAAAACCCAAAAAGGCGCTTTGAAAAGCAAATCTAAAGTGAAAACCTAAAAAGGCGCTTTAGATCAAAATTTCTGAAGCTCGAAAGAAAAGAGCTAAAATAGTTGAAACCGAATGTTAGATGGGGTACTGCCACTACAAAGAGCTAGAAGAGTGGGGGAGCAAGTAGAAAGCCAAGGTTGATCGACCAAAAAAGTGAAAACGTCCAAGCAGTCTGGAGGTTTTGCTAACCATGCATCATATGTAGTTAGGCATCCCTAAGTTAGGAGCATGCTAACTCATACCATTAAAACATCTTGTCTATTTTCTTGATAGGTACTAAAGAAATTAGCAAAAGATTGGATCTTTCACTCCATGTTCGAAGAAGTAGAACTTAAGCAATGAACATCTTTTCATGCGAACATGCTAAGATATCGGGGTATTGTTTCAATATTTTTTGAGATTCAGGCTTTTGGGAAGCAAAGGAAAAGTTTTCTGGTACTCATGAAGTAAGAAAAAGGGGTGCCATTTCAGAGCAAAAAGTTCTATATAGTAAGAACTTGTAGCTCCAAGACCTCAAAATGAAGGGTTCTATATAGGAAGAACTTGTAACTCAAGGATTTCAAAGCCAAAGGTTCTATAGGAAGAACACGAAGCTCTAGGATTTCAAAACAAAGAGTTCTATATAGGAAGAACTCATAGCTTCATGACTTAAAGGTGAAAAGGTTCTATATATGAAGGGCTTGTAGCCTAAAGAGATATCGCTAAGGACAAGCTAAAGGCTCTATATAGGAAGAACTTGCAACTCTGAGGCTTTAGACAAAAGAAGGATAAACCAGTTCCACATAGGAGGGACTCATGGCTCTACATCTCCAAACATGGACATGGGATAAAATTAGTACTTATAATCTTTTCTCTATTCTTATTTCACCAAAATGAGCAAAGAGGGGCAACTGTAAAAACTAATTTTAGCCGGGTCTAATGACCCAAGTATTACTATTATTATTATTATTATTATTATTATTAAAAATAGATATGAAATAATATGAAAAACCATCTAATTAAAATAGTCCAAGTCCAGTATAATCAAATAATATTACATATGGCCCGCCCATTTGGCCCAATATTAATAATAAAAACACTAAACTAATATGCTATCAGATCTCTACATAGACGCAAGGGAGCCGTTAGATTAAGCCAGATCCAACGGTCCAAATCAAGACCAGGTGCCCCGTCGGATATCACGTGAAACCCACACTCACCCATCCAGCTCTCCACGCACACATGTAATACATGCCTGAGACCCCTCAGTCGCCATGCACCACATGTTGTCATCTGGTGCCGCCACGTCAACACTCAAAGGCCATCTGGATCATCTATTTTAGGCGATATCTCAGCCATTGGATCGAATCTGATCGTGATAGGGTCTTTGCCTCCCCTTCATCTGTTGGCTGACATGCGTCCAAATCAACGACCCCCTTTTATGCCGGAGAACGTGCTACCACCATCTCTCTCCCAACCACCATTGCATGCAAAAATGGAGAAACATTAAATGGAATCATAATCAATAGTGGTTTAGGGCAACTAATCTAATAAAAAAGGGAAACGGATTTGATATATATGTAAAAGAAAAATTAGATGTAATTACTTTTCATATCAATACAAAAAAACAAAGATTTTCTAGAGGTATATTTTTTTCTAGTCTTGCATGCATATCGTGAACTAAACAAAGGGTTAGTAAATGTGATAAGAGGAAAGGAAAAGTCATACCTTTCTCTGATTCTGCGTCGTTGTTGCATCCAGTGGCCGAGGTTGGTGCGTGATGAATGGCACCGGTCTATAGCTTTATTTTTCTTTTTGAAAGCTTTTTGTTTTTTATAAAACAAAAGGGGCTTGATTTAGAAAAATGGTTTGGATATTGTTTTGAGTAAAAAAGAGGATTTTAATAAGAATTTAAGAAGTCACTGGCCTCGGCGAACGACAGGTGGTGATAGCTTGCAAAGGCCGGCATGGCCATGACTCACCAAATTCTGGGCTCGAACGCAGAAATGGCTGAACATACGGTGGTGTTCATCCTCTATCAGAGAGGATTTATAGCCTTTTTTTTTGGAAAATAAAAAAAATGAGAAAGAGCTCAATTTTCGGCTGAAAGGTATTATTTATAGCCTATAAATTTTAAAAATGGTCCAATACCCGCATAAGTCCCTCTGCATTTTGAGTTTTCACCCGTGGTCTTTCCGCCTTTCAAAATCTAGTTTGTGGTCCCTGAATGTTTTATAAGGTTTTCAATTTCTTCCTTAAATTAAACTTAATCCAATTTATGATTGGTAAATTCCCTTTTTGGTCCCCTAAACTTCTAATTTACTTTTAATCAGGTCCATTTCAGTTGTTTATTCACCATTTTAGCCCCTTAACATTCATGCATGTTTAAATTACAGTATCATTCTTATGTTTTTCTAATTTCAGCCTTTTTTGCTTACATGTGTTTATATGTTCATTTGATTGATATTCCACTTTAATTTTCGTCTTATATATGTTGTGCATGGCATAATTATTTATCATGCTCTTTTAATTTCCATGCATTTGTTTCACATATATGTATTTATATATTATATAAGTATATACGTCATATTGTGTTAAGTTATTGTATATGTATAAGTTTTTTATATATATTAGTATACAGGTAATAATAAATATTATATTATTTGAACTATTATATATATTACATACTGTTTTTTTGTATATTATCGTATATGTAATATGTATATATTATGTGATTTGTATTATATTATATATGCTATATATATACTATAGCTTTTATTATTATATATGGTATGCATATATTATGTATATTTATTTTCTATATAGTGGTATATGTATTATTATTTATATTATATGATATATGTATGTTATGTAGATACATATATATATGTCAATAATACATGTTTTAAATTTCATGCTTTTACTCAATATCTTGTACCTAATTTTTGTCATATCTATTTTGTTCATACATATGCCACTATTAATGCGGTGCTCCCTTTTTCGAGGATAAACGTGACTAGTATCTAAGAAGTAGGTAGTGGTGTTTTGTTTATTCCTTGAACACCAGAGACTTTTAAAATGAACTCGCATGTATAAATAAATTCTAATTTAATCGTCACTTTAACTCCCAAAATCCAATATTAATAAAATGGCAATTGTTTTGGTACCCAATTTGGGCGTGGTGGGGGTGTGAACCCTTCCCCACACGTAACCGACTCCCAAACCCAAAAAAAAAATCTTTGGTCTATTTTTTCGGTGTTCGGTCTACCTAACCCAAGTGACCGGTGGCAACTCTCCTTAATTTATTTCAAAACATATCTTTTTTTTAAGAATTCCCCCTTGAATCCAATTTTTCAACAAAGGTGGAAGAGCTTGTTTTTTTAAGCGAAAATAAATCGCTACACGGGTGTACAAATTTTGAAGGCACTATTTTAACCTCGGGGACATCGTCCAGTGCAGCAATTACACCAATCGGGGCGAATTTGCTTTTAAGGTAGTGGTCATACCAAGACACAATAAATGGCTTGATCTCTTTCAATTTGCTTTATTTCATGCAGTTAGTGCTAACAGTTTCACTTTGCAGTAATATTTCCAATAGACTGAATGTTTATTTTATGAAACTTTTGTTCTTTGTTTTATTCTTTGGGTTTGTATGTTATATGCACAGAAGTGTTTATTGCAATCATTGTCACTAGAAGGTGCAACGACAATTTAAGTTAACAAGCATGACAATAGAAGTTGTATGTGAGTACAAAGGAATTTGACTCACTTGTTCTTATGTGTGTTTTATTTACCATCACTGGAAGGTGCGATGAGTATACATGTGTAATTCATTGATTAAAAAGAGAACTAGAGTTGGTTAAATAGGCATCAAATTTATTGCGCCGACAATCCTCTACTCCTTTATTCCTTGCAAACACTTTGTATTCTACTGAAGTTTCACTAAGGGATCCCAATTTTACCATTCACTTATTTCATCTTTATTTTCGAGTTATTGCTTCTACATCACTTCTCACATTTGTCTCGTATTTTCATTATTATTACATTGTAACACCCTCTTCCCGGTCTAGTAGGGAACTGGGTCGAAGTATGTTACCAATGTTTGATACAGTGTTCAATACAGTATTATTGCTCAATATTCAATTATTCGATGAAACAATGACAATGCAATATAGCCAATAATTCTATACTATGCTATAATTTCCTTTTTTGGACCAATTTAAACTTTCTACAACATTTACAGACTAAACTATAATTTCTATAAATTAGAGGTCCTTTGCTGAAGTTAACCTTACCAACATAAATTTCAGTATGTATACAATAAGCATGTAAGTTTTCATACCAATTAGAGGTCAATTACTAAATCAATTAAACCAATTATTAACTAGAGACCGTTTTGTAAATTTTCAAATTAGGTTCAGAATCGGTACTCGAGGAGGCTAGGTCGTACCGATACGTATGCCCTGGTTCTAAACAGGGTATCAATACTGGTCTACCTATATCAATACCTTGCTATAGTAAAATTCCAGTGAGCATTTTGCGTGTCGGTACTACTGTAGAAGTATCGGTACACCTGTACATCTATGGCCAGTATTACGCAAAGGTACCGATACTGTAACACACTCTACCCGGCCTAAAAGAAAGACCAGCGTAGAACGTGTTACTAGAGAAGATACCAAAGAATTTTGCTCAACTTACACAATCATTAGAACAAGACAGAACATTTCCTTGTAAAAAAAATCAGGATAATTTAAAACTTTTTCTTTAATTAAAACATATGTCTATTTCAAACTCACAATATAAACAAATTATGCAACTACTATAACCAACATACAAAATTTGTATAGTTACTATCTTAATTATAATATTAATCAATTACGAGTATACAAGGATAATATTTTTGATAGCACTCGAACCAAAGGAAGTCTATCCATGTCATCCAAAATAATCTATGTACTACTCAAGTTACCATACAATCATTATATCTTCTTAGCAAGCAAGATTTCTTGTTAACCATTTCCATTCGTCTTATAATATGTTTGATCTATTTAATAGAATGCCTTTAACCACCTCTAAGTTTTGACAGCTATCAAGCTGTTAAAGCATAGCTAGTTTGAAACTAGAATACCACCTATTCATTTTCAATTAACATAACATCGCCAATTAGAATCAAGTTAACTAAAACCTTAAGGATCACTTGAACGTTCTATTAGCTTATGCAATCATGACAGCAAGATCACACACAAGCCACACAATTATAAAATAATTAAGAGGCCACATACAAATTTTGAATAACATAAAGCTTATATATATATATATATACATCTTAGCTCAATCATGGAAATCAAATGCTCATGCGTAATTAATCTATGTGCCAACAACTAGAGTTCTGAGGGAGATACTCAGACAAACATGAATAAATGAGATCACGTTCAAGCTCAGGAGACTGCTGCAAGCATAAATATCCTGAAACGTAGTAAGAGAGAAATACAGGGTTATAAGCTAACGCTTAGTGAGGTAATAAGACTAAGAAAGCAATGTGGAACCCATAACTAACTCTTTCTCTAAAATTTATTATTTAAAAGAATTAAGCAACCTAAGCTTGGGCTATAATATTACTTAATTGAATCTTCCGTCTCTTATTAGCAAGAGTATTTATATACATAATAATTCACTTCTTATAAGATTTGAAGACAAAGTGTACACACACATATTCATAAATGCCCACACACACATATATGTGACAACCTAATAGGCCATGGGCATTCATACAGTAACCCAACTACTCCCTTTTTCATTCACTAAAGCGTTCAGTCCATTTGGCACACAGACATTCTAATAAGGTATATCTTTCTCTAATTAATCAATATATAGCTAAACATGATACCATTTTAATTCATACTATTATCTTGTTATCGATATTTATAGCTAGTCACTTAAAAATCGAATAATAGGATTAGCTTATTTAGTTATGTCAAGCTCAGCCATAGCATTCTTGTCGTACAAGTTCATCTTCTCGACATTATAATCTCACATTTTAGGGATTATTCATATTAATCCAAACTAAGGTATATAATAGATCGCTTAGGTATTATTATTTACCATGTAATTAATTCCATTAATCCAACAATTCATCCCATGTTATATACTATTCTTCAGCAGAATACTTTACAAACATATATTTCTAACCAAGATATAATTCTTAATCTCAAGGTTTACTAGATCCGATTCTAGCTTACACGTCCCAAACATACATTTTAAACATTTCGTAAGTTAACCCGTATTCAAGATTTTCCTCACACTACCTTATCTAACGACAAAGTTATTGAATATAAAACTCGTTACCTTAATCTCTTAACACTCAAGAGATGTTTGAATCACCATGAATGCTCGATATTTCTATACTAGATATGCCAAGTTCTATATCTAATATATAACTTCCTTGATTATAGCCTAATGTACATAAGCTCATGCCATTTGTTAATAACGAAATTAACTATGTAGATTATAAACATAAGTCTTCATCCCGTAACATTTTCGGATTCCTTTTTCATTTACTTATAAAAAAATACCCTTAGAATAAGGTTTACTAATCAAACCAAGCACATCAAAAGTAAGTAGAAACAACTTATAAGATAGACCATTATATAAATATATACAATTCTTCATGGAATAGGTATACTCATTCATCATCAAGATTTATCAACCAATCATCTTATTATGACATGTAGACTTCCTTACGAAGCATACATTAATCAATCGTTTAATTATATCATATAAACTACCATTTAAAGCACAAATTAGTTAATCATTTAATCATACCTTATAAACTTCTATATGAAGCCTACATTAGTCAATCATTTAGTTATATCATATAAACTTCCATATGAAGCACACATCTTTGATAATCAAAGGCACAAGTCTTATTAAAAATATATTACTTGTCAAACAAGTTATCACAATTCCTTCTTTAACTTAACGTATGCATTCATTTTTTTATTAATCATCATAGCAAACATTTTGTCACAAGTAGCTATTCATTTCTTAAATATAAAGTTACAATATTCAAAAAGAGTTTATCACTTTCATTCAATTTCATTTATTATTATAGCCTTGTGAATAGAATCCTAGTCTAGGTACTCGAGTCCCCAACCAACTGTCGCCCATGAATAACATATGGTACCACAGTACCGGTCAATCCCTCCTACTGTCGCCAAATGACCATACACATACTTCCCTCCTATTGTCGCCAAATAGGGACCACTGTCCCGGACCGTAGTCCACCTCCTACTTTATGCATGATCACCACATATGATTTTCATGTCTCATTTCACTATTTCAATACGCATTATAACCCATCCTTATTTTTTTGTTCGAATGGCCTTTAGCCAAGATCACATGAGTCATATTATTCCTAATTCTTTTGTTTTTAAGCCATCAAATTCACCTAGGATTAGGCATGAACAAAGTTTATTCCATATTACAATATACATTTTCGAATTACATGTGACAATATTTATACCCATATCAACATCTTACAGAATCAATTACATTTAATCTAATGTAGCTTTCAATTTAGCATACATCTCATAGCTAAGTCAATGCCATCCCATACAAGCAAATTTCAAATTAATATCTTTCACTACATTTCAGATTTTTTCATTCATATAAATATGAATAGCCATTAAGCTAAGAAACAATTCATGACATGATCAAATATGTGTTCTCTTGTATCTAATTTGAAATCAAACCTCGTATCATAAAGTACTTTCATAGGTACTTACCCTTCTTTCCAAGCTTAATCCCATTTAGCATGTTTAATCTTTTAAGTATAGGCAAGTCTTTTGAAATAACATGGAAATACTCGGAATAGTTTACTCTATCCCGAGACTTTAAAACTACACTCACCTTATATCTTGAAGTTACAGGATACCCAAATCCACACTCTCACGTATTCTCAAGGATCCCGTTTTAGCCTTCAAACCACTATCCTCTTCCTAACACAATATATATAGAACTCAATTAACCAAACACCAACAAAGCAACTTGCATATAAACATATTTGCATACATCGAAACTGTCCAAAAAGTACATTCATGAATACATATAATTCAATGCAACCCACAAGCTTTTCTATCATGCTAAAACAGCCCCAAAAATTAACATGCTTATTCAATTCTGTCCAGCCCACCAAATTTACACAATACTTGCCAAAGACAGTCTAATTACTCTCTTGTTTAAGCAATTCTGCTCAAGATTTTTATATAATTATATTCAAATCAGTCCCTAAAGATATGGATAGCCCTTCTTCAGCTTTGCATTAATCCAAAACAGTCCAAAAATGTTCATATCTACGCTTAATCAATTCATTATACTTGCTTACATTTTTACATGCATCAAACAGCCCTCAATTTATTTATTTACGTACAGAACATCCCTAGATCAAATAAATTTTCACATACAACTTTAAAATAGTCCATTAGTTTCCTATATCTTCATATACACAAAACAGGGCAGCCCTCACATCTATACCTTTATTGAACTAAAATAGTCTCCAATTTCTTTAAATCAGTCCTCTCCTAATTACATTTTCAAACGATTTTAAAACAGGTTTTTCCTTTGCAACACAGCCCATTTTTTAAAAAAGGCAGATTAATCCTTTAACTAAATATACATAGCAGCCCACTGTTTTTACAAAAACAGTCCCATACTATAATTCTTACAATTACATGCTCAAATTAATCTTATAGTGTCCTTAACATTCAACAAACAGCTTCCTCTTCAATATATATTTATAGCTAAGTCTCAAACCATTCTTACATACCATTGAAAACTCAAGTAACTATTCTAATCAATGAACAAACATTATTTCCAACCAAAACAGTCCCTATTTGATTCGAAGTAACAAAACAGCTCCTTCATTAATGGTACATGTTATTCTCATTCAAGACAGCTCCTTTTAAAGGTTCTTATAACTATACCTAAGCTTTTTTTTCTATATTAATCAAATAGTTCAACATTCACCTAATTTGCTTCAAATCCCATCAAATTTTATACACACATTTGCACATTTATTTATGTTAACTCAACTCCAAAATGTTTGTACAACAATAAATTTTTCCATAGACATTTAACAAATACTCAAGTCAGTTTCCTAATAAAATTTTCATCAACAAGGTCATTTTAATTATCAATTCAAGCATTTAAACAACATACCAAGCATATACTCGACATTATACTTGATTGCTCACAAAGATCATATCATAAGTTTCTCTCTCAAGACAACAGTCGTGCAAATCTTAATCTTCTCAATATTTCCACACAAAATTTCCAAACAATTTCTATCACATGAGGGTGACTAGAATACTTACCGCTTTTCTTTGTGATTTGAATGATTTGCAAGAGTTATAAACTACCCACAACCGAGACTCTCAACACTCACTGGATGTATGTTTGAGCTTTCTCCCTTTTCTCCCATGTTTCTGTAACACCCCTCACCCGGGTTAAGAGTAACCCGGCCAAGGAGTGTTAGAACAAGCAAAACAAGAACTCAACAAAGATACAAGAAGGCACAAAATTACAAGCAAATTAAATTTTTTCCACTCATCACTAGATGATGAGTTACTTATCTAGCAAGAAGCATAGTGATGAGTTACTTATCTGGCAAGAAGCATAAATGAGCACATGAATAACAACAAGATCAAGCTTCCTATTCATAAGGGGGTTTTCGAATTGTTTAAATTTATTTACAAGTTACATACAAGTTTGCTTACAACTCATTCATGTGTACACAAGAAGCATTTGAATAACACACATAAGCAAGAATCACGGTTAAGTTCGTTTCAAGGTTGGTTTCTTCCTATACAAGTAAACATACATAGCATTCGAATTCATACTTAATCATGGACACATCCCATACAATTTCTATTTCATGCTTGCGCAACTATAATCCATTACGAGACTTGATCTGACATGTTTACTAGGACTTATAACCATTTCAAGTCATTTAACTAAGCATGGTCTTAAAGGTTATTATAATCAAGTCATGTGAGCAAGCAAGTTGAATAAGCTATCATTCTATTGTAAAATCGATCAGTCTATCCATCAACAATGCATAACCTCAACAAGAAATTCATTACATAAAACAAACAAGGCTAGTATTCAGGATCATACTATTCGAACAAGGACAAGAAATCCTACTCAAGGTCACTTTGAATAGGTTATTAAGGGTCTAGCATGTAGTGTTCCATTTTCAATCATATTTGAACATAGCAAGGTCATGTAATTCAAGTATCAAGATCACCATTTCAACAAGCTATGATTATATCATTTATGGAATATTCAAGTCATATCAACTTCAAACCATAGTGACCATATATTTACAAACTTTAAGTATCAAAATGCATGAACTTAACATGATCTATATACACATCTAAGTGCCACCAACTAGGAGGGTACAAAAACAAATACAAAATCATACTTCGAGCTTTTGCTTTGTGTCTTGCTTCAGGCTCAAGAAAGATAGCTTTACGAACTCTTCCAACCAGTGGTTTTGGGAAGAATAGAAAACAAGAGTGATAAGTACTTAGAGTACTTAGTGGGGTAGCATCTAAAGCTAGCAAGTTTCAAGTTTAAAGGTCTTTTAAGTCAAGGACAACCTAGCTAGGCTTTAAGTACCATAGGTGGAATCCTAGCTAAGGTTGCAAACATCACAAGACTAGATAGAAAATAAGTAGACATGTATGGTCGATAGCATTCATACATTCTATACCAAAGTCAAGCATATCATAAAGAATATTAAGTAAAAAGAAACAAGAATCATGATATCCAGGTAAACATTATTCGAAGGGTAAATGAGCAAAAGATCATTCGATTTCATGTTCAATCAAAAATCAACAAGTCAAGAAGCATACTCAAGTATTACCCCAATCATATTTTCATTCATGTAGCATATAAGCTCAAGTAACAAGTCAAGCTAATTCAAATATCAAGTCAATATGGTCAAGTGTCAAGTTTAGCAAGTTCAAGTAACAAGTCAAGCATGTTCAAGTATCAAGTCATGTTTTCTTTATTTCTTAATACATTTAGATTGGGCCTTGGTGTATAGACATGTCTAGGTACTCAAGTCATCAACCAAACTGTTGCCACAAGATGGTACTTATAGTACCGGTCAATCCCTCCTACTGTCACCAAGTGACCATTACACACATCCCTTCTACTGTCGCCAAATAGGGGCCTTAGCCCTGGACCGCAGTCCACCTAATTCACAATGAGCTCTAGACTCTAAGGCATGCCTTTCTACCTATGACCAACTAACAACCAAGGCTTGTTTGATTTCTTATCATGAATTCATATATTAAGTTCATTCAAGTATCAAGCTTCTCAAGTATCAAGTATTCGTGTATCAAACTATTCAAGACATCACTCTTAAGTAATAGTTAACAAGATCAATATTTGCCCTTAGGCTATTTGAGCCTTAGCTTATTTATCACATAACATTTGAGTATAACAAGTACATACATATCCATGTTTCATGTCATCAATTATCAAGCATGATTATATTAATGTATCAAGTAGCATTCGAATAGAACCTTCAAGGATTCATACATGTTTAAACAATAGTCACATAGATCATTTACATAGCCAAGATACATGTCAAGCATATCTCATTCAATCAAGTTTCCAATTAGCCATTCTTCCCTTATATTTTACCAAGTTTAAATTATATTCTTTTCATGGCAATTCCATAATAACAATGTAACAAGTAAATTTTGTTAGGACCTAGGTCCTAACCCTAAGCAAGACTACACTCACAATACTCTAAGCTTAGCTAGTCTTGGATCCACAATCCCTTGTTCTTAGCTTTAGAATGTTCCACCTTTTCCTCATCCACCAAATTCACTCTTGGTTCTAACACATTGCACAAGTATATTCATGTTAAAACAAGCTCAAATAATCATTCCATCAAGGCAATGTTATTAGTACACAATATATACAAATCTGGCAGCATGTTCATACATATTCTTTACTACACATAACTACACTTGTCTATACTTTAATCCATGTAAAATAGGGCAGAAATCAATGTCCCAAAACTGTTTACAAATTGACACAAACCAGTGTACAATTACCTAAACTGTTGTTACTAGACAACATGTGCTCTGTTCACTTAAACATGCATAACTTTCATTCCGTATGTCAGAATTTCAATTGGTTTACACCATTCGAAAGATAACTTAATTTTCTTTCTAACCATATAGGCCTTGCATTTTGCTTCTTTGCAAATTAATACAATTTTTAACTTAAAGACAGGGTAATTTGTTACACTGGACAGTTTGCATTGTCCCAAGTGTTTCTCCTCTACAATTCATTTTACAATCCATAATTCATTTCTCTTTCTCCTAATGATTTTACACATGCCAAGGTGTTGTCCATAAAATTTTCAGCCTTAAATTCCTTTTATACAATTTATGGTGATTTTTCAAAGCTACTGCCCAGAATAGAGTATTCTAGGCAGATTACGCTGAGTATTCTGGGCATATTACGCTATGTTGAGTTTCTAGTTTCATAACTCATTTTAACATGGTTCTAACATGGAAATTCAACTTATTTTCATGTTCTTGCATGTCTAGGTCAGTCTAATTCACCTAGAAATGTGCTTAAAATAGGGTATTATCATGTTAAATTCAATTTGATCTATTTGATCAACATCATTCATCCAATTCATCATTTGAGCAGTCCATTACCTAGTTTTAACTAATCCAATTAGGTGCATTCATTTTCTAGAAACTTATCTATTCTATTCAATCCTCAATTCTTCTAGCAACATGATCAAAATAGAGCTTTACATTCAATTAACATGCATCAACATTTTCACTAGTAAAACAGTCCCTAATCAAACCGTTTTCAATCATACTTCCTATTCCCAAATTTCCAGCAACCATATACATTCTCATTTGATTATACTCAATTTCAATCTATTTGCAATAACATTCCAACCATTTATCAAGATACTAATCAAATCAAATTTCAAGCATGATCATACATCAAATACATTTCTATAAACTTAAGTTCAAACACTATAATCACCCAAGAATTCATTCGAACAAGAGATGAAGTTTACTTACTATCTTCCTAGTTTCCAATTACATGAAAAACACCATCAGATGCAAGCTTAAATTTCTCCTACAATGGAGTTTTCTCTCTCACTCTTTCTTTCTCCTTCTTTTCGGCCAAAGGAGAGATGAAGAGGATGATGGTGATTCATCCTATGCTATGGCCGATTATCACTTGGTGGAAAGACAAGTGTAATGGCCCTTGATTTCTTTAAATCTTAGCATGCAAGCCATGCTTTAATTCCATAATTCAATTTAACCCTTTTAAATTGGTCACTCATTTATTTCTCTTATCAATTTAATCCTTAATCTATTTATTTCATTTTTAATTACAAGGTGTTAGCATACCCAGATTCTAATTACTTGAGCATCAAGCTACTAGGCCCTAGTTTGGGGTGTTACAATTTCGATTCTCACTAGAATGAGAATGATACAATGGCCATTGTATCATTCTCCACATGGTCGGTCCTTCTCCCACTTAATTTCCTAATGTGACAACTGTAATGATCTTTCCTAACTTTTCCTTTAGCATGCATCCACAAATCTTTATCAAACTTTCTTTTTGGTCCTTATGGAACTGACCATTCCTTTTCTCGTTGACTTGATTTTAGTCCTTTGTATTTTAATCATCCATCTTTTCTTTTCATTCATTTTGGCATTAAACTTTCAATTAGTCACTTTAATACTTAATGTGATAACTTCTTAAGTATCAAAATAGCGATAAACTCCTAAGCCTAATTTAGGAATGTTACCCACAAGAAATAAACAAAAAGGACACGTTAGAATGGTAACATTTTACTAGGCCAACTTTGGGGTAATACAGATACACCATCACCCGTATCGGTATGCCCTGTTCTGCAATGACAATTTTCAGTTTGGTTTTTATGCATTTTCACCAATCAAACAATATCCAAATCCTGTGAAATTTTATAGACAAGTTTATTTAGTCATAATCTACTATATTGCCAAATTTCATAACTTTTTGAATCCATTTACTAGGATTTTACCCTTTTAAGCCAAATATGCATATTTTACCACTATTAGACATTTCAAAAAGGGCATTTTAAGCCTTTAACTTTACACAAGCCATGCATGACATAAATACAAAAAAATGGTCGAATATGACTTGTGTAACCATCATGACACCATACTAAAAGTTTATAGGGTCGATAAACGTTACTTTAGGTTTGTTGTGACTTTCCAAAAACCTTCAACTTCCCTATCTCTTGCAAAACAACTTCCTTAACCTGCAATGCATTAGATGAAATGCATTAGACATACTTTTCCTAGTGAGGTAGTCATAATAATGTCGATATCCATACTATGCATTCCAAATCATGTTTTAACAATGATAATACTATAAATCATGATCAACAATATTCCTTGGATCTAGTCAAGATAGTGGATACACGAATTCCTACGCCTCACCAATTCAATGAATGGTCTAGTTCCTCTGCCTCACCAATTGACCAATACACAATCATCCCTCCTCCTCGCCACAATAAAGGTCGTAGCCCAAGGACCGTAGTCCACTCGTACCAATAAGCTCATGAATTCTATTGCAACACCCCATTCCCGGTCAGGTAGAAAATTGGGTCGAAAAGCGTTACCGGTGAACAATACGGTGATAGTGTAAATAATTTTAATCAAAAATCAAAGCTTAGCTGAGTGATGCTATACTATATCGATATACAAAAGCAATTACTTGATACATAACTACATTAATCAGTTTAGGGCCAATTTTAAACTCTTATGAACTTTAGGGACTAATCTCTGAATTAAATATTTTAGAGGACCTTTCTCGAAAGTAATCTTACTATACAGGAATTCAACCTATTTTAAATGATTATACAAATTTTCAAGATAATCTGAGTCCAATTGCCTCTTAAACATAACTATACAAAATTCAGGGACCATTACGTAATGTTCCAAACTTATTCCAATTAACTTATAACAGATTTACCTGTATTCGAGATGCCGTACCGATACGCCTGTGTTATGACCGTTAAAATGGTTAAGAATCAATAAGCTCATATCGATACGATGCTTGCCCGTTTCGGTACGCGAAGCATGGTTTATGATTTATCAAATTCCAATGTTCATTACTCGTATCGATACGGCCGGAAACCGTATCAGTACGTGTTGACTAGGTTGACCCGTATCGGTACGTCCCTGAATCATACCGATGCAATTAATTTTCTAAATTCCAGCGTTGAATTTTCGTATTGATATGCCACTTTGACATATCAATACACCTTGTTGACCGATGTTGACCATGTCCAAATATGCACACCCTTATCGATCTCCACCACCCGTATCGATACGCCCTATACAATAATAATAGATTTTATTTGGTTATTACTTAATTTGACCTATTAAACAATGTCCAGATCCAATGAAATTTTACCAACAAGTATATAACACTATAATCTACTAGCATGTCAAATTTTATAGCCATTCGAATCCATTTACTACGTTTTCACCTTTTTAGGACAAATATGCAATTTTGGTCGCTTTTAAGCCATTCAAAAGCGTCATTTAGGGCCTAAGGTACAAATACAAACCATGGGCTATACATACATACTAGAAAGACCATACATGACTAGTCTAACTACTTTGCCACCATACTAGGAGTTCATAGGTTCGATAAACATTACTTTTTCTTGGTTGTGACTTGCCAAAATCATTCAATTCCTCCGATCTCCAACAACGAACTTCTTAACCTGAAATGAAATGCTTTAGGCATACATTGCCTAGTGAGGCAGTCACGAACAATAACGATAACAATAAAATGCATTCCAAATCAGGTTTCAGCAATAACAATGCAATGAATCGATGATGGCAAAGCAATATTCATATTCAATAGCAATTTTATCATATTTCAACAATAACCCTTGGATCGATTCAGAATAGTGGATACGCGAGTTCCTACACCTCACCAAATTAATGAATGGTCGAGTCCCTCCGCCTCACCTATATGACCAATAACACAAACATCCCTCTGTCTCGCCACAATATAGGTCGTAGCCCAAGGACCATAGTCCACCCGTACATTGAGCTCATGAATTTTATGTCATGCCAATTGTATCCAATGTCTTTTCAAATCCAAGGTTTGGTGAACATATCAATATTCAATATTTCAATAGTAATATCAATGTTCAATAATTCAATGGTATTATCAATGGACAATATCATCGAGCTATGTTTCAATGTCTTTGTCAATATCAATGATCAACAACAATGACATTATCAATATCTATATCATTAAATATTTCAATGATAATACTAATGTTCAATGGTCAATGTTCAGTATTCCAATGGTTCGATAACAACTATAACAATAACAATATTTCAATGAACAATGGCACGATGCAATGACTTACCAATGCTTACCAATACAATCTTCTATGAGATTCAATGTAATTATCCTTAGGCACAACGTTAGCTATACATAATTCAATATCAAAGGAATCAGAAAAAGGCACCTAGCCTAATCCAAGACTCCGATAACACTCACCTCGATAATCCGAAGCTCTTACTGCTTTTGAATTGCAATCCTTTTGTTCCTAGCTTTCGAAGGTAAAGGTGGATAATCTTTCTCCACTTCTTGATCTAGGTAAACAATAAGAAAATGTTAGAATCACTAATACGATATCGAAACAATATAACAATATCCAAATTCGATATAGCTATTAGCTATTGGTTATCCATGGATTAAAGCTTTGAAAATCCTATGTTCCATGTATGAAATGAAATACATTAGGCATACATTGCCTAGTGAGGCAGTCACGGACAATAACGATAACAACGAAATGCATTCCAAATCAAATTTTAGCAATAACAATGCAATGAATCAATGATGGCAATGCAATGTTCATCTTCAATAGCAATTTTATCATATTTCAACAATAACCCTTGGATCGATTTAGAATAGTGGATACGCAAATTCCTACACCTCACCAAGTCAATGAATGGTATAGTCCATCCGCTTCGCCAATATGACTAGTAACATAAACATCCCTCTATCTCTCCACAATATAGGCCGTAGCCCAAGGACCATAGTCCACCCGTACACTGAGCTCGTGAATTCTATGGCATGCTTATTGTATCGAATGTCTTTTCGAATCCAAGGTTCAGTGATCATATCAATATTCAATATTCCAATAGTAATATCAATGGTCAATAGTTTAATGGTATTATCAATGGTCAATATCATCGAGAAATGTTTCAATGTCTACGTCAATATCAATGATCAATAACAATGACAATAGCAATATCAATAACTATTTCAATGACAATACTATTGTTTAACGATCAATGTTTAATATTACAATGGTTCGATAGCAACTATAAAAATAACAATATCTCAATAAACAATGGCTCGATGCAATGACTTACTGATGCTTACCAATACAATCTCCTATGAGATTCAATGTAATTATCCTTAGACACAACGTTAGCTATACATAATTCAATATCAAAGGAATCAGAAAAAGGCACCTAGCCTAATACGAGACTTTGACTACACTCACCTCGATAATCTGAAGCTCTTACTGCTCTTGAATTGCAATCCCTTTGTTCCTAGCTTTCGATGGTGATGGTGGATGATCTTTCTCCACTTCTTGAGCTAGGTAAACAATAGGAAATTGTTAGAATCACTAATACAATATCGAAATCAATATAACAATATCAAAATCAATATCCAAATTCGATATAGCTATTAGCTATTGGTTATCCATGGATTAAAGATTTGAAAATCCTATGTTCCATGGATGGTCAAAACCCTAACTTGGGATTAAACTTAATATACACGTGGATTTTAACAATAGATTAGGAATTCTATCTTACCCAATCGATATCTACGCAAAGGAATTGATAAACCGAGGAAAAGTTAAGCTTGAAACCAAGCTCCAATGGAGTTGCTTGCTTAGGTTGAATATGAAGTGAAATAAGAGATAGCAAAGATGATCACTTTCCCTTTTTCCTATGTTTTTTTAAACCTATAGCTTTCCTTCATATAAAGGAAAGCATCCTAATTATCCCACATAAGTGGCAATTATAATTAGAGAGGGGCTAATCGCAAGGTTAGTCCCTCAACTTTTCACACTCTATGTTTTTGCCTCCAAATTTTTTATATCTATGATTTAGTCACTAAAGAACTTTCCATAAATTCAATAGGGTCCTTAAATAAAATAGACTCAATTAGAGTCCATTATCAATGTAATTGACCATATAGTCAATGTCAATACAATATTTAGACCTTTACGGTGTAAGGTTCCCGATCTTCGAAACTCAATTCTGACTAGATCAGTTTTCGGGGTGTTATGACTCTCCTCCCCTTAAGAAAAATTCATCATCAAATTTTACCTGAGTCGAAAAGATGAGGATATTACTTTCTCATCATTTCCTCCAGTTCCCATGTTGCTTTATCAATAGAATGGCTCCTCTATAGTACTTTAACCAATGAAACGGATTTGTTGCGAAGTCTTTTAACCTCTTTTGCAAGAATCTGAACCGGTTCCTCTTCATAGGACAAGTCCGGTTGGATTTCCACGGATTCAGGCTCAATGATGTGCGAAGGGTCAGAACGGTTTTTTCGAAGCATCGATACATGAAATACATCATGAATCTTGCTTAGTTCTAAAGGCAACAATAATCGATAAGCCACAGGGCCAACTTTCTCAATAATCTTGAAAGATCCAATGAATCGAGGACTCAAGTTCCTCTTTTTTCCGAATCTCAAAACTTTCTTCTATGGTGAAACTTTGAGGAAGGCTTTCTCACCAATTTCATAATGTATATCCCTTCGCTTGAGGTCAACATAGGCCTTTTGTCGGTCAAAGGTGGCTTTCAAACAATCATGGATGATGGCAACCCATTCTTCGGTTTCCCAAAGTAAGTTAGGGCCAAATGGAGTTCTACAACGTCTTCCATACAACGCCTCATATGGTGCCATTTTAATGGAAGCTTGATAACTGTTGTTGTAGGAAAACTCGATGAGAGGTAGGGATTTCTCCCAAGAGCCTCTGAATTTGATAGCGCATGCACGTAGCATTCTTTCAAAATCTAAATTACCCTTTTCGATTGGCTGTCAGACTGAGGGTGAAAATAGTACTAAGGTTAACTTTGGTGCCCATAGCTCATTGCAATGATCTCTAGAATCACAAAGCAAATCGTGGATCCCGATCGGAGATGATAGGCTGAGGTACTCCGTGGAGTCGGATAACTTCCTTGATGTACAAGTCAGCCAGCTTAGGAAGACCTAATCTATCCTAATCAGTATAAAGCTTGCTGACTTGGTGAAATGGTCTACAATGACCCAAATGGCATCATGTTTAGCAGGAGTCAAGGGTAGACCACCAACAAAATCCATAGTGATCTTCTCCCACTTCCACTGTGGTAGATCAATGGATTGTAATAAGCTGGTAGGGACATGATGCTCAGCTTTAACACGCTGGCACATAAGACACTTGGAAACGAAATCGGTTATAGCTTGTTTCATGCCCGGCCACTAATAAAGTTCTAGAAGGTCATTGTACATCTTTACAAAACCTTGGTGAATAGAGAAAGATCTTGAATGAGCTTTTTTGAGGATATCGATATGAAGAGATTCATCATTAGGTATGCAAACTAGATCACGAAAGCAAAAGAGCCCTTCAAGACTAATCCTGAAGTTAGGGTTATCTTGTAGCTTGGTAACAATAGATTGAATTTTAGGGTCTTGCACTTGTAATGCTTTGATCCTCGATACGATAGTAGACTAAACTTGGAGTTTAGCTATGAAACAACGGTGCTTTCGAAGTTAGAAGTGAGCATTAATAGCTTTATGAGCTACAATACAACAGCTTTACAAAGGTTCGATATACTAATTAATGTATTGGACTCGATGATTGATAACGATACTTACCAGGCAAAGGTTTGCGGCTGAGTGCATCAGTTACAATGTTGGCCTTGCCCGAATGCTAATCAATGACAATATCAAAGTCTTTAAAGAGTTCCATCCATCTCCATCGATGAAGATTCAACTCTTTCTGGGTTAAGAGGTGTTTGAGACTCTTATGATCGGTGAATAGATAACATTTTTTCTGTAGAGATAGTGTCTCCATATTTTTAAAGCAAAGACAACTACATCCAATTCCAGGTCATGTGTAGGATAATTCATCTCATGTGGCTTTAGTTGTCTCGAAAAATAGGCAATGACCTTACCTTCTTGCATCAATACACATCCTAACCCAAGCTATGATGCATCACTGTAGACGGTGTAGTCTTTTCTAGACTCGGGTTGGGTTGGGACCGGCGCATGGGTTAACACTTTCTTTAATTGATCGAAGCTTCTTTGTTGTTCCTTGGTCCAAACAAACGGGACTTCTTTTCTCAACATCTTAGTCAATGGGGCTGCTATCATAGAAAATCCTTTAACGAACCTTCTATAATAACCAGCAAGACCAAGGAAACTTCTCACTTCACCAATATTCTTTGGTGGATGACAATCAATGATGGCTTGAATTTTCTTCAGACCCACTTGGATGCCCGAAGTTGATACAATATGCCCAAGAAAGGAAACTTCAGTGAGCCAAAACTCACACTTAGAGAACTTGGGAAACAACTACTTCTCCCGAAGGGTTTGAAGCATAATGCGGAGGTGATCTCGATGCTCAGCATGATTCTTAGAATAAATCAAGATATCGTCGATGAATATCACTACGAATTTATCAAGATAGGGCCTGAAAATATAATTCATCAAATCCATAAAACCTGTCGGTCATTGGTTAGCCCAAAGGGCATAACCAAGAATTCGTAGTGTCCATATCTTGTTTGAAAAACCATCCTGGGTACATCACATTCTTTGACTCTCATCTAATAATATGCGGACCTTATATCAATCTTGGAAAACACAGAGGCATCCTTAAGCTTATCGAATAGGTCATTAATTCTTGTAAATGGATATTTATTCTTGATGGTTACCTTGTTCAATTGTCGATAATCAATACACAATCTCATGGAACCATCCTTCTTCTTGACAAAGAGAATCGAGGCTCCCCAAGGTGAGGAACTCGGTCGAATAAAGCCTTTATTCAATAGGTCTTGAATTTGATCCTTCAGCTCCTTGAGCTCAATGGCTGCCATACGGTAGGGTGCAATGGAAATTGGGGCAGACCCAGATTATACTTTGACGCCAAATTCAACCTCACGAGTTGGAGGTAAACCCGAAAGTTCATCAGGAAAGACATTAGAGAATTTTCTCAATGTGTCAACATTTGATAATCAAGGTTTATCCTTGGTGTCCAATGTCAAAGCATTCAAGGAAGGATTTCCCGAGTTCATCAATACAATACTCTCCTTGCCAAGGCCTCGAAGGTACAACTTCCTCTTACTACAATCTACCCACGCTTGATGTTCACTGAGCCAATCCAATCCCAATATCACATCAAATTTGTTGGTCGGTAATGCCAGTAAATTGGCCGAAAAAGGAATCCCTTGAATCAATAAGGGATAGTTCTTACACACAAGGCTTATGGTGACACAATCACCCAAAGGATTGGTTACAGAGATTCTCAATACTATAGGTTTAGATGATAATCTATGCTTCTTGACTAACATAGTACTTATAAAATAGTGAGTAGAACCAGGATCAATCAATGTATACAAAGATTAGAATATAGTTGAATAGTACCTAAAATGACATAAGGCTCGTCATCCTCTTCCCTGCTCCTCACGTGATACATCTAGGCAGGTGCCTTCAATTCTTACCTACTCGGTGTCTTTCCAGGGCTGCTAGGTCTCTCTACAGCCCCTGATGATCCTTGCCTTGACCCCTTGCCTATGAAGGATTTAGTAGGGGTTGCAACACTAGCCGGTACAATAGTAGATTAAGTTGCGTTGAGAGGGCAGTCTCGAATGAAGTGGCCTTGCTCACCAAAATAGAAACAAGCTCCAGACTGCTTGTGGCACTAGCCCGTTGGATGTATATTCAAGCAATAATTACAAACTAGATATTGTGAACCCCTATTTGAACCTCTACTACTCTCAACTGAAAGTGGTTTTAGCAAAAGAAGAAGTCATAGTATGGGGCCTCTCAACGTTCCCGAAATGGGAAGGCTGTGGGAACATATTCTTCTTAGGGCTAGAGTACTTCCCTTTCTTGCTCAATTTGGGAGGTCATGAATCATCTCAAAACTTGTTTTCTGATTTGCCCGACCCACTGATCCTTTAGGCTTTCTGCGATGCTTTAGTGGCCTTAACTCGGTTCATAAGGTCTTGGAAATTAGTGATGGTCAATGTTGTAAACATGGGATGAAGCTCGTCACTAATCTCGACAAAGAACATTTGGCACTTTTCTTCCTCTTTCTTGATGTACTCAACACCATATCGGCAATATTTGCAAAAGTCATGAATGTACTGCTTGACAGGTTGCCCACCTTGCTTGAGGTTGAGGACGATGTTGCGCCTTACTACAATATAAAACTTGCAGATGTATTTCTTTCAGAATTCATGGAGAAAGAACTCCCATGTTATTGCGCCTTCGGAGACCGTAAGGGTAGTAGTCTCCCACTAATGAAGTGCCTTATCAACAAGCAACGCAAGGGCACATTCCAGCTTGTGTTCATCTGAACACTACAACTACTTGTTCGGAATTCTCAAGGTGTTATCTTACCAATACTCGCCCACTTCAGGATTGTCATCATCCTGACCAGTGAAAGTATAAGTTCGGTACTGTGATAACTTGTTAATAGGAGCCCGAGTATGTTGGAAAACGGGTGCAGTAGGCTGTACAATCTGCTCAGCTTGCATAGCAACCATAAATTGTTTGAACATGTTAGCCATGTTCTGAAAACACTCAGCCTGAGCAGTTGGTACCTCAAGCCTGATGCCCTGTACAAGAGGGTCCTTCAGATTCAGAGGATCTCCCCCTTATTTCCTCACCATGCATCGAGAAGCCAGTAGTTGGCTCATTAATATGAGCTTTATTCATCTCAGACATGCCTATAATATAAAGAAATCGGATTAGTCGGCAAGTCACTATTTACACAATATATAACTCCTAGGTGGCAAAGTAACACAATAACAATACAATAGGCTTCAGTCTAGTCCTAGAATCGACTAAACTCTAGCTCTGATACCACAAATATAACACTGCCTTCCCAGTCTGGAAGAAAATTGGGTTGGAAAGCGTTACCGATGAACAATATGGTGAATAGTGTAAATAATTTTAATCAAAAATCAAAGCTTAGGTGAGCAACGCGATACTATATTGATATATAGAAGCGATGACTCGATACATAACTACATTAATCAGTTCAGGGCCAATTTTAAACTTTTATAAACTTTAAGGACAAATCTGTGAATTTAATATTTTAGAGGTCCTTTATCGAAAGTAATCTTACTATACTAAAATTCAACCTATTTTCAATGATAATACAAATTTTCAACATATTATGAGTCCAATTGCCTCTTCAACTTAACTATACAATATTCAGTGACCATTATGCAATGTTCCAAAATTATTCCAATTAACTTATAACATATTTACATGTATCGGTATCGGTACTTGAGAGGCCGTACCGATACGCCTGTGTCATGACTGTTAAAATGGTTAAGAATCAATAAGCTCGTATCGATATGATGCTTGCCCGTATTAGTACGCGAAGCATGGTTTATGATTTATCGAATTCCAATGTTCATTACCCGCATTAATACTGCTGGGAACCATATCGATACGTGTTGACCAGGCTGACCCGTATCGATACGTCCCTGAATCATACCGATGCAATTAATTTTCTAAATTCCAGTGTTGACTTTTTGTATCGATACGCTCCTTTGACGTATCGATACACCCTATTGACCAATGTTGACCATGTCCAAATATGCACACCCGTATCGATATGCCATCACCCGTATCGATACGCCCTACACTATAATGACAGATTTTATCTGGTTATTACTCAATTCGACCTCTTAAATAATGTCCAAATCCAATAAAATTTTACCAGCAAGTTTATAACACTATAATCTACTAGCATGTCAAATTTTATAGCCATCCGAATCCATTTACTATGTTTTCACCTTTTTGGGCCAAATATGCAATTTTGGTCACTTTTAAGCCATTCAAAAGGGTCATTTAGGGCCTAAGGTACAAATACAAACCAAGGGCTATACATACATACCAAAAAGACCTTATATGACTATTCTAACTACTTTGCAACCACACTAGGAGTTCATAGGTTCGATAAACATTACTTTTGCTTGGTTGTGGCTTGCCAAAATCTTCCAATTCCTCCGATCTCCAACAACAAACTTCTTAACCTGAAATGTATGAAATGGAATGCATTAGGCATACATTGTCTAGTGAGGTAGTCACGGACAATAACAATAATAATGAAATGCATTCCAAATCATGTTTTTGCAATAACAATGCAATGAATCGATGATGGCAACGCAATATTCATATACAATAGCAATTTTATCAGCAATAACCCTTGGATCGATTCAAAATAGTGGATATACAAATTTCTACGCCTCGCCAAGACAATGAATGGTCTAGTCCCTCTATTTCTCCAATATGACCAATAACATAAACATCCCTCTGCCTCGCCACAATATAGACCGTAGCCCAAGGATCGTAGTCCACCCGTACACTAAGCTCATGAATTCTATGACATGCTTATTGTATCCAATGTCTTTTCAAATCCAAGGTTCGGTGATCATATCAATATTCAATATTCCAATAGTAATATCAATGGTCAATAGTTTAATGGTATTATCAATGGTCAATATCATCGAGAAATGTTTCAATGTCTATGTCAATATCAATGATCAATAACAATGACAATAGCAATATCAATATCAATAACTATTTCGATGACAATACTAATGTTCAACGGTCAATGTTTAATATTACAATGGTTCGATAACAACTATAACAATAACAATATCTCAATGAAGAATGGCTCGATGCAATGACTTACCGATGTTTACCAATACAATCTCCTATGAGACTCGATGTGATTATCCTTAGACACAAGCGTTAGCTATACATAATTCAATATCAATAGAATGGGAAAAGGCAGCTAGTCTAATTTCGAGACTCCGACTACACTCACCTTGATAATCTGAAGCTCCTACGGCTCCCAAATTGCAATCCTTTTATTCCTAGCTTTCGATGGTGATGGTAGGTGATCTTTCTCCACTTCTTGAGCTAGGTAAACAATAGGAAATTGTTAGAATCACTAATACGATATCGAAATCAATATAATGATATCAAAATCAATATACAAATTCGATATAGCTATTAGCTATTGGTTATCCATGGATTAAAGCTTTGAAAACCCTGTGTTCCATGGATTGTCAAAACCCTAACTTAGGATTTAACTTAATATACCCATGGATTTCAACAATAGATTAGGAATTCTAGCTTACCCAATTGATATCTATGCAAAGGAATCGATAAACCAAAGAAAAGTTCAGCTTGAAACAAAGCTCCAATGGAGGTGTTTGCTTAGGTTGAAGATAAAGTGAAATAAGAGATAGCAAAGATGATCACTTACCTTTTTTCCTATGTTTTATTAATCGATAGCTTTCCTTCAAATGAAGGAAAGCATCCTGATCATCCCACGTAAGTGGCAATTATAATTGGAGAGGGGCTAATCGCAAGGTTAGTCCCACAACTTTTTACACTCCGTGATTTTGCCTCTAAATTTTTTATATCTATAATTTTGTAACTAAATAACTTTCCATAAATTCAGTAGCGTCCTTAACTAAAAATTGACTCAATTAGAGTCCATTATCAATGTAATTGACCACATAGTCAATGTCAATATAATATTTTGACCTTTACAGTCGAAACCCAATTTCGAGATTCCAACTACACTCACCTAGCTTTTCGAAGCTCCTATGGCTCCCGGATAGCAACTCTCTTACTTCTATCTTTTGGTGGAGATGGTAATCTTTCTTCTCCAACTCTTGAGCTAGATAGAAACAATAGAAAATTGTTACAATCAATATAACAAGATTTTAATCAATATCTACGCTTAAAATAGCTATTAGCTATTTAACTTCATGGATTTAAGCTTAGAAAACATGGGTGATATCTTAGGGTTCATAATATTTCCATTTGGAATTTACCATGATCTAGCCATGGCAATCTTCATTAGTTTAAGGTGTTTAACTCACCTATTCGATAGGACATTCAATATCAAGACTTCAAAGGAAACTCAAGCTTTAGGTTGGACAACAATGGTGGTGCTAGCTTATAAATAGAGTGGTACTTGCTTGCACAAGGAAGAAGATAGAGATGATAGTTCCTATACAATAGCTAAAAAGTTTCCTTCTAATAAAGGAAAGGTAAATTTAAAATTCCTTAATTCCCATTATTCTCATCAAAGGCCACGTGATGGGTG
Organism: Hibiscus mutabilis; assembly: GCA_019671005.1. Taxonomy (NCBI): domain Eukaryota; kingdom Viridiplantae; phylum Streptophyta; class Magnoliopsida; order Malvales; family Malvaceae; genus Hibiscus; species Hibiscus mutabilis. Next base: position 40,244,199 of record CM033721.1, read on the forward strand.
CCACGCTAGTAGGTGATTCACCACCTTTCATGGTCCAATCATGGTTGTAGCCATCGAATTATATGTTTCTCTCACATTTAACCTCATAGTTTCATTCGTTACAATCTAGTCACTAAACTAGGTTTCAATGTTTCCAATGTAATGCATACTCAACTATAATGCTATATTATGGTTCGATAATTGGGTAGTTGACCACTTGGTCAAAGGTCAATGCAATGGTTTGACTTTCTGGTGTTGAATTTTTGGTCGTCTAAATCTAATTTCAACTAGGTTGGTTTTTAGGGTGCTACAACACTTACATTTCTAGGCATCCAAATAACCGTCGGGATCGATATCCAATAGATTCACATCTGTCTACTATACTTTTATCGACAATGTATTCTTGCACAATTATTGTGATGTTAAACAACCGAGTAGTGATCTTCCAAACCAAAGGAGAAAATGGATTTTGAAGAGAAATGTGATTTAAGATTGAAATCAATTGAAAATATGAATTATTTAGGACAAGAATTGAAAAGAAATCATTAGAACTCTATGGAAGAGATTAAGAATTGACAAATCAAAGAAATAGATTTTTTTAGAGAAAATGTGACGAAGAAAACAATATTTCATAGAAAGTAATTAATTGTCATTCCTTTTTGTTGAATTTTTTAATTAAAACCAAATTAATATTAATTAGACTTAAACCATTTTTATTTAAAGCTCAATTAGAAATTTCTTTAAAAAAGATCATGTGGCATAATCGGTCCTTAAAGTTTCTTATCGTGTATTCCCTGCCAATTTAGTCACTTAAAACACATGTAAAATTATTTTTGACTTATTAAAAGCCATCAAATTAAAAATCCTTTATTTAATATGAGAATTAAATAAATTTCTAATTTAATCAGAACCTACACATTACCAAATTCTAATTTTAATCCATATTTAAAATACCAAAATTAATTTAATCAACTAAATTTTCTCGCTTTGCTAAACCGAACCGATACACTTAAACGATTCTTTTAGCCCGGATTTCAGGATGTTACATTACTAGTAGTGATAATAGTAAGTATGATCCTCAGACTTGAGATCATCACTATCCTAACATCGTGAGTTGTATATCTTGATACAGTCAAACATGTTTTATAACTGATTACAGTATAAAGACTGATATTGGAAATGCCACGATCTATGTAGTGGGATGTGGTTGATCAACATAGGATTTGTCTCTCATACATAATAGGAGTAATATCGTAGGTCACTTGATTGAGTGAGACTAGAAATGCATAACCATGCTTGAATAAATTGTTATGAGATATCATAGTTATTCGTTGATAATAGTCTACTCGAGATATCAAGAAATATTAGATGGATCATATAAGTGTGAATGTTCCACAACTTGTGTATATTGTAGATATAAAGGAAAAAAGGATTTGATTTGATACATAAAAGGTTAATCACAAAAAGGTTATGTCAAACCATGACTTCTTGTAACTTAGGTAACAATGATGCATTGCTAAATGTCACTCATTGTTTGTAGTATTGAAATCATTCTAGATATTACTTCTAATGTTACATGAACCTACAAGCACCCTATAGTTGAAACGAACAAATATGAACTGGATAGCATGTGTACAAACTTGTTGTGCACAAATTATATATGTTGTTAAAATAAATATATGTATCGGATACATATGACATTTTAAATTATAGCGAAATTATTATAATTATCATAATTATAAAATTGTGTCTATATATTTTAAACCATATAATTATTGTAATTATCAAACTCCATTAAAAAATATATAAATTTCTAATAAAACCTAATTAGAGTAAAATTAGATTATATATAAATTTAATTAAGGAGATAATTATTGTAATTATCAAACTCCTTTTAAATATAATATTCAGTTCAAGATTTTATATATCAGATAAAACTAAATTTTGGTTGAATTAGGTTTTTAAAGCCTATATAAAGGCATGAGGTCTAGCAGCCATAGCATGCCTTTTGTGAAAACCTCTATAATAGTTAAAGAAGCAAAATTTGTTCGTTTCAATTTGGTGGACTGCATAGAGGTCAAAACGTTATCTTGACAATTCGTACTCGACACCGTGTGGGTAGAATCAGATTCACAGCCCATCTCTGCAATTTCCAGATTTTATCAAGTAATGTTTCATCCCCTTTTCACCCTCATTCATTCGTCGTACATAGATTACTAAAATTGATCACATAATTATTTTTCCAATGTGTCATGGGGTATACCGACGGTCCCGACACATCGTATCCAAGTAATACAGTGGTCACAATGGGGTTGTGCCAGATTTGATCACATAGGGATTGAGTGGAAGTTACTGATTGCTACTGCTACCGTGAGTACAAAGCATTAAAGTATAAACAATATTGTGTTTTGCTTGTGAGTTTGATTTGGAAAAACTAAGAAACATAAAATAGATGTGCAAATTGATAGATAATGGTGAAGGTGTAGTGTATCCGTGTATATTTAGCCCTCTACAAGTATTGGCTTCCAATCTACATAATCAACCTGTGTGACCCCAAATACAACGACAGACAACTGTGACACCTTGATTACAAGGGGAAGCACCTCTCGGTTGTCCTCCTAATAAACCTTAGGTATCTCTACTCGAAGGGTTTATCCTACCAAGAGCAAGGTAGAGACTTGGATACTCTCTCGAGCAAACCTATAATTTCTCGACACAATCACTAGCTACACCATGTGATGCCCCTACTCTCTGATCTCATGCACCCACATTGCTAAAATGGAAACAAAAAAAAAAACCCTTTACTCAACAAAAAGGAATGGATTAAAGCAAAAAGAAAGTGTATAATCTCTTATATTCATATATGAAGCCAAAAATACTCAAAGTAAATTCAGAGTTTAACGATGTAAAAATGAGAGTAAAAGATCTCTTAAAATCCACTCCATCTTTACAAAGCACTTGAAGATAAGCTAAGGATGGACTCTCTCCAGCTCTAACAACATTACGACACCAGGCCTTCAAGGTTCCTCAGCTTCCATCGATGCTCCTCTTGAAATCACCATGGTTGAGTGGTAACTCTCTGAAAGTATATATTGAAACACCATTTTTACTAAAGTTTTTGCTCCATATTATAGTATGTCGGTTCACAGAGTTTTATTTTTTATTTTTGTTTTAACATACATTAGGGAATTATTTAGTTGTCTTCACATTGTTTTCCTGCCAGTACAGAGCTACTTAACATGTTTGCTAGTGTCGATACAGAATGAGCCTAGGAGTTTTAAAGAATAAAGGTTCTATCTTTATAATCAAGGACCATGGGACAGCTGGATGAACGAGAGAGCCCGAGGCCATTATTGCAAGCTGTAACTCACGAGCGAACCAATACAACTGTGTAGAGAACACACGTCATGAGCATGAGCCGAGACCACAATGGTGGTTGAGTCCATAGGCTGCCCCTTACATCAAGACAAATAGTCAAAGAGGGGCCACCAGACAAAGGTTGAAGCTGCATGATGGAAACTCCGTCAAGACAATCACCCTTTTCGAAATAGGACCACAAGACTGAAAGCACTTGTAGTATTCTTACCGGCTGGCCATTTCTCCCTCATCTGCCTATATAAAGATAAGGAACCTTTGCAAGAAAGGGGAGTCCTTTTGGAGATCTTAATTTCTGTAATTCCTTTTTGCTTCTTTCATCATTCCTGAGAAAATGGCCATGGCCATGGAAGCTTAAGGACCTTGGAGGTCTTGGTGCAGAATGGTGCAACAACTGTAGGGCTCGCTTGTCCGAGAGGAATCAGGTGCATGAGTTCGAGAGGAACATGTTTTTTTTTTTACTTTTTTATCTGGCGTGATCTGACAAATATTGGTGTTGTCTAAACTCAGTTTATATTTTGATGTTATGTAGAGCTTACTACCTTGTTCAATGTAATTTACTTTTTACTCGTGTAACATCCCAAAATCCAAGTTAGATGGACTGGGTGTTTAGATCGGGTAGGTTTGGAATAAATCCGAATTTTGTTAATTAATTGGTAAATTATATATACATATATATTAATAAGGGCTAAAAATGAATTTTGGGTGATTTGATAAGTTTAAGTAAATTAGATTAATTTAATTATTATGTTAAATAATGAAATTTGTTCGAATGACTTTAATTAAGTCAGAATTTATTTTGACATGTGTTTTCTAGTGATCAAATTGAAAGGAATACATGTTATGGTCCTTAAGAAGTTATTATACCAATTGGATTTTAATTATCATTGTTTGGGTTTAGCAAAATCATTTTGACGGTTAATTTATTTTCCATGGAAGATACAGCTCTTCATTTTCCTCTCAAACATATTTCTATTCATTTCTAAAATCTCTAAAATCTCCATGGATTTTCTAAAAAAAACTCATTCATTTTCTTTCTAAATCATTTTCCATTTCATTGATTTCTTTTCCTAAAATCTATTTCATTAAAAATTCAATTTCTTCATCATTTGGAAGTTACATCAATTTCTTGGAATCACATTCAAATCTTATTTCATTCCAAAGCAAAGTGTGAGGAAGTTTCTTATTGATATTCCACTTGCTATGTACTCGTAGAATTTTGTTTTAATGATCTTTTATGGATTTAATTGGGATGTAATTAATAAATTGAGTTTTGGGAGAGTATTGATGAAATCTTGATTTGCAAATGAAACCTAAATGATTTTCGTTGGGTTGTGATAATTATTTATGGGTTAGATGTAATCTAAACTCAATTTTGTAAGCTTAATCCTAAAAATAATTTAATTGACTAAATTAGATTGGGTGTTCTTGTTGAATATTAATTAATTGATGGTGATTTGGGTTCCTAAGGGTTAGCGAATGTTTTGGAAGGTTTTAGGAGATATTTGAGAATGAGAATGATAAGGAATTGAGAATATATGCTGAGTTGAAGTTTGGATATGATTATATGTTGTTTGGATGAAATTTTGGTATTATCAGAAGTAAGTAAGTTCACGATTATCTTAGGGATTGAATGTTGGATTTCTCACGCATGATAGTCCCCAGGGGAATAAAAATAGGAATGATTTGCACAGGTTTCTTTGCGCACCACCATTCGAATATGTTCACGATTTGTTAAATGCATAAGAAAACAGTAAGTAAATATGTTTCTATTGGTATATTGGCTTGTGATAATGAGAAACTAAGATTGGATATAGTTGGCATGCCATAGGATAAGAGTACTCTATGTGTTTTCAAAGTTTGTTGATGGACTCTACAAGTCTAATTGATTGATTGTTCATATGTGTATATGCCTCGCAAGTTCGGGTGACTATAGTCATTGATTCGCAAGGTCGGGTAACTAATGGTTATGAGGTATATAGTTTGTTTTGATGGCGGTGGTGTCCATTCAGCCCACATTTTGAAAGTTTGATCCGTGTATTCGATGATATTTTTAACAAATGAGAAGTCACAATTAATTATGTCAATATAACACAAGTATATGATATGTTAATTCGATCATATGTTTATGAAAGTGGTTTCAAATGAGCATGTAAATTTTGAAAATTCTGCACTACGTTTATATATGCAAAATATCATTGTTTTGGTTTTCGAAAAATGCATTGTTGAGTTATTTGTGGAGTTACTCACTAGGCATATTTTGCTTATGCTATCTTTCCATATTTGCATAGAATTGATCATTTGAGAGGTTGTTATCAAAGCAATATCGACTTGCAAGACAACCAAGTTTGTTGAGTATGTTTGGACTCTTTTCATAAATGTGTAATATGACAATGTGGGATGATTTCCCTATTGAATTTATGTTGAGGGTTGTAATTCCCTTTTAGTTTTTTGTTTTGCCAACATGGAGTTGGTTGGATTTAGTTTCCTATGTTGATATGTTTTTTGAAGCATGCACATTAATTGGTTTTGATTTTTGAGCATGGCTATTTGAGGATTGGTGTTTCATGGTATGGACTTTTTGCTTGAGTCATAATAAGCCTATAATTCTAGTTTTACTATGAGTTGTAGCCTATATGCATTATTTGCCCTTTTGGTTAATTTCATTTTGGTAATTATGCAAGTATAGGAAGCATGCCTCTAGATTATTTGATCCATCGTTATACATGATGAATATTGGTATGCAAGTGATTGATTAAGTGTATTTTATGTTGGTTTAATAGAAGCATGTTTAGGATGTTTGGGGGTGTTTTCGGGTTATTTAGGTTGGTATTGTAGATTCAAATCTTCAATGCATAGCAGGGCATACCAGTACAGGTTATTGAATACTGGTACTCGAGGTTGTAAAAGGGAGCATTTTGTGCCAGGTCATACCAATACACTTTTTCTGGTATCGATACGTGCCCTGCGTACCAGTACGGTATGTTTTGTGCCGGTACAAATTTAAGCTACTAGAATCGGCTGTGAGCTTGTGTAACGTTACGAAGTCCTATGTACTCGTACGGGTGGTAGGTAATTCAGTTAATGGTTTTTCCTGAGTTTGGATTCTTTACACAATGGTCACCATATGTTCATTCATCAATTGAATGCGATTTTGTCATTCGTTTGACCTTAAATTTTGCATATAAGTTTAAAATATGATTAATTTAAAATGATGACATTGGATTTCATTCAGTCTGTAAAACCCCCTATCTGATTTAGGAGTTAAACCATTTTTGGAAGTGTTACCGAACAAAAATTTAATCATCCAAGAGATAGTTTAACACTACACGATCAAACTTGCCTTCAAAAATCAGGGTAATTTAAAAATTTTAGAAGGTTCATAATTCATATTTCGAACTTCATTACATATACAAACAAGTATGTACACTTTAAGCAGTTCACTTTAACTATTAGCTCATAACATAAACCATATTAAAACTTCAATACACAAAGCTTACCATATTATTTCTACAATCCCATAAGATTGATCCTTATTCATAAACTTTATTTTTCTTAAACCAATTACCAACTTTGTATACTTCTATCCACTTTAAGAAAAGTAGATCAATGCTTTAGATCATTCATGATAACTATAAACCATTATTTAAATATCTTTAAGACTACATGTTTATAACATTTAACTTCAAATCTTATTTTCAAGATTGCTAAGACATTCAATATGTTCTCATATTCTTTTAAGACATTATGGAATAGCTTTCATTTCTGATCTCAATTTCTTATTACAAATCATTATAAGGATTTCACATTTTCAAAGCATAGTCTTACTTACTAGGTTAGTTTTCACATGGTAATAATCTTTACTCAACTATCCAAGGTATAACTATAGCATTCTTATCACAATCACATGATCATAAACATTTATACACTTGCATTAACAATAGTCTTACTTATCCGTTCATCCATTCAGAACATGGCATTATCATACATTATGTTGATTATGAAAGCACATACAATTTTCCACTTACAAAAATTTTAGACATAAACATTCATTTGTCTCAACTCAGTTTCCAAAATTATTAAGCCTTGGTGTCCAATGATGCACATCTTTCCTTATCTATGATATAAGAAATAGCAAAACAATCTAATTCAAGTTTCATATGGTTCTTTCATTCTGATTTTTATTGCTTCCCGAGATACAAGTTCATAAACATATAAACAGGTCTTTTAGGACTACCATCTTATAATTTTTAGGATTCCTAAAGAACAAACATAGATTAACAGTACAATCATAGTTTGGTCTAATCAGACACATCATCACAATGCATAGCAAAACATATATTATCACACCAGCTTAATCTCAAGCATACCATCACCTATCATAGCAAGCAATCATATAATATGTATGCCCATTAATTTTACAATTCTTGTACCTTCTTCATAAGGTACTATAAGACATCACTTTGAAGCACTTATATGTTAACTAACTACTAAGTTAACATAAATCTTAATCATGTTTTGCCACCCTAGGAATTTAAAATAACAAACACTAAAAACATACTCTAAGCTTAGGCCTTGTGTGACTCGCTGCCGGAAGTTGACACGATCCTCGCTAACTAAATGATAGCTACCTGAAAGATCAAATCAAATACGAGTAAGTTCAAAAGAACTTAGTGAGGTAACAAAACCAATCCAAACACACAAGGATACAAGAACATATATTACTTTTACAAGACCTTATGATTTAGTTTTAATTGATTCTTTCATTTAGCCAAAGTTCACTCCAATCTCTCTACATACACTTTCTTTGAGCCCATTCATATTTGATTCACAAGAATCATATAACTTAAGTTTTCATTTTATGTCTTTCATGCTTCACATGACAATCTACATTTTAACTTGCAAAACAATTTACTTATATCACCAAAATAGTCCCTTAAATCACCAAAAAAATCTTTGATTTTAGGTTTACACAATAGTCCACTTAGATCACAAAACAGTCCTTATTTTTAACTTGCAAAATAGTCTACTTCACAAAATAGTCCATACTTTAACTTGTAAAACAGTCCACTTGATTGACAGAAAATCCAGATTTTTAATTTGCAAAACAATCCACTTAAATCATAAAATAGTCTTTGTTTTTATCTTGCAAAATAGTCCACTTACTTTACAAAACAGTCCATACTTTGACTTGTAAACAGTCCACTTAATTAAGAAAGCAGTCCACATTTTTAATTTGCAAGACAATCCACTTAAATCACAAAACAGTCCTTATTTTTATTTTGCAAAACAGCCCCTGATTTATTCACCAAAACAGTCCTTAAACATTTGCAAAACAGTCCCTGATTTAATCACTAAAATAGACCCTAAACATTTGCAAATTGTCCATATTTTCCTTTATCGAAACAGACCAAAACAACTCATTAAATTCATAAAACATTCCCAATAAGTTACGAATCCAATCTATATTTTAAAGTCACACTTCAATCCTCGTTTATTTACTAAAATAGTCATTTGACCATTCACTTTAAATCATAACAGTCCACAATCTAGTACTATCAACAATGTGTCTTTTCATTAGTGTCCTAATTTCTTAGCATACACATCTTCATGTCAAGGATTACAGCAAACAATCAACTTCATTCTTTATAATGTCAATTCAGTTCCATTTATTTAGCATACCATATCATTCATTCATATATACCTCAAGAATCAAGCATACAAAAAATTATCATTCCTTTCACAGTCATATACCATTTCCATTCTTTTTCATTTCTTAATCACATGAATGTTATCAGCATACTGTGAGGTAGTAAGGATGTATAACAAGGATTATAATAGCAAGGTAACATGAAATTATCAAAGCTACCAATTTACTTTAAGCATAAACTAATTATCACACAATATTCGATCTCCACATCAATCCTTTTAAACATATATTCAAGTCAACTAATCATCATATATCAAGTGACCATATTATAATTGATTTCCAACATGATTGAAGTACATTATCATATCAAAGAGGATGGATCAAATAGTACTTATCAAGTCTTACATATCATGCAAGCAATCAATCAATTTATTAATTTTTTAAGAGTTTCATTCAATCTTATTTTAAATTTTGTAACCTTGGTAATCAAGTAGTCTAGGTACTCGAATCCCCAACCAAACTGTCACCAAACATAATGTACACAAGGTACATGTCAACCCTCCTACTATTGCCAAATGACCAAAACACATTCCTCCTACTGTCGCCACATAAGGACCGTAGTCCATGGACCGTAGTCCTCCCCAAACATGAGCTCAACTTGACTCTATGGCATGCCAACTATACCTATGTCTGACTCGAAACAAAGGCATTTATAATTCATATCTTATCATATTCTTGAAGCGAGCTTAGCTCCATATTCGAATGTTCAAGAGGAGTGTGATTTCATTATTCCATTTGCTTATATCATATAATCTCATATGTTTTCTCAAATTTTATCAATTCTTAACATAAGATATAGCTTCATATCAAGAATAAGCCTTCATAGATCTTTCATAACATAATTATCATAACATAACAACCTTAGTTAGCATGTCATTAACTAAGTACACTATACATTAAAACAAAGAAGCACTAGAAATATCATAGCAAAGAATCATACCATATTTCACCATATAATCAATCAAAGATCAAACAATTGACTTGCCTTGAGCTTACCTGTAAGTTTACCATTTTGTATTATTCGACCAAACATATTAAGAGATAAGAACATAGGGTTCCTTTCGAACCTATCTTAATACAACTATTCTAGATTAAGTGTCTATTAACAATTCATTGTATACCATTATCTATTACTTTCAATTTACCACGTAACCATTATCATAGCTGAATCCTTATATTGAGTATTTCCATTGTTCTTCATAACCTTTCACACAATCATCCTTATTTCGTTCATACATTGATTGTTTACCATCATTTACAATCATTCTTCATTCTTTAGCTATTATAAGTTTAAAACTAAAATTAAATTCCAGTCTTAAGCATCCATTTAAATGATGTTTTGGCAACTTGAGCTATTATCAAAGAAATGTCTCTCTAGAAAAGAGTATACACTGGAATTTAAAGCTCTTTACACCTTTACAAACTAGACTCAATCACGGCTTTAACGGTATAAGCCTCATAATTTAACAAGTTCTACAGCAATGAGGAGAATTTTTAGAAGTTTCAAAAATTGAAACCGTCCAGAGCAGAATCTGCCTCCAGATTTTCTACACTACTTTCACTTAAAAATTCATAACTTTTGATTCTGAACTCAAAATCAATCACCGTTTACTGGATATTAAACTAGACTCATACATGGTTCCAAAAATATAAAATTCATCCTCAAACTCGGCATTTTAAATTTTCTATGAATTTCTAAACTTACTGCCAGAACAAGGTCCTCTGGGCAGATTGCATTTGATCTATGTTTTTCAATAATTTAAGTAGTCTAAACTTAACTACTTCATCCCACTATTCATTATCAATTCAATCATCAATAATTAAAAAATATAGCATGCTTTCATTCTCAAATCAAAGCAACAATATCATTTTCTCAAAATTCAAAAACAATTAGTTAGGTTAAAAATGAATACCTTCTTCCTCCAAGATATCTTAATAACCAAGACCCAATTAGCTCCCCAAGCTACTAATTTCCAGAAATTTCCATGCTTTCCAAGCTAGCTCTCAAGCTCCTTCAACAATGGAGATTGAGAGGAATTAAGAGGAAGATGAGAGCTTCTCTCTCTTCCCCTTAGCATAGCCGATTATCCCTTTTCTTTCTCCTATTCCTTTTCATTCTTTATTATTATCCACATCTCCAAGAGCAAACCCCAAAAAATTCCACCCCTTGCCATTTGGACTCCACTTCCCAAAAGTGGTAATAATCACCCATGCTAAAGGTAAGTTTCTCCCTTGTTCCATTTTAATCCTTCAATGCTAGTTTCTCATCTTTCACAATTTAGTCACAAGCTCATTCTTACTTCTTGCAATTCAATCCTTAATGATTTAATTCAAATACTAAATTAACCTCTTAGTACTCATGCATAATCCTTCATAATCCTTGAAATATAATTACTTTACTCATTTGATAATTAATTTTTAGCTCAATTAGCTCTTTTACCTTCAATTCCATTGACTTACTTATCTAATTGATTCAAATTGAGTCCTTAATAATCGAAAGACAACTTCTCCAAGCATGTCTTTGCCTTGTAAAAACTTCTAGTCCGGTTTTATGGGTATTACACAGTCCCTGTTATTGTAGAAATTGACATTTTAGTCCCTAAGTTCATAATGTGTTTAATTAAATGTGTAATTGAAGTTCGTTTGGTATGAAACTTGAACCATTGCTTAATTAAAATACATAAGACTCGATGTTGAATCTAGATTGTGAAAAAGATTAAAAAATATATGTAATTTGAGTTGTTCGATCTAGGATTCACTTAGTGAATCAATGTTACCTCCGTCACTCGAGTCTAATCCTTTCAGGCCGAGTAACGGGTGTTACAAGTAATGCCATGACTTTCACATAATAATCCTCAAGACATACTCGTAACGAGTCAGTCCAATATGTTGTTCTCTAACACATACTCATGTATTGATTTTGACATCTCCATCTCAATGACAACACTTTGTCATCAAACAACTGCATGTTAGTCTTAATGCATTATTGTTGTTCATGCCCACAATAATACTTGACTAAGGACATTTAAGAATAACTATATTATTCTAAAGACATTATTATAGTTCAGTTTATTTATGTACACATAATAGTAACCAAAAATAATAATGACAATGCCTCTATATTAATAAACAAGGTAAAACATATGTGTCTTTTACAATCATCTTATGGTTGGTCTTTGGGCATACTCTAACACGACGTGTATGTTGGAACTCTTTGTGCTCACATCTAGCACAACAAACAAACATGATGTTCTTATCTAGGGCATTAAACGGTTTGTCCACAGTGGGGGAATTGTTCCATGAGGATGTTGTTAATGGGTTTTCATCTCGACTGATTATTTTGGCTAGAAGAACGTTTGTAACGCCCTCAACCTAGCTTAGAAGAAAATTAGAGCTAAGAACGTCACTGCAGAGAAAATCGAAATAGGAACCAGAAATTTTCAAAATTTCTTTTTATCCAACTATAGATTAACATAATGTTTCCTTAACTCACTTAAATTTCTTTTCACATAAGCTAGTTCTACCAAGCTTAACCAAATTATACACATGATTAATCCACTCTTAATTCCTAAGTCTTTAACAGATTGGACCAATGGCCAACCTCAATAATTGTAATAGATTCACTCAAAATTTATGGCGTGAGTATATTCATACATTCCTTTGTAAAACCTTTAAGGGTTACTAGAATCAAGGAAATTTCAAAGGATGCATCTTATTAGTCAAGGACCCATTCAGAGGTAACACCATGTTTAGCTAAGAAATATAAATCAAATATTATACATACATAATCTGACCTCCAAACATCCATTCGAATGGCTCAATTACAACAACTTCCACATTATAATATCAAACATTAATTAGATTATACAATACATGAGGTACATTTCATACAATAGACAAGTAAAGTGCCACCATCCTAGGAGTAACTATCAAGATAGTTTCCAATTCTACAGGAACTTCGAGCTAAGACTCGTAACTCTCGATCATAATAGAGACAAGCACACTTGTTTATCCTGCAATGCATGAAATGGAGTGCATTAGGCTTACATAGCCTAAGTGAGATAGCCATGTCAATAAGGTAACTATTAATGAATAAATTATAAATGAATCAAGTCATTCAAGAAGATGTTTATACAAGAACCTTCTTGTTTATTAACATTTCTTTAAGGATTTACTCTTCAAGGTATCATTCGAAACTTGGACTTGAACCATTCGTATGTACTCCATTAGGAGTCATTTCATTATCACCAATAACCATTATTTACAAAGCTCATCATGAGCTACCAAATTCCAAGCTCACCAGGAGCTAACATATGAAGTACTTGATTATAACATTCTTCCATTCTTTGCTTAATATAACATTTTTGTATCTTTTACGGGTTTGCCTTGGATCACTATTGGTGATGAATAACATCAGTTAAGTCGATACTTAGCTCAGAGCACATAGCAGGGGCTAATATCGAAACATATCAAGAGGGCGTCCCCTAAGCAATTGCTTAAACAAGAGTACTAGAGGTACTAAAAGATCATTTGATCTTAATAACAAGAGACTGTAGTCTAAACATTTCAGGCATTATCTAATAGGTCCGAGGTCTTTCATTTAAAAGGCAACTTACGTGTTTTATCTTAGTTATGATATTCATGAAGTTGCTTATAGTACAAGTAGCTTTACTTTTAAAGCTAACAGATATTTCTTCGGTTAGAAGTAAACCATTTCTTTTCTTACTCTTGATATTGGGAAAGTATCTTATTGTACAAGTAATCTTACTTTATTACTTATCTTAGTATCTTATGGCAAGCTCAAAAACCTAGTAGGATTAAGGAGTCTTAAGTCATTATACTTTAAGTTTTGTTTATTAACAAGGAGTTTTATGATCAGAGTATATATATAAATTATCTCATGTATTACAACCACAACATAATACAATTAAGATAAGAATCATAGCATACATAACCTACCAGGTAATGCATATGAAATGCAACAATATCACATGCCTTTCTCGAATGCCATGCTTGAACCCCATTCCCAATGTGCTCTACTTGAGCTTGATGCAACATGTGTACATTTAAGACTTAGCATCAAACAAAATTAAAATGACACCTTGTCAATCCCAATTGCATAGCTACACTCACTTGGTTATTCCAAAGTTATGGAATACCTGATCCACTATTCATATTCTATATCCTTTCCTTAGCCATCCATAGTTAGAATGCACCTCACACATAAATTAACAAGTCATTGGGGCTAATTAAATCTTTCATATATTCATCAAACCATCCTTATCATGTATATACACATACATTCAAACAGTCTATATTATATGCTTATGTGCATTCATAACTTTCCAAAACTTCATGCGAATATGTATAGATGATCAAACAGTCCCATTAAATCATGAATTAACACAAAACAGTCCAGATAGTCATGTATACAATTAGACATGTCAAAGCAGTCCCATTTAATCCTGAATTAACACAAAACAGTCCAGATAGTCATGTATACAATTAGACATGTCAAAACAGTCCTACTTAATCGTGAATTAACACAAAACAGTCCACATAGTCATGTATACAATTAGACATGTCAAAACAGTCCCATTTAATCGTGAATTAACACAAAACAGTCCACATAGTCATGTATACAATTAGACATGTCAAAACAGTCCCATTTAATCGTGAATTAACACAAAACAGTCCACATAGTCATGTACGCAATTAGACATGTCAAAACAGTCCCATTTAATCGTGAATTAACACAAAACAGTCCACATAGTCATGTACACAATTAGACATGTCAAAACAGTCCCATTTAATCATGAATTAACACAAAACAGTCCACATAGTCATGTATACAATTAGACATGTCAAAACAGTCTATGTAAACATGTATATACAATCCAGGGTAGCATTACATATGTGTACAATTTACACACTCAAAACAGCCTATGTAAACATGTATATACAATGCAGGGCAGCATTACCTATGTGTACAATTTACACACTCAGAACAGCCTATGTAAACATGTATATACAACCCAGGGCAGCATTACATATGTGTACAATCATCCATTCAAAATAGTCCATATTTCCAATCTTTTGTATTCAGAACAGGGCAGCTTCATTAATCTAATCTATTTAATACAAACAGCTTCTAAACATGTTTCCCCTTTGCAAGAAAAATTTTAAATTCACAATTCCATGGACATAACAATCTTGATTCTTTTACAATTAGGATTCTCATTTGTAATAACTTAATTACTTAACCACTCAAGAGCATTCTTAGTCAAATTATGCTTATAACACAAAGGCTTCTTCATTATAAAGGAAGCATTCAATCAAGCTTTCAACATTCAAACTCTTCTCTTAAAATATACACACTCATGCAAATAATTCCCCTAATTATATAAATTTCTACTTGCATGGAAGGAAAGATTAAAACGATTACCTCTCCAAATAAACTCCTTCCTTGATCAAAGATTTCATTCGAACATGGTGGCCACAATTAAGCTTTCTCTCACCTTCTTTCTCTCTTCTTCTCCATGAATGGTTCAATCATGGAGGATAATTGGAAGAAGATGACAAACATTGGTGTCTATTCTTTCCCCAAATACCGAGTATTGCTTACTCTCCTCACACTTGTCTCACAATTTGTGTGACAAGTGTGTATGTCTCTCATTTTATTAATTTAATGCATGCAAACTATTACTTCTACCTTTAATCTTTTTAGTCCTTTGATTAAAAGCCATTTATGCTTCCCTTCTATCGTTTTGCTCCACTCTTAATTAGCAACAAATTTTTAGAGCATCCATAAATCAAGCTAAATTACCAAAAATTAGTTACACTCTACTAAGCTATAGGGGTGTTACAACGTGCACACTCACCACACCAATTGTTGATGAGAAATTTAGGATAGAGGTTGTTGTAGTGGTTTATGACAGTACACACCTTCTGATTTGAGAGGAGAGACATGGTATATGGTGGTCGAAGTTAATAGCGATGTGAGGGAGTGAGGTAAGAGGCCATATTTCATAGGGTTTAAGGAGAGTTGGGGTGCTTTGGTTTTCTTGTGTCGTTTGGTTCTATCCTTTATTGGACTCTTCTTTAGGGTATTTAAAGAGTGGGGAAGATAGCCTTTAATCATAAGTGTCAATTCTAGGCCTTGTTGATTGACGTTTATTGACTGCTAGACTAACGAGTAGATTTGTGTGTTAGGCAATGAATTTGACTAGTAAGGCAGATAGATTTGACCTTGGCTTTATCAAGATGAGCATCATCTGAAATGTATGAATAGTTATTCTTTGGATGATTCCTTGTGGCTTCTTAACAAATTTCTGGGAAGGATTTAACTTAAGAACGCTCGGAGACACAAAGGCTTGGATGCAGTGAATTCCTCTAGGGCGTCGTGCGACCTTTATTACGAATGAGTCATTTCCTGAGGATGTAGGAGTATAACAATGTAAATGTTAATATATTAGTAAATATTATCATTAAAATATGAAGTATATATTAGTAAATATTAATGGTAAGGGTATATGAGCCAACAGAACGTGTATGATTAGTTATTAGGCTCACTCTGGTAGATATCTTCGAAAACCAAAAAATATATATATATATATATATTAAAATATTTTAAATAAACTATTAAATTAAATAAAAATATATTTTAATATATTATCAAAATAAATATGATTAAAATGTTATTTTTAAAACATATTATCAAAAATTAAAATATATTAATTAGTGGGGCGGGTTGCACAGGGATCTATTCCACTTTGTAGTCGAATAGGAGGGGATGGATACAAGTTTCGCGGGTGTTGGGGGTGGGGATATGGGGGAAAATTAAACTCGTCTTGGGTGGTGGGGCAAGCGTGGGTATGACATTGTACCAACCCCATGCCCACCCGTCCTGCCTCGTATCATCCTCAGCACCTAATATACATAATAAGTATTTCATACTTTTTTCATCCTCAGTCATCCACCATACATATGGGGTACGAATCCAGAGGACAAATATTTCATATTTTATTTCATAAAAAAATTGGTTTAGATTAATTTAACTAATACTTGTAAATATAGTGGGTCGTGGGTTGGTATAGCGAGGATTAAGTGGGTCTCAAGACCCACGTAGGTGGTGGAACATGGATGGTTTTTGTCTTGTGGGTCACGAGGCATGGATGGTTTTGAGTTTTGTACCCACAATGGGTCACGTGGTGGGAATAGGTATAAAATTTCTTTGTGGGGATGGATGCGGAAAGAGCACCCTCCACATCTGTCCAGCCCAATTGACATCCCTAGTTTATTGATATATTATTCTAGGCTTACACAAGCCTTTTAATTTTATGGTTTAGAGATTTATGATATAGTTTAGGGTTTAGGGGTTTAGGTTGCAGGGTGTATAATTTAAGTTTTATGGTTAGAATTTAGAGTTTAGGGTTTAGGGTTTAAGGTTTAAGGTTTAGGTTTTAGATATAGCTTAAATATGAAGGGTTGTGTAAATTTTTTTACACAACTTGTGTATCAAAATATAACTCTTATACTTATATATTTATTTAGTGATAGATGTCATTATATATATATATATATTATTGTTCTTATTATTGGTATGTATATGTATACTTTTATAACGAGATTGTAACTATTGTTTTCAAATACTAAAGTATTGATTATTGTAAGGTGGTATTATTATTGTTGTTCTAACCCGAATCATGACCCACATGTTGATCGAGTCAAGCTGTTGACTGACTTTGACTTTTTGGTCAAACTTGAACTTAATGTTTTTCGACGTCCCGACTCTGAACATGTTGTTCGTTTCTCCAAATTCAAACCTAAAAGCTTGATTCTACTATTTCGAAGTTATATGTTGTAACTGGGTTTATCTAACGCGAGGCGCCTAAAATGAGGCTATACAGAAATTCTTACAAAAATAGTAAAATTTCGGTACATACAGAAATGCTTGTGCCTTAACCGTCTAACCAAGTGCTCATATTTGTCTAGTGTGGTTATGGAATATACCTTGAAGTAGAAATTTGGGGCCTTAACGAGAATTAAATTTCACTCTGACTCCTCACCTACCACCATTATTGTGCATCTAACCCAAAAATATTAGACTTCTATAATTTCAAATGCTCTCAGCAACTCCCCTTGCCGGTCACGTCTGATCTCCGTTACCGCCGCGTCATACTTTTCACTGCCACTACCATCGCAAGAGCACTTGCACCCCGACCTGGGCTATGGCAACCACTCGCTCTAGTTCGCTGTCATTGCCGTGAAATCTCGATTGAGAGCCTGGAGGAAACAACCCTTCAGTATCCCTTGTTTCTCGACTTTTCCAGTGTCGTTTGATGGCCGTTCGCACTATCGCACAAGAGAGATCCTCGTGCCAAGCTGAACAAAACCCTTCCCTTGGATCTTCCGTCCGTCACCATTTGGAGCGTCACCGGAGTTACGTTGCTTCTGAGCTTGTCACCTCTGTTTTGGTAAGATCGATAAGGATTCTGACTTAATTTCGATGTATGGTTGAAATGGTTGAGTTCTTGGTTGTCCTTAGCATCCTTCTGGTGAGTTTTTAGGCTGCGCGTGACTTTCACGCACCGCCGGATGCAAATTTCGGTGTCCATTTTGGTCATCATCCAATCTGGATCGGTCCGATGGGTTGTGGACCGGTTCAGCTCAAGCCCGGTCTACCAGACCCAAACTGGCTATTAGGCCAAAGCTTGAACCAGTTATATTAGACCAGGCCTAATAATGGTTATTGGGCCACCTTGTTTAAGGCCCAAAAGTCTTTAGCCCATACTTGACCTGGTAACTAGCCCGACCCGCCTAATTTTGACCAAACCGAGTCTGACCCATATCCAATTTGAATCCATTTAACTTGACTCACTGAGTTAACATGTTTGAGTCAAACTGTCTGAGTCAACTCAGTGAGTCAACCCATTAGAGTCAACTCATCCGAGTCAACCTAGTTAACCATTATTGATGATATCAGCATTGACCATTGATTGCTGACGTCAATGTTGACCATTGACTGCTAACGTCAGCGTTGACCGTTGACTACTGACGTTAGCGTTGATCATTGACCTGCCCGTTGACTTTGACCAAAAAGTCAACTTTTCTAAAAACCCCTATTTTAAGTTTTTCATCGTCCTGAGTTAGTTTCATGAAATTATAACCCAAAAGCCTCCAATTATGATATTGGACCCGAATATTCTTTTTTGCTTCATTGTTCAGTTTAAAAGGCAATGTGATTAAGGATTGATTATGAATTATGTTTAATTAAAGGTATTCACATATCTTCGTATTCGAGATGTTGAGGACATCGAATTCGGGTTCGAGAGTGTTCAAATGTCATTTCAAGGGCCAATTGATATAGCAAGGATTCAAGGTAATACATTACTACTTCTTGTATGCTTTAAGAAACATATTGGTATCTGGTAGATGTTTGTATGATAATGTTTAACCATATGTTCAATTCTGTTATTGTCTAATCGATTACGGAAAAATGGATAGTAAACTAGTTAAGACAGAAATGTTTGATTAGGAAAATGGGTGACCATTAAGAACTTTTGAGATTTGAGAATAGATGATAAGACCATTATACTCTAAATCTGGTTATGCATGTTAATGATTTAACTTCTGAATGCTAAGTTAAGAAATGACAAAAATGCCCTTGAGGTGTAAGAATGACTAAAATACTATTGACAATAAAAGCGATCTAGGAATCTACACTTGATCTGATAAAACGACTGATTTATCTTAAAACCTTGATTTGCTTGGAAATTTCGGTAACAAGATTCAACCCTCTAAAAATGTAAATACTTAGATTTTCTTAAATCCTGAACAAGTCTCTAAAGATAAATTTACGGGAAGGTTTTCGTATGTTTGAATTAATGATATGACAGAAAAGACTGATTTGATTAAAATGAAAAGAATGATTGGAAATACTGATAAGGTTGTATTGATCGGGATGATCGTATTGACCAAAACGACTAAAGTATCCTCGGGCACTGAAATTTCGAAATTAACTAGAATGATGGATAAACCCCTGAGTTCTAGAATGAATGAATTGTTTGGAAGTACCGAAAGTACCTGAATGACTGAAACACCAGTGAGTACTTAAATGATTGGAATACCTACGTGACTTGAGATAAACGAAAGCTTAGAAAATCCTAAAATTTATGATAGATCATAAATGCTAGTAATGCCCATATGGGTTTAATGCCTAACTTATATAAAGCAGTCATTCTGAATACTGTTATAATCATATAAGATTACTGCACAAATACATGTTCAACCATTCGAGGCTCGTTCCAGGATAATTTGTGACGGTGACATGTTCAACTATACCACACAACTAGAACTAAATATTGACCACGTGTAAGGTGTACCTATTTGAATGCTTAGAAGTAACGCATTGATGAGACGTGTTTAATGGAATGGACTTGGGAGCCTAGCAAGCTGTCATTAATCGTTAGCACAACAAAACGCCAACTTACCTTATCAGTGTTAAATTACAAAAACACCCTCAAAAGTCAATTGACCAAAATACCCTTGTTGGCTAAAATGATCTGAACATTCTTGATATATCTGATATCCTGATTGATCCTAATGTATCAATTCCCGAATGTTGGGTTGGAGACGTTGGTTACCAAGCCCCTTTTAATAGGGACCTTGTTCCTAAAATATGTTCAAAATTTGTCAGAAGTTTAGTGTGTCCCCCTTTTTGTAAATACCAAGTATCTCCATGAAATGAGTTGTTCCATCTAGTGTATTCCAGGTGCACATGAATATTCCCTCCGTTTTGAACCCAAGACTGTCTCATGATCTGAATCATGACTTTTATCTGTCTAAAATATACCACCGTATCTAAACTAAAAAAATGTGCTCTTTGTTTATTGTTTCACTCAAAACTTAAGTTTGTTTTATATCTACTGTTACTACTTATTTATAACACCCCTAACTCGGCTTAGGAGTAAACCAAAATTAGGAAGTGTTTTTATAAAGCAAACATAAACAAGAATTGTGAGTAATATAGTTCAATCATTTACGAACACTTATCGTTTACGAACATGAATGACACTCCTTTAAAAGTCAGAGTAATTTAAAACTTTTAGATTATTCATATGACTATTATCACTTTAATTCCTATGCAAACGAACGGTCATACAATTAAACAACAAGCTTCAACTATTTCATAGCATGCCTATAAACTCTATCATTTACGAACACTTATCGTTTACGGTATGCATCTTCATCTCATAAAGAACCAAGGTTCACAACTTACATCACAATACTATTCAAATTAAACATATCAAGGGTTGTATCCTCATGAACTTGTACACAATCATCTTACAGATATGACAAGCACTTAAACATAGAAAAGATTTATTTGATCTACATAGCTATTTTCAAGCCAACGTTTAAGGCCCTAACTCTTGGGTTACTAATCATTCAAACCAAATAATGTCTACTTAGGCATTACCAAGTATTTAGTCTTAGATTCAAAGTGTAAAATATATTTAGGAATAAACCGTTATAACTGACCATGCAAAAACTAGATACCAAATTCTTTCGCCTAACCGCATTAGGAGTGAGTTCATAATCATATTACTTGATTAATAAATAGAACTAATCACTAAGCACTTGAGCTACCCCTTAACATCAAATTTTTAGCATATGAAACATGATATATATATATATGCATACAAATTATTCTTTTGCTTAACCTTTCCAAATTATAATCCAATGGGACTTTCACTAAGCATTTTTTCGTGACAACCAAATCAAGGATTCAAATCAAGAAACAACCTAAATTTTGTTAAACATATCTTAGCATAACAAACATTTTGTTTATGACCTTTAATCTTTTTCGAAATGTAAGGTGTCCTACCAAGCAATCATAATCTTAACCCTTTTAAGCATCATAACTAATATAACTTATTTACCAAGTGACCATTCGAATATTTCTCCAGCATAGCTTAGCTATCAAGCAACTACTCAATCATACTGACCATTAAAATTATAAACAACAAGCAATCAAAGAAATAATTAAAGGCCCATTACAAACTTAAATCACTTTTTAGAGCATCATATATATATATATATATATACACATATATATGATCAAAGATGCTCTTAAATGCACAATGCATACATATCAATTATGTGCCACCATTTAGGAGTGCTTAAGAAGTTACAAACGTACTTTTTAACACTTGTGATCCCATCCAAGCTCGATAGATAATCATGGGAATTGAAACCCTGAAAGGTGATAAAGGAATAGAGTAAGCTAACGGTTAGTGAGGTAGTACTATAATTATAAAAACAATATAATAAATCATATTTAGCCTTTGCTATTCTTTCATCAAAGCTAATCAAGGTCCATAATAGTACCAATATGATCACATGATCACACAACAAAGCATCAAGATTCCAATCATAACACTTCAATTGATTTATTATAGTAACTCATAAACAAGCATTGCTTGTCACATAAGATATCATAATATGCATTACAAAGCATATCATAGTCATACGTTTCTTGTCACGCAAGGCAATAAGCAAATTTATCTTTAACAAGTATGTCATAGCCAAGCATATCGTATTCGTTAACTACTCTTCATATAAATTGTCAAGGTATTCTTTAAATTTACTTTGGTATTTCCTACTTCAACTTAAACAAAGTCTTGATGATCAAGTGACCTAATTCATTTATACATCACTTGTTTAAACATCTAACAATACTTCTAATTCATGAGTATTCATTTATATATTCGAAACAAAACATGATTTTTTATATTTTATTTCAAACCGTCCACGATCAAGTATTTACATTTATACCTTCAAGCAGTCCTCGTATACTTATTTTATATACAGACCTGTCCCCCAAATGTGTATATACATTTATACATCCAAAACAATTCATATATATTTATAATATACCCAAATTTGTTCTCAAAACATGTATATACTTTTATATTCCAAAACAGTCCATATAGTTGTATATACCTCAAAACAGCCCATATATATTTATATATACTCCAAAACAGTCCAGTATCTTCAGTTTCATTCAAAACAGTCCAGTATTTCCAGTTTTATTCAAAACAGTCCAGTATTTCCAGTTTTATTCAAAACATTCCAGTGTTTTCAATTTTATTCAAAACATTCCAGTATTTTGATTTTTATTCAAAATAGTCTAGTATTTTGAGTTTTATTCAAAACAGTCCAGTATTTCCAGTTTTATTCAAAACAGTCCAGTATTTCCAGTTTTATTCAAAACCATCCACTAACACATGTGTACATACATACTTGTTTACATACCAACAGTCTACAAGATTTCAATTCATAGCATCACGTATGCGTGTGTTTCTTCTCATATACTTTACCAACTATATTAGATCATATCTACATACATAACCTACTTATCGCATAGGTTATCAGGGCATAGCATCTCTTACATGTAACTATTTATCATATAAATTACCAAGGCATAACATATTATATATGTAACAACTTATCACATAAGTTTCAAGGCATAACATATCTTATGTATAACTACTTATCACAAAAGTTTCAAGGCATAACATATCTTATATGTAACTACTTATCACATAAGTTTCAAGGCATAACATATCCTATATGACAATCCATTCGAACAAAATCATTCAATAACCATATAGGATTAAACATCAATTAAGTAAACAATCAATTCATGCCAACAAACAAATTCCATTTGAAGCATGCATATATATATATATATATATATATATTCATTTAAATACTTGGATTCCATTGGAATTACATTGCATATTAAGCAAAGTGCCATAACTCATCTTTAAATTTACTATTAATCACACGCATTTTTATTTGCATTGCCCTCCATTCGAAGAAAATAAACATATTAGAGAAGAATACCAAACTCTCATTTGAAACATATTACTTAACAAACAAGTTATCTTAACTCTTTATTATTATAACTTATAATCTCATGTTCTTATATTATCATAGAATGACATATCATTACTTGTCTTATAAGGTATCAATTCAATTCATTTATTTGGGTTTCATTATGAAATTTTAACATAGCCTTGAAGTCAAGCATCAGCCTAGGTACTTGAATCCCCAACCAATTGTCTCCAACAGAAACAAAAAGGTACCCATGATACCGATCAAACCCTCCTACTTTCACTAAGTGACCATAAACTTCCCTCCTACTGACGCCAATATAAGGACCGTAGTCCCTCCCCAAACACAAGAGCTCTATGGACTCTATGGCATGCCAACTATACCTAAGACCGACTTGAGACCAAGGCTACACATATTCTTATCTTATCAGATCGGATTTAACTTGATCCCATGTTCAAATAAACATGAATCATGTGCCATATCATATAGCATATTGAATGTTTTGAGCATTGCTCTGTATCTGAACTCCGGAACACATATTCATATGGTTTAACTTATAGCTCATACATATACTCATATTATCTTTCATGTTCATAATTAAGAGGTCACAAAAACCACAAATCACAAAATCTAAATTTTCTTATTATTTTTGCCCATAGCATCTACCACAAAACATTCTTCTTTCCATTCAATAATCTAATGTTCCTTACATTCATAGCATGGTTAATCATTAAGCAACGTACCTTAGATACAAAGTGTATCAATTCTCATTTTCTGGCAGTTTGCAGTACCTTCGAAGAAATATTTCTATAAAATAATCTATAACTCAGAATTCGAATCCATTTGTTCTGAAAGAAACTAGATTCTATAAGATTTTCAACCATATAAATTAATAGTCCAAATTCAACTTTTACGCTTTATGGTGAATTTTTAAAGCCAGTTACAGTGCTGAAATTCGGAACATACTAGTGTTCTGTTTTCTGACCTTTTGTCGCTTAAAAATTCATATCTTTTGACTCGGAACTCAAAATCAGATTTCGTTTGTTGGAAACGAAACTAGACGAATTAATATTTACATCGGTATAAAATTCACCATCAAACCATTTTTGTAGAATTTATGGTGAATTTTCAAACTTACTGCCATAAACCAGTTTTTCTACACAGCTTCCATAAACAACTTCAACTTTTATACTAACTTCTCCTTACTTTTATACTTTTCAATTTAGTCCAATAACTAGCTTTAAACCACCAACTCATCACATTCTTCACCAAATAATTATTCACAATAATTCTCCACAATTTTCCTTATTTACCGAAATAGGTACTAAAATGCAAAGATAAGGATTCATGCTTCTTAACTTTGCAATTTAGTCCTCAATTCAACATTACTACCTTAATTCCATAATTACAACTAAAAATCAGATTTAGCCCCCATACAAAACTTCCATTTTGATTTGGTCACTTAACTTTGACAAATTGTCAAAATGGTCTCTAATTCAATTCAACATCAACTTGGCATTCTAACTTCATTTTCTTATCTCTAACATCATTAATAACATAAATACAAATTCTAAAAATTAAGATTTGGTCCTTCAACTTTTAAATTTGCTGAAATGGTCCCTACACAATTTAACTCAGGGTTTTGCTTCCAAACAACAATTCAAGCTTACTAGATCATTATTTCAACATCGCAAACCCCAAATTAAACTTGAATCCATAAACCCTAATCATCTTCATAATAATAAAAACATGTAAAACTTAAATCCCAACTCAATATCATGATTTTTAACATCATACTAGCTTGATTTCAACTTGAATTCAATCATGGAATCATAAAATCTCAAAAGCCCCAATTTGATCCATAAACCCTAATTTCTTTCTCATGTAAATTCTCATAAATCAAGCATGGATTGCATGAATTATTGATATCAAAAGATAGAGCTTGAAGAGTAGAACAACTTTGTAGTTGAAGAGATTACCTGAAAACCGAGTTTCGGGGCTTGAATCGAGCTTGAAAAAAAATTTCTCTTTCTTTCCCTAGACCTCACGTTTGTTGCTGGAAAAGATGAACATTTGGTTCATCTTTTTACCATTATTTTACACATATATCTATTAAATGAATTTAATAGTGAAATTACAATTTTGCCCTTTTTATCCAATGGTTTAGATTGATTTTATCATCAATCAAGGGCCAAGATTTAATATTCCATTTTATCTTTCCAAAATTGCCCTTATAAATTTTCAAATATTTCAAAATTTCCATTGGACACAAATGTCCAATTTGCCCTCCAACTTGTCTTTATTTACTAGTTTGTTTCCAAATTGACATTCCATTAAAATCTAACTAAATCTAGTTAGAATTCAACCAACCATAATAAAATATTCATAAAATAAAATTTTATGACTTTTCCATAGCTTTCGGATTAGTCTCCAAAATTTCCATTCGATTCAATATACCGATAAATAATCCTTTACTCAGAAATAAACTGTAGGATTCATCTTGAACCGAACTAAAAATATTTCCAACACTTGGAAATGACTTTTATAACCTTTCTCTATCATATTGTAAAATTTCAAAATTTTCCAGTTCGATCCAGGTATACGAATTCCACTTAAACTTTAACTGCGATTTTCCCAATAATCAAAGTATAAGATCGAACCAAAAATTTCGCATTCGATTCACACCCTTAGGTGATCTATTTATTTATGAAATAAAAACCCTTAACTTTTGGGAAATTATAATAGTCCCCAAACTTTTCCAAAGTTTATACTTTAGCCATAAAATTTTCAAAATTTACATTTTAGTCACTAAACTTTTAAACTTCAATTTCCATTCCAATTTTCCTTGGTATTCAACAAAACTTTAAGAACACCTTATTCAATTCACTATCTATCACATGATACCTTTAAACCATAGAAATTTCCTTTCCAAAACCCATAATTAAAGAAATCCCAACTTTCGCATTTGTGTCATTTTAGTTACTAAGTTACCTTTCAAGCTATTATCTTAGTACTAAATGACCCTTAATCAACTTAGTAAATTTTAGGGTATTACAATTCTCTCCTCCTTAAGAAAATTCGTCCTCGAATTTTTAATACGTACTTGGTTCGAAAAGGTGAGGAAACTATTTTCTTATATTTTCTTCTTATTTCTCTCAAGTCGTTTCTTTAACCTTATGATTTTTTCAAAGAACTTTAACAAATGGGATTGTCTTCTTTTCTTAGTTCTTTGACTCCAAGTGCTAGGATCTTTACCAGTTCTTTTTCATAGCTTAAATCTGGCTGAATCTCTATTTTCTCCTGAGTAACAACATGTGAGGGGTCTATAATCAATATTTCCTGAGCATCTATACATTATGAATCTTGTCCATTTCCAAAGATAAAGATAGCTATTAAGCTTAACTATCAAACTAACTCCTTTCCTGATTTCTTATAGCCCAATAAATTTTGAACTTAACTTTCTCTTTGTCTAAACCATAACACCTTCTTCCAAGGTGAAACTTTTAAGGAATACTTTATCCTTAACTTCATATTAAATATCTATTCTTTCAGGATCAACATATAGTTTCCATCATCGAGATAGAAATTCTTCCTTGATAATATAAATATCTATCAAACCTAACTTCCAAGCTTTCAGTTTCACTCTTTTCCACTTGTTTGAACCTTTACAACATTTCTCATCCTTTCTTCAAAGATATATTATTTAATCCAATATGGTAAATTTTATTCTTAACTTGACAATCAAAACACCATCTTCTTTTAATGCAAATCTTGCATTCATAGCTCTTAATACAACAAGTGTCTTTTAACTAAGAGCGCCAGCTACCACGTTAACTTTTTCTGAATGATAATCAATGACCACATCATAATCTTTAAGAAGCTCGATCCAACTTCTTTGCCTCAAGCTCAACTATTCTTTAGTAAGCATATACTTTAAAGTTTTATAACCTATATAAATATAGCATCGTTCACTGTATAAATAATGACGCCATATCTGTAAAGTAAATATAGCCATTTCCAGCTCCAAATCCTAAGTAAGATAATTTCTCTCATATATCATAAGTTGTATCAAGCATAGACCATTACTTTTCATTCTAGTTGTACTGGTACCGTGGCTTCTATTAAGATTTTCCTTAATGTCTCAAAGTTTTCTTTTTATTTATCTTTTCAACTAAATGGCATGTCTTTCCTCAATAGCTTGGTCAACGATGAGGCAATCATCAAAAAAAATTGAACCTCTAAAACATTCTTCAGAGGTTTCCATTCAACTATAGTTTGTGCTTTCTTGAGATATACTCTTATCCCCTCTGCCAAATCCACATAACTAATAAAACAGCTTTTGACAACCAAGTTCACACTTTAACAAATTAGCATATAGCTTCTTTTCTAGAAAGGTCTGAAGAACAATGCAAAATGAGTATCTTGTTCTTCCTTTTTCTTTGAATAGACCAAAATTTCCTCAATGAACTCTACCAAAAATTGGTCCAAGAAAAATTAGAATACTTGGTTAATTAGGCTTATAAATGCCGTAGGCATCATCACGAACTCATAGTATTCATACCGAGTCTGAAAAGCTATCTTTAGAATTTCTTCTTCCTTGATTTTTTAACTAATCAAAAGATCATCAGTCTTCGGAATAAGATATTTATTCTTTACTATTACCTTCTCGAGCTGATAGAAATCAGTATTTCTCTTTCATAATTAACACTGGTGTGCCCTCAAGATGACACACTTGACTTTATAAAACATCGACCTAACATTCCTTGCAATTTGTACCTTTAAATCCCGAAGTTCGGTCAAAGCAATTTTATACTGGGCCATTAGTTTAGGCGCGATGTCTGGTAACATCTTTATTTTGAATTTCACCTCTCAATCTAGAGGTAATTCCGAGTAACCCATATGGAAATACATCCGGATATTTTTGTACAATCGAGTTAATTTCCAATTTAACTTCAACAGCCTGAGTATCTACTACATTTGCTAAGAAAACTTAAAAATCTTATAACAACAATTTCCTTAATAAAACAACTAAAATTACAATAGAGAAGGGATTTACCCTTTTATCAACTACTACTATTTTTGTACCTTCCGTATTTTTCAATACTAATGGCTTTATGCGACAATTCATCATGACTCGATAGGAAGGTAACCAATTCATGACAACAATCATCTTAGACTCCTCAAAAGATAGTTCCATTAAATTTATCGGGAACTCTATTTCTTATGTTTTTATCGAGCAATTCAACATGTTCAGCTCGCCCTTACATTACAACCCAAAAAATTCGTGACCGCTATATTACTTGAAATGGGTTCTATAAGGATATCTCATTCACCATTCAACTTCGTACTTATATACAAATGTGTAAAGCTAGGACCCATCAACATCAAT
Organism: Hibiscus mutabilis; assembly: GCA_019671005.1. Classification (NCBI taxonomy): domain Eukaryota; kingdom Viridiplantae; phylum Streptophyta; class Magnoliopsida; order Malvales; family Malvaceae; genus Hibiscus; species Hibiscus mutabilis. The sequence goes on from CM033721.1 coordinate 40,273,553, forward strand.
ACAGGTTTATCCAAAAAGATGAGATGTACCTTCTATGATTTTCGAATCATCCCAATCTTTATCAGTCCTGATGTTATAAACTCGGACTGATATGTGCAATCCTGGCAATAAAGCAAATTCAGATGGTTTTCTAATCTAGCTTAAATATTGGAGCAACAAAACAACTCCATCCAATTTTTTGGTATCCAAATAGTGGAATTTATCAAGTGTAATCCTTAGATTATTCAGTTATAAATCAACAATCACTGGACCTTAATCTGCTTTTCTTTTCATTTCAGGTGTTTTCTGAACTTTTCAGTTCCTTAATCCTGCACAGGCACTCCTTGTTGTACCAGTGCCCCTTTCTTGTTCTGATTTATCCGAAGGGTTACCATTAACCTTATTGTTACTACTCTTGATTCCTTCCAAAGCTTCCAATTTACCAATTCATCACGCTTTCTTAACTCAAATATTTCTTATAATTCCTCCCAATTTACATTAGTAAGGAGTGACATCAATTGGATCATAAAAACAACATATCAGTAATATTGATATCCTAGTGGCATGTATACTCTTTTAAACATAAAACTATTTACATTTAGGCCGAGAATCAGCTAAAAATGCAGCTCTGATACTAATAAATGTAATACCCATTTCCCGTATTCATAGCTGAATACGAGTCAAAGATATCATAAAACATTTGTAAAACCCTCTACATTTGTAACTCGGTAAAATTTTGTTTCTTTAAAAATGTTACAATGTATTTAGTTTTTATTTACAAATCTAGTTATTCGCGTAAAGTTTAAAAATAATATTTTCATCTTCAAATTGAGTTTAATTTCAGGCAAGAACTTATTAATTTAATTTAACTTTATATAATTAATAAAACTGCCTAAAAACTGTCTGATTTAAAATTTATCCAGATACCACATAAAATACAAATTCTATCAGAGCAGTCATATCATTTTAATATACATGCCAACTAGTAAATATCAAACAGTGTCAAAAGATATCTTACTGATACTGATGTACCTGTTATTGATTGATGATGTTCGTTTATGCTCCTTACTCCAACCATTTCTTCTTTCCTACGTGTAAAACAGATACACGCTAAGTATTTACTTAGTGAGGCAATAATTCGAATTCAAGTGCAATTGTCATAATATCAATATTAATGATTAACAATGCATATGATCACCTTACCATTATATGCTCGTTAACATAAATAAATATGTATATCAAAGTGATAAGATTAGATCTTACCAATACCATTTCCATTCCATCCGTAAGCTTTCGATGCTTACCAATACCTTTTTCCCTTTTCTATCTGCAAGCTTTCAAGCTTATCTTCTTGTTTCTTTTTTATTCTTTCAATTTATTTAGCCCAAGGTATCGAATTAAGAGATTCTATGTACATGAGTCACCCCCCATACCTAACCTTTCTTGAGTATGTATATTATTTGCACTCTACCGGGAGTGCTTAGCACCGAAGTGCTTCTGTATACTTACCAGAGTATACAATATATCCCTCATTGAGTTTTTATGAAATTACACCGAAGTGTTTAGCACCCGTAGTAAGTCCGTATACTCAAACCATGCATGAGTATACTCCTCAATGAGTATTTATAATATTTGCACTTTACCTGAAGTGCTTAGAATATTTATACAGCTGTTTATGACCCTATGGATATCCAACTATACCATCGAACCTCTGTATCATACATTGGGCTTTATTTCATCATTTAAGTCATCAATGGCAATATATATCAATATATATCAACATTTAACAGTTCATAGCCGAAATAACATTCATATTATGCCATCATCAATAACTAGTGATCAATGCATTTATTTTCAACCTTTGACATATTTAAAATATGTCAAATATATGATCAATGACATAAATATCATGACAATATATGAACCAGGTAGACTCATCGCAAGTCCTACCAGTGATGTATGAAACATCCATGTATAATGTTATGTATGCATTGCACTCACCTGGGTCATTTATTAGTATGCCTCACTAAGTCCTCTTTGATCCTTTCCTTCATTGTACCTCGAACCTCCCTTGATTCGAACTTAACTTCATAATTCAAATAAGTAAAATATTTGTTAGATCCCAATCTAACAATATCTTAGACATATTGCCAAAATAATCATTCGAATACAAAATCTCCAAACGTTTTCCTTTTTTTCCTTGTATTGTTCAAAAATTCATTATGGTCCTTAGTGACCACTTTGAACTTCCATTAACCCCTTTCAAGCTTACTAATCAACCTTAGATACAAAGTGTATCAATTCTCATTTTCTGGCAGTTTGCAGTACCTTCGAATAAATATTTCTATAAAATAATCTATTACTCGGAATTCAAATCCGTTTGTTCTGAAAGAAACTATATTCGATAAGCTTTTCAACCATATAAATTAATAGTCCAAATTCAACTTTTACGATTTATGGCGAATTTTCAAAGCCAATTACAGTGCTGAAATTCGGAACATACTAGTGTTCTGTTTTTTTACCTTTCGTCACTTAAAAATTCATATCTTTTGACTCGGAACTCGAAATCAGATTCCGTTTGTTGGAAACGAAACTAGGCGAACAAATATTTACACCGGTATAAAATTCACCATCTAACCATTTTTGTAGAATTTATGGTGAATTTTCAAAGTTACTGCCATAAACCAGTTTTTCTACACAGCTTCCATAAACAACTTCAACTTTTATACTAACTTCTCCATACTTTTATACTTTTCAATTTAGTCCAATCACTAGCTTTAAACCACCAACTCATCACATTCTTCACCAAATAATTATTCACAATAATTCTCCCTAATTTTCTTTATTTACCGAAGTAGGTACTAAAATGCAAAGATAAGGATTCATGCTTCTTAACTTTCCAATTTAGTCCTCAATTCAACATTACTACCTTAATTACATCATTACAACTAAAAATCAGATTTAGCCCCATACAAAACTTCCATTTCGATTTGGTCACATAACTTTGACAAATTGTCAAAATGGTCTCTAATTCAATTCAACATCAATTTGGCATTCTAACTTCATTTTTCTTTTCTCTAACATCATTAATAACATAAATACACTCCAAATTCTAAAAATTCAGATTTGGTCCTTCAACTTTTCAATTTGCCGAAATGGTCCCTACACAATTTAACTTAGGGTTTTGCTTCCAAACAACAATTCAAGCTTACTAGATCATTATTTCAACATCACAAACCCTAAATTAAACTTGAATCCATAAACCCTAATCATCTTCATAATAATCAAAACATGTAAAACTTAAATCCCAAGTCAATATCATGATTTTTAACATCATACTAGCTTGATTTCAACTTGAATTCAATCATGGAATCATAAAATCTCAAAAGCCCCATTTGATCCATAAACCCTAATTTATTTCTCGTGAAAAATCTCATCAATCAAGCATGGATTCCATGAATTATTGATATCAAAATATAGAGCTTGAAGAGTAGAACAACTTTGTTGTTGAAGAGATTACCTAAAAACCGAGTTTCGGGGCTTGAATCGAGCTTTGAAAAGATTTTCTCTTTCTTTCCCTAGACCTCACGTTTGTTCCTGGAAAAGATGAACATTTGGTTCATCTTTTTACCATTATTTGACACATATATCTATTAAATGAATATTAAATCATTTAATAGTGAAATACAATTTTGCCCTTTTTATCCAATGGTTTAGATTGATTTTATCGTCAATCAAGGGCCAAGATTTAATATTCCATTTTATCTTTCCAAAATTGCCCTTATAACTTTTTAAATATTTCAAAATTGCCATTGGGGCCAATTGACCAATTTGCCCTCCAACTAGTCTTTATTTACTAGTTTGTTTCCAAATTGCCATTCCATTAAAATCTAACTAAATCTAGTTAGAATTCAACCAACCATAATAAAATATTCATAAAATAACATTTTATGACTTTATCATAGCTTTTGGATCAGTCTCCAAAATTTCCATTCGATCCAATATACCAATAAATAATCCTTTACTTAGAAATAAACTGTAGGATTCATCTTGAATCGAACTAAAAATATTTCCAACACTTGGAAATGACTTTTATAACCTTTCTCTATCATATGGTAAAATTTCAAAATATTCTAGCTCGATCCAGGTATACGAATTCCACTTAAACTTTAACTGCGATTTTCCCAATAATCGAAGTATCAAATCGAACCAAAAATTCCGCATTCGATTCACACCCTTAGGTGATCTTTTTATTTATGAAATAAAAACCCTTAACTTTTGGTAAATTACAACTTTACTCCCCAAACTTTTCCAAAGTTTATACTTTAGCCATAAAATTTTCAAAATTTACATTTTGGTCACTAAACTTTTAAACTTCAATTTCCATTCCAATTTTCCTTGGAATTCAACCAAACTTTAAGAACACCTTATTCAATTCACTATCTATCACATGATACCTTTAAACCTTAGAAATTTCCTTTACAAAACCCATAATTAAAGAAATCCCAACTTTCGTATTTTTGTCATTTTAGTCACTAAGTTAGCTTTTAAGCTATTATCTTAGTACTAAATGACCCTTATTCAACTAAGTAAATTTTAGGGTATTACATTACTGAAGTACGTGGGATAGAGTGTGAAGTTATCACCAGTTCAAACCTGATCCAGCTGGTAATTCCTTACCGTTTTAGGTTCCTATGCTTTGGCTAGGGTGATTCTTACCGAATCTAAGGTATCCCCTTAGGATGGCACCCACGCCCCCAATGGGCCTGGGTTAATGCCCCCTCATAATGCAGTTTTAGGGAACTGCATACTGGAGTTTGGTTGGAGGGTAGATAGGAAATTTAAAATTAACTTTATCGCTACTATTATGTGTATGAGAAATAAAATAATTATTGCATTTTACATAGTTTGTATTAACCTTGCACTGTTGGAACACAATAAACTCCTTGATTCAACTTCCGTAATCTATCTCTCTTCTGATGCTTGTTAATGATTTAACTTCTGAAATGCTAAGTTAAAAAATGACAAAAATGCATTTGATGTGTATGAATGACTAAAATACCATTGAAAATAAAAGCGATATAGTAATCTACACTTCATCTGGTAAAACAACTAATTTATCTAAAAACCTCGATTTTCTTGGAAGTTTCGGTAACAAGATTCAACCCTTTAAAAATGTAAATACTTGGATTTTCTTAAATCCTGAACAAGTCTCTAAAGATAAATTTACGGGAAGCTTTTCGTATGTCTGAATTAAAGATATGATAGAAAAGACTAAAGTGATTAGAATGACAACAAGGATTGGAAATACTGATAAGGCTGTATTGATCGGAATGATCGTAATGGCCAAAATGACTGAAGTATCATCGGGCACTAAAATTTCCAAATTAACTAGAATGATGGATAAACCCCCGAGTTCTAGAATAAATGAATTATTTGGAAGTACCAAAAGTACCTGACTGACTGAAACACTGTCGATTACTTAAATTATTGGAATACCTACGTGACTTGAAATAAATAGAAGCTTAGAAAATCTTGAAATTTGTGATAGATCACAAATGACGATAATGCTCATGTGGGTTTGAAGCCTAACTTATATAAAGCAGTCATTTTGAATACTGTTACAATCATAGAAGATTACTGCACAAATACATGTTCAACCATTTGAGGCTCATTCTAGGATAATTTGTGATGGTGACTTGTTCAGCTATACCACACAACTAGAACTAAATATTGACCACGTGTGAGGTGTACCTATTTGAATGCTTGAAAGTAACGCGTTGGTGAAACATGTTTAATGGAATGGACTTGGAAGCCTAGCAAGCCATCATTAATCGTTAGCACAACAAAACGACAACTCACCTTATCGATGTTAAATAATGAAAACACCCCCCAAAAGTCAAATAACCCAAATTCCCTTGTTGGCCAAAATGATCTAAACATTCATGATGTATCTGATATCTTGAATGATCCTAATGTATCAATTCTCGAATGTTGGGTTGGAGACGTTGGTTACCAAGCCTCTTTTAATAGCGACCTCGTTTCCTAAAATCCGTTCAAAATTTTGTCAGAGGTTCAATGTGTCCCCCTTTTTGTAAATACTAAGTATCTTCGTGAAATAAGTTGTTCCATCTAGTGTGTTCCAAGTGTATATTTACTTTGTTTTGAACCCAAGACTGTCTCATGATCTGAATCATGACTTTTATCTGTTCGAAATATACCTCCGTATCTAAACTGAAAAAATGTGCGCTTTGTTTATTGTTTCAATGAAAACTTAAGTTTGGTTTATATCTATTGTTACTACTGATTACTACCGATTACTAATATTACTAATTACAACTGCTTACTAATGATTATTGTTATTACTTTTGTCACTACCTAGACTGTTACTGGATACTTGGGATAGAGTGTGAAGTTAACGCCGGTTCAGACCTGATCTGTCTAGTAATTCCTTATCGTTTCAAGTTCCTATGCTTTAGCTAGGGTTATTCTTACCGAACCTTAGGTATCCCCTTAGGATGGCACCTACGCCCAATGGGCTGGGTTAATCCCCCTCATAATGTAGTTTTGGAGAACTACATAGTGGAGTTTGGTTGGAGGGTAGATAGGAAATTTAAAATGAACTTTACTGCTACTATTTTGTGTACAGGAAATAAATTAATTATTGCATTTGTTACATAGTATGTATTAACCTTGCACTGTTGGAACACACTAAACTCCTTGATTCAACTTTCGTATTCTATCTCTCTTCTAATTCTTTGGTCTATAAGCTCCTCCTCTGATACTCAATGATTTAATAAAGAACAATTATGTTATCTTCCAGTATACCGCTTCACTTAAATATCGAATCATAATTGGAGTATGTTGTTGCCCAAAACATCATGACAATGTTATGCTTGTCATATACCTGCATGTGCTTACAACATCTTTTGGTAGTTCTGTACTATTGAGCTTTTCCAAGCTCACGTTGTTTTTACCATCGTAGGATAGAAGGAATCGGTCATGGTATAATGACCGACGTCAGCATTTGTAGTTCTCTCGGTGTTGCTTTTGGAGTACAGTACTAGTACAGTTAGTGAGCATGTATGTCGTGTATTGTTTTATGTTACTATCTATAATATATTTTATGAACTACTATTATATGTTTAGATGATTTTCTCAGATGGTATTTTGATTAGAAGTTTGTTTTACAATTTTTAATGTATATAAAGAAAAACATTTTCATGTGGATTTTTACTGAGGGTCACTCTTGTGACCCTAATATGACCTCCTAGAATTTGATGTAATGTTTAGGCGGGTCTAGGGGGTTACATTTAGTGGTATTAGAGCTTAGAGTTGCGGCATTCTAGGTAGATTGGCTGATCGTCTGTCATAGAGTGTCCGGTCTGTCCATACCTCTAGATTATAACCATACTCCACCGAGCCAGAACTCTGATGTCGAATCCTTTCCTATAATAAGTGCATCTAACCATTATGTCCATAATAGCTCGATTTGTACTGCCAAGGAATCTATATAACATTCACATGTGCTTTGGATTAACCTGATGGATATGAATCTAGATAAAGAACCTGAGATGGTTGATGCTTGTAAAATTGAAGAGTTGTTTTAGATTAAGAATAAGTGTTTTATTATGTGTGAGAATGTTCTGGTGAAAATTTAATAAAATTATTATGAATTTAAAAGAAAGGTATTCGTGAGCATGGTAAAAGTGTAAGTTCTGTGGTGACACCGTTATACACGAAGAAAACAGTTGCCATAATATTATGCTTAAGGTAAGTGATATCTGTTCAAAACCTTGGTTATGTTCGATTTGCTTGAAGAAAGACCTTTTCTTTGGAAATGTGGCATGGTTTATCGTTATATATCATCCCTGACTAGAATTCGATTTTACATTCTGATTCTAGAAGGCAATGTTGGAGGCCTTGAGTACTTTTTGGATTTCAGGTACAGTTTTTCATCCGTAAATTGACGGTCAGCCTAGTAGAATAATTTAGATCCTAGAGGAGACACTTTAGGGTCGTATGATTAACTTATGTGGTAGTTGCGAAGGTTTCTTATCCTTGACTGAGACCGTTTATAATAACAGTTATGAGACAAGTGTTTGCTTGGCACCAAATGATGTTTGGTACGGATTCAAATACTGTATTCTAATTAGTTGGTCCGAGATGTTGATGGGATGACTTTAAGTCCAAAGACAGTCTGAAAGACTGAGAAAATTATCAGATTGATCATTGACCGTTTAGAGGAGGTCTTTGATAGACCGAAGTCTTATGCTGATCAGAGGAGAAAAGATATTGAGTTTGATGACGGTGATCAGGTTTTTCTAAAGGTACCTTTGTGGAAGAAAGTTTTGAGATTCGATCGCAAAGGTAAGCTGAGTCCTAGATTTATTGAACTGTACCATATTTTGAAGATGGTCGGGCCATATGCCTATCAACTTGAGTTGCCTCCTCAACTTAGCCGTATTCATGATGTCTTTCATGTGCCCGCGTTGAGGCAATATCATTCGTATCCGAGTCACATCATTCAGATTCAAGATGTGGAGTTGAGGCCAAATTTATCTTATGAGGAAGAGCATGTTTAGATCTTGGATCGAAACAAGAGAGTTTTGAGGAATCGGCATATTCTTATGGTTAAAGTACAGTGGAGTAATCTTGGTCTAGAAGAAGCCACTCGGTAGACTATCAAGTCGATGAATGAGCATATTTCACATATGTTTAAATCAGGTAAATTTTGAGGTCGAAATTTTTTGGAGGGGAGATATAACACCCCTAATAAAATATAATTAAAGTTTAAGTGGAAAAAATAAATGAAGGAAAATGAAAAATGAGAAAAGGCAGCCAATGGGGGATTAAACCCGTAGCCCTTGGTTGTTCATGCTTGTGCCTTAACCGTCTAAGCCAAGTGTTCATATATATCTAATGTTGTTATGGATATACCTTGAAGTAGAAATTTGGGGCCTGAACCCTAATTAAATATCACTCTAACCCTCACCCTAACCCAAAAATATCAAACTTTTAGAATTTCAAACGCTCTCACCAACTTCCCTTGCCAGTCACATTCGATCTCCGTTACCGCCACTGCCATCGAAAGTGCTCTTGCACCCCAACCTCGGCTATGGCAACCACTCGCTCTAGTTCACTGTTGTTGCCATGAAATCCTGATTGAAAGCCTGGCAGAAACAACCCTTCAATATCCCTTGTTTCTCGACGTTTCCAGTTCTGTTTGACGGCCATTTGCCGCACCATCGCCATGAGTGAGATCTTCATGTTGAGCTAAACAAAACCCTCCCCTTGGATCTTTCACCCATCACCATTTGGTGCATTATCGGTGTCACACCCCAAAAAATGGTCTAGTCGGGGTTAGGTTTTGGTGATCAAATATTATGTACTGGTTATATAATTAGCTCGATCTTGTACCTAATTTGAAGCAATAAAGGTTATTCAGGCTAACTGTATCAATTTATTATTATTAAAAAAATAGAAAAAATATAATAATAACGTGAGTGGGGGGACCCATGGTTGATTCCTTCAAATTGAAGGAATTACCGTGAATCCCCCCACATAAGGGATGATTCGGCACAAGGGGGCAAGGTGGCCTCCATGTGGGGAAAGCTTAAAGGCCATGCCCTTAAGGCATGCCACCACTCCACCTACATGGAGATTGAAGAGAGAAATAGGGAGTCGACATTTGAAGTATAAACAGGAGGGGTCGGGCGCGCAAGAATGAAAAGTAAAGGAATAAACAAAATCGATACAGTGATAAGGTGGTAAGCTCGAGTTTTCGGTTTAATAAATTTGAGTCCTTTCTATCGATTGGGTAAGCATGAATCCTTAGTTAATATTTCCGTATTGATTCGATGTTGTTTTGTTGATTCTAACCAATTTCTATTGGTTAACCTAGCTCAAAAGGTTGATAAAGAACAATTGTCATCTCTTCCGAAAGCCAAGGATAAAGGCGTTGTTATCCAGAACCTTAAAAGCATCGAGTTTTTGAGGTGAATGTAGTTGTGTCAAGGGATAGGCTCAGTGCCATCCTGTTGCATTATTTTGTGATTATGTTTTTATTTGTTTAAGGGCTCACGTAGAGCAACTATGTCGAATTCGATTGGCAAAACCGGTAAGTACCTTGCATTGCTTTGATATGCACAAATATGTCTATGATATGCTACACGTATGTGATATATGAAAATGATATGAAATGTTACATGATATGGAGCTAAGGCTCATTTTGATATTTGATATGATATGACTTGAAAATTTTATGGACTATGTAAATTTGTGTAATTATGGACATTGGATACAATTGCCATGCCATAGGATTATTGAGCTCGGTTAAGTAAGGAGGACTACGGTCCAGGGCTACGGCCTATATGTGGGGGAAATAAGGTCGGCTGTGTAAGGGATATATCTTTGAAGCTACGGCTCAAGGGCTATGGCCCACTCTCCGTTATATGTGTTGGTGTACAGGGGAATCCGTGTATCAATGGTACCTAATGTGAGATATGTCTATGAATTGTGCTATGGCATATGACTATGATATGACTATGTGACATGTAATATGTGAATATGAAAGCATGAGAATATGTGTAATAAGCACGAATTGTGCATAGTATAATATGACTACTTGTATATTTGATTATCATGTATTTCATAATATTAATCATTCATTGTAATTGTTATAACTACCTCACTAGGCTACGTAAGCCTAACATGTGTGTCACATGCATTTTCAGGACCCTAAACAATTCCAAGCCTTGATCGTGTTATTCCGGTTGCAAGTCACGTCCCTGCCATATATGTATGTTATCTTTTGCTATAAACTCCTAGTGAAGTGGCATATGGACCAACTTGTTTTGTATAAGCCTTTCTAGAATTATATGATGACTTGGTAATATGGTTTGTTGTATGCTTAGATTTGGATAGGTTAAAATGGTTAAAAGGTGCCTAAAATGAGCATAAGGTGAAAACATGGTAAATGGATTCTGAACGCCCTAAAATTTGACGTACTAACAGGAACATGGTTTATAAGTGTACTGGTGAAATTTGGTAAATTTAGTTAAGTCACAAAACTGATTTTCGTAAAAAGTCTCAAATTGGTTTAATTGGCTTAGTAATTTGATAGGTTCTAATAATGAAACCCTTAGATCAATAATTAGAGAGTTTAATTTCAATTGGTAATACGAAATCGGATTAAAATCAATAACTGGTAAAAATTTACAAATTAGTCCCTAAGGTTAAGAAAATTTTAAAATTAACCCTAACTCTGATTAAGTTTAGTAACCCATAAAGTGGATAAGTCTTAAGAATAATCAATATGATACTTATATTAGGTTTTGAACTCTAAAACTTTTCCGAACCTTCGATTAGTCTTCCGATAACACTATCCGACCTGGATCTCTACTAGACCAGGAAAGGGTGTTACAATCAGAGTTACGCCGCTTCCGACCTTGTCACCTCAATTTTGGTAAGATCGGTAAGGATTCTGACCTAATTTTGATGTATGGTTGAAATGGTTGAGTTCATGGTTGTCCTTGGCGTCCTTCTAGTGAGTTTATCGGTCATATGTGGCTTTCACGCACCGGTAGATGCGATTTTCGGCGACTATTTTGGTCATTGTCTGATCTGGATCAGTTCGACCAGTTGTGGACCGGTTCAGCTCAAGCCCGATCAACCAGAACCGAACTAGCCTATTAGGCCCAAGCTTGAACTGGTTATTTCAGACTAGGCCTGATAATGGTTACTGTGTTGGCTTGTTTGAGGCCCATAAGTCTTTAGCCCATACTTGACCCGGTAATCAACCCTACCTGCATGTTTCTGACCGACCCGAGTTTGACCCGTACCCGATCTGAATCCATCTGACCTGACTCACCGAGTCAACCTGGTTGAGTCAAATTGTCTAAGTCAACTTAGTGAGTCAACTCGTCTAAGTCAACTTAGTGAGTCAACTCGTCTAAGTCAACTAGCCCGATTCAACCCTGTTGACCATTTACTATTGACGTCAGCATTGACCATTGACAATTGACATTAGCGTTGACCATTGACTACTAGCGTCAGCGTTGACCATTGACTGCTGACATCAGCATTGATCATTGACTACTAATGTCAGTTTTTACCGTTAACTATTGACCAAAAAGTCAACTTTTTTCAAAAACCCCTATCTCAAGTTTTTCGGCATCCTAAGTCCAATTTTGATGTTTGTTTCGTGAAATTCTAACCCAAAAGCCTCCAAATCTGATATTGGACCCGAACATACTTATTTGCTTTATTGTTCAGTTTAAAGGCAATGTGACTAAGGATTGATTATGGATTATGTTTAATTGAAGGTATTCGTATATCTTCGTATCTGAGATGTTGAAGACATCGAATTCGGGTTTGAGATTGTTCGAATGTCATTTCAAGGGTCGACCGATATAGCAAGGATTCAAGGTAATACATTACTACTTCCTGTATGCTTTAAGAAGCATATTGGTGTTTGGTAGATGCTTGTATGATCATGATTAAGAATATGTTCAATTCTGTTATTGTCTAATCAATTACGGAAAAATGGATAGCAAACTAGTTAAGACAGAAATGTTCAACTAGGAAAATGGGTGACCATTAGGAACTTTTGAGTTTTGAGAATAGTTGATAAGACCGTTATATTCTAAATCTGGTTATACTTGTTAATGATTTAACTTCTGAACTGCTAAGTTAAGAAATGACAAAAATGCCCTTTAGGTGTAAGAATGACTAAAATATCATTTACAATAAAGCGATCTAGGAATCTACACTTGAAGATAATTAAAGAGAAATTAAATCCCAAGAAGATAGGAGAAGTTCTAGAAGGAATTTGATTTCCAAGAAGAGGTTAAAGAGAAATTAAATCCCAAGAAGATAGGAGAAGTTCTAGAAGGAATTTAAATATAATAAAGAATTATATTCTTTAAAGATAATTTAATTCCAACTTAACTTGCTCCTCAAAAAAAGACTTTGGCCTAGCCCTATAAATTGAAGACCATGCCGTCAACTCCAAGGGGAGAGAGAGGAGAGAATTTTCGACAAGATCAAAGGGGGAGATATCGACAAGGCTCAACCATTCTTCACCTTTTTTCTTTCTTGTTCCATTAGGTTTATGCTAGGAATTCTTTATCTTGTGTTTCTTTGGAACCTAGCCATGAAGTAAATCTATTTGGCTAAGGTTATTGTGTCTTGTGGTTGTGAGAAACAATTGCATTTTGTTTAGGTAATAAGAGTTTGCACTTTCAATTCAAGGTTTACTCATTCTTGGTTCTTATTCTTGTTTGCGAGTGAATTGGGAGAGGATCTCGTAACTTCATCTATTTATCTAATATCGGGAGAGTTAGATTCAAGAAACAAATGAGTATGGTCTTTATTCAATCTATTGATGGTGAAGATTAATCCAGCTTAGGGATAAGTAAAGGATTTCAACGGCTAAGAAGAGCGCAAGATTGGTTGTTGTTCACCCTTGATTCACGTAGGGATATATTATCAAGGCATGCACAAATAGCTAGAGTTTCAACTTAGGGATAAGAAGAAACCATTGAAGAATGCTCCGCCGAACCTTGAAGTTGCTGCCCAGCCGCCCAAGTCGTTGCCCAGCTAGTCGCCCAAGCAACCATCGATTAGTTGCCAAGGCAACCCCGCTGTGCAAGTTGCCCTTGCACTCTTTTACCAAGACGATCCAATCGGCTATCACACCTCAACTCACGATAACTTGGCCTATTCTCTCTTATTTAATTATATCTTCTTTTATTTATTTGCTTTCTTAGTTTAGTTGTTAGTTAAACTCCTACGATCTTCTACTTGTGTTCTTTTACTTTTTACAGTGCAAGAGATTAGATTCTTGAAGTGGCACCAATCCCTGTAGAGACGATATCTTTTATACTATAACTTGCGACGTCTACACTTGCACAATTGCGGAGCACTTAAAACACGCAACACATATCACAAATGATGGTAATGCGCATGTAGGTTTGAAGCCTAAATTATATAAAGCAATCATTCTGAATACTGTTACAATCATATAAGATTACTACACAAATACATGTTCAACCATTCGAGGCTCGTTCTAGGATAATTTGTGACGATGACCTGTTCAACTATACCACGCAACTAGAACTAAATATTGACCACGTGTGAGATGTACCTATTTGAATGCTTGGAAGTAACACATTGATGAGACGTGTTTAACGGAATGGACTTGGAAGCCTGGCAAGCCATCAATAATCATTAGCACAACAAAACGCCAACTTACCCTATTGATGTTAAATTACAAAAACACCCCTAGAAATCAAATAACCAAAATACCCTTTTTGGCCAAAAGAATCTGAACATTCCTAATGTATTTGATATTCTAAATGATCCTAATGTATCTACTCCCTAATGTTGGGTTGGAGACGTTGGTTTCCAAGCCTCTTTTAATAAGGACCTCGTTCTTGAAATCCGTTCAAAATTTGTCAGAAGTTCAGTGTGTCCTCCTTTTGTAAATACCAAGTATCTCCATGAAATAAGTTGTTCCATCTAGTGTATTCCAAGTGCACATGAATATTCCCTCCATTTTGAACCAAGACTATCACATGATCTGAATCATGACTTTTATCTATCCGAAATATACCTCTGTATCTACTGAGAAAAAAATGTGCTCTCTGGTTACTGTTTCACTGAAAACTTAAGTTTGCTTTATATCTAATGTTACAACTTATTACTACCGATTATTGTTATTACTTATTACTACTTCTTACTACTAATTATTGTTATTGTTGTTATCACTGCCTAGACTGTTATTGGGTACTTGGGATAGAGTGGAAGTTATTGCAGGTTCAGCACTAATCTGACTGGTAATTCCTTACCGTTTCAGGTTCCTATGCTTAGGGTGATTCCTACCGAACCTAAGGTATCCCTTTAGGATGGCACCTACGCCTAATGGTACTGGGTTAATGCCCCCTCATAATGTAGTTCTAGGAACTACATACTAGAGTTTGGTTGGAGGGTGGATAGGAGATTTAAAATGAACTTTACCGCTACTATAATGTGTTCGGGAAATAAAATAATTACTGCATTGTTACATTGTATGTATTAACCTTGCACTGTTGGAACACACTAAACTCCTTGATTCAACTTTCGTAATCTATCTCTCTTCTGATTCTTCGGTCTATATGCTCCTCGTATGATACTTAGTGATTGAATAAAGAACAATTCTGTTATCTTCAAGTATACTGCTTCACTGAAATATCGAATCATAAATGGAGTATGTTGTTGCCCAGAACATTATGACAGTGTTAGGCTTGCCATATACCTACATGTGCTTATAGCATCTTTTGGTAGTTCTGTATTACTGAGCTTTTCTAAGCTCATGTTGTTTCTACCATCGCAGGATAGAAAAAATCTATCATAGTATAGTGGTCGACATCAGTGTTTGGAGTTCTCTCGGTGTTGCTTTTGGAGTACAGTACTGGTACAGTTAGTGGGCATGTATGTCGTGTATTGTTTTATGTTACTTTCTGTAATATATTTTTTGAACTATTATTATATGTTTAGATAATTTTCTTAAATGGTATTTTAAATAGAAGTTTGTTTTACAGTTTTTAATGTATATAAAGAAAAACATTTTTCATGTGAATTTTTACTAAGGGTCACTCTTGTAACCCTATTGTGACCTCCTAGAATTCGATGTAATGCATAGGTGGGTCTAGGGGTTACATATGTACTTATTATTTTCAAGAGAAATGGTATAATGGATTTTGAATTGGAGTATTTTCAAGACAAATTCTAACAAATGCTATTTTGTAACATTAACCAATTATGACAATTAATTTAGTCACAAAAATAAATTATGACAAAGAATATTTTGTAACATTAACAAATTATGATAAATTTATTTAGTCACAATAGCATATTTAAATTTAGTCCAAAAAAGAAATTATATCAAATTTATTTTGTCCAAATATTTTCTCAGAATAATAAATTATGTCAAGTTTATTTAGTCATAATAACAATTTATAACAAATGTTAATTTCTCAATATAAAAATTTAAGACAATTAATATTCTTTCGCAATTAAAAATTGTAACAAAGTTATTTAGTCACAAAAACAAATTATGAAAAACATGGAGTGTGAATCAAACCTATGTTTGAATTGAAATTGAGATACTGATGCAAGTTCTATTATTTCCTCACTAAAGAAAATTTTGTCTTTATTCACTCTTTTGAGACAAAAGAATGTCAAAAATAAATTTAAATTTGTCATTATAAAGTAGTTGTGAGAAAAATAAATTTTGTTGTATTTTTTGTTTTGGTCACAAAAAAGTGATGTAAAAATTCAAGCTAGTTTTGACTAAATGTATTTTCCGTGATGAAATAAATATTTGGTCCTTATAGTAACATTTACTGACAAAATAAAAGTAGTTAAAAATTAAATTTTATTGTAATATGTATTTTTGTCACGAAATTTTTTTTCATTTGATGTTAAAATTTAAGATAAATTCTGATAAATTTTACTTTTTGTGATGAAATAAACATTTTATTCTAACATATATTTTGTCTCTATAAGTTACATTTACTGGCAAAATTAAAGCTATGTGAAATTAATTTTTGTTACGCTATGTATTTTTGTCACAAAACCCTTTATATTTGATGTTAAAATACAAGTTAGTTGTGACAAAACATACTTCTCATGATGAAATAATTAATTTATTGTGACAAATATTTTGGCGTGATAAGTTAATTATGGTAACAAATTTTCATTGTTACGATAAATAATATAAAATGATAATTTCGTTACAATATACTTTACATGACAGAGTTGTTCTAACAAACATGGTAAAAAACAAAATGTGGATTATACCATGTAAAATAGAGTTGTTACTATTGTAAATAACTAATTAATTTAGATAATTAAGTAGTTTAATATCTAACTCTTATCTTTTAATAGGATAGAATTTGTCTATAGTAAAATAAGATAGAACGTTTGAATATTTTAAATGTTTTGAATAATTGTAATTTTTTTATTTCTTTAGATAAAGATAAGGCTGGCCTAGAGTGTTTGATTAGTTAGAAACACTTATGTAAATAGCCTATAAATAGAGATGTATTTTTTATCAAGTGAGAATAAGAAAAATCAAGTCTATTCTCTCTGATCCTCTTTTATTAACACAAAATTTGTCAAAATAAATATATGGTAGTAAATTTAGTACTTCTTTTTGCTAATACAGAGATCAACTCCATAAACCCAGGTTATTTAGGTGGCCAGCAAATGAGCAACTTCAGTAGATGGCTGGGGATGCAGGATCTCTCCAATCGGCCGATCCCGGACCATAAGGGCCAGCTTATCCTATTCGTAACGCCATTTAAATCACGACGAACATGTTGCAATCTTGTTTTCCAATCCCAAGTAAACATACCTCGAATCAACTCCACAAGGGAAGATCTAGCCAACTTGCTTGAGTAACCTTTAAGGATTTGAACTGCCTCCAAGCTGTTCGGTTCAATGACAACGCGACGATAACCCAAACGCCAAGCATGGTTCAAGAGATCATGAATTTCCCAGAGCTCTGCTACAAGAGCCGAACAAATCTCAAAACTTCGAGAGAAGCCTAAAATCCAATGATCGTGTTCATTTCGAATTACACCTCCTACAGCTGTTGTGCTGCTTGCTAAATTCACAGCACCGTCTGCATTACCTTTTATCCACCCATCTGGGGGGTGCTGCCAGTTCAGGATCTAGTGTGCAACAGTGGTCCTTCGTAATTGCACTTCAAACACCCCGACAATGTATTCCAACATGTATCTATTTTGAACCAAAATATTTATCCTTTCAACATAATTCGGATCGAGCAATTTAATACTTTTAATGATAAATAATTTTGTTAAAATATTATAAATTTCTTGTAGTGGGTAAGACTCAAGCTCTAAGGCTATGCCATCATCGCCGCTCCCCCCACCGTGAATTTTCCTCATGTTTCTCTCCCATCATTGAACCCTTTATTTAGCTTAATTGGTCTTTCAAGTTTGTTTGTTTTTATTAATTCTCTTCGATTAACTGGTCTTTTAAGTTTTATTTATTTATTTATTTATTTATTAATTCTTTCTTCAAGATTAGTTTTTTGTTATATTAATTAATCTTCCCACATTTAGTACTTAAATAATTTTGTTAAAATATTATAAATTTCTTGCAGCTGGTAAAACTCAAATTCAAGCTCTATCATCGCCGCTCCCCCCACCCCCACCATGAATCTCTCGCATGTTTCTTTCCCATCACTAAACCCTTAGTTTCTTTGTTTTATTAGTTCACTTTGATTAATTGGTCTATTAGGTTTTATTTATTTATTAATTATCTCCTCAAAGATCAAGTTTTTGTTATATTAATTAATCTTCCCACATTGATTTCAGAAATAAAATATCTTTAGGTATTGGTGACACTGCAAATTCAATGCAGCGTAAAGTGCAGTTGCAAAAGGAAATTGAGCAACATTTCAAGGACCTTTATCGGTTCCACAGGTTGTAGAGGTACAGGGGCTCCAAAAAGAATTAAAGGTCATTCTCGATACGGAAGAACGTTACTGGTAGCAACGTTCCCGAGTCGCATGGCTCAAGGATGGCGATGGAAATACCACTTTCTTTCACGCTAGAGCCAATGGTCGCAAAAAGAAGAATGCTATTGAGGGTATTGAGAATAGTACGAGACAATGGGTGAAGAAAAAGAGATTTTTTATGTTACCACAGATTACTTCACCAACCTATATCGATCCTCAAGGGGAACAACGCCGGAAGAAATCCTAAATGCAATTGAGACATGCATAACACTGGAGATGAACACATCCTTGTGTCGGGCATTCACGGCAGAGGAAGTTGAAGCTAATTTCCTTCAAATAAATCCGACCAAAGCTCCAGTTCTAGATGGTATGCTTGCTAGTTTTTATCGCAAATTTTGTTCGTTGGTAGGATCAGATGTTATTTCATTATGTCCTGCTTTTATTAATTCTAGAGTCAGTTTAGAGTCGGTGAATTCTACTGTAATTGTTCTTATTCCAAAAGTTGCAAATCCAAAGTCAATAAAAAACTTTAGGCTGATTAGCTTGTGTTCTATGTTGTATAAAGTTTTTGTTAACCGTCTCAAACATGTGATGCCATCTTGCATAAGTGAAAATCAAAGTGCATTTGTTCCAATCCGTTTAATCTCTGATAATACCTTAATTGCACATGAATTATACCATGATTTAAAAAGTCATAGAAATAGTTCGAACAAAGGTGTTTTATTTAATTTGGACATGGAGAATGCATATGATAGAGTAGAATAGGATTTTTTTTGTGTTGTTATGCTTAAGCTTGGTTTCGACAGCTCTCAAGTTGATCTTATTATGCATTGTGTTTTTTCTGCGTCATACGTTCGTATTAATGTTGAAATTTCAGAGACAATCAAATAGGAGAGGGGGTTGCGACAAGGGGATTCCCTTTCCCCTTATTTGTTCTTGTTTTGCATATAGGCTTTATCAGCACTTCTACTTAAAGAGCAGCAGCTTGGAAGAATTAAAGGGCTTAGAGCTAGCGTACGGGGGCCGAGAATCAAACGCCTATTCTATGCAGATGATGCCCTTATGTTCATAAAAAATTTCGAGGCTGAAGCAAGAAGATTGAAAGAGATCCTAGCGATGTATGAAAGCAGCTTCCGGGAAAAAAGTAAATTTCAATAAATCTAGTATTTACTTTAGCCCTAACACTACAGAAGAGAGGCGTACGTCATTGACAACCATCCTGGGAATACAAGAAGTACAAGAACTGGGGATGTATCTGGGCATGCCGCTGGTGATTGGAAGAAACAAAACTCAAGCCTTCGATTTTCTCCTGGATAAATTTCTAAAGCGTGTGATGGGCTAGTCAAAAAAATCTGCTCTCGTATGGAGGACGTGAAGTGTTCATAAAGTCAGTAGCACAAGCGTTGCCTACGTACATTATGTCGGTTTACATCCTGCCTGATGGAATTCTAGATGAGATGGTGAAAGCAACACGATCCTACTAGTGGACAGGGAAATCAAATGCAATGGGATGGCCATTACTAGCTTGGTCCAAACTCTATCAACCGAAGCTACATGGTGGCTTAGGGTTTAGAGATCTAAGAAGTTTTAACACAACATTACTGGGAAACAAGCATGGAGGCTTCTACACAACAAGGAATCCTTAGTATATCGTGTGTTGTCTGCAAAATATTTCCCTCATAGAAATATCCTCGAAACCAGGCCAAATGACCAAGCCTCCTACGCCTGGAAGAGCATATTCAAGGCCATACAAGAGATAGCATCGGGACTGTATTGGAGGATAGGTATTGATAGCAAAGTCAACATGCATGGTTCAGCATGGGGTGATACTGAAAAAATCACTCTTTCTAAGACATATACAGACAATGTTCTCAACCCTATCAAATGTGGGGAGTTCATGATACCAGGATAACCACTATGGAACGAAGCTGCAGTCAAAACCGCGTTTCCTGGTGAAGATGCCCAAAACATTCTCCAATGCCCTATAAGCACACACAAGGGAAGAGGTGATAATTTGGGAGGGCCATAATACAAGTATTTACAGCACAAAATCAGGTTATAATTGGATCATGCGCAGGAATTCAGAACCAAGACAGGTTGATGGGATCTGGAGACAGTCGAAGAAAATGAGAACAGCGCCAAACATAAATCTTTTCCTAGAGGTTGTGTCATTATGCGTTACTTACGGGGGCACATATTGCTAGGTGCAGGTTTTGGTGATGAACATGTAACCTGTGTGAACAAGGGATCGAGACAGTTTTGCATGTGTGTCGTGAATGCCCTGTGACAAAAGAAGTTCTAGAACTCGGTGGTGTTCCCCTAATGTTCGAAACAGCTCCCAACAAAGCACAAAAGAATGGCTGGTTGAGCTGCAACAACCCTAACTGTAACACCCACTGCCTAATCTAGAAAGAAACTGAATCAGAAGTGTCACCGGAAAACAAAACAAAGAATTAGAGCAAACGAACATTCAAAACAAACACTAACTACCTAGTTTAGAAGGAAACTGGATCAGAAGTGTCACCGAAAAATAAAACATAGTATTGGAGAAAACGATCGTTCAAAACAAATCAAATCAAATTTGAACATAAACCATAACATGCATAGTTCTAAAGCAAAGCATTAATTAATAGAGACCTTATTCTTAGCAATTCTGATTTTAATCTTTAAGAATCATTTTACAAAAGTGGCGTGACCGTTTTTTAACAGAGGTGTGAAAGTAGTTTGACGATTAATATTAAAAATTAGGGGTTTTGTCCATTTTAATTTGATATTGAAAATTTAGATTTTTAACAGAGGTGTGAAAGTAGCAATTCTGATATTGAATTTCCTTTATTTAATTTTGAAAAGGTATTGATTTTTAAATTTGCTAATCGTGAATCAAATTTTTCCTCTTTTATTAATCTTGAAAATATTTTGGAATTCATTTTAAATCTTCAACCTCAAAAATTGACTTCTGAATTAACCCATTTTTTAATCGAATTTTACCCCTTTTGTTTTCCTTTAAAAAACATTTGGAGTCGCCACCGGTCACTTTAGTAGATCGAACATCATAAAAACAACCAGAGATTCATTTCTTAAAAATTTTGGTTCGGGAGTCGGTTACGTGTGGGGAAGGATTAGCACTCCCACAAACGCCCATTATTGGTATCTTTTAATTTTACGTGGTATTTTGGCATTTCGAATAATAATTTGAATTTAATTTAACCATAATTATCAAAAGGATTTTAATTCTAAATGAAGATATCTCTTTATAAGAAAATACATTTTAGATCGAATATGAGATTAAAAGCACTCTGTTAAGAAGCACTCCCATTCATATTCATAAAATGTATTTTCAACGTAAAAGGTTTATAATGAATTATTTATTATTGTATTGTTCATTTTAAGTGCTAACTTAATTAGGATCTATTTAATTAAATTAATTAAACTATGAATATTATTAATTTAAAGGCCATTATGAGACAATACCAATTGCTTAAATATCGTCCATCTCATAACCCTATATTTCATATAATATTCTCTAATTAAATTGGTCATTCTAATTAATTAAAGTGCTAACCTAATTAAGGTTCTATTTAAATTAACTAGGTGATTTTATTTAATTCTAAGTTGTAATGTATATTAAATGTACCTCTTTAAGGCTTATTTGTGATAAATCCAATTGCAAGCAAGTGGAACACCATCCAAGTTTGAACCCCAAAGTTTCCATTTAGTATACACTAATTTGTTATAATGTCCTTTTCCTATTTAATTATTAAACTCCTAATTAAAGAACCTAAAATCTAAAGGCTCTAATAATCAATTAAAATCATGTGATCAGATTCCCTAGCATACAAATATACTATATGCTATTTAAAACATGCAATCATACATAAGTTAATTGTATTTAAATTAAATTAATAACTGAATTAGGGATTAAATTGAATGAATTAAAAGCTTTAATTTCCAATTTTATTACATGTAAAGAGCTAAAATGAATTACACATCAAAATCTAGAGGCCCAAATGCAAAATTACTCCCTTTCTTAAAAAACGCGTGGGTCTTTATACCCGACCCGATAGGATGACGCGGACTCAGGTTGACCCGGTGCCAAAACGACACCATTCCAACTCGTTCATTTCTCATATGTTCACTGTCTCTTCTCATTCTCTATCCTCTCAACTCTAACAATTCTAAAACCTAGATTTCACTCCTATTTGGATCAAACAAACCCGTTCATCATCATATTCAAACCATGTTCTTCACTTTTTCTTCGTTTAATCCAAACAAACAAAAAAACCATGAAATTTCATGTTTGTGAAGATCAAACGCATCATTTTTACATGATGTTCATGTTTGTTCTTCATGAATTTGAATGAACCCAAAACCGCCAGCCTAACTCCACCGTGTCATCCACCTTTAGATCCAAACCGCCACCATTAACCAAACTCCGATGAGTTTGTCGGCCGCCACAGGAGATGTCGGCCACCGCCATTTTCCTTCCGGTCGTCCCTAACCTTTTTTCGGCCGCCGCCGCAAGGCGATTTTCTATCACCGTGCCGGAAACCTAAAAACTCCCAAACACCTCCTTTTTTTACTCTGATCACTCATAAACTACCCGATCTGATAGGATCTCCCGGCTTCCCCCTAAATCTACCCCTAAATGCTCATTTTCAACTCTGCCATGGGTTACAACCACTCCGACCATGAAGATGAGTTTTCGACGACTACTTTTTACTACTATTTTTTAGGTTTTTAATCTAACTTAAATGTTTTGATCTTTTGATGCAGGATAATAAAAGAAAGGAATGAGGTTACCTTTCGATCGACAACGAAAAGTAAACTTCGACGACACTCTGGTGATATTTTTTGGCAACAATTCCTCTTTCAATGACCGTTCGTATCCTCTGGTAAGTCTCTTCACCTTCTTTCTCTCTCTTTCCACTCTATTTTTTCAATACTCTAATTAATGTCTTATTATTAGCTCATTATTATTGCCCACTAACTCTCTATCCTCATTATATAGGCTGAGCACGGATGATGTCATCAGGAGGCTTGAATCCAAGTGAAACTCCAGTGGGCCAATCACGGGGCGCCACGTGGCTTGCTTTAGCGAGCTGAAGAAACATAAATGTGTTTCTTGGGCCTTTGTTATTAGATTTGGGTAGAAATAGGGATAAAGACTTTAAATGGGTTTTAAAAAATTGAACCTTATACTTGGAATTGGGCTTTAAAAGGATATTTCATGTAAATGGACATTTAATTTGGACTATTGGATTTATTTATTATTATTATTATGATTTATTTATTTATTTATTTCTAAGAATATATGTAAGATACCCCGGGTAAAAATCGGGTATTACAAAAAGTTACAAAGTTTAAGGACTAAAGCGTGAATATTTCAACATTAATGGATTTATTAGATTTCATCTTTTATCATATAACTTTTTTTCTAAATTTAACCTTATTGAATCAAACTCAATTTAATTATTAAACCAGTGATCATAATTTCCAATTACGGACCAAAACATAAACTCTGAAACATACAATATCATGATCCACACATTATTCGTGTCAACATAAGGTTAACATATGTTTCTTGTCATGCATGCCATTCAAATAATCACATCAGATCATGTCAAGCTTGTTTCCATGCTTAGGGTCATTATGCAAGGAATTCAAAGTTTTAGGACTATATTGTAATTTTAGCAATTCCTAAAATGTTCCCGAATTTAAACTCACATACTTGTTTTTCATGTCCTTTTAGACTTTTAAACTTCAACCCATTTGGAGGTCTAGAACTTATTTAATGAACATGTAGGTTAATTAAGGACTAGATTATAATTTCTGTTAATCCATGGTCTGTTTTAGACATTAAGGACACATTCTTGAAATCCATGTAAAATCATGTCTGCTTGTCAATTTTTAGCTCATTTGAGCATTTATAACTTATTCAATTGATACTTACATCACTTAAGGCTAAAACGTAAAGATTCCAAATTTGGGTTAAGTGATAACTAACTTAACTTCATTTGTATCGATACTCAAGGGTACCGTACTAGTACGCTCATATATTTTTAAATTCCAGTGACCATTTTTGGTACTGCTACGGGGTCCCGTACCGATATGTTGAGGTATCGTACCGATATACCATGCACAATTAAATTCCAGTACTCAACTTTGGTACCGGTACAATCAACCGTATCGATACGCTTTGCCCCAATTGGTCATTTTTGGCCTTGCGTACCAATACGCACCAGATAGGGTACTGGCACGCCCTACACCATAATGTAGATTTTATAAGCGGTTTTAATTCAAAATCTATCCAGAACATGTTCAAACCATTTCAAACTTATACACCAAATTTCTATCATATTGGACTAACCATATATCATGTCCATGTACATGTTAGCATACTTACACTTGATTTAGCCTTGTAGATGTCATTAGGGCCATATTTTGATAACATACTTGCGTATTCATAGCTAGCATAAAATCTATGCATCATGTGGCTTAACATACATATAATTTACATATAAAAAGGTACCTAAACATGCTTGTATCATATGCCACAATTTTAGGAGTTTCATAAAAAAAAAGTTACCCAAAGCCTTAAGAGTGACTTGCAACCTCATAGATACGACTACCAACTTTTACGAAGGCTTAAAACCTGAAATGCATGTAAAGAAACATAATAAGATTGCAAAGTTTAATAAGTTAGTATCTTTACTTTTAATGAAGTAGCATATAAAGAAATTATATGCATTTATTATTAACCAAAACTAAAGGTGGCACCAATGATCATGAATCTTGTAAAACATATGTTTCCATGTAATTTTCATGAAATGTTATGCTAAACAAAACAACAATGCATACTCATATTTTCATGCAAACATGTATAAATCATAAGCAAGTAGTTTTAATTCATCTTTATCCTTGGATCACTGTAACCAATAGATACATGAATTCCCAAACTACATCGCCTAGCCATGAGTGGTCAATTCCTTTGCCTCGCCAATGACCAAAGTATACATCCCTCTGCCTCACCACATAAGGGTTGTAACCCAAGGACCGTAGTCCACCCGTACATGAGCTCAATAAATTCTTTGGCATGCTAATTGTAACCAAGGTACACTTATATCCAAGATATACATAACATTATAATTTCATAGTTTCATGATTCATGTTACTTATAACATAGCACGTTAGAGCCTTAGCTCCCTTGTATCATATTCACGAATTTGTATATCATAAACATAGTTTCATGATTTATCATGTTTCATATCCATGTCATATCTTTCCATGCCATGCTTTATCGTGTATTACCATGTCATGTACCATCATGTAGTTTTATATCATGTTCGTAAAACATAATTTAGACTTACATAACTTAACTTTATACTATGAATGCCACCGAGCTTGCTCAATGTGAACTCCATGAAACATAACATCATACATAATAAGAAAACATAATTATATGCAAACAATGACAAACCGAGTTGACACTACGTCATCCCAGATCATAAACTACAATCACCGTCGTTATAGCAATTTTAAGAATGACCAACGCTAACCAACTTTCTTCTCCTTCGCTTATACTTTTAGGGTCTGATTAATTCTTTTAACAACAATTGCTTCAAAAAAAAAGGGGAAATCACATAACTAATTCGTCCATGAATTTTAAATACAGAACATGGACAAACTTAGGGTTCTTGAACCATTACCTTAATGTTCCAACCATGGATGGATTCAAGTATCTCATCATGTTTTCTCTATCTAACCGAACAATCTTTAAACTATGACAATTATTATTATTATTATTATTATTATTATTATTATTATTATTTGCTCACTTTGTGATTCTTCTTCACTCTCATAGTCAAAAGCTAACCTTTCCTTTTTAATCCTCACTCATTCGGAGGAAGAAAGAAGGAAAGACAAAAACTCCTAAATTCCAACTGGGCGATGAAAGCTTCCGTGGATTGAGAGAGAAAAACACCCAATAATAATGAATTAATATGATATAATCAAAAATATCAAATAAGGTCTTCCATAAATTTCTAGTCACATGCATAGGAAATTGGAGATGGTTGGCCATAGGGGCGTGAGACAGCTAGTACATGGTGGCAGTTTATAGTCTTACTCAAATGACACACTCACACAATAATTTCACCATCAGCAATTAGAAAGAAACCCTCCTTCAAGGGTTTTCAATTCTTATTATTATCCTTAATTAACTTCAATAGGACACCTAGCAAGCTTATTCACCATTTTAGGAAAATGGGTAAATCACTGCTTTAGTCCCTCAATTTCCTTTGCTTGTCATGAAGAAACCTCATGAGTTAATTAGCCATGAGCCATTAGTCTTTCACCTTGATTACACTCTAGTCACATAACTTTACTTCTTTACAATTTAGCCATTATGCACATTTTCAACTCTTACGATTTAATCCCTACGTGGTCTAAATCCACACTTGGGTCATTTCATTCTTTCATATCTTACACTTATGACTCAATGCCTCATAACTTTATAATTTAGTCCTTATTCTTCAAAGTTTCGAATTAGACTTGAATTCTTATAATTTATCGAATTAGTCCATTTTTTCTCATTTTATACCTTCGTTTAACTTATCGGAAACGAATTTCAAATTATCGGAAGTCAAAATTTGACTAGACCAGTTTTTGGGATGTTACACTAGCGGTTTTACTGGTTTAATAGTCCTCCCGTGGAATATCTGGAACAGGAAAAATGAAAAAGTTTATGAGAGGGAATTGCAGCATGCTTCAACAACTGTGGACACTGCAGCGTTATTGCAGGCAAAATTCTACATGGCAAATGCAAGAGTGTCGAGGCTACCTAGGGTGACTCAGCCACCGAAATGGAGGAAACCAAGCGCTGGAGTCATCAAACTCAACGTGGATGGAGAGTATAACAGTGTTGCAGGACATGCAGCGATTTGTGTTATAGCTAGAGACTATGATGGCCGGTGTTGCAAGGCATCTTCCTGGACCGAACACACCAACAACTGCAGAAGCTTGCGCTTTCATGGCAGGCATTCTGCTGGCCATTGAAAAGGGTTGGCACAATGTGATCATAGAGGGAGACCCAATAACCATTGTAAACAGGCTTGCGAATCCAGTTCTGGATATATCAACGGTAGGAGTTCAGTTAGATAGTATTAGACAGCAATTAGCTTTATTTCCAGATTTTAAGTTCTTTTTTGTTAATAGATTAGCAAATACAATAGCACATGTGCTAGCCCATTGGGCTTTAGATAATGTTATAGAGGCCTAATCCGACATGAATCTTCCGGATTGTATTATGGTCAATGTAATGTTCATTGCAATTAATGATTTATAGAATATTTTTTCTTAAAAAAGTGTTGTAGCCTTTGTTCTTGAAGGATGTATTTAATTAATTAATAATTAAAATAATTAATTTTTTTTAATTAAAAATATGATCAAATTAAAAAAATATTTAAATAATAAGGGCTAACTTTAATATTTTTTTTTCAAAATAATACTAAATTGATTAAATGTATAATAAAAAGAGTTAAATATTTTATTATACGAAATTCTGTAACTAACACATTACTCTTTAAACGGCAACTAACGGCTCAATGATCGTTATGTAACATAAACTAAAATTAATGCTCATTATGTAACTTTTGAAATTTCAATGACCATTTTAAGATAGTTTAGTCACCAATTGTGTACTTTAACCAAAAACTGCTTACACCTTTCAGCATCTTGAAGTAATATAATATCGTATTGCATCACTGGATTTGTGGAACAACTTTTGATTACATGCTGTCACTGACCCATGATGCCATGAACCATGAGACTCATTCTCGTATAATATAGCGAAGCAAAGAGCCATGATGTACTTATGGTAAAAGGAAGAGCAGAATTCTATACACTTAGCAGAATGAGAATGCTGAGAAAAAGAATACACCACTGAAAACACCACCTCCATACATTTCCTATTCACTAACATGGAGAATTTAAAATATTCGAAGAAACGAACATTATGAACAAGTATCCGAACAGATGTGCCATTGCCCTTGTCCTTTCAAGAGTCGCTCCAACCATCTTCATCATCATCTTTATCACTTCAAATCGATGCCTATTTCAACAGAACACTAAATGATTTTATGAATTGTATGCACGCTCATAAAATGCAAAAAAAAAAAACAACAACAACAAAAGAGGTAAGAAAGATACAGACAGAAAGACAAAGGCAAGCACAAACCAGGCGAATTGCATTTGCTTTCTCCAAGATTGCTGCTACTCTTAAGTTGGTTTTAGGACCCTGAATGCTGGGTCGGGTAACCACAGCAGGCTTCAAAAGTTGAAGGACTAGAAAGAAAAATAACAACCCTCAGTCTATCAAGATGCAACTGTTTGAAAGAAAGGAACGGAATGAATGTTAATGGGGAATTGGATATAACCTTGGTTCGTATCTGTTCCAGCAACGAGCCTCTTTCATCTACCTTTGGAATGACTGGAGGGTGCATCCGCTCACTTACCTTCCTCAACTGTACCAAAATTGAAATTGTTACTTGCAAAAAGAAATGGCAGATTGAAAAGAGGGGAAAGAAAGATGAATGAAATGAAAGGTTTAATTACCTTGCTTTTGTCATGGGCAGCAACAGCATCAATGAGAGGATTGCGAGGTCGAGGAAGCTTCAAAGTTGAACTCCCTTTCAAGTTTTCATCTTCAACTGGTGATACAGCAAGCGTAATTGATGGCCTTACTGCTACTCCCTCTGAAGTTGACAGAGCATGCTGCACAGTTGAATTTAACGTCTGTGCAATTTCTACTTCTGCAGAGGTTAAACTATGCTTAACAATGGCATTTGATATCTGCAAAGATTCTCCCTCTGAAACTGCCAAATCTTGCTGAGCCTGCTCCTCTACCTTGGTTGGAAACTGTTCTACTTTTATAGGAAGATCATCCACTATCTGGGTAGGGATCTGCTCCTCTCTCTTAAATAGTGCGGGCACAGATATATCAGGAAGATACCCTTCTTCTCCCCCAGAAATTTGTTCAGTGTACTGATATGCCCCACCTTCCAAACCTGTATCCAGTACAAACTGGTCTGCAGGATGTGTTATTTTTTCACGCGAAGATACAGTAATATGTCTAGAATTGGTATCAATAGCTGGCATCAGCAACGAGTAACTGGATTCTACCCTACCATCTTCCATAGCAATGGAATCATATTCGATGCTTCTATTATATATTATGGGTAAAGACAGGTTTGAGTATGTTTCGCCCAAACAGATGTCATTGAATTGGCTATTAGTGTTGATATCCATTGTTGGTGGGTGGATCGAATAAGGATCAGGGGGCTGCATGCAATCTGCAGCCAATTGATTAGATGCACGACCAGACCTCTCTTCACCATCCAATACAGGTAAATTGGGTTTCTAGGCTTCTCATTCACTTTCTCTAATGGTGATAAACCAAACTGAGCTTTCCCATCAGTTCCATGTTGTGATATTACAGGGAATGGCTCTTGACCCTGTTTAACCAATTCTCTTTGTGAAGCTGGAGAAACATGCTGAATTCTCCCTTTCCTCCATTGCATTGGAGGAAGCGGGGGCAACGGTGGCATTTCCTCCATGCTAAATTTGGTTGCCTCAGGGAGCACGCTGAAGGCAGGATGAATAGGAGCTGACGGGTATCTTTCTTGCTTAATTTGCCCTCCTGATTGTTGTAAATAATCTGAAGGTTTGCTTGAAGAACCTTCGTCAGAATGTGTAAAGGAAGTTTGTATCTTGTTGGACCGGAGATGCAGGCTTTCCATATCGTGCTGATTTGTAGGGAAGTCTGAGGACTGCTTGAAAGAAGTTTCTTTTTCTGAAAAGTGATGAGTTGGAGAAGACACCAGATCTGCTCTACTTTCCAGCAGTTGACTCAAATATTTTGATTCCGACTCTTGGTCGCTCAATTCCAAAGAAGCTGGTTTATTGGTCAAATTAATGGCATTCAAACTATTTTTGGTAGGTTCAACCAGAGACAAATAGTGAATATCATCTTCTAAATTGGAAGTGCTGTGAGAGACTGATTTGCGTGAAGTTGAAATTATATCTGCTGCATTTGTTTCTTCTTGTGTCTCTGATTCTACAATACATCCTTGAGAAATAACCTCATTATGTTCGAATTCTTCCCGACATAAACCTGCATCACCAGAAAGAGACTTCCAAATACATTAGATTTCCAGTTGCCGGACAAATCAAATTTGAAATCTGAAAAGTAGTATGATCAACAGCATCATCAAAATCTGCAGAACCACAAAGAGAAGCGGAGACTACAATAATTTCGGCATGAACATTTCCCGTAGCCAGATCATCTAAGCTCACATCATCCTTGATGTCCACGTTATCAGAGCAATGAGATGGAAGATCACAAAGTAGATCATCTCCTTCCACTGCATCCACACTGAAGGTAAATTCCCTAGTTTCTTCTGCCTCTGCAGCTTCAAATAGTTGATCAACATTTTGTTCCTTGTCATGAAAGGAAGCTCCTATCTCCACTGGGTCAACCACAAGTTCAGGATCATCGTTTAATATGTCTGAAAATTTCTGTTCATTAAAGCAACAAGTCTCTAAGGTATCCGGCATCGGAATCATACATTCCAAGTTCAGACCAACTTCTAAAGTAGCATCATTGACCTCGGAAGTTAAGTTGCCAGCCTTCATAACATCAGAACCTTCAGGTGGTATTGTAATACCCAAATCTCTTTCTACTTTTGCCAAGGTTGAACAAGGGAGCTGACCCTCTGTCGGTGAAGTAAAGGGATATAGTGAACCAATTATTTGGTTGACTGAACTTTCATCACAACTTTCTCTAGTAAAATCTGCTTTAAGAATTTCATCTAAAGGATTGTCTCCACTTCTCTTTCAGGAGCTAGCTGTAAAATGTTTGATGGATATGGCAAAGCATCAGAAGAGATATCTGTTTTAACAACATTAGAGGGCTCTTCATCAAGTTGCTTTTCCTGAAAAGAAGCTGCCATTGAGTTGGCTTGATCCAACAAAACATGCGTGGAATTAAAATCTTCAAGATATGAACTAGATGATACTTCTCCATGATCAGGAAGCATACATTCATTCGATGAAAGAACCTTATCAGAACTGGAACATTGCATCTCTGAATATGCGGAAAGCTGGATGAATGATACCTCAACATCCTCTGGAACAAATTCTTTAATAGAAGGGGACACTTCAGTTCCTACAGCAACATCTGACACCATATCTTCAGCCAGATTGTCCATAGTATCAGAGTAGGAAAAACTAGATCTCCCTTTCTTGAAGGAACTGTTTCCACCATCTGATTCGGAGAAAATCCCAACCAACCGAGAATCTGATAAATGGGCTTGGATGTCAAGCTTTTCCACATTTACATCAGAACCTGTTTGGCATTTTACAACATTTATGAAGCCACTGTCAATCTTAGATCTGTAGTCATTGTCTGTATCCATTTCACAGTCCATGGTGGTAAGGGCATCCATGTAACTGTCAACCTCACCAGGCATATCATCAGAATGATCCCCATCTGTACCGCATTCTTTTCTGACTTGACCATCTATTGTTATTTCCTTCTCAATTGATTCTTTATGTTGGGGAAGGGGGATTTTATCTGTGAAATTACCTATTGGTTCAGGCACTTCCATAATCTCTTTGTCAAGGACTTCTCCATTCAACTCTTTCATTACCTTCAACTGATAATATCCTGATCTCAGATCAATATTAGAAAACACCATCGCACCACGAACTTGATCAAACAAATCATCAATCCACTACAAAGGATACTTATTCTTAATTGTCAACTTGTTTAGTTGCCGATAATCGATGCACATTCTCATAGTGCCATCATTCTTTTTCACAAACAACACAAGCGTTCTCCAAGGCAAAACACTAGGACGAATGAAACCACGATCCAACAACTCCTGAAGTTGTGTCTTTAACTCCTTGGGTGCCATGTGATACGGAGCAATAGACATCGGTGCCGTATCGGCATACGTCTCTATACAAAATCCATCTCCCTATCCGGCGGCAAACCAGATAATTCTTCCAGAAACACCCCCAAAAAATCACAAATAGTGCGGATATCCTAGGGACGTACTTCCTTCATATTCGGATTCATGACATACGCCAAGTATGCCTGACATCCATCCTCCAACAACTTCTGCGCTTCCAAAGCTGAAACAACATTGGATAAGAATTTGACATTCTCAACCACCAATACAACTTCATAATCATCAGCAAGTTTTAGTGAAACTCGCCTAGATTCAAAATCAACCACGGCTTTGTGTTCGACTAACCAATCCATACCCAAAATAACATCAAAACCATAGAAGGGTAACTCCATCATATCTACAGCAAACACATGTCCTTGAACCATTAA
Source organism: Hibiscus mutabilis (assembly GCA_019671005.1). NCBI lineage: Eukaryota > Viridiplantae > Streptophyta > Magnoliopsida > Malvales > Malvaceae > Hibiscus > Hibiscus mutabilis. The sequence continues at coordinate 40,306,462 of CM033721.1, forward strand.
AGGACACCTCCTATATATCCTTATAACCACCACCGTTTCCCCAAAAGAACTCGTTACAAGCATACCCACATCTAAAAACTCAACAGGTAGATCAAGCAATTGTGCATGCTCACGCAAAATGTATGAATGAGTAGAAACATAATCAATCAAAGAAAGTAATGACAAAGATTGCAAAGTAAAGGTACCTGCAATCACATCGGAATCTTTCCTTCTCTCACGGTATGCATACACCCTTGCCTGACCACCTCCCTCAGGCTGGACAACAACAACATGAACAACATTCCTCTGTCCATCCTCTCTTCGCTGAAAGTTACCTCGACCGCGCCCACGGCCTCTCTGTGGCTCAATAGCATGCGCAAGTGCTTACCCAACCGGCTGAGGACAATCGCGCTTCAAATGACCTTGACCACCACAATTCCAGCACACTCCAGAATTTCCCCAACATTTACCCATATGTCACCGTCCACAACGGTCACACTCAAAAGCAAGAACAAAGGCATTCTGCCCTTGATTTCCATGGCCAGGGTTACCACCACCACGCCTCTGGTTCGATTGATACCTCCTATCCTTGTGTTTCTTAGAACGATCTCTACCAGCCTCAAACTTAATCGATCTCTTACCAGAACTAGAACCACCTGAATGAGTAACTAAAACCAAATTTTGCTCAATGTCCTTAGCCTGAGTGACTAAGACATCAAAATCTGTGTAATCCGAAGCCAACATATAGATCTTCACCTCCTTCACCAACCCATAACGGAAACGATCACATCTTTTTTGTTCGTTGGGAACTAGCTCAGGGGCATACTGGCTTAACCGAACGAACTGAACCTCATACTCAGCAACTGACATGCTTCTTTGAACCAAAGCCATGAACTCTCTCTTCTTCTCATCTAGATACTGAACACGCAAATATTTCCTTCAAAAATCAGTTCTGAAGAACTCCCAAGTCACATCGGCAAGTTCCATTCCCACAGTGATGATTGTCTACCATGTATAAGCATCACCATGAAACAAAGACACTATACAACCCAGCTTACGTGTATTCGTACAACCCATCTAACCAAGAATCCTCTGAGTGCTCTCAAACCATACTTCAGAATCCTCTAGAGTAAACCTCGAAACTCAATACCACCTAAACTATGTAAACGCTCCAAAGGAAGTCCAAGGTTATCAACAGTAGGTTGCGGAGCAAATGCGTGCATACTCGGCATCGTTGCTTGAAAAACTCTAGTTATAGCATGGATTAGTGGCGTCATATAGCCAACTGTCGGCCCTTGTCCACCTAAGGTCCAGCACCTCCCGCACCAATTCCAGCTCCACCACCGCCAAAAGGAGGAGGGGACGGCAATTCCTCATTAACCCCATTCTCGACCATATTAAGTGCATTGTTTCTAAGCTCTCATCTATGTCCCATTATCAAAACAGTACGAATCTCTAGCATAAAAATGCAATATTAAAACCAGTTAGGCTAGCTCGAAGCAAGAATCCAAGGTACTCAAGTTTTAAAACAAAAACTCTTTATACTAATATTAATATGGCAATAGATACCCCAAATTTCTCCCCCAAACATCACAAACTATCCATACAACATATTATCAACCACCGTGCACATCACATAGGCAATCAATGACCAAATCATGGCATAAACACTCACCGTGCATAGCAAACAACATATTACAACTCGAAACAACATCACATCATCTTACCAACATCCTAAACATTCGAAACCTGGCTCTGATACCAACAAATATAACCCCCTTGACCCGATCTAGTCACAAAACCGAATCAAGCGAGTCACACGGGGAATATTGAAGCAAAACCCCAGAGTTCCACTTCAATAACAACCTTTTTTCGTTTTATCTCTCTATATGTAACATTATTAACCTAAGTGTACAAGCTAACAGCGGAAGAGATTGCAAATCGATCGGACATCGATTTGGCATCCAATCGTCTCGTTTAACATTTAGGGACCATTTTGTAAAACTTATAAAATTTAAGAACAATTTGCGAAATTAAAGTTACTGATGGTTAATTAGTCAGGTTTCATACTTTCATATCAAATTTAGTTCATTCCAATCACCCAAACTCATCTAATTGAATAATCAAATATCTAGAGGCTAAAACGTAAGAAAACAGAACTTTAGAAAGCTTCACTTAACGGTCAAGTGTATCGATACACTTCTACCCATATCGATATGCCAATATCTCTTCAAAATCTCAGATTTCCAGTAGCACAAATAGGTATCGATACGGTCCCGTGTACCGATACAGTTCTTTACTTTGCCCTCTGACTGTATCGATACGGTCTACCCTATACCGATATGGTGTGCCTAGTTTGGCTTTACTGTACCGATACGGTAGCCTATGTATCGATACGCCTATGCCTGTAATGTAATATATTGCTGATTTTTCAAGCTTAAACTTAACCAAAAACATTCCAACATGTTACTAAGATATAAACATCCACTTAGAGCATAAAACAATAAGCATTAAACACCAAAGCATGCTTTCAACATCATCACATTATGACAATCAATCTATAGGCATACTTCATATGAAAAGTAACCATTCAAGCACCAAAATGCAAACCAAACCAAATACCGGCAAATAAAGGCCATTTACAAATCTAAAAGGGTAATTAAAACTTGCCACAAACCAAGGAGTTTCAAAACACAACCTCCCAAAACATTAAGGCATCCTCCCATTTCCAAATATTACTATTAGGTAAACCAAAAACCATACTTGAGCTATGTTTTCACTCTTGGATCTCCTCTTGCCTCCTTGCTACCACCAAAGTGTTATTTCTCTACATTGTTGGAAAAAGAGAGCGTAAGCATAAACGCTTAGCGAGGGATGCTCAAGTTAAAACCAACAATAATGCATTTTAAAATCATTTCTTAAGTAGAAATCTCGTTCTCTTTATGCTCATTCTATCTCATGCTTTAAACCTCTTTCAAGCAAAATCAACAACATTTAAACTACATGTTTCATAAATCTCATGCATTAACCTTAACGCAAAACTCAAGCCAAAGCTTCTCATGCTTGTTTCTCATAAAGCATTTCTCAAAAATATAATCTCATGTATAAAACACATTATACAAAACATTTATAAAACATGATACATGCGAATCTCATATATTGGCTTTCAAGTGACCCGAGAATAGGCTCACCCCTAACCCGTAGTGATAGGCTCACCTCTATCACAAAGTACTAGGCTCACTTCTATTACACATCGGATACACGAATTCTCATGGTGGGCTCACATCCACCAAATATCTCACTTCGAACGGGAATAGGCTCACCCCTAACCCATAGTGATAGGCTCACCTCTATCACAAAGTACTAGGCTCACCTCTATCACAAAGTACTAGGCTCACCTCTAGTACCCACAATAGGCTCACCTTTATTGTGTCATCGAAGAATTTATCTCATGTACGAATTTTGTATATTATAGTGCACTTCTCATCCTATTGGTCGACCAATTGTATTCATTAACAATAATCTCATCACTTGCCAATATACACTTAAAACCATGTTTACCTACTATTTTTCAATGCATAAAATAAACCATTTCTCATCCCATTTCAAAAGTTTAAACAATGCATAGCATTTTCTCAACAAGTTCAATCTCTTTAAAACATAAATCAATTTCATGGGATCACATGAATCATCTTTCAATTCATAAAACATGCATAAATAGTAGGTAACAAATTTCTTTTCAAAACATGAGCATGATCAATCAAATTAATGGGAAAAGCCAAGAGCCGATAGCGAAACATTTCATAGTTACTTTCAAGTTTAGATTAGCATTTCAAGCCCAATCTCAACCCCCAAACCTTGCTTTCAAACCTTCAAAAAACTCTTAAATTGTTTCCACTCACCGACTATGCCTCGCTTGCCTTGCCGAAGCGAAATCAAGCTCATGGATCAACTGAAACACCTTTCGAAGCTATCAGATCAAAATCCCCTACTTCTAACCAAAGCAAAACATAGGATTAATGCATAACCTTGCATCAAAATCCCCAACAACATAAAACTACACCTTCTCCTAACATCAGCCAAGCTTTCGCCACCCGAAAACTACCGAAAACACCGATGAAACCCTTCTAACTAATCTCCAGCCATTACCCAGGGAGATTAACATCAAAGCAACATCAATTTACATCTAAAACATCCTCTCAACACCATAGAACCTCCAGCAATCAATTAACCACATAAACTCAAAGATTTCAACCTTGAAATCAATCAACTTACCTAGTTTCGGGTTTCCTATGATAAAATCATTATCTCAACATTACTTAACATCAAGAACATGATTAAAACGAATCATAAACCCAGCAAAACAGATCCATTACGAAAATTACATAAATCCATCGTTTAAAGCATGATTTAACCATTTATTTCAATTAAATCATAAAACCTCCATAGCAAACTTATTTAAAAGAGTCAAAGAATTGGGAATTTCAATAAAGAACCCATTTTTAGAGGAGAAAATATAGCTCACCTCTAACGGATGCTTTTCCCCTTAACCAATTTGATTTACATGCCAAAACAAAATTAAATCAATAAGGTTTCGTTAAGAAATCAACAAGAAACCATTTGATAGTAATATATTAAAGAAAACAAGATTTTACCTTAAGATTTTGAAGAATAAATGAGTGTTTGGCCGGAGAGAATTTGAGAGAAAAGAAGTTACATCAATTTTGTTAAAATGAATTAATCACCAATTAATCTCTCCATCCAATTATATTAATTAAAAAACCATTTAAAATAAGTCAATTAAGGGGTAAAAGTCTGATATTAGACTTTGGATAAATAGCTTCTTAAAGATTCAAAGTCCCGACCCTTTTATAAAACAGTCACCAGAAAAACACTTTTCAAAAATTGCGTTTTAGTCACTAGAATCAAAATGTTCAAGTTCCAACCATCAATTTCCAAAATTGACTTCACCAAACCTTTATATACATTTAAAAGGGGTTTTAGAACCTTTTTCCCACATTTTATTTGTCTCAAAAACCTTTTTAAAACATTAATCCTGAAACTAGTCCAAATTGTTCAAACCGATTCAACCGAACCGTCCACCCAACCCGGCTAACTTTTAAGCCCAAAATCGGGGTGTTATAGTTTTGCGAAATCTTTCAAGATTATCGACTCTATGCAAATTGAACATGTGTGAAGGTTTAGTTATCCGAAGTTTTTTCCACGGTTATGGAATGTATGTTGAAGGATTAAGGTGGATTTTATGATGAAACTCTTAAGAAGGAAATACTTCAAGAAGATCATATTAGCCCTTTTCAATTCATCTTGGATCTATAAAGATGTATAAGGATTTAAAGAATTTATTTTAGTGGTCGTGGATGAAATTAGAAACCACGAAGTACGCATTCATGTGTATAACTTGTCAGAAAGTCAAAACCAAACACCGGACCCCTACGAGATTACTTTAGCCTATCGAATTACCATAATGAAAAGAGGAACGTATAGCCATGGATTTTGAAAGTTGTTTTCCCTTGTCTCTCAAAGATGAGTAATGTTGTTTGGGATTGTAATTGATAGGTTCCTCAGGTCAACACACTTCTTACTAATTTGAATGAAGTGGAATCTTTATCTTTTGGTTGATGTTGTATATCTAAGAGGTTATGTGATTACATGGAGTTTCCACATTGATAATCTCATATTGAGAGCCCCGATTAACATTTAGATTTTGGAATTCATTGAAAAGAACGTTGAGAATTAAGACAAATCTTAATACAACCTTCAATCCTTAGACTGATGGCTAATCAGAGATAATGATTCAAATCTTAGAATAAATTCTTCGAGCTTGTGTACTTGAATTTGGAAAGAATGGGAAAAAGGTATTTAGATTTGGAAAGAAAGGAAACATAGCCCTCGTCTCCTTGGGCCTTTGAGATCATTAAAAAGACTAGACTTGTTGCTTGACGTTTGGTCTTTCACAATGAATTTGATAAGATTCACAATGTATTCCACGTTTCTATGCTTCGAAAGTATCGATTAGATCATTCTCATATTCTAGAACTTGAAGAAGTTGAACTTAACCTAGTCTTATCCTATAAAGAAGAACCAATTCGAATCTTTGATCGTGAAATCAAGAGACTTCGTAATAAGCATATTCCTCTTGTCAAAGTGTTGTGGAGAAACCACAAGATTGAAGAGGCAAGTTGGGAACCTAAGGAGGCCGTGAGAGATCAATATCCTCATTTGTTCAGCTTAGGTAAATTCGAGGATAAGTTTCTTTTAAGGGATGGAGAATTGTAGTATCCCAAAACATAGCTTAATAGGATAATCTAATTTGGCCATAGCTTAAATTGTTTATAAGGTACTTGAAGTTGAACAATTTGAAGCTTTGGACTAAAATAGTAGTATAATTTAATTAGTGGCTATTATTAAAAGGACCAAAATCGAATGTGACCATGAATTGAGTCTTGCATGCTAAATAATTTTATTCTCTAAGGACATGTTTTGGCCATGTGGGATCAAAGAAAGTCATCTTCCTCCTTGGTTAATACTGAAAACTCTCGTTAGAGAATTATGCGTCTAACCGATGAGAGAGGTTGTGATTGTACCGCAGTTGTGAGTGGTACCATAATTCCAATTGAGATGGCATGAAGTGTTGAGAGGATACTTGTTGAATCTGTGTATCCGATGTAATTTTTGGAAAGTGGATTTGTTTAATGATCACTTGAGTGCCAATATAATTGTTGATGTATCATGTTGATGGATGTTGATGTATAAAGTTGGTTTATACATGTTTACTCTTTAAGCTTTGTATATGGATTGTTATGTATGGAAAGGCTTAAATTTAGGGTTAGCATTGGGATTTGCTGTTGATCTATGATACATGTTGCATATGGTTTAATATGTTGGTTTTTGAAAGTGTTAAGTGCATAGTTTTAAAGGCATGATGTTTAATAAGATAATTGAAATATTGATTTCAATGTGGTTTTGAGAAATTGGCTTTAAAATACATTGATGGTGTGTTGTTTGAGCACTCCTCACTAACCCTAGTGTGCTTACGCTTTCTTTGCCCATCAATGCAGAGAATTGAAGGCTTGGAGGCAGCAAGCAAGTGAAGGAAATCCAAGGACTTCAGCTATTTGATAGTATGATTTCAAATTAGACTTGTAGTAATAAAAGAAATGGGGGTTTATTGTGATTTAGGAGGGTTTTTGCTAAACACCCTGTTTGAGCATGTTTGTAATGCTACTTTGGATTTGTAATTGGCCTCTTATGTTGGTTATGGCTTTGGATTTACATTTTGAATGTTGAATGGGTTGGTTTCTAGGAAGCATGCCTCTAGATTTTCCTTTCAAACACAATGCCATGATTTGATGACGTTTCTGTGATGATATGATAAGGTTTGAACCTTAGTGTTGTTATAATGTGTTTATGACATGTTAGAATGCATTTGAATCCTTGAAAAGCAAGAAAATCTAGCAAATTGGGACATTTTGTTTCGATACGAGTATATCTGTACCGAAATAGGTATGCCTGAAACGCACAAGCGTTTTGATACGCGGGCTATCATTCTAGTACGGGTGTAGGCAAAAATGGTATGTGTTTCGGTACTCGAGGAAGTGTTTCGATACGGGTTTGAGCTATTAGAATCTAAGATTTAGAAAAAGCGTAATCATACTGATACACTTGCCCGTGTACTGATACGGCCAGCAGTTATGTTGGTTAAAGTGAAGTCTGTTGTTTCAATTTTCTTTTGTTTTGGTCCCTGATTGCCATGTATGCAATTTCATGAGTTTGGATGATCGTTTTGAGCTGGTTTTTGACAAGTGAGCATGAAACCTGACTAATTAAGGATTGGTAACTTCAAAATGGACTAAGTCCCTATAATTTTCTAGAATTGCAGTTTGGTCCCTAAATTGCAATTGCATGCAATTGGATGTCGATTCGACACCCAATTGCATTGTGTTTTCACTCGCTACCAATATGCACATCATAGGTTATAATTTTGCATCTAGATAATATAAAATAAAAAACAAACGTAATTCAAGTTAAATCTTTACGGGTTTGTTTTGGCAAACCCAATATTGCTAGCTCGGTCTTGTCTAGCGTCTGGACTAGGTCAAGGGAGTTACATTGGTGGTATCATAGCCAGGTTTTCAATAATTAGGATGATGTTATTGGTTGATTTATGTTTTTGCTATGCGCGGTTATTGTTAAATGCTCGTTGGTTGTTATATATCATGATGGGGTATGTTTCGGGGGCACAGTACCTTATTACTATAGACTAAAATGTTTTGATTTGAAATGGAAGTCTTGTATCCTTGCTTGAAGTTGGCCTAATTATTTTATTTTGGTGTATTAGCATGCCTTAGATATTTCAGCATGATGGTACTGAGGAGAGAGTTGCGATCTTATACATTTGTTGTTGCCGTTGGGCAGGGAAATCAGGAGGATGTTGTACCTCTGGGAAGTTTGCCACCTCCTCTGCCTATTCCACCCGAGAATGTGGAACAAGCACCACCTGTGACAACTTGGCCAATGTTGGGTGATATAGGGCCTTTGATACAGGCGATGATTGGAGCTTTTCAAGTTGTTGTTGTTGGAGCGCGTGTGCCTGTGTCAGCTGTTGGGCAAACAATATTGCCTTTGGAAAGTCTCTGTAGTTAGGGAAGAGTTGAGTACCGAGGGTTGGCACCCAAGGTATCTGGGGCGTGGATGGCCAGTACTATTTATATTTTAGATCTAATAGGGTGTAATGATGCCCATAAGTTTGGATGTATTGTATCCCTATTGCAAGGTGACGCTTATAGCTGGTGGACTACCGTGATTGCGGGCATGGAACCTAATGATGTGGATTGGGAGTTCTTACAAGCTTCCTTTAAGAGGAAGTATCTGGGGGTTAGATACTTGGATGAAAAGAAACGTGAGTTTATGGCTTTAGTTCAAGAAAGTATGTTTATGGATGAATATGAGGTTTAGTTTGTTCGGTTGAGCTAGTATACTCCTAAGTTGGTACTAGATGAGAGGCATTGTTGTGACTGATTCCGTTACAGACTGGTACAGGATGCTAAGACATATATATTGGCTTCTGACTACATCAATTTTGACGTGTTGGTTACACGGGCGAAGGATATTTAGCAGAACTTGGGTTTATCATTTATTGTGTGGGAGGTTCTGGCTCGGGCAAGAGAGTTGTGAACTCTAGTTTTGGTGGGGGGTCAATTTATTAAGCATCGTGATAAGAGGTATCGTTCTAATCACAAGAGAGGTGGGGGTAATGCTAGGCGTGGATTGCATGGTCAGGATACCCAGGCTAGATCAACGATTATCTGAGGCGTGGATCATGTGATCACATGAGGCAAGACTGTCCACATTTGGCTCGTGAGGGAGAAGCTCCTACTGCTGTTGTTGCTAACTCATGTTGGATTTATGGATCGAGGGATTATCTGAGACGTAATTATTCATTGTTGATTGGTGGTGGACAAGACAGGGCACCTACGGCTGCACCACATAGGGGTCATTATCGCGACCGGGGATAGTTTTAGTGGAGAGATGAGGGTTCAAGGACCGTGGCTTATATCATTGCTATTCAACCTGAAGATGGTGGTCCTACGAGGGTGTACGCACATCGCGAGGGATGCAATGACATCGATGTGATTGTAGGTACATTTACTTTGCAATCTTTGCCATTGTTTTCTTTGGTTGATTCTGGTTCTACGCATTCGTATATCTTGCTTGGGAATATGCATTTGCTTGATATACCTATTAAGGTGTTAGATGTAGGAATGCAAGTAACTAGTTCTTTCAGTGAAACAATTGTTACAAGAAGGTTGTTTAGAATATGTCCTTTGACTGTTCAAGGTCATGTGTTTGCAGTTAACCTGATAGAGTTTCTGTTTCAAAGTTTTGATGTAATCCTATGTATGGATTGGTTGTCTGAACATAGAGTTGTGGTTGATTTTGAAACAAAGCGAGATTCCTTGAAACTTGTAGATGATTACAAGGTGGTAATCGTGGGTGAGAATGTTAAGTTCTTATCCAATGTTGTTTCGGCTTTGGGAGTGAGTCGTCAGATGGATTCTGGTTGTAAGGCTTTCCTAGCCTATGTTATGAATCTGGGATCAAAAGAGGTACATGTTCAGGACGTTCGCACTATATGTGAGTTTCCAAGTGCTTTTCTAGGGAAGTTGTCTAGTTTGCCGCTGAATAGAGAGGTTGAGTTTGGCATTGAGTTGTATACGAATACAGCTCCAGTGTCTATTGCTCTCCTATTATATGGCTCCGAAGGAGTTGAAAGAGTTAAAGATGCAACTTCAAGAGTTGCTTGATCGAGGGTTTATCAGGCCTAGTGTTTCACTGTGGGGTGCACCGTTGTTGTTTGTGAAAAAAAAGAATGGCATGATGAGGATGTGCATTAATTATCGGCAACTGAACAAGTTGATTATTAAGAATAAATACCCTTTGCCATAGCCTAATGATTTGTTTGATCAGTTTAGAAGTGCTTTAGTGTTTTCCAATATTGATTTGAGATTCAGATATTATTAGTTGAAGGTAAATGATGTGGATGTGGATGTGCCTAAAGCTGCTTTACGTATGAGGTATAGGCATTACGGGTTTTTGGTGATGTCGTTTGGTTTGACTAATGCCTCTACAACATTCATGGATATGATGAGTCGTGTGTTCCACGAGTTTTTGGATCAATTTATGGTCATGTTTATTGATGATATTCTTGTGTACTCTCTTACTGAGGAGGATCATGATAGACACTTACAACTTGAGCTTCAGGCGTTGTTGGATAATTTGTTGTATGCCAAGTTGAGCAAATGTGAGTTTTGGATTATGGAGGTTGTTTTCCTTGGGCTTGTTGTGTCAGTCGAAGGAATTTGGGTTGATCCACATAAGATTAAGGCAGTGATAGGTTGGATGTCACCTAAGTTGGTGCTGGAGGTTCATAGTTTCCTTGGGTTGGCCGGTTATTACCGTAGGCTTATGGATGGTTTTTCGAGGATTGTTGCACCTTTAACCAAGTTGTTGCAAAAGAATGTCCATTTTGAGTGGACGAAAGATAGGCAACGATCTTTCAAGAAGTTAAAGGACGCTTTGACGCAAGCTCCAATCTTGATTCAACCTGAATCGGGTAAGGAGTTTGTTGTTTATAGCGATGCATCATATGTAGGTTTGGGTTGTGTGTTGATGCAAGAAGGAAAAGTTGTGGCTTATCCATCTAGACAATTGAAGGTGCACAAGTGCAATTATCCTGTGTGTAAAACCCCAGTTTTGGGCCTAGGAGTTTTGGGATGATTAGTTGGTATAGTGAACCAAATTAGAGATTCGAGTCAGAATTCAGAATTTAAATCGGAATAAATATTTTTGAGTGGGAAAATATTTGGAAAAAATGCTTAAAATCATTATTTAATATATGAATATTTTTGGTAAAGTCAATTTTGAAAAATGAACTTCAGAAATGTGACATTTTGGCTAGTGACCAAAATGTAAAGAATGAAAATTGTTTTTAGTGACTTTTTTTAAAGGGCCAAAACTTTGAATCGTTAAGGAGGTATTTGCCCAAAGTCTAGTATCAGACTTTTCTCCTTAATTTGCTATTTTAAAATATTTGGGAAGAGTATAAATAGATTTTGGAAATTAATTTTATAATTAATTTCCTAAGTGAACTTTACGTAACTAACGTTTCTCTAAAAAAATTCTCTCAAGTTCTGTTCAGCCAAACACTCTTCTCTTCTTCAAAATATTCAGGTAACTTCTTGATTTCCTCAATCTTTTAATGTCAAATGAGTTCTTAATTATTTCCTATCAAAACCTTATTGTTCTAATCTTGTTTTCTCATGTAAATCAATACAATTAAGGAGGAAAGTCAACATTAGAGGTGAGCTTCATCCTTCTCCTCTAATGTATGGTTCTTTACTGAAATTCCCAAGTTATTGATCCATTATAAATGTTTTCTCATGATTTTTAATTATTTAATTATGGAAATTGGTTAAATCAAGGTTTAATTGATGAGATTAAGTGATTTTTGTTTCGTATCTATTTTGATGAATTCTTGATTGATTATAATCATGATTTTGTTGTTTTATAATGTTGATAGGTTGGCTTTAACATTGGAATCCTAAAACTATATGAATCTCTAATTTGTTAGGTTGCTAAAGTTGTGTTTTTGGCGAGTTATGTGTGTTTAATGAATGCTAGAAGTTTGAGGGTGATGTTAGGTTGTTTTTGGATGTCAATGGAAGTTAACTGATGGATTAAACCTTTAGGTTTCAGCTGGGTTAAGTGTGGAAGGTTTTTGATGTTAATTTCGATAGTTTTGGAAAGGTTTCAGATAGAGTTTGTAAAGGATTGTTGTGGATTGATGTTGCTAGGTTTTTGGATGCATTTTGATGCATTGGATCCTCTGTTTTTGTGTGGTGAAACTAGGGGAGGTTGTTCCTCAAGCTTGAAGTGTTGTTTCGAAAGCTTTGGAGGGATAATTTGCGTCGGGAAATGAGGCGTTATGAAGTCGATGAGTTAGAACGTGGATTTCAGCTTTGAAATGGTTAAATGTTATATTGGGAGTTTAAACTTAGTTTCAAACGCTAGTTTAAACTCGGAAGTAAGTATAAAGAGATTTCTCCCTCGGTCGTGCTTTGAAGAAATTGTTTTAGGCACTTGTTTTCGAATTACATGGTACCTACTATTTATGCATGATTTAAAGTATGTTTTATATTGTTTTTGATCATATAATGATGATGGATGCATTTGGTAAATGATCCGTGTAAGTATATGGAATACTTGTTTAAAGCATGGTTTGTTGCTTTGGAAATGGTTTTGAATTGATCCATATAAAAACAATGAGGTATATGTTTAAAAATGAATTACATTGGCAAGTGATGTGGTTTAAAATGTTATCAGATATAGTTGGCCAGCCATAGGATTGATAGTGCACTATAAAAAGTCACCTCGGGTGTTGAGGGGTTTATGTGTACCAAATACTCCACCATGAGTACCCTAACGGTTGAGGGGTTATATGGTACCGAAAACTCCTGTTAGTGGATTACGCGTCTAACTGATGAGAGGGGTTGTGATTGTACCCCGGTTGTGAGTGGTACCATAATTCCGGTTGAGATGGCATGAAGTGTTGAGAGGGCACTTGTTGAATCTGTGTATCCGATGTAATATTTTGGGAAGTGGATTTGTTTAATGATCACTTGAAAACTAATATAATTGTTGATGTATCATGTTAATGGATGTTGATGTATAATGTTGGTTTATACATGTTTACTCTTTAAGCTTTGCATATGGATTGTTATGCATGGGAAGGCTTAAATTGAGGGTTAGCAATGGGATTTGCTATTGATCCTTAATACATGTTGCATATGTTTTAATATGCTAATTTTTGAAAGTGTCAAGTGCATAGTTTTCAAGGCATGGTGTTTTGTAAAATGATTGAAATGGTAATTTCAATGTGTTTTGTGAAAATGGTTTTTAAATGCATTGATGGTGTTTTGTTTGAGCACTCGTCAATAAGCCTTGTGTGCTTACGCTCTCTTTATCCATCAATGCGGAGAATTAAAGGTTGGAGGCAGCGAGCAAGCGAGAGGAAATCCAAGGACTTTGACTATTTGAAAGTATGGTCTTACTTTAGACTAGTAGTAATAAAGGCAATGGGGTTCAATGTTGTTTTGGGGTTGCTAAACTCTCTATTTGAGCAAGTTTGTATTGCTGTTTTGGATTGTAATTGGCCTTATATGTTTGGTTGTTGCCTTGGAATTATGTTTCGTATGGTGGTTGGTTGTTTTCTAGGAAGCGTGCCTGTAAATTTCCGTTTGAAGCAAGATGCCATGATTTGATCATGTTTTTCTATGATATTTTAACATGATTTGATCTTTAGAATTGTTGTGTATATGTTTGGGGTTTGATAGAACATGTTTGGACCCTTGATTGTACGAAAAACCAGCAAAATTGGGCATTTGAAGCCCAGGTGTATCGGTACAGGTAGATGTGTATCGATACGGGTAAGTGTATTTTTGGCTTGCATATCAGTACGGGTAGAAGTGTATCGTTACGGTTTTGAGCAACTAGAATTCTGGGAAAATAATTTGTAACCCGCGTATCAATACGCCTAGGGACAATATCGATATACCCCCGCGTATCTGTACACTTTGGGACCGTATCTATACGCTTGGTCGTTATGATTTTTATATTTGATATTAAAGGTTTTAAATTCTTCCATTTTGGTCCCTGATTGTTGTACAAGCAATTAAATGAGTTTAGATGGTTCTGAAATTTGACAAGTGAGCATGAAACCTGACTAATTGAGGATTGGTAACTTCAAATTTAACTAAGTCCCATTAATATTTGTATAATTACAATTTGGTCCCTAAATTGCAATTACGTACAATTGGATGTCGATTCGACGCCCGATTGAGTTGAAATTTCACTCGCTACTTGTATGTACATTGTAGGTTACATTTATGCATTTAGGTAAGATAAAAGAAAAGAAAATAGACTTAATTCAAGCTTAATCTTTATGGGTTTGTTTCGGCAAACCTAATGTAGCTCGCTCGGTTCAATCTTGCGTCTAGACCGAGTTAAGGGGGTTACACTACGCATGATCTTTATCTTGTTGTGGTTGTGTTTACATTGAAAATTTGGAGACATTATCTCTATGGTGAGAAGTGTGTTGTGTACACGGATCACAAGAGTTTGAAGTATTTGATAACTCAAAAGGATTTAAATCTTAGGCAATATAGATGGTTGGATTTTCTTAAGGATTATGATTTGACAATTGAGTATCATCCGGGGAGAGCTAATGTTGTGGCTGATGCTTTGAGTAGGAAGGTTGTTATGGAATTGAGGGCAATGTTTGCACGGTTGATTGTGACACGAGATGGAGATTTGTTGGCCGAGTTGCAAGTAAAGCCATCTTTGTCACAATTGATTAAAGAAAAGCAACCTTATGATGATGCGTTGGTACAGCATGTTAAGGATATATGGATGGGAATCCGATGGATTTTCATTTTAATGATGATAGGGTGAGGGTTTAAAGATCGGATAGTGGTGCCTAATGGTGATGAGTTGAGGCATATCATTTTGACCCATGCACATGCTAGTCCTTTTGCTATGCATCCCGGTGTACCAAGATGTATCAAGGCTTGAAAGGAGAGTACTATTGGGTTGGTTTAAAGAAAGATGTGGCTAATTTTGTTGCTAGATGTATGGTGTGTCAGCGTGTTAAGGCTGAGCATCAGTTTCCTTCCGAATTGTTGCAATCGTTGAGGATACCAGAATGGAAGTGGGAAATAATCACCATGTATTTTGTGTCTGGGTTACCATCGACGCCAACTAAGAAGGATTCTATTTGGGTGATTGTTGATCGGTTTACAAAGTGTGCACATTTTATGCATGTGCATACCACGTATACCTTGGATAGGTTGGCAGGGTTGTATATTGCCGAGATTGTGCATTCGCACGGAGTGCCTAAGTCTATAATTTTGGACAGAGATTCACGGTTTACAGTGAGGTTTTGAGAGTGTTTACATCAAACTTTGGGTACGCAGTTGAATTTTAGTACTTCGTATCATCCTCAGACGGATGGTCAGTCTGAACGTGTGATCCATGTCTTGGAGGATATGTTGAGGTGTTGTATCATTGAGTTCCAAGGAACCTGGGAGAGGCAGTTGCCTTTAGTGGAGTTTGCTTATAATAGTTACCAGGCTAGTATACAAATGGCACCTTATGAGGCCTTATATGGTAGGAAGTGTCGTACGCCTTTGTGTTGGGTGGAGGTGGGAAAAAAAGATGTTTCCTTGTTGGATGTGTTAAATGATACATATGAGAAAGTAAAGCTCATTTGTGATCGCTTCAAAGCGGCTTTGGATCACCAAAAATCCTACGCGGATTTGAAGCGTAGAGAGATTGAATATGCTATTGGTGATCGCGTGTTTTTCAAGATGTCACCTTGGAAGAAAGTGATGCGGTTCAGAGGTAAGGGTAAGCTTAGTTTGAGGTTCATTGGACCGTATTAGGTTATGGAGCGTGTTGGTCATGTGGCTTATCGTTTGAGGTTACCTCCTAAGTTGGAGAAGATTCATGATGTGTTTCATGTATCGATGTTGCGGAGGTATCGGTCGGATCCATCGCATGTTATACCAGTGGAAGATATTGAGTTGCAACCAGATTTGTCCTATGATGAGGAACTGGTAAAGATCCTTGCTTATATAAGCAAAGTTCTTCGTGGCAAGACGATTGAACTTGTGAAGGTGTTCTGGCGACATCGTAGAGTTGAGGAGGCCACGTGGGAAAGCAAAGTGGACATGCTGAAACCGTTTCCACAATTGTTTCCTTCAGGTAAAATTTTGAGGATGAAATTTCCTAAGTGGGGGAGAGTTCTAACACCCTAGTTCTGGGCCTAGAGGTTTATAGGCTGATTAGACAGTTTGGTAGACCGAGTTAGGGATTTGAGTCAGATTTGGGATTAAAATCGGATTAAATATTTTTGAATTTGAAAATATTTGGGAAAACATCTAAAAATCATTATTTAATAATGGATATTTTTGGTAAATTCAATTTTCAAAAATGGAATTCTAAAATTGGACATTTTGGCTAGTAACCATAATGTAAAGATTGAAAACTATTTTTAGTGATTGTTTTGTAAAAGGGTCACAACTTTGAATCTTTGAGGAGCTATTTTACCTAAATGTTTTATCATGATTTTCTCTTAATTCTAATTAATTTTAATGGGTTTTAATTAAAAGAATTAAAGAGGAGTTAATTAAAAGATGTGGTTATTTTTCTTAAAAACACTTTTTGACGTAACTTTTCTCTAAAGACTTTTCTCTCAAAATCTTTTCATCCAAACACTCTCTTTTTCATCAAAGAGTTGAGGTAATACTCTTGATTTCTTAAGTCTTTGATTTCTAATGGAATCCTTAATCTTGTTTTACAAAATCTCATTATCTTTTGTTTTTCAAGAGTAAAAACATCTAATTGAGAGGAAATTCACTCATTAGAGGTAAGGTTCATTCTTCTCCTCTAATGAATGGTTCTTTACTGAAATTCCCAAGTTATTGATCCTTTATATATGTTTTCTAATGAGTTTTAATGATTTAATTATGGAAAATTAGTTTAATTAATGATTGATTGATGAGATTATGTGATTTTCTAATTCGATCTATTTTGCTAAGTTATTGATTGATTTTAATCAAGATTTTGAGTTTTTTTATAATGTTAATAGATCGATTTCAATGTTGGAATCCCGATGCTATATGAATCTCTAATTTTCTAGTTTGTTAGTTATGTGTTTTTGAGAAGTTGTGGAGGTATGCTGGAGGTATAATGTCAATGTTAGGTTGTTTTTGGATGTCAAATGAAGTTAATTGATGGATTAAACCTTTAGGTTTTAGCTGGGTAATGTTTGGATGATGTGTGATGGTGTTTTTGGTTGTTTTCGGATGGTGATTGATGGTTTTAGTGAGGCGAAGTTGAGGAGTTGTGTTGCTGGGATTATGAATGCATGGTGATGCATTAATCCTCTATTGTTATGTGATTAAAATAGGGGAGAGTGATCCTAAGGTTGTTGGTGAAGCTTCAACTGCTTCGGATGCTTGTTTTTGCATTGGCGAATAAAGCTTTGCGTTGTCGGTGAGTGAGAACGTGGATTTCAACTTTGAAATGGTTTAAAGGTTATATTGGGAGTTTAAACTCAGCTTGAAACGCTAGTTTAAACTCGGAATTAAGTATAAAAAGATTTCTCCCTCGGTCGTGCTTTTATGAAATGGATTTTATGCACTTGTTTCGAATGATATGATACCTACTATTTACGCATGTTTTAAAGTATGTTTAATACTATTTTTGATCATATAATGATGATGGATGCATTTGGTAAACGATCCATGTAAGTATTTGAGATACTTGTTTTAAAACATGGTTTGTTGCTTTGGAGATGGTTTTGAATTGATGCATATAAAAACAATAAGGTACATGGTTAATAATGAATTATATTGGCAAGTGACGTGGTTTAAAATGTTATCAGATATTGTAATATCCCAAAATGGGGCTGAGAAATAAGTAACCAAGAAGACCATGGATCAAATCGATTAAAGATATTCTTAGAATTGTTAATTAATTACAGCAAGGACCAAATGGAAAAAAATAAAATATATATAGGCTAGTAATATTAGAAGGTCAATTTGAATATCTTGATAAAGTTGATGTTTGCATGTTGAAAATAAAAATGTGTAAGGGCTAGGACACTTGTGATCTTTTGAGGGAGACAAAAGTGTAGGGGTTGGTCTTGGTAGGATAATTCTTTCTCATCTTCTTCTTTATTCAATACCGAGTTGCTCCATGGTGACAGAGAAAGAGAAAGCTTAAAATATTCAATGGAAATTACCTTGATCGAAAAGCTTAAAAGATGGTAAGAAAACCCTCCTTCCTTCTAATCTTTGTAGCCCAATCTAAAGCTTAATTGTTAATCTCTTACATTCTATGCTTGGTAGTGTTTGAATGATCCATGCATGTTTTGAATTAGCTCTAGATCAATCGAGTAATCCATGTTATGAGAAATTATAATTTAGCTTGAATTGCTAAATTGCTATTTGAGTCTTGATGTTTTGGGATAGATTGAATTATTGAGTAGATTATTGTTAGAACTGTGAAGTTGTATTGGAGTGTAAATGTAGTCACATGGATTGCTAAATTTCTATTTGGGGGTTGTTGTAATGAAACAAATGAGTTAAGGTACTGATTTGGTTCTATAGAGATTAATTTGAAATAGTTCGGTTAAATCCAAATGGGAAAGGGGGACTGTTTATGCAAGAATATGTATACACCTAAGTATGGATTGTTTTATGTATGTAGAAAAGCTACAAGATTGTCTTTATACATGTAAATAGATATGCAAATAATTTTGGACTCAATTGGTATATTAGAAGAGCATGTTGGATTGTTTGGAAAGAGTGTGGATGTGTGGTGAGCTATTTTGAGTAATTGAAACAGGGGAAAGTACTTAAGAATGCATAGAGTAATTGTTTCATGAGTTAGGGGCTATTTTTGAATGATAAGCATGTAACACCCTTTTCCCGTATCCACACTAAACACGAGTCAGAGGTATCACAAAACATTCGTAAAACCCTCTACATTTGTAATTCGGTAAAATTTTGTTTCTTTAAAACTATTACAATGTATTTAGTTTTTATTTACAAATCTAGTTATTTGCGTAAAGTTTAAAAATAATATTTTCATCTTCAAATCGAGTTTATTTTCAGGCAGCGACTTATCCATTTAACTTGTCTTGATATAATTAATTAAACTGCCTAAAAATTGACTGATTTAAAATTCATCCAGATACTAAATAAAACACAATTCTATCAGAGCAGGCATACCCTTTTAATATACATGCCAACTAGTAAATATCAAACAGTATTAAAAGATATCTTATTGATATTGATGTACCGGTTATTGATTGATGATGTCCGTATATGCTCCTTACTCCAACCATTTCTTATTTCCTATGTATAAAACAGTTACACGCTAAGTATTTACTTAGTGAGTCAATAATTCGAATTCAAGTGCAATTTTCATAATATCAATATTAATGATTAACAATGCATATGATCACCTTACCATTATATGCTCGTTAAAATAAATAAATATGTATATCAAAGTGATAAGACTAGATCTTACCAATACCGTTGTCATTTCCATCGTAAGCTTTCAATGCTTACCCATACCTTTTTTCATTTCTATTTGCAACCTTTCAAGCTTATCTTCATGTTTCTTTTAGATTCTTTTCAATTTATTTAGCACAAGGTATCGAATTAAGAGATTCTATGTACACGAGCACTGATTTATCTTACTGGCAAACAATGGGTTGTTTGCCAGGTATTACATTCTCAATTTGTTTGGCACTCCGGAGGGTGACTGTTTTGCATTGTTTATTTCCTTTTTGTCGAGCATTATTTGTATCACTTGGAAAAGTTCTTCGAGGTCTGATATTGAGTACACTCCATATACTATGTTAGGGGATTACCATTGGTAGACCTCTGCCCTAGATGAAAATTATTTTGTGCTCTCTGTGGCATCGCATTCTAGATGAATCCTAGTGGTGCATTGGTTTTCTGACACTGGTATTAAATTGGTTACCTTCTTGTTTGCCCATGAAAATTTTGGATGTTGCTTCCACCCTGCATTATAAGTATTAGAATGTGGATTGTTATTGCGTCTATAGTTGCCCACAAAATACGTTGATTCTGGGTTCGCTAGGCATTCTTCCACATTATGATCCTCTCCACAAATAGTGCATAACAATTCCAATGCTTTCACTTCTTGGACTTCAGCTAGCTTTTGAATTGTCTTCACTATATTAGTGAGGTTGGCAATTTGAGCATTGATCGATGACAATGCATCAAGCTCCAACTTTCCAGCTAATTTTGTTCCAGTTCCCAATCTAGCAATAGGGTATTGAAGATCATTGGTGGCAATCCTTTCAAGAATGTCATAAGCCCCAATGTAATTTTTATCTAGCAATGAGCCATTTGCCGAAGCATCTACAACGGTCCTGGCATGAGCATTAAGTCTGTTATAAAATGTCTCAATCTAGGTCTAGATGGGAAAACCATGCATGGGGCATCTTCTCAACATGTCCTTGAATCGCTCCAAGGCATCATACAGGGTCTCATCATCAGCTTGCCCAAAGGTAATAATTTCACTCTGCAGCCTAGTATCAAGTTTAGGAGGATGGAACCTCAGAAGAAACTTCTGGCATAAATCTGGCCATGAAGTAACCGGACCAAGTGGCAAAGAACTTAGCCGCAATTTTTCTCTATCTCTCAAATAAAATAAGAATAGCCTTAACTTTACTATCTCCTCAATCACACCAGGTTGTTGAAATAGTTGGCAAACCTCCATGAATTGCTTCAAATGCTGCCTTTGGTCTTTAGTAGGTGATCCAACGAATTGACCTACATTCAATAGCAACTGAATAATTACGAGTTCAAGCTCAAAGTTAGTTATATTTACCTCTAGACCAATCAGTTGTGGCAACAATTTATCCATGTTTGGTGCTAAGTGTTCTCCGATAGGTCATTTTTCATGTATTTCAGCAGCGATGGCAGGAGCGAGCGGTATCCCATCATGTATTGTTGGATTCTCTTACTTGTTGGCATTATTTAGGATACCATCTATCTCATCATTCCGTTACGAGACGTTTTTTTGACGTTCTCTTCATATCCTACGTAAAGTTTTTTCAATTTTCAGATCTTATTGCAAATCCTCATTCGCAGTGCTGCTCCTAGTCATACACCAAACGAAATGTAATAAGTAAAACAAAACAAAAACAAGTAAAAATAAAAAAAAATTAATTTCGTTGCAATCCCCAGCAATGGGGCCAAATACTTGTTGACGAAATAATGCTTGGCAAATGTTTGAGGATTATGCATAATTGTTCAAGTAAATAATGCCAAGAATATTTCTTTTTACGCAAGTATACACGTTCAGAAAGTAATATAGTAGTAAGAAAGTATCGTATCCATAAGGATTGTCCATGAATTAAATGCCACGATAAATACTTGTGAAGTTTAAAATAAAGATAGTGGCAATTGATTGAGAGTTTATCTAAAGAAATTAAAATGATAAAGAAAAATAAAGTAAAGATCCTAGTAGATTGACAAACAAACGGTATAAAGATGATTGGTAGGCTTGGCAAGGGATGTTTGGATTTTACACTAGTTTAGACAACAATAAATAACATTTAACTTTGGTTATATTGTCGAGTAGATTTTAAGTTAGTATTGCCTCTGTCGATGGCTATACCCTAAGTTAACTACTTTCAACACATATATGTCTAAAGTGAGTTTTCAAACAATTAACTTGGTGAAGATTCAATCTTTACTCCTAAAGAGGTAGATTCACTTCAGGTGTAAGTTTCATATACTTAAATATCTTCTGTCGAAGTTTCTCTCCTTAGTATTTCGTAAATAATCCTTATCTCCTAAGTCTGTTAAGATATTAGGCCATAATGATCCTTCATTGCCAATTGTCGTATAGCATAAAATATATTAAAAGTAAGCACATACGAAATAAACAATAAAACCAAAGTATTCAATTATTAAAAACTAAAAATACTAAGCATTCATCTCAAACACCTCTATCCAAATTAAAATATTAGTTCATGGCTAGGGAAACCAACAACACAACATTGTTTGTAATCATTGTAACCCCTTGACCCGACCTAGTTGTTAGACCAGAACAAAAAAGATCAAATTAGGTTTGCCGAAGCAAACCCGAACTATCTTACTTGAATTTCGGTCTCTCTTTTTTGACTTGTCTAGATGCATTATTAAGACCTAAGGTGTTCATACAAGCAGCGGTTCAATTTTCATTCGATACGAACATCGATAAGGCATTCAATTGCAAATACAAGCATTCTAGAGACAAAAGTGTAAATATGAATAATTACAGGGACTTACACTAGTTTCAAGTTACCAATTATTAATTAATCATATTTCAAGCCAGCATGTCAAATTCAGCTTACACGGATAACAAATAAGCATCCAATTTAGCAAAATACGGAAATAAGGACTAAAACATAATACTACCAAAATACAAAGACTAAGACGTTTATAAAAGCTTCATACAACAATTAGATACATTTAAAACATGCTCGCAAAATCTCAAGTCAAACGGACATCATTTACCTATTCAATTGATGCAACAACAAACGGTGACCAAAATGCAAAGAATCTAAACTTGGTAGAATCCATTAACTGAATTAATCATAAGCCATACCGATGCACTGGTTGCCCCAAAATGCATTTTGGGGATTTGAATCCCAACTCAAATTTATCCAATTACTTACGAACCACATTGACATGGTTATTTTTTCTGTTATCCAATAAAATTCGAACATGTGACACGGTTTTTCATTTTTTAAAACTAAAATCCGAAAATGAGAAAAATAAAAAAAATAAAATATATTAATTAACCCAACAACATTTAATTTCTCTAAAAACCCTAAATCCATAAATTCCTCTACTCCGACCACCGATTCAACTACCACTTGTCACCCTTATTTTTATTGGACCCCTCTACTGAAAATCTCATCATCTTGTCATCAAATACCACGAATGAACTGTCGATTGCATCGTCGACGAACACCCAATAATAAAAAAAGAGGCCGATTGGGTTCCCAACAACAAATAGAGGATGAAAGATGTCGAAAGGTGAGGTACATGACGCTTGGCCGGTGAACAGTGAACCACTGATTTGTGGAGAATGTCGGACAATGAAAGAGATGTGATTGAAAGAAATTAAAACTTTAGATTTTTTAAAGAAATTTTGATTTTTAAAGAAATTCAAAAATTAAAAATAAAAAAGCAGGTCACGTGTCAGGTTCTGATTGAATGATGAAATTTTATCGGCCGTTGACAAAAAAATCTTAAATTGATCACGGAATAAAATATTAAACACTTATTTAACTTAAAATATAGTTCAGACATCTATATAAAAAATATAGTTTGAACACTTATCTAACCTTAAAAGTCTATATTTAACATTAAACACTTATCTAACCTTAAATTGGTTTTTTAGTTGAAAATGGATTTTGTATATGGTTTTGCCTGATGATGGAGTTAGAAATCAAAATAAAAAGTAAGATGTTATTAATTATAAAAAAAAATGAGAGAAAAGAATTCTAATGAAATGAAAATTGAGTATCTAAATAGATATTACTCTCATTATATTTTTTAATATGAAAATTTTAGGTGACGACCATAACCCCAAGGCATACTATATCTTCGTAACTGGTTTTGCCATATTTTCATCGATGATTCTAGACATTTCCTAAAGTTTATTTTTTATTTTTTGGGCATAATGATAAAAGATACTCTTAACATTGATTAAATAATTATTTTAGCCTATATTCTTATTTCGAAGTAATTTAACACTCAATGTTTTATTTAGGGTTAAAATGGTCCATTTATAGATAAAAATTGTTAATTAACTAACAATAGAATGACACGTTAGAAGAAAAATATATTTTATATTTTATTATTTTTCGATTCATGCGTTATTTTGCAAAGTCGGCATATTTGTCTATATAACACTGCTATCTCGTGTGCATTGTCATGCAAGCTTGTAACATTATTTTAAGTCATTTATCGTCAGTTGATGAATAATTTTCATCTGCAGATAAACTATCTTTGACCCAAAATAAAATATTTAAGGTTAAATTCCTTCAAAAAACAAGAATATAAGCTAATGTCTTTTTTTGGTAACAATAAGGACGAAATTAAATGAAGATCAATGGAATCATGTCTTATAAAAATAATAAATATAAAAAATATGATAAAATTTTTCTTTAATCTTTTAAAAAAATATAAAATTCATTAGTAGTTTCTCTAAATTTAAATGTTTTTAAATAATTTTTAGATATATAATATTGATTTTCATCGCTTCATGACAAAATTTATTTATTTTCGTATAACCACCCATAATCTGTGAACTTAAAAAAATTATTAAATGAATCTTGTTCACCATATTATCCGTAGTCTCAACCAATCAGGTCCGTCTATCTTATCTTTTTTAAGGTTAATCATCACTTCTTTCCTTAAGTAGTTATTTTGAGATATACAGACCTGATTAGCTGGACCACGAATAACATAGTTAACAAAATTCATCTAATAATTTCTCGTGAACTCAATTTACTTCATTTATAACGATAATATTTAAACTCATAATTATATTTTCTTTAATAAAACTCATAATTATAATTAAATGATATAATGTCTAATCTAACCGAATTAATTAATTATTGATTGATGATAAAAGTTATTTATAATAATAACTTGTTGCATTACGGAAGTTATGTTGGATGCGAGTGCGACAAATTGGTGATTGGATCTCCTGTGTCGTTCATGGATTGTTTAAAGATATGATAAAACTTTGATACACGTGTAAAATTAATTTTAAAAAAGTTTATATATTTACACTACAAAAAGTTTAAATTTTTAATTTTTAATTCTAACTCTGAAAAATTAAACTCTAAACTTTAAATTATATACACTAAATTTTAAACGTTAACCTTAAATTTTAAACCCTATAACTTAAATCCCTAAACTTTAAACTTTAAGCTAAAATCGTAACTCTTAAAACTAAAAAATACATATAAATTAAAGTTTATACAAACTGTGTATATCAAAATTTTTCTATAAAGTTATTGTTTGAATCATGGATTCTGTATTTTTTTTCTTTTTTACCATGTGGTTTTCTACTTTAGTGACTTCATGGGCGTGAATCACGAGGCTTTGCACTAATGCAACCACGGAGTATAGATTTAAGATAAGAGGAGAAATTATAAATATTTAAAATTGTGAGATAAAATTATAAATAATTTATTTTTTAAAAATATATAATTTAATATATTTTTTAAATTATAAATATTTTTTAATTTATTTTTTTAAATATTTTAACTATTTTTATCTCTTAAAATTTACGATATTACTCGTATTATCTCAAAAAATTAATTTCATTAGAAAAAATTATATTAACCAATCAAAATAGGTCATATCACTTAATTTTTATTATTTTATATTATTTATTTAATATATTAAAATATTTATTAAATTAATTTTTTTCTAAAACTACCCCTCTCCCAAACCCCATCCCCTCGTCCTCTTCCCCCCAAACCCCAATTTTTTCCCCTCGAGCTTCACCGAAACGGCTTTTTTGTCGCTTTGCAACAACAAAATCAATGGTGGCGATGACCTAAAAGCGCTGCTCTTGAAGCGGCCAACATGTCACACGCGCCGTACAGCGGGTGTCTATCTGAGGTGCCGTAGCTGGACGTCGGAGGAAAGATATATAAAGGGTCTTACATGGAATCAGCAGCCTATAACCCCAATTTGCCGCCGGCTCAGGCGGCGCTCGTGGCTTACGTGGCGAGCGGTGGCGGAGGAGGCTATGAGAGGATTGTTGGGGCGGTTCTGGTGGAGAAAGAGGATGCTGTTATTAAACAATAACACACTTCAAGGATGCTTTTGCAATGCATTTCGCCAAAGTGTGAGTTTAAAGTGTTTCATTGTACAAAAAAACTAGTTTAAAACAAATTGAGCAAGCCGAATCACTAAAAAGAAAGGGAATTACGGATTATTTGATGGAAAAAAACGATCTTGATTGAGGAACCTAAATCCAACCTTGAAAATGAAATCAGCCAGCAAATAAAAGTTTAATCTTTGTGTTGCATTGTAATATCTTGTGCAACTTTGAATTATTGTCTCTGTTCTATCTTTGGTCCTGTTCATGGATTTAGATGAGTTTTTTGAACTGTTCATAAATGAAGCATGAAAAAAAAAGAGGGTGAAAGGCAGCAGCTAAGCTGATATGATTGATGATGATCCCTTTTAAAGATTAATGGATGGGGTAAAGATTCATCTGTTTCTTTTTAGACTGGACTGATATCATTTGTATGGAAAGTGGTCCATTTTCCAGCTGTGATTTTGGATCCAGCCCCTGAAATTCACCATTTCCATCTTTTGGGAAAAAAAATGAGGTTTAGGGGGAAGAGAATGAGGGGATGGGGTTTGGGAGGGCGACGAGGGTAGTTTTGGTAAAAAAATAATTTAATAAATATTTTGATATATTAAATAAAAAATAATAATTAGGTGATGTGGCGCATTTTAATTGGTCGAAACAGATTTTTTTTAACATCGTTAGCTTTTTGAAATAATATGACTACCGGCGTAAATTTTAAGAGGATAAAAGTGATCAAAAAATATTTTAGAGAATAAATTGAGAAAACAAATAAAATTTAAGTGAAAAAAGTGCATTAAGCCAAAAATTACTTATAAAAACAAAGGTAACATTAATAATAGTAGTAAAATGTCGAATTAAAGATAACTAAATCCGAGATCCTTTAATTAATTGTATGATGAAGGATTTTTATTTACTTTTATTTTGTGTGAGTTTGAATCATAACATTAATATTGAAAATTTAAATATTACCCTACTATAACAAAAAAGATAGATTAAATCCTGAATTAAATACAGTAGAGGGTTGAAAATCATGATTTGATTAATAATTTTTCATTTCCCTAAAACATAACCCAACTCGGATTTAATTCAGAGTTTTTGCAACTCTCATCTGATTCACAGTACAAAAGGCCTCAGATGAATTTTCCTTGTTCCTTTCCCCTCGACTACATCTACATAATCCGATTTAGAACATTGATCTTTTATAATGGAATAACAACAGCATGCTTGGTTGAGATATATTAAAACTCTCTCCATTCCTCATCCATTCTTAAAGGGTAGAACAAGTCTTTCACAAGCATTCTTGAAGGATTCCGATTTTTTGTCGATGTAATCCTTTGTGGCAGCTTCCAAGTTCAACCAAACTGTTGGATCGGTCTCATCCAACTCCATATCACAACGTTCGTCAACTGCAACAAGGACATGCATTGTACAAAGCATTATGCCAGGGCTCATAGTTGTTCAGTTTACCAAGGGTGTTATAACAGACCTCAAACCTGAACGGACTCGATAATTAGTACCTGGATTAAACCGAAAGTAATGGATCTCAGGGTGCATAGGTAACAGCGTCCTCAAAGCTTCCTCTGCATGATCAACTGAGCATGCACTCTCAATCAGCACTTGCCCCGCATCTAGGTATCGCCAACCGCCTTTTCGAGCCTACAACAGAGATACTCCTAAGTCTATGGAAGTAATCGGTCTTAAAACCGGAATAGGATTAGCAACAGAAAGGTAAATGAAATGAACTTGGAACATCATTCAAGGCACCATCATACTCTTTTTCAACATGAATATCCTAACAAAATGTGATTTACACTTCAGCTGGTCAAGGTAAACTGGAAAAGGTTTTATTGCATTTAGAGTAGATCTCATGACAAATCCTTAGGATGGCAAAAACACAAAAACCACAAAACAAAAATGATTACCTTGGTCGGCAAGGAACCAGAACCAATTGAAACTATACAGTCAATTTTAGTATCAGGCCATAAAAGTTGTGCTTCTCGTATGGAAAAGATAGTTGGATTGTTTGCTAATAGAGCACCATCGAGCCAACGGTATACACCTATGTCAAAGGTAATTTAACTTAAAATAAAGGTTAAGAAGCTTAGACATACATACATAAATTGTGCATAATCAAGCCGAAGAAAATACCATCTGAAAAGTCATCAAGATAGTATGGAGCAGCACAAGATGCTCTTATAGCTTGCCACAAAAGATGCTTACAACTTCCAACAAAAGCACTTCTTTTGCAGCCAACCTGGGTACCTGTAGCTGGATATACTGGCATGGTGGTTCCTGAACTTTCAGATGTTGCAAGAGGGACCTCTGGCGTTCCCACAGGGTACTGCACATTAAGAAGAATAAATGTATTAACAAACTACTACAGCTACCAAGATGCTACCATAATGGATAAATAGTCTACTTATATCCATAGGACCAACGTAATACCAGAACTCAATTAGAGTTTGTATTATTTGATAGAAAAAGGAACGGTTGACCTCAAACCTGATAATTGCGGAATACAAAAGGCTGAGCGGGTGTAACACTCGCTAAAGTAGACACAAGAGAGACTTTGGGGATGTTTTTCACAGCAGTTTCAATTAGTAGGTCATCACCATCCTCATCAGCACACATGTCCTGTAGCAACTTCTCTAACTTTTCTGCATCGTGCTGTAATACTAAATGTTACAGTTTGTTGTTGAAAGAAAAAGGATACTTTGAAAGCTAAACAAATAATCATACCAGAATACCTCTAAAGATAAGAAATATGTTGCAGCAGATGTGATTGCCATGTTTAATGGATTAAAGGATATATACATAAAAATCTTATTCTTTGGGATATAGTTTCATATAATTATTCACCCCTCTTCAAGCAGACATGCACATACATTTTCAAGGAAGACATGAAAGGAACTCTAGCAGTAGTACCCAATAAAGAAGCACAAATTGATATACATTAGAAGAGAAAATCATACTTTAGATCCTTTTGCGACAGCCCTGAAACTCCGTGATGAATTTTTATAAAGGCGGTCCAACTTGTTTCTCCAAGATGCACCTTCATTATTCTTTGGTACAGGTTCGGAGAAAACAACTTTCCCTACAAAGTCAAAACAGGAGCATAAACAAAGTGAAGTACATATACCTATAGCGTGGATGAATAATGATTCTTTATGAAGAGCATATGGTTACCCATATTTCTGTATATTTCTTCCAATTGATCTGCACCCATCAACTTAATACCAAGTGCAGAAGCAAAAATGCCACCCGTTGATGTACCACATATAAGGTCAAACAGCTCATGCATTCGCTTTCCTGTTCCCTTCTCGATTTCTTGAAGGATCTGCACAGTGGCAAGGCCTTTCATCCCACCTCCATCCAACGACAGTATGCGTATGCCTTGTTTTGGTACCTGTCTCCCTCTAATCGCACGGCGCAAACTTTCATTCTCCCCTACAAAAGAACAGAATAAGAAGATCCTATGGTCTAAAGATTCTCAAATAAAGTCAAAAATCAAATCCAATAAACATACCAAGAATTGCCAAGGCACGAGCTGCAGCTTTATTTACTCCTGGCTTGGGTGTAGAGGTCAGGCACATCAGAAGTTCCCTCAAGCTTTTAGAAGTGACAAGAATGTGACGATTCTCCCGACAGAAAGCCAAATTTCCAACAGCGAGCAAAGCAAGCCTTTGCACCTGATTACACTTAAAAGGCTAATTATATCCAACCTTTGAATACAGAGTACAAAAGAAAAAAAACAGAAAGTTACCTCTGGGTTTTTATGGGAGAATAGTTTTTCTAAAGTTACCTCTGGGTTTTTATGGGAGAATAGTTTTTCTAATGATCTCATAACACCAGTAGTTAGCATCTTCTGAGCTATGGTGTCAGACCCATAGGCCAGTGTGACCACTACTTGCAGCATAGAAACTGGATCTTCAGGGGGAGGGGACTTCAAAATAGTCTCAATTGGTTGCATGATGTCGCATTTTATTAACATTTCACTATAGACATCTCCAGCAAGAGTTGACAAAGAAGAGCAAGCTTGTTCAACCTGATACAAATCAAAAGTGTTAAAGAGGAACAGCTGACTGTAAACACTCATAAAAGGAACGAATCTCGAGCACACCAAACGGCGATTGTCACTGTTTATCATCCTTATGAGCTGCCGCACATTATTCTCATCCTGACCAACAATTAAACGGTTCCCCTGGTCTTGCATTATTAGTCTGGACACTGCAGAGGCTAGCAAAGGGTGATAAGAAGTGGGAGAACGGAATATGAGGGAGAAAAAGGTACTCAGCTTGTGCTTAGATGAAACAAAATAAGAAGTATTCTCCATCTGCAACCCAGCAAAAAGCAACAAGTTTATTCATAGATCTATCCATTCATGCTAATGTAAAGGCACGAGCATACAAAAAAAAAAAAAAACTATCTCAATTTTCAACAACAAACGCAGCTTTTTTACCTCCGATCCTCACTCTAGAATCCTCAACCAGTCCCACTGAATATCACGCGCCGCCGTCTTCCTCCTGATATCAAAGAAGAAACCCCGATCAGAAAAACCCTCCACGAACTCCGTTACCGCCCTGACTTGCAAAACGAGCGTTAGACATCCCGTTGTTTAGTCGTCTACGGGCAAGCCACGATGCTAAAGAGTAACTCAACGGCCGATGACGACTTTCATCCGAAGAAATTCCTTAAAATGCTTTGCTTGTGATGGCCATTTTAGAAAAATGATTGTGGAGAGATGAAACGATTATTCCGGAATTTGATGAAATAAAAACAGCCTTTCCATCAATGTAATTGTTGATGATCTGATTCCCACTATAAAACAGTCAACACTCAACACTGGTGTTCGGTAAAACAAACTATAATGACACAATAATGGAATAATATTGGGTAAAGTTTAGAAATGGTCATTAAATTATGCTGAAATGATTTTTTTGTGACTAAACTTTTAAAAGTTATAACATGATCATTAAATTTTTAAAATTAATAAGGTATAAAACCAAAAAATGTCTCTAATGTTTGATTGAATAATCATTTTGGCCTCTATTTTTTTTAACTAATTTAACCCATTTAGAGTCAGAATGGTCCCTTCACGAATGAAAAATCGTTAGTTAACTAACAATAAACAACTTGAAATGACTTGACAGAATGACACGTCAGAAGAAAAAAATATTTTATATTTCGTACAATTTTATAAAAAAATATTTTTTGACTAATATGTCATTATGTAAAGTCAGCATATTTGTCTATATGGCACTGCTATCTCGGAGTGAACTGTCATGTAGGTTTGTCGCGTTATTTTAAGTTGTTTATCGTTAGTTGACTGTCAGTTTTCATTTGCTGATGGCCCATTTTGATCCAAAATGAAACATTAGGGATTAAATTGGTTCAAAAAAAGAATAGAGATCAAAATGACTATTCAGTCAAACATTATGGATATTTTTTGTCATTATGCCAATTAATAATGGGTAAAGTACACAAATAATCACTAAACTTTACTTTTTATTACAAATGGCCGTTGAACTGTTATTGGGGAGACGCGATAGTTAGGAAAACTTGTATAATGACATATTTAATCCTTAATATTTACACATTTAATCAATTTATACATCAATAATGAGGGTTAAATTTCTGCAACTGTCACGTCACCCAATTAACGGCAGTTAACATTTCAGTGGCTATTTTGTAACAAAACTAAAGTTTAATGCTCATTATGTAACCTTTTAATGTTTGATAACAATTTTGTATTTTGGAGATAGTTTAGTGGCTATTTGTGTACTTTACCCATTAATAAAATAATCATTAAACTTGTGATTTGACCGAACCGTTAATTATCGTTAACGTGAAATGTTAAATTAAAGGGTAATATCTCATTTGATCCCTCAATTATAACAAAAAATTTATTTTAATACTTCTTTAATTTGTCCAATTATCTTTTTAAAAGAAAAGAATTTTGTTTTATAATGAAACAACGGAAGAGTTTTCTCTTTTTCAATTGTAAATTGTGCAAACGAATTTGGGAATCCAACACTTCTTTTTGTGATCAGAAAATGGAAAGAAAATAAAAGAAACGAAAACACTAATTTGATATCCACACAAAATGTATGAGAAGAGACCAAGAGACGAGACAAATTACAAGCCGACGCGACAAATATTTATGTTTGATTCAGTTGACATTTAGTTATATGAAAACTGGATTTCAAAAGAACCAGTTTGTTTCCTCTTAAGCAACTTCCATGGCAATTGAACAAACACAGTAAGAATCAATGGAGCCACTTGGCATTTCAAAGTTTAAACACCGAGAATATTGTTTGCATTTAGGTCCAGAGTCGAATTTGAGTTTGAGAGTCGGCTACTCATGTGAAGAGGGTTAGAGTACCCCACGATGTTCAAAATTCGGTACCTAGCAAGGATTAGATTATCCAGATTTTTATTAAAAATAAATGAAATACAAAAATGTCATCAATAAAATTAGGCTTAAGAGCGTAAGAAGTTCATGAACTTTTGAAAAAAATAATTAAGCCTTTAAGCTTTTTTTGCACTCAATTTAGTTACTGAATCAATAAATTAAATTATTTAAGGCCTTTGACCAAAATTTACTGTTGAATTCAACATTTCTTTTATCATTTGGTGCAGTGTGTCGTGTCATAGTAATGTCACTTAACATTTTTGATTTTTTTTTTAAATTCTAAAAAACTTATAAAAATATTTTTTAAAATAAAACTATAAATGTCACGTAATAAAACTGTATTGTATCATGTTGCAATAAAATCTAAAGGAAAAAATTATCAAGATTTAATTGCCAAAATTAGTCAAAAGGCTTAATTGATTTAATTTATTGATTCGAAGGTTTAATTGAATGCAAAAAATGTAGGGACTTAATTGATTTTTTTAAAAGTTCAAAAACTTCTTACACCGTTAAGCCTAAAATTTATAGTAAAAGACGATAATGCATAAAATAAATAAGTAAAAAAAAGTGTTAAGAAATAGAATAGTGTTAGTGCTAACTGTAATAAGTAATAATAAAGTAAAAAAATGAATATAAACGTGATAAATGGAGAAAATCCCAGAAAAATTGCAGCAGATTTTTTTTCTTCTAAATCTATAGCACAACCGACTTTAATTCCCACAATATTGCACTTTCGACAGTACATGTAAAATCGGGTTCAAGAGACTCCAACTTTGAACTGTACTTTCCCCCCAAAGCCCTAAAAATTGCTTGAAGTCAGATCCTCCTATACCCGTTTTTAGGGGTATTTTTGGAATTTACTGTTCAAAGTTGGAGTCCCCTGAACCCGACTTTACATGTACTGTAGCATTTGCAATATTCCGAGAAATAAACTGGCTGGAGCCATATTTTGAAAAAAAATAGGTGCAATATTTAAGTAATTTTTCCTGATAAATGTAATGGTAAAAATATTAATGAGAAAAATGTTGAGGAAAGAAAGTATAAATAAATAATAATAATAATTAGTAGGCGAATAATAATAATAATAATAATAATAATTTAACGATAGTAAATAATGTTAATATAAATAATATACTAAAATGGAACTAAATTAAAAGAAATGAAACATACTCAGGCTAAAATAAGAATTAATATGCGAAATGAAATAAATTAAAAGAAACCAGAAGTTAAATGGGTTAATTAACAATTAAATTAGGTTGAAATTGAGTACATTATAGAATTTACAAAACGGAGAGACCGCAAAAGCAATTTACCCACAAAATGAAGAAAGACGTGGATGTTATGGTCAGGTTAAATTCTATTGCCTGGGTCATCTGTCAAAATGATAACGTTTTGGTGTCAAAAGGATTGCCAATCTCTGAATCCGACCATTGGATTGCCTCAATTTTCATGTGTGTTAGCTTCTTCGTAGCAGCGAAACTTCTCATCGATTGTATCTTCGAAGCGACGTTCTGAACACCAACAACCGAGAGGTAAAACTCTTTTCCCTTTGTTTTTTCCTCTGTTTCTTTTCCTACTTTCTCATTATTTTTCTTTTGTAGGTTCCTCCCAATCCATCCACAGATGAAAGTTTTGTAAGAATTTGGGTGTTGTGTGCTGCTGAATTAATAGGGGATTTGGTTGCTGAAAATGAGAGTTGAAATTTGAGATTGATTTTGATTGAGGGTATATGACCAGATTTTCTATTGGTGAGGATTGTTTGGTATATGGCTGATGGAAAAGTCATGCGCCGAAAGGAGAGTGAGAGATTGAAGTGTAGGCTGGAACATTGATCGAACTTGTTAGATACAGGCTCATTGGAGCTTCTTTGAGTTTAAGCCTCATTTGATCACCTGATTTTACACCTCCTTTAGCTAGCAGCCTCATTTATACAAATTGAGCGGTCTTTGAAGCATCAGTTTCCTACAAGTAATTTTTTTTCTTTGGCACAAACACGACAACAACTAGGCCTTGAGAATCTCTCCAAGCTGGAAGCCCTTTATTGTCTGATTGCAAGATCTGTCGTTCAATATTGTTTTCATAGTTAGCATCGTTAGCAAGAATTACCTCACTGACTTGTTGCATCCGGAAATTATTGATGCTCACTGTAAGGACCCAATTTCGAGTTTGTGATATGGGTCTTAGATCCTGTAATTACTCATTTTTATCTGATTTGTAAATATTGTGCTAATATATAATTAATATTATTGTTGCATGAGTGTTAGTAAGATAAAAATATATAGGTGTGATATCTGTGTACGTATTAGTAATTATTTATGCTCGTATGTTACATGTTTGAATATTTGATTAATTTGTATGTGTGCTTTGTGTATATATAATGTGTATATCTGCATGAGTTAGTGTGTGAGTATATATATGTTGGTATACGTATGTGTTTCCGTATGTATATGTATGCATGCTTGTATGTCATTAAATGTTAGTGATTTGCATGTACACGTATTGTATGTACGTGTGTGTGTGTTTGTATTATTATTATTAATATTATCATTATTAATGGACTAACTTAAAATGAAACCCATAAATTATAAACCCAAAAAATAATAATTAAGGTCCAATCTTTATACAAATATAAGACCCAAGTATAATTACATAGCCCAAAATTAAGTTTACATGGCCCAACCGGCCAAACCCAAATCCTATATCTGAAAGCCATAAATTATCTAACCCTAGTGTTTCCCTTTTGCGCAGCCAACCAGGAGCCGTTGGATCAAATTTTTGATCCAACGGCCACGATCAAAGGGGGAAGTTATCCAGCTGGCCGCGTGTGTTACACGCCCAGACCGTTCGGCTGCCACGCGCGCGTTTGATCCACGCGCGGACTCTTCGATCTCCCACGCGTGCGTGCATCCCACGCGCCAGAACTCCTCGACTGCTGAGCTCCACGTGTCACGATCTGGCGCCGTTCCACCCGTTCGAGATTTCATCTGAACCGTTTATTCTTCAAGTTATCTCAACTGTTGGATCGAATCTGATCCAACGGTCGAGAACGCCTCTGGCCGAAGACATCTCCCCCACACTGCCACCATACCTCCACCATGCCGGCCTCCAACCACCGCGCTCAGGGTTGCCAGATGCATCAAAAAATCACCAAAAAGAGGCTATGTCACTATCATTTCAGATCCAAAAATATATATTTTTATAGTACTTTCTACCAAACGATCAGAGTAGGATATATGTATGAAAAAGTTGGAAGAAAACTCAGTGACCAAGTTATAAAAAAAATACAAGTTTCCATCGGTAATCTCCTCTCTTTTTTTGAATCTCATACATGCATGAAAAATATATAAAAAAGTAAAAATAAAAATAGAGTTTACCTAAGGAAAAATCCTTCCCCGCCGACGATAAACTTCGAGGAGTGAGCCACAAAGAGAGATTTTCTTTTTGTTTTCATCTCGACACATCAGGGATCTGGGCTTTGTGGAGTCGAAATAGGAGTATTTTGGTTCGGTCTTTCCAAAAGTAGAGGCTTTTTGGCTCTTGTGAGGGGTGTCTAGATTAGTTTTTTTGTTGTTATGGCGTTAAAGGCGGTGGCCGGAATAGCCGGACTACCGCCGACCTCTAGAACCGCAGCGGCTGAAGGGTTTGTGGTTGGTATTTCTGGGAAAAGAGAGAGATTTCTCTCTTGAGGTAAAAAAATGAGGGAAAATGAATAAAGGGGGCCGGTTATCGATTTTATAGAGGGGGAAATAAAAGAAAATGGGAAAATAACGTTATAAATCCCCCCGCATTCTTGAGATTTACGTTTCTGTCTCGCCGCACGGGATATTAGCAACCCCAGTCCTTGTCTTTTTTGAAGATATTTTAATTTGGTCCTCAGATAAACCGAAATCTTTTTTTAATGGTTAAATTACCTCCCGAGTCCTTCCGCGTTTTGAATGTTTGCATTTTGGGCTTGCCCCTTGGGTATTTTACATCATCGGTCCTTTCAAGTTTCATTCGGTTTGCAATCCTATCCCCGTGTTGTTTTTATTATTTTTCGATTTGGGTTGTCTGTTTTTTCTATTATTATATTTGATCCCTCCATCTCGATTTAAATTACTATGTTTTTTTTCCTTTGTGAATGTACACTGCCATGTCATGTTGCATGTTGTTATATATGTTTTTCTTGTATTTCGTATATTTATGTTTTATAATACATTCTTTTCCATGATTTCATGCTTTTGTTTTTTTTATTTCGTTCGTATAGGTTTATCTTGTACGTTGTGTTTAATTTAATTTGTATACCACGTCCGTATGTTAGCATGTTTTTATTTGTTTTGCATAGCGTGTCACATATCAATTCATGGTATGTCTAGTTTTTATATCCATATCTTTCTTTACGTTTTTATATGCGTTTTAGCCATGTTTATTCATGTTTATTTTCCTTTATGTGTACTTCATATGTTTAGCTTTGTTGATCATGATAAAATAAGAGGTAGCTTTTTATGTTTGCCTCATTTCCTAGGTTACATGCTAGTATGGAAATTTTGTTAACTTTGCTATGACATGTTTACATTGTGTATGCATATTTTGTGTCACATATTAAGTTTTAACTTTTATGTTTACATGTTATTTCATTAATTTAGTGTCGCTATATGTCATGTGTATATGTCATATATATTTTGCATTGGTGTTTTCTTTATGCGTAAGTATGTTAGCTTTAATTAATTTAGTTTTGGGAAGTATGTCTCTTTTTGCATGTTTATAATTGTATTTGTTGTTTTATTTTTAGGACATGTTACATTGTTTATGTTCATGCATTTTGCATTTTAACATTATTATGTTTATGTATTTTATGTTTTTTGGTTCCATGTCTTTGTAAATACTTGTTTGTAATGTTTTTGTTAAGTTTGCATAACGGAATATTAATTGTCAATGCGGTGTCCTTTTATCCGAGCGTAAACGGGGCCAATATCAGGCGTAGTGATGGTGGTTGGGCGTTTGCACTCGGATAACGGGGCCTTTAAAATTTACCCGCACTTATAATCGAATTTTAATTTAATCGTCACTTTAATCCGGAAAGTTTAATATTAATAAAGCGGTTATTATTAAAGTACCAATTTTGGGCGGTGTGGGGGTGCTAATCCTTCCCCATCCGTAACCGACTCCCAAACCCAACAATTTTGAATCTCTGGTTTTATGGTGTCCGACCTACCTAAGTGGCCGGTGGCGAATCCAATTTCTAAATAAAACGCGGTTTTTAAGACCCCACAGAATAAATATTTTTATATCCGAAAAACCACAAACACCTCGAAAAACCACTTTTTAGCGATAAGGGAACGTCGCTACAGATGACGACTCCGCTGGGGAAGTTTTTTGTTTTTTCAAAATCAAAAAAAGAGAGTCAAGCCTTTTCAAATAATTGCCGCTTTATTAATATTAGAAATTCAAGATTAAAGTGACTATTTAATTAACATTCGGTTATAATTGCGTGTTTATTTTAACGCATTTAAAATATGGCATATAAACCCATTTTTTAAGTGGGGGAAAACGCTAATGCTTTCGTGGAGATATCATTCTCCCGTATGGGCCTAGCAAGTACGTTCGGGGCTCGAGTACCTTATGCTTTCGTAAGGATATCGTTCCTTCGTACGGGTATAAGCGAATGGGTCCCCCTGAATTGAACCCGGTTGAAAGGAGCCTATAATGGGTGATGATCGGGGGCCTTGCTACTCGTAGTAGGGGACAACAAGGACAATTCGGGTACCTCCTAGAACCAAGACTGCATGTAGAGAATACATAGAAACCTACCCCTTTAGAGCCATGCAGATAACCTTAGGTTTTAGATAAATAGGGTTGTTTTGTGTGTTTATTCTATTTAATTTGTCCTTTTATTTATATATTTATTAATTTTATCTGGTACTGACTTGTTTTCTTTTTCGCTTTTGTTTTTTTCATACATTATTGCATTTGCATTACATAAAGGTATTGGATCAAGTGGTTTACCCGATCAGAAAGTCTTTCACCATGGAAAAAAGGTTTCTTAGGAAAGAAGAGCTTAACTTGTCAGTCAGGCATTGGTTAGAGGTCAATCAGAAGGCCCAAGGGGATAGTTCGCCGAGCAAGCGCGTAGTAGCAGGGTACACCTATGTGAGTCTCCAACAGAACAACCTATGGGATCTTCAAAGCATTTGGGAAGGATGGAACTGAAGACTACATGACGTGTTCAGCGATAGTTATGGCGACATTGCACAACTGTTATATGTTCGGGTTAACCAGCCCATGCTCTGAGCTATTTTTCAGTTCTGGAATCCTGCCTTTTGCTGCTTCACCTTCAATGGGCAGGACATGATGCCTACAGTAGAAGAATACACTGCCTTACTTAATCAGAAGAACATTCAGGAAGATTGGATCTACGCGATGCCTCCGAGGAATCAGAATTACACTTCGAAGCTCAAAACCTTTACAGGAATGAGTGACGATTGGGTTAATGGCCTGATTCGACTCCGAGGAGATAGTACAGTTTTTGCATGGGAAAGTATTCGAGACATCATACCTGCACATCCAGACGAGGGGAAGAAGATAGACCTATTTGCCTTGGGAATATATGGTTTGGTGATCTTTCCGAGAGCTCTTGGGAACATTGATGTAGCCATTCTGGACCTGTTTGAGCATATGAAACGGAGAGCAAACCCAGTACCAGCGATCTTGGCCGAGACCTTTATTTCTTTAAATGCCAGTCGGAAGCATGAAGAAGGACATTTTCGAGGATGTGCGCAGCTGTTACAGGTATGGATTCAGAGCCACATGTGGAAGACACCGACGAGGGTCCTACCGGGGATATCCTTCCAAGGTTTTTCGCCCTTACGGGAGTACTTAGCGAAAGAGTGGCGAGAGAACTTGAAAACAAAAAAATGGTCTAGTTTCTTCAGGAAAATTCAAGATGAAGACATAGTATGGAGGGTCCCATGGCTCGGTAGAGTTAATTACTTTTTATACAGTTGCGGTGATTTCAACTAGCTGATGATGTTGGGAATGCACGGAGGGATTGCTTGTGCTCCGCTTTTGGTGTCCCGACAATTTGGATCACGACAGTTCATTCCCAATACCACCGGGTTAGGCCAAAATGAATTTCTTTTCAAAGGGGAGTTCAAAGAAAAAGTTCAGACTATCGTGAGGGCTTGGGACCATTATTACCGGATTAGGGTGGAATGAGACACCGAGCACATGACCACCCTAGACTACGATCTTTGGAGACGTTTGAGGTTAATGATGTGATTCCTAAATCCGATCAAGGACCAGTGGTGTCGCTTGAGGAGCTCACAAGGGTGGTACCGTCTGAAACCGATATCTTACGGAATGAACTCGAAGAAATTAAGAGGAAAATGGACACCCAACAGACTCAACATGCGAGTGAGCTCTATAAAGCAAGCTTAGAGGTCGACGAACGGGATGGGATCATTAGACAATTGAAGAAATTAAATGCGGATTTGAGCGATAAGAACACTCTTTACCAAAAGGATACCCTCCTAGTCCAAGCGAAAATACAGAAGGCCGGCCGAAGTCAGTTC
The DNA here is from genome assembly GCA_019671005.1 of Hibiscus mutabilis. Classification (NCBI taxonomy): domain Eukaryota; kingdom Viridiplantae; phylum Streptophyta; class Magnoliopsida; order Malvales; family Malvaceae; genus Hibiscus; species Hibiscus mutabilis. The sequence continues at coordinate 40,346,425 of CM033721.1, forward strand.
ATAGCCATGGAAAAGGAAAGAATGAATGGTATCCATTTTGTGGAAGAAGAACGAGAAATCAGCAAGAGAGCAATCGAGAAGGAGATAGAAAGCTTCCGGTTGGCTATTGAGGAAGAAAGGCAGTCCTTCAAGAAGGCCATTGACCAAGAAAAGAAAAGAACTAGGAAAGAAATTAGCAAAGGAAAACAAGCAGTCAACCACGAGAGAGAAAACATCGCCGCATGGAAAAGAAGGTCCATAAGTAGCCGGAATAGACTGTTAGAGATGCAAAGGTTGTACGACGACACTATCCAAAGTCTGGATCAAAGCCGAAGTCAGAATGTCGAGTTGGGAGAAAAGGTGGCAGAAGTAGAACACTCCTTTCAAACTTACTGTCAGAGGAATGGCTTCACTAAGCTACAAGAAAGAGAGTGCGAAGTAGGCACGTTACGAACCCGAATTAAGTCTCTTGAAGCAACTGTTGAGGATTATAAGGAAAAAATCAGTGTATTCGAAGAGGCTACAGTCGGAGGGGATATTTATTGGCAAAGGAGACTGCGTGACTCTACCCGGATGGTGCAAGATAGGGACCAATATTACGCAAACCTGATGGCAGACATACAACGAGTCACCAGACATGTGAATGATTTGGCCATCGAGGCTGAAACACTGCGACCTTTCGTAGTCCCAGAAATGGAAGAAGCTCCCAGGTTCATCAAGTTGCTCAGGGCTATTGGAAAATTAGGAGATAGAGCTAGGGCTTATCTGTAGGGCTCTGTATTGTAATTAGTACTCTTTTTTATTAGGGACCTTCATTTTGTAATATGAACTCTATTGTAATTTAGACCCTTTAATTCCCGTGGAATTAGTTCAAAAGGGTGATTACCAGCGGAATCAGTACCTTTATCTGCATACATTCTTACATTGCATCATGACATTCACATCATTATACACGCATTTATTTTCCTTGCAACCATATTAATGTTATAAATATTGTGGCAGTATGAAAATAGAAGTTAAGCCTCAATCATTCATCATCCATATCTTACCCGATTACAAAGCAAGCTCATGGAAGATAGGATAATCAGTCTAGAAAAGGGGCAAAGAAAGCTCGAGGCAAGATTTGACGAGGCTCAAAGAAGCCTCAGTGACTAGATTTCTCAGTCACAAGCATCGATAGTATCCGAAATAACCGCATTGTTGGCTAAGAGTCTCGGAAAGAGAGTTGAAGGAGAAACCGCTCAAGAACCATATGGTACCCCATTCACAATAAGGTTCAACCAGCTGCGCCGAATCTGACTAGAAGGGTATATATCGACCCTGCAAGGATGTCGGCTAATATTCAGGTAGGGGCATCTGAGATTCAACCCCTTGACACGGAAGCACTCTATGAAGAGGAGGTGCCAGGCCTGAATTTGGTCAAAAAGACCAGGACAGAGGTAGAAAAAAAGTGGGAGGAAAGGTTTCGCCTGATGGAGGAAAGATTTAAAAGTTTGCAAGCTATAGAAGAATCAGGAAATGATGCCAGTGACTTGAGTCTGGTATCCGACCTTGTCCTACCACCAAAATTTAAAACGCCAGAGTTCGACAAATACGATGGAACCACGTGTCCTTCCGTGCACATAACGATGTACTGCCGGAAGATGGCAGCCTACCTTAAGGATGAGAAGCTACGGATTTACTGTTTCCAAGATAGCCTAACTGGAGCGGCGTTACGGTGGTACACCCAGTTGAGCAGGGTAAATGTCAAAACATGGAAAGATCTTTCAAAAGCATTCATTGAGCAATATAAGCATGTAACAGATATGACCTCCAGTAGAATTATGTTGGAAAATATGGGGCAGAAGTCCAACGAAGGTCTACGATAGTTTGCTCAAAGGTGGCGGGAAGTGGCCGCCCAAATTCAGCCACCCCTCCCGGAACATGAAATTACGCCATTATTCGTTAATACTTTGAGGAGGACACTTTTCGATCGCCTCATTAATAACACAACACAGAGTTTTGCTGATTTGATTAGGACTGGGGAGTCCCTTGAATTGGCAATTAAGAGTGGTAGAATTGATAGCGGGGAAGGATCTCGGAAGTACAACAAGAAGAATGAAGTAAACGCCGCCAGTACTTACACTGCCCCAAAGAATTTTACAGTCTCACAGCCACAAGCACCTGTGGGAAAAGCTCAAAACTCGAATCAAAGAGAGGAAAGAACCTCGAGAAAAGAGAAAGAGAGGCAAACTTTTACTCCACTACCCGTTCCGTACTCGGAGCTTTACTCCCAGTTGTATGAAGCAGACCTGGTCCCTCCATATTACGTTACTCCTTTCAAACTGCCATTCCTGTCTTGGTATAACCCGAATGCGCATTGCGACTATCACGGCGGTGCCCCTGGTCATCCCACCGAGAACTGCCTTGTTTTCAAAAAACTTGTTCAGAACTTAATTGATTCTGGGATACTGAAGTTTGAAGAACCAAGTGTAGCTACTAACCCGTTGCCTAATCATGGGAACAAATGAGTAAATGTTATTGAGGAATGCTTTACCAGGAAGATTAAGGATGATGTGTCGGAAATCAAATCTCCTTTGCGGTGGGTATTTCAACAATTGTGTATGGCCCATGTGATCGACAAAGGCATGGTAATAAGGCAGAAGGGATGTGAAGTGTATTGCGAATTCCATCAGAACGAAGGGCAAGACATCCAAAAGTGCAACGAGTTTAAAAGATTGGTACAACAATTGATGAATGAAAAGTAAATAGAATTCTTCGAAGAGCCCACAGGAAAGAAGGGGTCGGACGTACATATGATGGATAGCCCCAACGCTAAATACGAGAGAGATAGACCTTTTATCATCTCCTCCAGGCCGGGGAGTGCAGGTGCCTCCCAAGGAGAAACCACTAAGATAAATCCCAAGATCATCATCTCAACACCATCCCCGTTCCCATTCAAGGATATGCGGCAAACTCCCTGGAACTATGCTGTAAATGTGACCATGCCAGAAAAGCCAGAATCTGGTGAGGTAAAAGAGCTTACACTGAAAGACGAGCAAAGCAAGAGTGATGTGAATGTCGGTGAGGTAGGCCATTTCACGAGGAGCGGCAGATGCTACTTCTCTGAGACCTTGAGGGCTGCTGAAGCGGTCAAAGATAAAGGAAATGATACATCGGTTACCCCCGCGCAGATATTCGGTGAAAAACCTCTTCCAAAGATAAATGAGCCGGTAACCGAGGCTCAGGCCAAAGAATTTCTAAAGTTCTTGAGACATAGCGAGTACAACGTGGTGGAACAACTACTAAAGCAACCGGCTAGGATCACGGTGCTGGAGTTACTCTTGAGCTCAGAAAGACACTGTGAGGCACTATTAAAAGTACTAAACCAGACTTTTGTGCCCCAGGACATTTCTGTGGCAAAACTGGATAGGATAGTGGGGCATATCACTGCCTATAACCATATAACATTCAGTGACAACGAGATCCCCGAGGGCGGAATGGGGTCCACCAAAGCTCTTAACATCACAACACACTGCAAAGGGTATGTGGTACCGGGGGTACTAATTGACAACGGGTCAACACTGAACGTGCTGCCTATGGTGACCTTGCAGAAGCTACCAATAGATGGTTCTCACCTAAAGCCCTGCCATAACTCTGTGAGAGCCCTTGACGACACACAAAGAGGAACAATGGGAAAATTTGAGGTGCCTCTATTGATCAGGCTGACTGAGTACGTGATTGATTTTGTAGTAATGGACATAAAACCATCTTACAGCTGCTTATTGGGAAGGCCATGGATCCACTCCGCAGGAGTTGTCCCCTCATCATTACATCAGAAATTAAAATTCGTAATCGAAGGCAAATTGGTCACAGTAGAGGCCGAGCAAGAAATTATTTCTTAAGTGACATCAGATGCCCCCTACATTCAAAATGACGAGGATGCTGCGGAATGCTCTTTTCGCACATTAGAGCTAGTGAATGCCACATTCGTCACGGAAGGAAGTCAGATTCCCTATCCCAGGTTATCTAATTGTACCAAGATGACTGTTGCTGAAACTTTGGGCCGAGGAGCCAAAGTAGGAAGAGGGCTAGGGAAAAGATTGCAAGGGAGCCTATGAGCCAAAAGTATGATAACCAAGAAGGACCGTTTTGGGTTGGGTTACAAACCAAGTGTCCAACAAAGGAAAGAAGAATACAAGAGAAAAGAAGAACAAAGAAAAGCTAGATTTAAGGGAGAAGACATTCCATGGAGACCAATGTCCTTCCCTAGTTTGAAAACCACTTTTGTCTCCAGAGGATTTTGCCAGTCAGGACAAGAAGTTGAAGAGGCAATTAAGAAAAATGGCATGCTCAACAAGGAGGAAATGTTTAATGAATCACTTGAAGGGATGTCCATCAACATGATAGCTGGAAAGGGCCAAGTCAGCAAAATGTTGACCAACATCTGCCCCTGCCATCCCGGGGGAACTCTTGATAACTAGAGCCACATTAATCTACCTGTGGTTTTTAGGACTAGATCAGAGTAATGTGCCAAATCAACTTTTTGTTTTTGCCCATAAACAATGGGGATCTCTTGTATAGGGCACCTATGTTAACTTTTTGTTGAAATGAAAATATCTTCCCCATTTTCTTAAATGACAAACATTTCATTTATTTCATTCATTCATTCTTCATGTTCATTCACTTCATATAAAGCCATTCTCTTCCCAATACAATTCATTCTCATTTAATGCAAGTCTCTCATGATTGACTGTATGAATGATACCATATCCAATCCCGGAGTAAATTTTAAATGCCTCGAGATCTCAGAGGGAATTGAGGAAGAAGATGATAAGATAGAATGTGAGGTCCCTGTAGAGCTAAGGAGAATGGTGGCCAACAAAGAAAGGCAAATCATGCCCTACCAAGAAGAAACAGAAGTTGTAAACTTGGGGATTGAAGAAGAGAGAAAAGAAGTAAAAATAGGGACGACGTTTTCCTCAAAAACCAGGCACGAACTGATAACCCTACTCCAGGAATTTAAGTATGTTTTCGCCTGGACTTATCAAGATATGCCAGGTTTGAATACTGACATAGTGGTGCACAAACTGCCAACGAAGCCGGAGTGCAAACCAATACAACAAAAACTCCGGAGAATGAGACCAGACATGTTGTTAAAGATCAGAGAAGAGGTAAAAAACTAGTTTGATGATGGTTTCTTGGAGGTAGCCAAATACCCCGAATGGGTTGCAAACATCGTACCAGTACCGAAGAAGGACGGAAGGTCTGTATGTGTGTAGATTATAGGGATCTAAACCGAGCCAGCCCTAAAGACAACTTCCCCCTGCCACATATTGACACGCTAGTTGACAACACTGCATGACACTCATGGTTTTCATTTATGGACGGCTTTTCAGGGTACAACCAGATAAAGATGGACTATAACAACATGGAGAAAACTACATTCATAACCATGTGGGGCACTTTATGCTACCGGGTGATGACTTTTAGGCTCAAGAACGCAGGGGCAACTTACTAAAGAGCAATGGTGACTCTTTTCCATGACATGATGCACAAAGAAATAGAAGTATACGTGGACGACAGGATCGCCAAGTCCCGAACAGAAGAGGAGCACCTACAGAACTTAAGAAAACTATTCCAAAGACTACGAAAATACCAGCTGAGGCTTAACCCTACCAAATGCACCTTCGCCGTTACTTCTGGAAAGCTTTTGGGGTTTATGGTGAGCCGAAGAGGGATTGAGATCGATCCAGATAAAGTGAAAGCCATCCAGGATCTTTCACCACCCCACACTCAGAAAGAGGTTCGTGGTTTCTTGGGAGGTTAAATTATATCTCTCGTTTCATTTCCCAATTAACCGATCGGTGTGACCCGGTCTTCAGACTTCTTAGAAAGAATAATCCCGGTGTGTGGGATAAGGAATGTCAAGGAGCCCTAGAAAAGATCAAAAGGTACCTGAAAAATGCTCCGATTTTAGTCGAGCCAGTACCAGACAGGCCGTTAATCCTCTACCTAAAAGTCTTTGAGAATTCAATAGGGTGTGTATTGGGGTAACACGATGAGTCAGGGAAAATAGAGCAAGCCATCTATTACCTAAGCAGAAAATTCAATGATTGCGAGACGCGGTACCCGCCAGTTCAGAAGCTGTGTTGTGCTTTAGTTTGGGCCACCAAGTGGCTTAGGCAGTATATGCTGTACCATACTACTTGGTTGATATCCAAGATAGACCCCTTGAAGTTCCTAATGGAAGCACCAGCACTAACGGGAAGGATGGCCCGCTGGCAGATGCTCCTATCCGAATTCGACATTGTGTATGTAAGCCAGAAAGCCGTAAAGGGAAGCGCCGTAGCGAATTTCCTAGCTAGTCGCACCTCGGACGATTATGAGGCGTTGAAATTTAATTTCCCAGATAAAGACTTGATGTGCATTACAACCGAGGAAGAGGTTTAAGATAATAACTCATGGAAGCTTTACTTTGATGGGGCCTCTAACGCCCTCAGACATGGGATAGGGGCCGTGCTAATTTCCCCCGAGAATGTCTATTATCCCTTCACCAGCAGACTAGAATTCTTCTGCACCAACAATATAGCTGAATATGAAGCCTGCATTATGGGACTAAACTCAGCTATTGAAAGAAAGATTAAGGAACTTGGAGTATTCAGAGATTCATCCTTAGTGATTTACCAGTTGCGTGGGGAATGGGAAACCAGGGACCCGAAGTTGGTCAAATATTATGAATTAATTCAAGAGCTCGCCAAGGAGTTCGAAAAGGTCAGCTTCAATTACCTTCCCAGAGAAGAAAATCAGATGGCAGACACCTTGGCAACCCTGGCTTCCATGTTCAAAACAAACACAAGGGCAGAAATGAAGCCCATTATGATGCAGACTTTTGAAAGGCCTGCTCATTGTTTTAATGTGCATGAAGAGATTGATGGAAACCCATGGTACTATGACATCTTGCAATATGTCAAGCTTCAAAAGTATCCCGAAGGGGCAAATGACATTGACAGAAAAACACTCAGAAAAATGGCAACAAGATATGTCCTAGATGGGGAGATCCTATATAAAAGAGGCCATGATCAGACATTGTTGAGATGGGTGGATGCCTGGGAGGCGAAGGAGATTTTAGCCGAGGTACACGATGGTCTATGTGGGACGCACACCAACGGGCTGTCTATAGCCTGGAAAATTATGAGATATTACTATTTCTGGTTGACCATGGAGGGAGGTTGTATCGATTACGCCAGGAAATGCCACAAATGCCAAATTTATGCTGACAAGATTCATGCTCCCCCATCACCTTTACACACCATGAATTCTTCATGGTCTTTTGCAGCATGGGGCATAGACGTCATCGGGCATATTCACCCGAAGGCTTCCAACGGACACCATTTTATTTTGGTCGCTATAGACTATTTCACTAAATGGGTGGAGGCAGTGTCTTACGTCGACATCACAAGGACCACAGTATGTAAATTCCTAAAGAAGGAGATTATTTGTCGATACGGTTTGCTAGAAAGGGTCATCACCGAAAATGCTTCCAATCTGAATAACAAAATGATGACGGACGTGTGAAACCAATTCAAGATAACACACCACAATTCCACAGTCTATCGTCCTAAAATGAATGTGGCATTGGAAGCAGCAAACAATAACATAAAAAAGATCATAGCGAAGACGACGAATACCTACAGGGATTGGCACGAAAAACTGCCATTTGCCCTTTTCGCCTATAGGACGTCCATTCGCACATCGACAGGGGCAACACCCTATTCCTTGGTGTATGGTACCGAAGCAGTACTCCCCATTGAGGTGGAGATTCTGTCACTCCGGGTCTTAAATGAAGTAAAATTGGAAGAATCCGAATAGGTGCAAGCCAAACTCGACCAGCTAAATCTCATTGAAGAAAATAGACTAAAGGCCATTTGTCATGGTCAAATGTACCAAAAACGAATGATGCGGGCATACAACAAAAAGGTGCGCCCAAGAGAATTCAGAGAGGGGGATCTGGTGCTCAAGAAAATCCTCCCAATTTAGAAAGATTCTCGAGGAAAGTGGATGCCCAACTGGGAAGGGCCATACGTGGTAAAAAAGGCCTTCTCAGGAGGAGCCTTAATCTTAACTGAAATGGATGGAGACGAGTTGAAAAGCCCTGTAAATTCTGATGCTGTTAAGAAATACTACGTTTAAAAAAAATGGAGAGCTCAGGGCGAAAACCCGAAACAGGGCGTCTTGAAGCAAATGAAGGATCCGAGTCGAAAACCCGTAAAGGGCGGCTCGGATAAATTGAGAGGTTGGATATCTGGAGAGAAGGGTCGTCCCCATGAACCCTGGGAAGAGGGAGCTTCAGGCAAGGATTCTACGCCGGTTGACGGGATCATGTATCGTTCATACTGAAGATAATGAGGGATCTTGTATTTCATGTTTGGCTTTTCCTTTTCCTCGTGTGTGTCATGACTCTCTCAAAGTTGTTCCAAACCCTTAATCGTAATAAAATCATATTTTTGAGCATCCCTGCCTTGCCTTCTTGTTAATATCATGCAAATAAGCTAACATAGGCTTATGATAAACAAGAGATTTTTGAGCATTACTGTGATCTAACCTTAAAGATGCAGACGATTAGAAAACGATGTTAACCTTGCCCTCTAGCTGCTTACATAACGTTTGTTGACAGGGGAGGCAGAAGGCTTCAAGCACCAGGGTAGGATGACCAATGGCGCACACCCTGCTTGTTTAAGAGAAAGCATTCGAGACAACAAGAGAGATCTTCCAGGTGAAAACCCGGAAGGGCTCCTAAAAAAAACAAAAAAAGAAGGAAAGAAAAGAAAAAAAGAAAGAAAAAGAAAGAAAAAACAAGAAACCCCCAAAGCGAAAACTTGAAAGGGCACTTTAGAACCCCGAATCAGAAATTCAAAAAAAAGAAAGGTTGGAATGGTTGAACCCGACAGTGAAATGGGGTATTACCGCTAGAAGAAAAAAGGAGAAAGCAAGCAACGTAAGGTCAAGATTGACTGAGGACTAAAGCAGGCCCACCAAGATATTAACACTCATGCATCATGAATAGTTAGACATCCCTAGGATTAGGAGCATGTTAATTCATTTGTCATAGCATTTTGTCTTATTCTAGACAAGTATCTACATATTTAAAGAGACATCGGTAGCCATCCTGGTGTGAATCCTAAATGTGAAGATGAAGGTTCTATATAGGAAGGGCCTATATTTCCAAGCGCTTGCAGCGAGAGGTTCTATATAGGAAGAATCCGCCGCTCAAGGGTTCCAGGAGCTGAAAGTTTTGTATAGGAAGGGCTCGCAGCTCCAGGGTGAAGACTAGCAGTTCTATATAGGAAGAGCTCCCAGCCAAAGGAATTCACCCATGACACACAAGGTTTTATGTAGGGAAAACCTGTTGTGTTAAAAGCGAAGAGTCCTATATAGGAAGGGCTCCCAGCTTTACTATCTTAGAGTGAGAGGTTTTATATAGGAAGAACTCATAGCTCCGAGATTTCAGAAGCTAAAAGTTCTATATAGGAAGGATTGGCAGCTCCCAGGTTTGAAGACTATCAGTTCTATACAGGAGGAACTCCCAGTCGGAAGAACCCATCCGTGGCACAGAAGGTTTTATGTAGGAAAAACCAGCCCCGTTGAAGGCAAAGAGTTCTATATAGGAAGGACTCCAAGCCTTACCACCTCAGAGTGAAAAGTTTTATATAGGAGGGACTCATAACTTGAGGCTTCACAGTGAAGGGTTCCATATAGGAAGAGCCTGTAGCTCCAAGATCGGAGGGGGAAGAAGTTATATAGGAAGGACTTACGAGCCCGAAGATTCAACCGAGGAAAAATGGAGAGTTCCAGAAGAACACGTGTTTCCAAAGCTACAAATAGGGAAGTCGGATAAAATTGAGTCTTATGAATCTTTGCTTTGTTCCTATTCCACGAGAACAAGCAAAGAGGGGCAACTGTAATCACTCATTTTTATCTGATTTGTAAATATTGTGCTAATATATAATTAATATTATTGTTGCATGAGTGTTAGTAAGATAAAAATATATAGGTGTGATATTTGTGAGTGCATATATATGTGTACGTATTAGAAATTATTTATGCTCGTATGTTACATGTTTGAATATTTGATTAATTTGTATGTATGCTGTGTGTATATATAATGTGTATATCTGAATGAGTTAGTGTGTGAGTATATATATGTTGGTATACGTATGTGTTTCCGTATGTATATGTATGCATGCTTGTATGTCATTAAATGTTAGTGATTTGCATGTACACGTATTGTATGTACGTGTGTGTGTGTTTGTATTATTATTATTAATATTATCATTATTAATGGACTAACTTAAAATCAAACCCATAAATTATAAACCCGAAAAATAATAATTAAGGTCCAATCCTTATACAAATATAAGATCCAAGTATAATTACATAGCCCAAAATTAAGTTTACATGGCCCAACCGGCCAAACCCAAATCCTATATCTGAAAGCCCTAAATTGTCTAACCCTAGAGTTTCCCTTTTCCGCAGCCAACTAGGAGCCGTTGGATCACATTTTGATCCAACGGCTACGATCAAAGGGGGAAGTTATCCAGCTGGCCGCATGTGTTACACGCCCAGACCGTTCGGCTGCCACGCGCGCGTTTGATCAACGTGCGGAATCTTCGATCTCCCACGCGCCAGAACTCCTCGGCTGCTGAGCTCCACGTGTCACGATCTGGCGCCGTTCCACCCGTTCGAGATTTCATCTGAACCGTTTATTCTTCAAGTTATCTCAACCGTTGGATCGAATCTGATCCAACGGTCGAGAACGCCTCTGGCCGAAGACATCTCCCCCACACTGCCACCATACCTCCACCATGCCGGCCTCCAACCACCGCGCTCAGGGTTGCCAGATGCATCAAAAAATCACCAAAAAGAGGTTATGTCACTATCATTTTAGATCTAAAAATATGTATTTTTATAGTACTTTCTACCAAACGATCAGAGTAGGATATATGTATGAAAAAGTTGGAAGCAAACTCAGTGACCAAGTTATAAAAAAAATACAAGTTTCCATCGGTAATCTCCTCTCTTTTTTGAATCTCATACATGCATGAAAAATATAAAAAAAAGTAAAAATAAAAATAGAGTTTACCTAAGGAAAAATCCTTCCCTGCCGGCGATAAACTCCGAGGAGTGAGCCACAAAGAGGGTTTTCTTTTTGTTTTCATCTCGACACATCAGGGATCTGGGCTTTGCGGAGTCGAAATAAGAGTATTTTGGTTCGGTCTTTCCAAAAGTAGAGGCTTTTTGGCTCTTGTGAGGGGTGTCTAGATTAGTTTTTTTGTTGTTATGGCGTTAAAGGCAGCGGCCATAATAGCCAGACTACCGCCGACCTCTAGAACCACGGCGACTAAAGGGTTTGTGGTTGGTATTTATGGGAAAAGAGAGAGATTTCTCTCTTGAGGTAAAAAAAAATGAGGTGAAAATGAATAAAGTGGGCCGATTATCGATTTTATAAAGAGGGAAATAAAAGAAAATGGGAAAATAACGTTATAAATCCCCCTGCGTTCTTGAGATTTACGTTTCTGTCTCGCTGTACGGGATATTAGCAGCCCCAGTCCCTGTCCTTTTTGAAGATATTTCAATTTGGTCCTAAGATAAATTGAAATCTTTTTTTAATGGTGAAATTACCTCCCGAGTCCTTCTGCGTTTTGAATGTTTGCATTTTTGGCTTGCCCCTTGGGTATTTTACATCATCGGTCCTTTCAAGTTTCATTTGGTTTGCAATCCTGTCCCCGAGTTGTTTTTATTATTTTTCGATTTGGGTTGTCTGTTTCTTTTCTATTATATTTAAGTCCCTCTGTCTGATTTAAATTACTATGTTTTTTTCCTTTGTGAATGTACACTGCCATGTCATGTTGCATGTTTTTATATATTTTTTTCTTGTATTTCGTATATTTATGTTTTATAATACGCTCTTTTCCATGATTTCATGCTTTTGTTTTTTTATTTATTTATTTCGTTCGTATAGGTTTATCTTGTACGTTGTGTTTAATTTAATTTGTATACCACGTCCGTATGTTAGCATGTTTTTATTTGTTTTGCATAGCGTGTCACATATCAATTCATGGTATGTCTAGTTTTTATATCCATATCTTTCTTTACGTTTTTATATGCGTTTTAGCCATGTTTATTCATGTTTATTTTCCTTTATGTGTACTTCATATGTTTAGCTTTGTTTGATCATGATAAAATAAGAGGTAGCTTTTTATGTTTGCCTCGTTTCCTAGGTTACATGCTAGTATGGAAATTTTGTTAACTTTACTATGACATGTTTACAATGTGTATGCATATTTTGTGTCACATATTAAGTTTTAACTTTAATGTTTACATGTTATTTCGTTAATTTAGTATCGCTATATGTCATGTGTATATGTCATATATATTTTGCATTGGTGTTTTCTTTATGTGTAAGTATGTTAGCTTTAATTATTTTAGTTTTGGGAAGTATGTCTCTTTTTGCATGTTTATAATTGTATTTATTGTTTTACTTTTAGGACATGTTACATTGTTTATGTTCATGCATTTTGCATTTTAACATTATTATGTTTATGTATTTTATGTTTTTTTGGTTCCATGTCTTTGTAAATATTTGTTTGTAATGTTTTTGTTAAATTTGCATAACGGAATATTAATTGTCAATGCGGCGTCCTTTTATCCGAGTGTAAACGGGGCCAATATCAGGCGCAGTGATGGTGGTTGGGCGTTTACACTCGGATAACGGGGCCTTTAAAATTTAACCGCACTTATAATCGAATTTTAATTTAATCGTCACTTTAATCCAGAAAGTTTAATATTAATAAAGCGGTAATTATTAAAGTACCAATTTTGGGCGGTGTGGGGGTGCTAATCCTTCCCCATCCGTAACTGACTCCCGAACCCAACAGTTTTCGAATCTCTGGTTTTATGGTGTCCGGCCTACGTAAGTGGCCGGTGGCGACTCCAATTTCTAAATAAAATGCGGTTTTTAAGACCCCACAGAATAAATATTTTTATATTCAAAAAACCACAAACACCTCGAAAAAGCACTTTTTAGTGATAAGATAACGTCGCTACAGATCCGTATTTCGGTATTTGAGTATTTTAAGATTAAAATTTGAAATTAGGATAATCAATTTGGAAACTCAATTAAATAGATTCTTGGATTGATTCAAGTAGAGATTTTAAGTTCGAGTCTAAAAGTGAGAGCAAGGAGAAAGACTTGTATCTAATTACTTTTGGATCCATTATATTTGGAGATAAGGTGTTTGAATTTTAAATAGAGGATAGAAAAGGAGAAAAAGTAAAAAGTGGGTGAGGAGAGAGAGAATAGGAAAAGAGAGAAAAAGTTTGAGAGATGAGTCTTGAAACTCTGATCTGTTGAGATCAAGCTGTATGTTTTCGACACCTCCACTGCCATTGTGTTCATCTCTTCGAGACAAGTTTGCCGGTACTAGCGGCACCACCATCGGAGACGCCGTCGGAGGGGGTGAAAGAGAGAGGAATTTTTGGGTTGTTGAGTTCAGGTGGTTTAAGTGCAAAAAATGAAGAACAGAGGCCACCATCGTGTTCATCAGCATTTAGATAGTCGGTCTGGGCCTTCGCTGTTGCAATTTGACCACCTGAAGCTTCGCACGCACATGGACGACGTGTAAAACCTATATTTGATTTTGATAAAACACGGAAAAACAAGGAATGTTTTGCAAAAAGGGATAAATTTTTTAGTAATCTAAAGCATTCAAGCACAAATCTAACAATCTTTGAGCCTTTTAGAGTCAAATCTTGTAACCCACTAAAGTTAGCTTATTTGTAATCCTTTTATTCAAGTTTTGGGGTTTGAGTGAACTTTATATTGGGAAAACATTCTACCTTTGAGAGGATTTTTCAATTTGCTTTATTTGTAATCTCTTTGGGAGGAATTCTTAAGACTTTGAGGTATAAGTCTTAAGGGAGTGTAAGGTTATCTCCTTTAGCCTCAAAAGGAAAGCAATTCTAGTGGATTTCAGAAAATCTTTAGTGTGGATAGCTAAGGTAGTGGATACAAACCTTGTTAGAAGGTCGAACCACTATAAGTTCTTGTGTCTCAATCTTTTTACTTTCCTATTTTCTTCCACCAATTTTTTAAATTGCTAATTCACCCTCCTCTTGGCCTTTCACCATTGATTGATCATCTCAACAATTGGTATCAAAGCTACACACATTGGAATGATTAACACCCTTTTGAGTCGATCAAAAGTATATTTAATTAATCAACAATCAAGCCATGACCTCTACTTCCGGCACCAATCTCTACGTGTCATGATCCATCTCCAAACCACCATTCTTCAATAGGGATAACTACCCCTATTGGAAGAATAGAATGAGGCTCTTCATCAAATCCAATTACTACCTCTTTTGGGATGTAGTGGAAGATGGACTGGCTATTCTGATAAAGAGAGAAGGAGACAAGCTCATTCCCAAGTCCATACAAGAGATGACCGATGAAGATCGGATAAAGTTGCAAGTCAACGACAAAGCAACACACATGATTTTTTATGCTCTTTGACCGGATGAGTACGCGAAAATGTCTTCTTGCACTAGTGCAAATGAGATATGAGACAAGGTTGAAGTTACATTCGAATGCACCAACGATGTCAAGGAGACCAAGATTGGACTCCTCAACTTGAGCCATGAGAACTTCAAAATGGAACCGGATGAGGACATCACCAAGATGTTCGATATATTCTCCATCATCATCAATGAACTTAAAGGCTTCAGAGAGATTATTCTAGAAGACAAGCTTGTTCGAAAGCTTATCTATTCTCTTCCTGAGTCATGGGATGAAAAGATGACCATCATCTTCGAAGCCAAGGATCTCAAGACCTTGAAGCTTGATGCTCTTTTGGGGTATCTTCTCACTCATGAGATCATAAAGAAAGGAAGAGAAGATGGGAAGAAGAAGGAAGAGAAAAAGATGAAGAATAAGGAAGTGGAGAAAAAGAAGATAGGAATTGCTCTCAAAGCTTCACAAGAGGAGAGCATTTTGAGTGAAGAAGAAGATGAAGAAATGGCTATGCTAGCCAAGAGATTCACTCGGTTCATGAAATCCAACTGGGAAAGAAAGTTCCATCGGAGAGAGGGTTTCATGAATAAGAACAAAGATGAAGAGAAGGATCAAATAGTTTGCTATGAGTGTAAGAAGCCGGGACACATCAAGTTTGATTGTCCCCAACTCAGAATGAAGAGCTTCGGGAAGAAGAAGAAGATCAAGGCTCATGTTGCTACTTAGAGCGATGAGGACTCATCCGATGAGGAAGAGCAAGAAGTAGCTAGCCTTTTTCTCATGGCACTAGAAGATGATCCTAAGGTAACCTCAAATTCATCCAATTTTGATTTTATATTTGATGAGCTTTAAGAAGCTTATGATGAATTGCAAGAGGTTTACGATGAGTTGGTGGAGAAGTATAAGGAATTACTTTAGAAAAACAAGAAAACAATTTCAAATTTGAAAAACCAAAATGATTCCTAATCTAAAGCCAACTTGGATTGCATAAACTTCTCTCGAAAGTTTATGATGATCACCAAAAGGAAGTAGGTGATCTCAAAGCTTCTTTGAACAAATTAGGGAATTCCCGTTTTGAAAAATAAACATCTTCAAAACCCAACTATGTGAAAAGAAACTTTGGAGGTTACAAACAAAGAGGCTTCCAAAGGCCCTCTCATGTTAAGAGAATTAGGAGTGTTTGGGTTCCTTAGGAACTTGTCACTTCTAATAACATTATTGCTATTGCTTCTTGGATTCCTAAGGGAACCAAGATTTTGGGAGCTAATACTCATGGACCCAAAAAGATTTGGGTACAAAAAATCAAGACTTGATTCTTTGTTTGTAGGGGGAGCATTGCTACAAGACCAAAGCTTCAAGTGCAAATTCGTGGTACCTTGATAGTGGATGCTCGAGACATATGACCGGTGACAAGAGTCAATTCTTAGAGCTAAAATCGAAGAGTGGAGGAGTAGTGACGTTTGGTGTGTAACACCCTAAAATTGGCCTAGAAATGTTACCACAATCTAAACTATAGGCTATTGAATTCATGAGCTAATCAAATTAAAGAAGAATAAACATTAGCTATCCTTGAGATCAAATAAGTAAAATTAGAACCAAATTGAATTGAAACTAAAACTAGAAGGTATAAATGGAAGGATAAAATTGTGAACATGCAAAGCTATGAAGATTGCATGTAAAATTGAAATTAGATTAAGGCCTTGACACATGTTCTCATTGGAAGAGAACATGTGCCATTTTGGATGGTGACTCATGGCCAAGGAGGAAAGATGAACAAACATATTGTCATCTTCCTCCCATTATCATCCATCTTGGTCAGATTTTGAGAGAGAAAAAGGGGAGAGAAAATCTTCATGCAACACCTTCAAATTCAAGCTTCTTGATTCAACCTTGATCATATTTAGCTTGGAGAAGGTATAATGCTTGACTTTACATGTTATATAATGGTTGATTTTTGAATTGGATGATTGTTATGTATGTTAGGGTCATGCTAGCTTCAATTAGAACTTGAAAATTGAATGCTAGTAGCTAAATTGCTAATGAAATGTATATATGGTTGCTGGAAATTTGAGAAATGTGTTCATGGTTGAAAGCAATCTTGATTAGGGACTGTTTTGATAGAGAAATTGTTTAGACATGTCAATTGGATATAGAACCATGTTTTGATCATGTTGGTAGATGAAATGAAGATTGAATTGTATAGATAACTTGCTGGAAATGTGAAAGCACCTAATTGGATTAGTTAAACTAGGTAATGGACTGCCTAATTGATGAATTGGATGTGCAATGTTGATCAAATAGATCAAATTGGGTTCAACATGATAATGCCCTGTTTTAGGCACATGGCTAGGTAAATTATAAGGCCTAGACATGTAAGAACATGAAAATGAATTGAATTTCCATGTTAGAGCCTTGTTAAAATGAGTTAAGAAGCTAGAAATTCAACCTAGTGTAATCTGCCCAGAATGCTCTGTTCTGGGCAGTAACTTTGAAAAATCACTATAAATTGTATATACTGAATTTAAGTCTGAAATTTTTATGGAAAACACCTTGGTATGTCTAAATTCATTATGAAAAAACAGAACTGAATTCTGGGTTCTATAATGAAATGTAGAGAAGAAACACTAGGGACAGTGCAAACTGTCTAGTGTGGCTAATTACCCTGTATTTAAGTCAAAAACTGTATTAATTGGCAAAGAACTAAAATGCAAGACTTATATTGGTTATAAAGAAAATTACGTTAGCTTTCTAATGGTGTAAACCAATTGAAATTCCGACGTACGGAATGAAAGTTATGCATGATTAAGTGACTAGAGTGCAAGCTGCCTGACAGCAGTAGTATAGGTAATTGCACACTGTTTTGTGGCAAATTGTAAACTGTTTTGTAAACAGTTTTAGGACATTGATTCTACCTTGTTTTACATGAACTAGAGTATAGATAAGTATAGTAAAGAATGTACATGATCATGCTGCCAAATTTATGTATGTTGTATACTTGTGACATTGTCTTGATTTAATGAGTATGTGAACTTGTTTTGATATGTATTTGCTTGTGTAATGTGATAGAACCAGGAGTAAACTTGGTGGAAGAGGATAGAGTGGATCATCCTAAAGCCAATAACAAAGGAGTGTGGATCCAAGGCTAGCTAGCTTGGAGTATTGTGAGTGTAGTTATCTCTAGGGTTAGGACTAGGTCCTAACC
The DNA here is from genome assembly GCA_019671005.1 of Hibiscus mutabilis. Taxonomy (NCBI): domain Eukaryota; kingdom Viridiplantae; phylum Streptophyta; class Magnoliopsida; order Malvales; family Malvaceae; genus Hibiscus; species Hibiscus mutabilis. The sequence goes on from CM033721.1 coordinate 40,364,157, forward strand.
AATGCATGCTTATTTACCTTCATGAAATGCTTAAATGAACCTACTAAGAACTTGACCTAATAAGGGAAGAATGACTAGTAATGCATGAAATTTGATCACATCTTTGAATACATGATTAATTTGAATGTTAAGCATGATTAAGTGATAACATGGATGCTTGTATGTGTCATGATGCAATGTGATCGAATGCTAAAGAACTTGTTTGAGATATCATCTCATCTTGATAAAATGAAACATGAAAATTACATGAAATGTGAGCTATGGCTCAAATGGCCTAAGTTCCTAATACGAAATGAACTTGCTTGACATGATCTTAATCTTGAAACACTTGAATAAATGGTAAATCGAACAACCTTGGTAGCTAGTTGGACTAGGTAGAAGGGCATGCCTTAGAGTCTAGAGTTCATTGTGTAAGGGTGGACTACGGTCCAGGGCTAAGGCCCCTATTTGGTGACAGACGGAGGGTACATATGTGGCCTTTGGCAACAGTAGGAGGGTTTGACCAGCACTACAGTGCATCTTGTGGCAACAGTTGGTTGGAGACTCGATTACCTATACAAACTAAGTATCAAGGGGGTTGTTTAATTGATAGCAATTGTAATAACAATCCTAAAACACATGTGAATTGTCTTGAAAGCTACTAATAATATATTACTTGTCATGTAACATGACTTTCTTGATTACTTGTTTTGTAAGCATGATGTGCTTGATTCAGGATATGAAAACATGAAGTATAAATTATTGATTCTTATTCTTGACAGCCAAATACTATGATCCTTAGCTAGGATTACTCTAATGTTTGTTATCCTTAGCTAGGATTCTTCTAATGCTTGAAAGCCTTAACTAGATTCAATCTAATGCTTGAAACCCCTAGCTAAGTTCATACTTGATTAAATGACACAAAACTTGACATAACAAATGGTTAGAACTAGTTACTACCTCACTAAGTACATTATTGTGCTTATCACTCTCATTTTCATTCTTCCCAATTATAGGATAAAGGATACGAGTGTTGCTTGATCTTGAAGCCTGATTCCTTGAGCTAGAAGCAAGTCACACAAGCTTTGCCTAAGTATGGTTTCATACTTGTTTTGTATATCTCCTAGAATGGTGGCACTAGATTGTTTAGAGTGTAGATTGATCATGCATTTTGGTACTTGTATATAATGTTCTTGATGGGCCTACTATGTTATGAATTTAGTAACAAGTATGTAATGAACTTAAAGTATTTGTAATGTAAACGACGTTGCTGTGCATATGATGTTGGAATGAAATGATCTAATGTTTGATTTAGAGTACCTTGATCCATTCGAAAGTCTTGCTTAGTGTACATGTCTTGCTTGAAATGAAAGTTGTGTGAGATGAACCATGTTTCTTGCCTTCCATTCGAATGCATTGGAAACTATATGGTTACTTGTATGTGTGTATATACCATGATGTATGTGTTTTGGTATTTGTATAGGTGATTGTCGAATGTATAGGCATAATGTATGACTTGAATGGAACTAGGTACATGTAAATTGAATGATCAAAGAATCATGTTAGTAATTTAGGTATAAGAGGATACATGTTTACATCAATGAACAATGAAATGAAAGAAGCATGTTTGAACCTTGGTAATTCGAATGAGGCATGATATCATAGGATTGAATTATGCAAAGTGAAACATGAAAGTAGTAACTTGTAATGTAAGCTTGAAAGGGAACAATTTAGTGACTTGTTCGAATGCCTTTGATGACTTGAAATCAAATGTGAGGTTACTTGTTTGCTAAGTAAATATGATTGGTTGCTTGTTAGCTAAGTAACTCATATAATAGGAATGAGTTATCAATGCCTTTCCTTGTATTATATTGCTTGTTCTTGTTCATTGTTTTTCCTTGCTTAATGTAACGCTCCCGAGCCGGATTGCTACTAGCTCGGGTAAGGGGTGTTAAATGGTGACAACTCCAAAGGCCACATTGAAGGAATTGGTTCCATTGTTAATCACTCTTCCATACTTATTGACAATGTTTTGTATGTCAACGGTCGTAAGCATAATCTTTTGAGCATATGCCAATTATGTGATAAACGTTTCAATGTCTTTTTTGATTTAAATGGTTGCAAAATTATTGACATTGAAACTAATAAAATTGTGCTTATTGGTCATCACATAGGAAACATATACATGGTGCATTTAGATGACATTCATATTTCAAATGCATGTTTTGTTGCAAAAGATGAGCATGATTCATGGTTATTGCATAGAAAACTAGGGCATGCAAGCATGAGTGTTTTGGAAAATTGATTTCAAATGATCTTGTAAGAGGTTTGCCAAAAATAAAGTTTTCATATGATAAAATTTATGATGCTTGTGCAAAAGGCAAACACAAAAGCGTTTCTTTTAAACCTATTACTGATGTTTCTACAAGTAGAGTTTTACAGTTGATCCACATAGATCTTTTTGGCTCTATTAGAATAATGAGTTTGGGTGGAAAATCATATGCATTTGTTTTAGTTAATAACTACTCTAGATTTAATTGGGTTCTATTTTTAAGTACCAAGGATGAGGCTTTAGAAAAATTCATCATGTTTTCAAGAGCTGATCAAAACGATGTTGGTTACTCGATTTCACATGTTAGGAGTGACCATGGAACCAAATTTTAAAATCTAGGTTTTGAAGAGTTTTGTAACTCAAATGGGATTAGACGTAATTTTTTTGCTCCTCGAACACCCCAATAAAATGAGGTTGTTGAGAGGAAAAATCAAACTTTAGAAGAAATGGCTAGAACCATGATTTGTTAAAACAATTTGCCTAAGTATTTTTGGGCAGAAGCCACTAATACGACTTGTTATATTGTCAATCGTGTAATGATTAGGCCTACTTTAAAGAAAATACCTTATGAGCTGTAATGCCCCAAAATTGGGCTTAAAATATGGTCCTAATTTGAATGTTACTAAAATTGTTGGATATATCTTTTGATAGATCTATTAAGCGATCTAGGACAAAAATTGAAGCAAAGAAAAAGTAGATAGCCAATTAATTAAGGGGTAAACCAAATATTTTATTATGTGAGAGTTTGCATGTAAACTTTAGGAAACTTTAAGGGCTTACACATGTGTCAAAATTTGGGGAAGGCATGTGTTAGGGTCTTGGTTTTTGTAGCAAAGATAACAAAAATCTCTTCATCGTCATCTTCTCCATGAACCGAAACCCTCTAAGGTTTGTGAGAGAGAGAAATTGAGAGAAAGTGCAATGATTGTTTCATCCTACTTGATTTCTTGAATATCCTTCGATTAAGCTTAGGAAGAAGGTGATAATACTCTTCTTTTCTCTTTATTCATGAGTTAAATTAATTAAATTGATTGTAGTTATCCATGAATCTTGTTGGTATCAAAAAATGATAGTGAATTAAGTTCATATTATGCATTTTTGGTATCTTGAGTGTTATGTGGTTGTAATGTTTGTGAAAGAGCATGGATAGTGCAGTAGGGCTATTCAAATGATGCAAATGATAAATTGGTGTACACTTGAAATCTTACAAAATAGTTAAAGTGTTATTTGATTAGTAATGAATCCTTTGGTGATCGAATTAGATTAGGCAGTCGAGTAGAACCTTGATTGTAAACTATGTTTGAATTTTTAGTTGTGAATACATTGGTTGATAAAAGCACTTCATGGGCTGTTTTGTATAAATATGAATACATGGTGGGCTGTTCTGTGTATATATATGAATACCTATGTACTTGGAATGCTTTGTAATCTCGATTTAGAGTCTGTTTTAGAAATTAAAATAGGATTAGACTGTTAAATCAGAATGTGGAATGAATTGGTAAACATTTAGGACTGTTATGTGGAAATAAGAAACTGTTTGGACTGTTTTAATAAAGGAAAATGGACTTATTTGAAGAATTTAAACAAAGGACTGCTTTGAAAATATATGGGGGCTGTTTTACAACTAAAACAAGAGCTGAATTATAAATGTTCAAGGGCTGATTTGGTGATCTAAAAACAAGGGACTGTTTTATAAAATTATAAAGGCTGTTTTGCAAGAAATAAGGGTTGTTTTGATAAATTTGTGGATTGTTTTGTAAAGTCTAATTAAAGAGCTGTTTTGAACTAAAAATGGGACTGTTTTGTAACAATTGTGGACTGTTTTGCAAGCTTAATTAAGGGAATGCTTTGTAACTAAAAATGGACTGAATTTGTAACAATAAGGGGCTATTTTGAAAACTAGAAAATTTGGGACTATTTTACAAGTTCAGGGACTGTTTGTTAAATTTAATTAATGGACTGAATTTGTAATTTGAATAAGGGTTGTATTGAGTCTATTTAGAGACAGATTTAGCATATTAATGTGAAATATGTTAAAATTCATTCATAAAGTATATGCATCACATGATTGCATTAAAATAAAGATAAATTTTAATACATGTTGTGTTTATTGTATGTTAGACCAAGAGATAATTGATGAAGCAAGATTCAAGCAAGTAAAGCTGTAGAAAAGCAGATAGGGGTAGTGATTCGGGATCAACCTTATCTTGGAATATTGTGAGTGTAGTTTAAAGTATTAGGATAGGCTTGAAACCTTATCAAGCAATCTTAATTGTTATAATTACCTTGTTTTGTTATTGAGATAAGCTATGCCTATATATATAAACTGGGATTCGAGGTAAGTACTTAATTGTAAAGTACTATATGAGATGCAATACTTGGGTAGTATGCCTTCTATATCTGAAAGCTATACATGTGTTTATGTATATGTTTTATATGATAAGATATAAGTCTTGCTTATGTGATTATATGAATTTGGAGTTATGCTCATTGTAACACCCCTACCCGGGTTAGTAGTAACTCGGTTCGGGAGCGTTATTTAGCAAGCAAGCAATGACAAGACAAGGCATGTCATTCGAACTATACTAGAACATAGACAAGGCAAGGACAATACATGCATTACACATTCAAACTTGATTCAATAATCAAGCATTACATTCGGCAATCAACAACCAAGAAGAAACAATTATTCATACTTGTTTACTTAGCTAACAAGAAACTCACACTTGACTCATAAATCATCCTATCAATCGAACTAAGCAAGCAAGGAGGGAACAAGCATTCAAACAAGGCATAAGCAACCATTCATGCATTCTTAATCCTAAGCATTCGGCTATACTTACAATACCATTAGATCAATTTCTTTCTTGCTTATATTTCAAGTTACTACTTTATCATGTAGATTACACTTCATTGTTCCCTAGCTTGTATACCTTTAGACATCTTAATCCTATTCTTACTAAGCATGATCATCTAAGCATTCATTAACAAAGTATTTGTTCCATGCTAGCCTTACTCTAACTCATACATTCAACCATTAACACTAGTCATATATTACAAGACGTGTAACTAGTACCTAATGAATCAAAACTATTCAGCCATGCATCATACAAGTGCACAATACTCATATAATCAAGGCATGAACACAAAATTGAATCATATACTTACCAAGACCATTAGAATAGAATTTAAGCAACATGGTTCCTCATGTTCGAATCATAAGTCACCATACACATGATCATTCAAGCACTCACAAAAGCATGACAAGGTTATCAACTATTTCAAAGCCAATTTGATCATCATAAGATCATTCCATAACATCAAAATACGCGCAGCAATCCATTCAACCATTACAAGTTATTTAAGTTCATTACAAACCTTAAACTATATACATATCATAGATAGGCCCACAAGCATTTTATACAATCTTTCAAAATGCATGTTCAAGCTACTTAGATACATCTAGTACCACCATTCTGGGAGAATACAAAACAAGTATGGAATCATACTTTAATCAAGCTTGTGTAGGAAGCTTCTTGTTCAAGGAATCAACTTCAAGATCAAGCAATGTTGAATCCTTTAACCTGTAGGTTGGGAAGAATGAAACAAGAGTGATAAGTACAAAAAATGTAATTAGTGAGGTAGTAACTAGTCTATCCATTTTGTTATTTCATGTTTCATGTCTTTTAGATCAAGTGTAGACCTAGCTAAGGCTTCCAAGAATTAGAGTAGACATAGCTAGTCTTTCAAGTATCAAGAGTGACCTTATCTAGTCTTTCAAACATCAAGAATAACCTATCTAGGATAGCATGCATTAGGCCAACAAGATTAGGCATCAAGAAATCATAATTCATGAATCAAGCAACATACTTGCAAAACAAGAAACCAAGGAGTCATTCTTTCAAATCAAGCAACATACATTTCATGGCATACAAGACAGGTATCATGTATAATTGAATCTTATTTCATTTGTTATTTCACTAAACAACCCCCTTGGTACTTAGTTCGTATAGGTAATCGAGTCTCCAACCAATTGTCGCCACAAGATGCACCGTAGTGCTGGTCAACCCTCCTATTGTCGCCAAAGACCACATACGTACCCTCTATCACCAAATAAGGGCCTTAGCCTTGGACCGTAGTCCACCCGTACACAATGATCTCTAGAATCTAAGGCATGCCTTTCTACCTAATCCAACTAGCTACCAAGGTTGTTCGAATTACCATTTATTCAAGTTATCAAGTTCAAGATCATGTTCATGTCAATCAAGATCATTTCATGTTAAGCCCTTAGGCTATTGAGCCTTAGCTCACAAGTCAAGTGGTTTCAAGATTCATTTCATCAAAATGAGATAACATCATATCTCAAACAAGTCATTAGCATTCAATCATGTTGCATCATAGCACATACAAGCATTCAAGCTATCATCAATCATGCATAAACATTTCGAATAGACATGTATACAATACTAGGATCATGTTTCATGTGTTTCTTTAATCATCCTTCCCCTATTAGGTCAAGTTCAAGATTAGATTCATTTACATGTCAAGATTGTAACAAGAATGCAATGGTTAGGACCTAGTCCTAACCCTATAGATAACTACACTCACAATACAATCCAAACAAGCTAGAAATTGTCTTGTATAGCTATTCCCTTGTTCTTAACCCTTGAATGATATCCGTTTTCTTCCTCCACCAAGTTCAAAGCTGGTTCTAAGACATTATACAAGCAGATGCATATTAAAACAAGTCTCACATGACCATTCAAGCAAGGCAATATTACTAGTACTTATCATAGACAATCCTGGCAGCAAGATTATGCACATATAAGTACAATTCAACCAACATTTCAATAAACAAAGCTAGGTAGAATTCATTTATCCTAAACTGTTACAAAACAGTCCAATAAAACTATGTACAAAACAGTTTTTAACCTTAAGTGCTGCTGCCTGGCAGCTTGAACACTACATGCTTAAACATGCATATCTTTTAATTCCTACGTTTATACCGTTGGAAAGCTAAAAAATTGTCTTTAAAAGCATAATAGGCTTGCATTTTAGTTCTTAGCCAATTAATACAGTTTATTGTTCAAAGACAAGGCATTTACACTGCCTGGACAGTTTGCACTATCCAGCTATTTCTATTTACAGTTTCTAGTATAGGAACCAATTTTCAGTTCTGTTTTCTCCTAATGAAAGTAGACATACAAAGGATCATTTCATTAAAATTTCAGCCCTGAATTTGATCTCTACAATTTTTGGTGAATTTTCAAAGTGACTGCCTAGATCAGAGCAATTCTGGGCATCTTACTCTAGGTTGCAATTCTAGTTCTTTATTTCATTCTAACAAGGTCCTATCGTGACAATTTCATTCATAAACATGTTCATACATATTTAGGCCATCATAATTCATCTAAAAATGTTCTCAAAACAGGGCATAGTCATGTTGAACCTAGTTTAATCCAATTGATCACAATTACACATCAATTCATCAACTAGGCAGTCCATTACCTAATTTACTAGTTCAATTAGGTGTAGTCATATTTCTAGCAAGTTACCAATTCAATTAAATCTCCATTTTACCTATCCACATGTTCAAAACAGAGTTTTAAATTCATTTAGCATGCTTACACAATTTTTCAATCAAAACAGTCCCCTAATCTAAATTGTTTTGAACCATGTTCATGTTTCTAAATTTTCCAGCAATTACACATGAGTTTCATTAGCCATTTGATTACTAGCAATCAATTTCCAGGTTCTAATTGCAAATAGCATGACATAAACACATAAATGAATCATCTAATTCATCAATACAACCAAGAACATCATTAAACAATCATTCAATCAATCTATAACATGTTCATCACATTTTCCAGCATCTATCCACTTCAAGTCACATTTCCATTTCAATTAAAACAATTCAAACATGAAATTTACAAGAGGAACAAGTAATTACCTTAATCACTAAGTTATCTAGGCTTAATTTGGAGCTAATTCAAGATTGTAGAGCATGGATTCAAGCTTTCTCCCTCAAGCTTTCTTTCTCTCTTTTTCTCTAGTGATTTTCGGCTAGCTTAGGATAATGGAGAAGATGACAACATCTAATCTATGTTATTGGATTTGTGCAAAGTCTATGTCCCTTAATTAATCCTTAATATTAACTTAATCAAGGGCATTAAAGAGATGTAGGAATTTTAGCATGCATTCCTTGGAATTGTCAGAGTTTACAAGTTGATCATCTTAATTTGGTCACTTGTTCTTTCATTCTTTCAGTTAGACCCTTGACTAATCAATTTAGCTTAATTTCTAGATTCAATTAAGCTATCAACTTAAGCATTTGATTTCAATACTTCTAGGCTAGGATTTAGGGTGTTACACTCATCCCTGATATGAATAAGACATGCTATTTGAATACCTGGTTAAGAAGCTAAGCTCAACTCTGATTCTGATATGAAAAGATTTAATTGAAAAGTCATAGGTATAGTTGACATGCTATAGAGTCCATAGAGCTCGTGTTTGGGGTGGACTTGTAACACCCTAAACCCGGCTTAGTAGTAAACCAAGCCTAGAGTGCTAAAAGCAAACACATATTAGTATAACTAATTAACCTCACAAGTTAAAGTTCGATTTACCCAAAAGGGGTAAATTGTTGTCACTAGACAACTTATACATTGCTACTGAAGACACAAATTAAAGTTCAAATGTTCAAATTAAAACTTTGCAAACAAAGATGAGACAAGATCAAAAAATTTTCTTAAGCTAAAGATTACTCATTTCACTTAATAACCTCTTATTACCATTAAATCTTCTTAATGCTATCAATCTTAGATTTCGCTTGAGTTCTGAATAACAAAATCAAGATATAGCATATACATAATTCTTCAATTATTCTTAACCATTTAATATCCACATGGCATAATTATTAGCTCATTTTATGCTAAAGAAATTCATTTGACAATTAAACATGTTATGATCGTGTATTCATACGATATTTTTCAATATGTTGGAAGAAACTCTTTTCATACATGGAGAAAGACCAAATTCCACAAACAATTAACCAAACATCAATACAGATTATCCCAGGCTACATCTAACTATGTGGTTATTAAGTTGACAAAGCCTACACATTAAGATCATTCAAATATTGTGCTCATACCTTGTTCAACGAGCTACTCATTGAATTCCAAAATAATCCATATGAAAACTTGTTACCATAGACAATACTAGGAAGAACTTATCTCTTACGATTAAACCACCTAGTCATTTTCATGTTATTAAGAGGCATACGAATGAATCATTAAAATTATCCAACATCAGTAAACATCAAGGTTGCCATTAATGACCAAACAAGTTTTTAATTAGACATTCTCAGAATTCAATTATATATGAAGCATATCCAATGTCCTAACTAACATCACAAAAGGTAGCTTAGCCGATAAGTAATTATCCATACATTGATCTCATATATTTTGTACTACAAATAACTATTGTATAAGCAAACTAACATAACTTACTTATATAGAATCCATTCGAATAACATGCTGGCCCAATTACTCAACAAGAGCATTCCGAACCACCATAATTTTAAACATATAGATTATGCAATCGTAAGTTTATCATGCCTTAATTTAAGCCACTATAATTTGATAAACATGTAGATAACACAATCTGATTTCATTTGAACTTGCTATCACACTTAATCTACAAGCAACTCTTTGATTAACATAATTACAAAGTCACATGCCCATCAAATAAGTTCCCAAAGAATATAATTGATTATTAACGAAAGCACAAGTTGCTTATGAACTTAAATACACACACACACATATATATAACCAAAGAAGACAATCAAATATATCATGCTCAATTCATCACACATATGCCACCATCTAGGAGTTCTTGGACCAAAAGCTACATTACTATGTACAACAAATCTAGAATAGCAACTTGCAACCATCGAACATGACCAAACGCAAAGCTTCTCAAATCCTGAAATGCTTGATAATGAATGCATTAGGCTTTTATAGCCTAAGTGAGGTTGTGATGGCAAGGTAACAACTATATGGTCAAACATGAACCAATGTTATTCATGACTTTTTTTATTAGAAGCTTATTTAGAGTTTATGATCTTTCACGTTTATTGAAATTCCTTTCAAAGATTAAACTTAGTTTCATTTTCATGCTCACCAAGAGCCTTATCAAGGTTTATGCTCACCAAGAGCCTTATCACAGTTCACGCTCACCAAGAGCCTTAACAAAGATCATAGCACATTCAAGATTCTTTTAGTACTCTTGGTTGATTCCTCATAAAGTTCATGTCTTTTAAAAGTTTGCCTTGGATCACATTTGGTCATGAATAACATTGGTTCATGTTTGACCATATAGGTCCATAATACACATAGCACAAAGCACATAGCAATGGCTAGTGACTGAACATAACAATCCTAACTTCTCACTATCTAACCAAACTGTCGCCAATCTCCGTATCATCTCCCCCGTTACCTCCTACTGTCGTCAAAATATCACATATAAATGGGGCGTCCCCGAGCTGTAGCTCATGGACCATAGCCCCAAAGTATAACATGTATTATGCCAAAGTGTCCAAGGGCTTCCATTGAATAGGCAACTTATAAATCTTATATTTTAAGGTTAATAGAGGTTTCTTATGATACAAGTAACCTTACTTATTTCTTCTTTTCAATAATTTGTAGTACAAGTTAAGCTTCTTGCACCTGAAGACTTTAGAATTTAGGGATTTATCATTTTGATAATCCACTTTTATCAGAATCTCGTAACCTTATTGGTCAGTAGTCAGTTTCAAGCTTTGTAGCAAAGTATACACATCATCCATTACAATCATAACATAACAAGGCAAGGAATACTTATATAATGCATACATAACTAAAATGTTTATCAAAGATGCCATGCTATGAATGCTCTTACATGTTATGCTCTATGTGATCCATATGCTTATGCTTGTAATGTATCATAACATATAATGGGACAAGGTTCGGAATAACACCATGTCACTCAAACCAAAAACAACTACACTCGCCTCTTATCCCTAAGTTACGGGATACCTGAACCACAATCACATCCCTCATTTTCCAACTCACTTCCTTTCCAAGTCTTCCTCAACCAGGATGTACCTCAAACAATTAGCACATCATTAAAACCTATTCCATACATTCATTAGAGATGACTAGGGTCATCGTGATTATAGGCTAAAATACATTAACTAAGCCTCCTATCCTTTAATCATACAAGATACAAATCGTTTCTTATCATCCTTCACTAATCGAGATCATTCTTTGCTATCCAAGCAATTCAAGTACACATAACAATTTCATAGCACCACTCAAAACACACACACACACACACACACACACATATATATATATATATATCAAACTGTCCATTTAACTTATATACATCATTTAACATCACTAAAACAATCCCTAAATGATCATATTTAGCCAAAACAGTCCATTATAATTGTGTACATACTATTGACATCAAAACAAGTCCTTAAGACAAATTTATACCCATTTATACTTTCATGATTAGCTTCTACTCCATTTTCATATGTTTTAACAGTCCATATACATGATTAAATACAATCAAACAACCCTGGTTTCACATGCATTCATGTAGGTAATCAAAACAGTCAATGTACACGTTTAAATATAATTGAACAACCTTTAATTTATAGGCATACAATTAAACATGCTTAAAACAGTCCACAACATTTACGAGCATAAAAAACAACCCTTATTTCATAAATATACAGTCGTGCGTATATAAAACTGTCCAATGAGAATCATTTTCAACAAAAAGCAGTTTCATTCACATATGCACACATACTCATATACTCAAAACAGTCTTTAAGTCATTTGTATATATATCAAACATCCCAATTACAACCTATACACGTTCACAAGTATTAAACAATTTCTAATTACACTCATGTTATGGCAAAAATAGAGTTTTACTCCTAACTCCATCAACAATTTCTTTAAAACAGTCCCCTATGATTTTCATATGTATAAATCTGCCCTATTTTCTTTTTAAGCACTTATTCACTTTCAAATTGATTCCAACATACTTATCTTTTCTAAAGCTCCAAAACTGCCTCTAAAACATTCCACCAAAAACAAAATAGTTCTTTACTCCTATTTACACAAATACATAACTCGTAATAGTCCCCTAAAGTTTCTATACATACCATTCTGCCCAAAGCCTCTTTTTAAATTCTGTTTACTCTCAATTTCGATTCAATTACACTTGTTCTATTCGAAACAACCCCCTTTCTACAACAAACAGGATTTCCCCTGTTTTAGGCCAATCAAAATAATCCTTATCGAATTTCCATTGATGCAAAACAGTCCATTGATTGATAGTTTTGTGTAATTACATTAAAAATAGTTTCCCCTTCTTAAGATTCTAAACTGGTTTATTCACACCTAACATCCATAACATTCTCAATTGATATACCACATTAAATTTCTCTATATAACTTTCAACATCAGCCAAGAAAAATACTCAATTCATATACATATACAATTTATCAAGCAAAGGAGACATATATCAAGTCTATTCCAGCAATTACAACATTCCGGTTATGATGTTACCACAATTCACTAAAATTTCTATAGCTCTTAACTTAACCATTTTAACCTTCTAGCAAATCATCCAATTCAAGCAATCAAATTTAACATTAACTATATTTGTACTTAGAATTGAAAGAGAAAAACAAGGGTTTACGTTCTTAACAAAATGCTATTCGAATGTAACCCCTTTTTTTAGCTAGTCTATCTCAACCGTCAAACTCTCCCTCTCTTGCTCTCAAGGTTTCGGTTATGGATGGGATAAGAGTGAGAACGAAGATGATGATCTAATTCATCTTCCATTTTTTTCCTTCTTGGCCAAGTGTAGCCTTTCAAATCCACATGTCATCCTCATTAAATTACAAGTGTACAAGTCCCTTATTTTAAGCTTGATTTGCATGCAAAACTTGAATGTTTAACCTTTCCTAATTTAATCTTGTAATATCCTAAAATTAGGCTTAGTAGGATGTTACAATTTAGATCTCTAAGTTATTATAATTAATGTGTTACATGGTGGTTAATCTACAAACTAGGACTAAAAAGAAAGAATGAAAAGAAATATGCTCTTTCTGTAAGGACTAAAATAAACAAGGGTATTGCATGCTAAGAAAATTCTTGGTGGTGGTCTTTACACATGCCACTTAATTAAATTAAGCATGTGGAAATTGGAGAAGAGGGGCATCAGCTATTCACCTAATGGCCATCTTCTTCCTCCTTAATCAACAAATTATTTAAGATGTGTGTGTGTGAGAGAGAACTCGATCCATCCATGGAGAAATTGATAATTTAGCTTAAAAAATTTAAGCTTTTGAACACCTTGTTCGTGAGTATCAAGGAAGATGGTATGTATACAAACTCTTCCTTTCACTCTAGTTTCGAAATCCAATTTGAGATTTTTGAATGACAATTTCTCTTGCATGTTTTGAGTGTATTGTTGAATGAACAATTCTTATTGAGAACCCTCTTTAGATTAGTGGAATGAGTCATGAATTATTTAGAATCATGCGTATAACTTGTAGAATAGAAGTTATATATATACTTTATTTTGAGCATGGATCATATGTTCATAGAGTAATCTTTGGTCATTCAAACGATAATTACACCTAAAATTGACATGCCTTGCATTTAGATGACATGTTTAGAATGAAATTAATCATTATGACTTGAATGAGAATTTCTTGAATCAAGTGTTATTGGTTTGATTGAAGAATATTTCAAGGTGTGGGAAGACTTCTAATGATTGTTTAATTAAATGGAAACAAGGTAACGAAATGATAGTAGGCTGTTTATGCATTCATATTGTAACACCCCTAACCCAGCTTAGAAGTAAACCGAGCTAGGAAGTGTTAATCAACAAACACAAACAGCTTCCAATGAAAAACTTAGCACATCAAAATGAACATGCCTTCAGAAAAACCGGGTAATTTAAAACTTTTTCTCAAGTTTCCTTAAACATTTAATATTACCATAGCTTATACAACTAAATATTTCAATCTACAACAATATTCCATGTTTTTCCATTACTTGATAATAATCAATCAAACAATGCTTGATCAAATATGGCATTTGAAAGAGATTAAAAGGAACAAACAAGGTCGAAGTTCTTCAGTTCAATCATAACTAATCTTAAATTTATCCCTTCTAGCACTCTCTTTCGTTGTATAAATCTTTGGATGTTGCCAAATATTTAATCATGCATTCAACCGAGAATAATTATGTTAAAGTTAAACCAAATCAAGGCATTCAACTCAACAAAATGAGCTAAGAATCTCACTAACATTCTATTCTTAACCTGACTCACCAAACTTTAAATTCCAAGCCCTCAATTATAACGGTTAATAAATCTAAAATGAAAATATCAAATTGTAATGTAAGAAGACCTCATAGATCATCAATCATCCGAAAGCTTACAACCTCTTTCCCTTAACCAGGTTAGATTATCATTTACCAAAAAATAAACTATTCTAATAACTATATATCAACTTCTAATCAATTTATCTTCCCATCTAACAACCTTAATGTCTTAAGCAATTCCCAACCAATCAATACATATCTCGAGCCTAACATAATATATTAAGTGAGTAATCATATATCATACGATTATACTCATTCAGATAGCAAGCAGATAAGGAAATTTATATATAAAGGCCCTTTACAAAACTTGAAAGCTGAGAAAGCATATATACACATGAGTCATAAAGAATTCTATATGCTTCATGCAGATAACTATCTAAGGGCCACCATCCTAAGAGTTTTTGAGAGGTTGATTCGAACCATATGAAGTTCCTTGTAATCGTATCCAGCTCGAGAGCAACCTGAGACTTCACCAACCTGAAATGTGATGAAAGTAGACATGATCAGCTATTGCTAAGTGAGGTAGTGTGAGGTCCTAATATGATTAAAGAACTTATTATAACCTATTCAATAATTTATCACCAAGATTAGCCGAGTTCCAGGTGAGTATTAGTGTGACCCAATAGTCACATGATACATTCATAAGGTTTCAACCTTGGCATTTCAAAGGTAATATCCAAACAATTCAGTAATATAGATTTCTTGACACACAAGTTATTATAATGAAACGTTGAGATAACCTATTGAAAGTCCTAACCTTCTTATTACATAAGGCACTAGCCTTAAAACAAAAATCCAAGGGTTTCTTTGTAAGCACGACATTAGATTATCATATCTGGGCTTTAAGATTATTTTGAACCAACTTTAGAGTATAATTTTATCCATTCAAGTACCCTTGTTTAATTAGACATCCTTTCATAGGTCATCTCTTTTACCCGATAGATAAATCCGATAAATCCGATAAATTTAGTATACTTATCATGTAAGTGACTACCATATTTATTTGTATAACACTTATAAACTTTCTTGGATTCTTTTTCCTCAAACGTTATCAATACACCATTTGTCTGACACTTCCAACAATAAGCTTGTTATATCATAACTTAAGTTTCTTAAAAAGTAGGCAAATATGGTAAATACATTTTACCCAATTTACCCATTATAACATCCAATATTAATTAATTACAAGCAAATCATAACGTAGGTATTTTCCCGAGTTAAACAATATACTCCAAGATTAAACAATGATCCACAATTACACCATATTCAACATATAAGTTACTTCAATGATTCATAATCATGTAATTTTCTAATCTCATAAACTTTCGTTGTTTCTTTTCTTCAAATAACTTATTATTAACTTCTTTTGCTAGATATGTATAGACTAGGTACGAATCTCTTTTTAAGTTCATATTACTATGTGAGTTACTTGGCTCCAAAAGGTTTCATCATTTAGACTATACCCGTAGTGACCAGTTGTGATTTAGTCCAACTAGAGTTAAGTTTCAAGGTTCGATTGGATGACACCAAGGTTTATAATAATCTTTAAATGCTCTTTTAGACTTGGAACATCAAATTAAGTTGGTTTAAACTTAAACCAAGAACCATTGCATACAAGTAACATAGGACTAACCCATCCATCATAATCTACTTTATAGCCTATAAACCAAGGATTCATAAAGACCTAAGAAAGCCCCCCATTTTTCTAACAGACATGTACCAAGCATTGTTCATACATATTCCTTTAACATTTGTTTTAACAAGCAATTTCATTACTATCTTGGCATTCGATCATAGCACATTCATGCACATTTAGCATTTAACCAAATAAAGTCTTAAGCACGACTTGCCTAAGTAAGTCAATCGATTCCATTTATTCATTCATGAGAATTATCTAGTTTCAAAAATAGCTATGCATCAAGAGATATCAACCATGCATATTCAACTTACATAGAAATCACAATCTTTTCTCAAATTCCATATCACATGAATTTTCATTGTTGTATGCATATAACATTGTGAGGATAACCGCACATATATCAAGTAATTACATGGCTTAACAAGCAAGTTACCGTATTTCATATCTAACATAGCAAATTTCTTCATTAACAAGCAAATGATCACTTTTCATCTTTAACATAGCCAATTCAATCATTAGCAAGCAAGTTACCACACTTCATATCTAACATAGCAAATTCCTTCATTAACAGGCAAATGATCACTTTTCATCTTTAACATAGCCAATTCAATCATTAGCAAGCAAGTTACCACATTTCATCTTTAACATAGCCAATTGTTTCATTACTATTTATTAACATAGCCTTGAGTTTCGAATTCCCAGTTTAAGTACACGAGCCCCAAACCAACTGTCGCCCATAACATATCACATAGTACCGAAGTACCGGTCAATCCCTCCTACTGTCACCATGTGACCACACACACTTCCCTCCTACTGTCGCCAAATAGGGACCATGTCCCGGACCGTAGTCCACCCCAACACTGAGCTCTATGGACTCTATGGCATGCCGACTATATCTAAGACTAACTCGAGACCAAGGCTTAACATATTCCTTTCATTTCTTAAACATGATGATCATAGTTCCACATCAATATATCCTTTCAAGGATTTAATTCTCCCTTCATCAAGGGTATACATTTATGCATGATCACCACATGTGATTTCCCATGCTTCAATTCTCTTATTCACAAGGCCTTATAGCCAACATTTCATTTGATAATTCATTCATAACTTTCAATGCATTCATTCTATCAAGATTATATAGGATTTGCACGTTCAATATGCATTTTTCATTTCACAAGAAATCATAGTGAGCATTCATACTTTAAGCTCCAATTCATAATTCCATAACATTATTTCCTTACCCCAGTTTCACAATGATATAAGGGTATGTTTACCACATGTAAACTACATTTACGACCTCTCTTATTCGAATGGCTCTTGAGCCCAACTTCTCTTATCAAAATAAATAAACTATTTGTGATCAAATTTGTTCATAAATATACAAGTAGCAACATCTCTCCATATGATTATCTTTCGAACT
Source organism: Hibiscus mutabilis (assembly GCA_019671005.1). Lineage (NCBI taxonomy): Eukaryota > Viridiplantae > Streptophyta > Magnoliopsida > Malvales > Malvaceae > Hibiscus > Hibiscus mutabilis. Next base: position 40,381,988 of record CM033721.1, read on the forward strand.
CAAACAAGCAACCATGACAAGATTAGCATTTTATATTCTAAACATGCTTTGAATCACATTTCATTATAAAAGTACCTTTTTCACCAAACACTCACCTTGTGTCCAAGCTTGCACTTTCATGTCATACATAAACAATTTTAAAACAATCACAATTAAAAAGGCAATGTTCGGGAAGATTGTTAATTGCTCCCGAGTCTTTAAACTACACCCACCTTATATCCTGAAGTTACAGGATACCTGAATCCCCACTCTTTCCAACTTCTAAATTTCACTTTTCTAATAGTCAAGTCCTTTATCCTTTTTTCCTAAACATGAGATGAACTCTGATTTAAATATCTGAGTCTGAATATCAATTTAATTTATTTACTAGCATTCCTATTGCTACTATACTCGGATATATACACACACACACAAATCAGTCCTTTAATAACCTCGTTCTAGGTAACACATCTCATAACTCATGTGTATACATTTCATAAATCAAAACAGCTCCATAAAGATCATAATCAAGCAAATCAGTTTCATTTCATGCTTTCACAAACTCATGTGTCAAAACAGTCCATAAGGGACATAAACAGTCCAAAAACACATCCCAATAGCACATATACTTTCATTTGTATGCAATTATGTACCCTATTTTCAATGTATACATTTAAGTGAATCTAAACAATACATTTTCATTCTTATAAGCACAAAACATAGCAGTTCCATAATCATTTTCATTTTATCCATCAAACAGTTTAATTCAAACTTATAGGCACCAAAACTGGGCAGATTTCACACACTTACATTAGATCACCCAAAACAGTCCAATTTGCTTATAAAAGCACACACATATGCATCCAAAATCATTCCCTTAATATAACAATATTTGATTAAGGCATTTTACATGTGTTTCTCCTATACACACAACAAAACAATGCGTTTTACGTTTATCATTTGAAACAGCCCCCGGATCATCAAAACAGTCCCCTCCTTGATTATATGACAAAATAGTTCAAAACAAGGTTTATTTTCATTCCAAAACTGCTCTCCATTTCTCTTTAGTACTCTATTTAATTTGGTGAGTTCCCATTAACATACACTAACGAAAAATACAGCTCAAATATATTGCAACCACTCAACCAAAACTACTCATATCTTTACATATATTTCCTTTACTAATTTGATCAATTTACAACCCTCAAGTTACCTTTTCATTTAAAATCATTAAACAGTCCATGATTCGATTCCCATACTAAAATTATAGTCACAAATTGAATACATACAAAATTTTCACACAACAACCTATTTGCTTAAGTTAACATGGACAACGTCTATAACACATACATACAAATTTATATCATTACCAGCAGCCCCAAAATATTCATGAACATTCATGGCAGTCTTTAACACATTTTCCTTTGTACCTATACATGTTCAAAATGATCCTTTTTATTTCATATTTTAACAATGCTGCCCTGTTTCAAACATTACACTTTACTTGCATAAAAACAGTCCCCTAAAGTCCAGTCTTATGTGGTTCTGCCCTGTTTTGTAAATTTTACCAATCTTGCTTTAAAAACAGTCCTTTATGACCCCAATATACAAAAATTCTGCTCTTTTATAAATACTTTCAACCATGTTTCAAAACAGTCCTTTAAGACTTGATTACGCAAAAATTCTGCTTTACCTATCTTGTTCAAATTCATGGACAGATTTAAAAGTCATGAAAGCAGTTTTTAAACATGATTTCCTATTCACAATCAATCCATTACAATCATGTCATGGCAAAATTTCAAGAATTCTAAGGAATCCATTATCAACCTAATCGAATTCTACCATACTAAGCAAGGAGCATTTATCAAACAAGAATTCAAACACAAACCTACATTTCTCTAACATGATTCAGTTTTGGTTAAAGCTAATGACCTATAAACCAAGAGAATCCCAAATCAAATACTTAACTAACAAAGAATTTATAAAGGAAGGGGAAGAATGTATCACCTCCTTCCTCAAGCAAGACAACATGCACCACGAATTTAGCAAAATTTTAAGTTTAATTCCAAGCTCCCATGGTTTAGATAGCTCACCAGTCTCTCTCTCTCATTTAGAGGTTTGTTTCGGTTCAAGGAAGAAGATGAGGATTATCTTCTTCATCTTTACCTCCACCTTGACCATGGGTTAATGGACAAGATTCTCTAGGGACTTGACATGTGTTCAAGTCCCCAAGAGTTTACTTAATTACATGCAAAACTTCCATTATCTCAAATTCATAATTTGGTCACTCACTAAATGGTCATCAATTGAGAATTCAAGTTATCTTCAATCAATTTAATTATAACAAAGTGGTAACATACTTTGGGCCAAGTTTTAGGGTATGTGACACACTCGCGCACACACACACACACACACACACACACACACATATATATATATGTAACATACTCTAACCACCCTAGTAGGATTAGGTAAGTTACCACAATTACAATCAATAATCGATGCCTTATAAGCTAGTTAGTCCAATTCGACTTAAGCCTTTCTTGTACTTTAAGAAACAATTCGAATAGGTGAGGACCCAATATACAATGCATGATGCACCTATTAGATACATTAGTACCCCTAATGCAATTTGATATCATAATCAATACCATTTAGGACTTACCTGATTTACAAGAAACCATTCGAAATAGATGTTTAACACAATAGAAGATTTCAAGATTCATTGTAGCTATTAAGCATTCCAATAGATGAATTACATCATTTACTTAAGTTACCTTAATCAAACATACATTCTTCCAATATTATACACACCATTCGGCTAGTACCCTAAGTGATCAAAGTGGTTCAAGTCTAAACATGCGGATTACTACATTTACTTGATGTTAACTAGCCATTTTCAAATGATCTATTCAACCATTACATGCATAATTCAACCATGGGAAATCTAACATTAGGCTAACAAGCATACAAGTTCAATAAAGTACATACATGCTCATATATACATACCATACTCTTTATAGATCATAGATGGAGTTAATTTATACAAACCATAACTATGTGAACATGAATATACATGCCTTAGGTGCCACCATCCTAGGAGAACTATAACAAGATGGAAACATACTATTTCAAGCAAAATGTGACTTGTACAAGCTTAGACTTCGGGATAGTATCCAATATCAACCTGTATCGTAGTAAAGAGAGTTGATTGAGCAAAGCTTAGTGGGTGAGTTTAAATTACAAGACAATCAATACATAAGTCTCAACTACGAACCATCTAATAGATGGTATGGTTCCCCCATCAATAAGGAACCATTTGAAACTAAGCAATCAATACTAGATGCATTTGTTTAATTTTCAATCCAATATCAATACAAGGTTTGAAGTTTAGACATGCTCAATCATCCAATTCGACTACATTAGGCATAACATGTCATTTGAACACAATCCATGTTTCAATACTCAAGTAATCTCAAATAAGAAATGTTCAATCAATGTCTCAATATCAATAGTTCATGGCAATCAATGCAATTCAATGTATTAATAGATTCAATGTACATGAGTTATAGTTCATTTTTTGTATAGCCTTAGGAATCGATTACTCAGTCTAGATACTCGAGTCTCCAACCAAACTGTCGCCATTATCAATAGTCAATATGGTACATAGTACCGGTCAAATCCCTCCTACTGTCGCCAATGACCAATAACAATACTTCCATCCTACTGTCGCCAATTAGGGACCAATGTCCCGGACCGAGTCCACCTCGATAATGAGCTCTATAGACTCTATGGCATGCCAACTATATCTAAGACCGACTTGAGACCAAGGCTTACAATAGTTATCACTTTCAACCAATTAGAAGCATGATTCAATTCAATGTGCACATTTTGTGCCAATATCCCTTTTCAATCGAATAGGGTTCAAGCCAATACCAATATCAATGTTTCACTAGTCAATGAAGGTGTGTCAATCAATATGTCATTAAACAATGAATTGAGTTATTTCAACTATAACATCATGCTTCATTTCAATATAGTTCAATTAGGCAAGAAGCATATCATGACAATCAATAGTAATTCAAGCATGCTTCACAATCAAGTAACCACTCAATAGAGCACTTACCTTGCTAATGCTCCATAGTAAGCTCATTACACAATTTATACTTAAGAATCAACAAGAAATACAAATCAGAAATGAACTTGGAGAGGTTACCGCCCTCTACAAACTTTAAACTACACTCATAGGAATTTTTCGAGCTATTGTCGATCCCGGATTGAAATCCCTTTCCCTCTACTAGCTTGCTCTTCTATGTGAGTCGCTTTTTCCTCAATTTCCACTTGATCTAGCATTCATACAATGCATAGTGTATTAGGTAAAATCCAGCAACCACTTGAGTCATTATGTGACTCCATATACTCAAACATTCAATTTCAAACATCAAACTGTTGCTGCCTGGCAGCATGTGCACTACTTGCTTAAATGTTCATATCTTTTATTCCGTACGTCAAAATTTTGAATTGTTTACACCGTTAAAAAGCTAAATTAATTTTCCTTCTAACCATATAAGCCTTACATTCTTATTCACAATGAATTAATACAGTTTTTTATTTAAACACAAACCAAATTATGCCACTGGACAATTGGCACTGTCCTTAGAGATTAATCTCTACAAACTATTTTGTAACTCAGAATTTGATTCCGTTTGTTGCATACGAAACTAGACATCCACATGATTCTGTACATATAATATTTACTCCCTAATTTGGTCTATGTGATTTTCTACAATTTTTCAAACTCACTGCCCAGAACAGAGTATTCTGGACAACTTTCCATTAACTATATTCTAGCTTCTTTAACCACTTAGACAAGGATCCCAACTTGATTGTTCAATATATATACTCATTCATACATGTCTAAGTCAGTCCATTTATGTGTCAATCCTATAAAAATAGGGCAATTGAGCAATATTTTCAATTTGATTCATTAAGACATCAATTCACTAGAATTTCTAGCAACCAGAATTTCCATTCACATATCAATGATCCATTCTAATCATCATCCAAATTATCCAGCAACTAGCATAGCATTTCACCATCAATTTGGCTATTGAAAATCTCAATTTCTCCTACTCATTCGAATGAAACTATCAATTTCATGGATTGATCAATCAATTGAACTTCTTAACTAGTCAATAGCATCAATTCATCAACTAATCATCAAATTCATGTAATTCAAGCAAGAACCTAAAATTTACACGCATCATTTGAATCTATAATGCATTAAGGAAGAGATTTTACCTTCCTATCAAGATAGTATGAATGCTAGCAACTACAATTTCTCCAAATCTCAAGCTCGAATATATGATTATAGAGTTTCCTCACTCAATCCCTTTTTTTTCTCTTTTTTTGTTCATTCACTCGGCCAACAAGGGAGGAAGATGACAATGGTTCATCAATTATCTCCTCCTAAAATGACTAATTTGTCCTTAATTATCCACTAATTAATGACATGTGTTGGGGCATTTTAGGAATGTGAGAATTTATCATGTATTCCTTCAATTTGTTGTTTGTTTCGATTTGGTCACTTACACATTAGGTTACTGATAAGTGTTCAAAAGTACTATTTTTCTTACCCTTTTTACTCATATTATTGTTAGACTTAGGCTCATATTAGTTGCATAATTAGCCATTCATGCATTAATCCATGTTTCCTTCCATCGTTGAGCTTGATTACATAACTTGGTAGTTTTTGAGGGAAAAGATGTTGCTTTGGTGTGTTTTGTGTGTATACGCAGGATCACTGGCCAAAGCAAGGCTAGAGCTCGTTCCCAGGGCAATACATAAAGGATAAGCCGAGCTAGTTGCCAGGGCAATACATGAAGGATATGCCGAGCTAGTTGCCAGGGCAATGCATGAAGGAGACGCCGAGCCAGTTGCCATGGCAATTGTCGACAAGAGCAAAGGTGATATGGTAGTCGAAATTGATGACTAGACAAGCCCAAGATGACGTGGAGCAAAGCCCAAACCCAAAGGAATTTGATTTCCATGCAGAGATTAAAGAAGAATTAAATTCCAAGAAGATAGGAGAAGTTCTAGTAGGAATATAATTATAATAAAGAATTATATTCTTTAAAGATAATTTAATTCCAACTTAACTTCCTCCTCAAAGAAGGACTTTGCCTTAGCCCTATAAATAAGATGGAGATTTCGACAATCCATAGAGAGCAAGAGAAGGGAATTTTGACAAGTCCAAGGAGGGCAAGAGGAGATAATTTTCGACAAGCATCTAGGGCAAGTCGGATTTCGACAAGCCTCATTCTTCATCATTTTCTTTCTTGTTCGATTGGGTTCATGCTAGGGATTAATTATCTTGTGTTTCTTTGGAACCTAGCCATGAACTAAATCTATTTGGCTATGGTTATTGTGTTATGTGGTTGTGAGAAACTATTGGTTTTTGTTTAGGCAATAAGAGTTTGCACTTTTCTATTCAAGGTTTATTCATTCTTGGTTCTTATTCTTGTTTGCGAGTGAATTGGGAGAGGATCTCGTGATTTCATCTATTTATCTAATATCGGGAGAGTTAGATTCAAGAAACGAATGAATATGATCTTTATTCAATCTATTGATGGTGAAGATTAATCCGGCTTAGGAATAAGTTAAGGATTTCAACGGCTAAGAGGAGTTCAAGATTGGTTGTTGTTGATCCTTGATTCACACAGGGGTTGTATTATCAAGGCATGCACAAGTAGCTAGAGTTTCAACTTAGGGATAAAAAGAAACCATTGAAGAACACTCTGCCGAACTTTGAAGGTTGCTGCCCAGACGCCTAAGTAGTTGCCCAGGCAACCATCGATTAGTTGCCAAGGCAACCCCGTTGTGCAAGTTGCCACGACAACTGAGTTGCCCGTGCACTCTTTTACCAAAACGATCCAATTGGCTATCACACCTCAACTGACGATAACCTGGCCTATCTCTCTCTCAATTGATCTCATCTATTCATTTACTTTATTGCTTTCTAGATTAGTTATTAGTTAAACTCCTATAATCCTTTACTTGTGTTTTTACTTTTTACAGTGCAAGAGACTAGATTCTTGAAGTGACACCAATCCCTGTGGAGACGATATCTTTTATACTATAACTTGCAACGTGTATACTTGCACAATTGCGTAGCACTTATTACGCGCAACAAGTTTTTGGCGCCGTTGCCGGGGATTGGCAATAGCGACTTTGTTTTTATTTTCTTGCACTTTCTTTTTACTTTTCTTCTTTAAGATTCAAAGGGCTAACAAACTTTGGTTTTGCATTGGTATATGACCAGGGCGAGACCGACTACACCAGAATATCCCTTTGATCCAGAGATAGAACGAACCTTACAAAGACTTAGACGAAGGATAAGAGTAGCAATGGCTAACAAAGACGGCAATATGAATCAAGATGTTCGAGCAGGGGGAGGAGTGATTCTTGCACGAAACAGAACTATTCGAGACTATCTTGAAGAAGATCTAGATGGACTTAACCCAGGAGTTGTCGCACCTGAAATTGAAGCCGACCACTTTAAGTTGAAACCGGTAATGTTCAATATAATCAACACAATAGGTCAATTTGGCGGCTCAACAACTGAAGATGCACGGCAACATCTGAAATCCATCCTCGAGATTTACAACTCGTTCAAGATGCACAGAGTCACCCCTGATGTATTACGATTAAGATTATTCCCCTATTCACTGAGGGATAGGGCGAAAGCATGGTTGAATAGCATTCCTGCCGGATCCATAGCATCTTGGACTGATCTTTGTCGTGATTTCCTTGCTAGATTTAATCCTACAAATTTGACTGATAAGCTTCGTAACGATATTACTTCTTTTCGGCAGGCAGATGATGAATCCATGTACGAGGCTTGGGAGCGATATAGAGAACTTCTACACAAATGCCCTCTACACGGATTCCCGTTGTGGATCAAGTAACAATGTTTTATAACACCGTGAATACACCAACAAGGATGATGCTAGATGCCTCGGCAAACGGCATACTCCTAGATAAGTCGCCGGAAGAAGCAATGCAAATTTTAAACAGGCTGGCCAAGAATGATTATCAATTCCCATCTACTAGAAGAGGAGGAGTTAGACGCCAAGCCACACTACATGAACTAGGATCATCAGATTCAATTTTGGCACAATTGGCCACTTTAACCAAGATGGTCCAGAACATGCAAAACCAAACAACACACATGAAGTCAAGGTAATGGATTCTTTTTGTGAGTTATGTGGTGATAACCATAATTCTTCTGAATGTATGCAGAATCCGGAATCCAGCTTCTTTGTGGGGAATTACAATCGGAACAACAATGTGATGTCCAATACATACAATCCAGCTTGGAAGAAGCACCCGAATTTTTCATGGAGTAAACCCAACAATGCTCTAAACCAGAACAATCAGAATGCACAAGCATCGGGATTCTAGCAAAATATGCCACGGCAACAGTTGCCACAGCAACAACCGACGACATCTAGTTCTTTGGAAAATTCTCTAAATGCTTTTATGATGAAAACTGAATCTTTTATGGCTGAGAATAGTAATTTCATAAAAAGAACTGATGCTTTTATTAACAGGATCGAGATGAGATTGCAAAACCAAGAGGCGGCAATCAAATCATTGGAAAATCAAGTCGGATAGTTTGCTCAAAATCTGAACACTAGACCGCAAGGAGGTTTACCTAGCGATACTGAAGTCGCAAGAGGAACTGGCCATAAGCAATGTAAGGCAATCACCACCAGAAGTGGCCAACAACTTAGAGAGGCTCAAACCCGCTCATCAAACAAAACTCCACAAAAAGATGAAGACGAACCTAGCGGCAAAGCCTAGATGCTGACCTAGGAATTACCGCGGCAACCGGCAATAAGCATGCCTCGGCAACCGACGATAAAGACGCTTCAGCAACTTGCGATAAGCATGCCTCGACAACCCTAGTTGATAACGCCTCGGTAACTCCAGTTGTCCCGGCAATGCCGTCAATCAGGTTCCAAACCAATGAAAGGATCGAAGATATCTGACTTCCACCACCATTCCCACAAAGGTTGAAGCGACAAAAGCAAGAGTATCAATTCAAGAAGTTTCTTGATATCCTAAAGCAAGTCCACATCAACTTGCCATTGGTGGAAGCAATTGAACAAATGCCAAACTATGCCAAGTTTCTTAATGACATTGTGTCCAAGAGAACAAGGCTAGGAGAGTTTGAAACAGTTGCCGCAACAGAGGGTTGCATGGCAATGTTGAACAATCGTATGCCACCCAAGTTTAAGGATCCCGAAAGTTTCACAATACCCTATTCCATTGGAAATCACTATGTCGGGAAAGCATTATGCGACCTTGGGGCTAGCATAAACTTGATGCCTAAATTGGTTGTCCAGAAACTAGGAATCAGGAAGGCAAGACCTACAACAGTTATGTTATAGCTAGCCGACAGATCCTATGTGCATCCAGAGGGAAAAATCGAGGATATATTGGTAAAAGTTGATAAATTTATTTTTCCCGCTGACTTTATTGTTTTGGATTGTGAAGCAGATGAGCATGCACCCATCATTCTCGAGAGACCATTCCTAGCAACAGGGAGAACCTTGATCGATGTTGAAAAATGAGAACTCACAATGAGGGTAAATGACCAGCAAGTTAAACTAAATGTGTTCCAAAGACTAAGGCATGCCGATGATCCAGAAGAATGCCAACTTCTTCATGCCACGGCAGAGTTTAACTTCGATGAGGAATTTAGTTGCCTCGGCAACTACATTGCCAATCAAGAGGAACCTGAGGAGTATGAAGAACCGGTCGATTAGGAACAACAAGAAGAGGCAAATTGGCTAGTAAATCAACCAGGTACATACTTTGAACCACTGGATTACTCAGGTAAGGAAGGTAAGCTCGAAAAACCCTCTATTGAACAACCACCGATTCTTGAGTTGAAACAATTACCAGAGCAACTAAATTATGCATACTTAGGAACCGATAATACATTGCCCGTAATTATTTCTTCTAAGTTACAGCCTGAGCAGGAAAAAAAGCTGATCAAGATGTTTAAGCTACACAAAAAGGCAATAGGGTGGACAATTGCCGACTTGAAGGGAATTAGCCTGGTAGTGTGCATGAACAAGATTCTGTTGGAAGATGATCACAAACCTTCAATTGAGGCCTAGAGGAGACTGAATCATGCCATGAAAGGGGTTGTAATGAAAGAAATCATCAAGTGGCTTGACGCCGGCATTATATACCCTATCTCTGATAGTACGTGGGTAAGTCCGATACAATGTGTACTGAAAAAGAGAGGTATAACAGTGGTAAGTAATGAAAATAATGAACTCATTCCAATCAGGATTGTGACCGGTTGGAGGGTTTGTATGGATTATCGAAAGCTAAACAAAGCCTCCAGGAAAGATCACTTCCCACTACCCTTTATTGATCAAATGCTTGATCGTCTTGCAGGTAAACCCTTTTATTGTTTTCTTGATGGCTATTCAGGTTACAATCAAATTGCCATAGCACCAGAAGATCAAGAAAAGACAACCTTCACATGCCCATACGGTACTTATGCCTTCCGAAGGATGCCGTTCGGATTGTGTAACGCCCTGGCAGCCTTCCAAAGATGCATGATGGCACTCTTTTTAGACATGGTCGAAGATTTCCTTGAGATCTTCATGGATGATTTTTCTATTTTTGGTAATGACTTCGACAGCTGTCTCGGCAATTTAGAGAAGGTGTTGGCAAGATGTGAAGAAACTGATTTAGTCCTCAATTGGGAGAAATGCCATTTTATGGTAGATGAAGGAATAGTGCTCGGCCACAAGACTTCGTCCAAGGGAATTGAAGTAGACAAAGACAAGGTGGACGTGATCGAGCGATTACCCCCACCAAGTTCGGTTAAAGGAATTCGAAGCTTTCTTGGACATGCGGGTTTTTACAGGAGGTTCTTTCATAATTTTTCTAAAATCACTAAACCCTTGTGTAATCGGCTTGAACAGGATAAAGTCTTCGATTTTGATGATTCTTGCACCCAAGCATTTGAAACCCTAAGGAAAAAGCTTGCCTCGACACCCATTGTCGTTCTACCAGATTGGACGCTACCTTTTGAGCTCATGTGTGATGCAAGTGATTTCGCGGTAGGAGCAGTCCTAGGCCAACACACAGGTAAGACCTTCCATGTGATATACTACGCTAGTAAAACTCTTAATAGTGCTCAAGTGAATTACACAACAACGGAGAAAGAGTTACTAGCTGTAGTTTTCGCATTTGACAAATTTTGATCCTATTTGATTGGTACAAAGGTAATTGTTCATACGGACCATTCGACAATCAAATATCTATTTGCTAAAAAGGATGCTAAACCTCATTTGATTCGTTGGATATTACTTTTACAAGAATTTGATATTGAAATTAAGGACAGGAAAGGAACAGAAAATCAAGTGACCGATCACTTATCACGTTTGGAACGTAATAGGGAGGAGGAATCGGATCTAGAGATATGCGATGCATTCCCGGATGAACAAATTTTAGTTGCCTCGGAAACCATGGACGCACATGCCTCGGCAACCATGGATGCGCACGCCTCGGCAACCCTCGACGCCGCAGTAGCCTTTGACGCGCACGACTCGGCAATTCTGGGAGCAGTCACCACGGCAGCACATGCCTCGGCAATACCCTGGTACGCGAATTTAGTTAATTTCCTTGTTTGTGGTATTTTTCCTTATGGCATTACTCACCAAGGGAAGAAGCGGTTCCGCCATGATGCTAAGCATTACTTTTGGGACGAGCCTCTTTTGTTTAAACAATGTCCAGATCAGGTTATACGCCGATGTGTCCCTGAAGAAGAGCAACAGAATGTACTGCGGCAATGCCATTTTCACCCTATGGAGGACATTTTGGAGGAGCTCATACCGCGGCCAAAGTTTTTCAATCCGGTTTGTATTGGCCAACATTGTACAAAGATGCCAAAGACTTTTACAAGTAATGTGATCGTTGCTAGAGGACGGGCAATATCTCTAGACAACATGAGATGCCGCTCTAGAATATCATCGAGGTGGAATTGTTCGATGTATGGGGGATCGATTTTATGAGACCTTTCCCATCTTCATTCAGCAACCTCTACATTCTACTTGCCGTCGACTACGTGTCTAAATGGGTTGAGGCAGCTGCAGTTCCCAACAACGATTCCAAGACTGTGCAATGATTTTTGCAGAAGAACATATTTACACGGTTTGGGATGCCGAGAGCAATTATCAGTGACGAAGGCAAGCATTTTGACAACAGACTAATTGCCAAGATGTTGCAACGCTTCGACATATCACACAAGATCGCCACGACATATCACCCACAAACCAACGGGCAAGCAGAAATTTCCAACCGAGATTTGAAGGGTATACTCGAGAAAGTTGTAAATCCCTCTAGGAAGGATTGGTCATTAAGACTAGATGACGCACTTTGAGCATATCGTACTTCATTCAAAACACCCTTAGGTATGTCCCCCTTCCGACTTGTCTATGGCAAAACATGTCATCTACCGGTGGAAATCGAACACAAGGCATACTGGGCAATCAAGACCGTGAATATGGATTGGGAAAGTGCCGGACAAAAGCGTTTGTTGGACCTCAATGAGATAGAAGATTTCCGTGCAGTCGCCTATAACAATGCACGAATCTACAAGGAGAAAACAAAGCGATGGCATGACAAGAAACTATTGCCACGGCAATTCATGCCAGGGTAACTAGTTCTCTTATACAATTCTCGGCTAAAACTTTTCCCGGGAAAGCTGAAATCATGATGGTCGGGACCATTTGAAGTTGTCAAACCATTCTCCCAAGGTGCCATGATAATCAAGTCCATCTCTGACAACCAAGAATTCAAAGTTAATGGACAAAGATTGAAGCACTACAATGGTGCCCATGTGGAACGTAACAAAGAAGTGGTCAACTTAGGAGATGCATGAGCATGCTCTCCCTTTGATTTTTATTTTAATGTTTATTTTTATTTTTTTTCCGATTAATATTTTTTATTTTTTTCGATTTTTTTATATATTTTTTTATATTTCCGATTATTAGTAATTTCCTTTAGGATAAAGTGGAATTTTTTATATATTTTTTCGATTTTTTTTATATATTCTTTATTTATTTTCTTTATTAGTTTATCTTTAATTTTAATCCTTATTTGATTTGTCTTTGAATTGTAGGAAAAAAGTTCAAGATAAAGAGGAATTTTAATCCAAGTAGGAAAACATTTTCAACAAGGAAACTAATGGGCTGAATCTAAGGCTTATATAAAGCCTCCAATTCACCCTAATCACAACCCATTATCGACAACTTCTCCCTCACCCTAAACCCTTTTTTCGTTTTCCCCTAATCCCACCCACCTATCTTTTCTATAAAACCCATCACCCTTAACCTATTCCTACTTTCTATCTTGCAACTTTTTAGTTTCTTTTCTTTTCTTTTCTTTGTCTTTACAAAACTCACAACCAAGATCATCCATGGCATCCAAGATTAAATTTTTAGTTCATCCAAGTTCCTCCAAAGAACCAAGATACAAGAAGTTTGCTACACCGATGGTTCAAGAAAGATTTCAATCCAAGTTTGAAAGCCGGAAGATTCATGAAGAACAAGGCTTTGAATACTCCAACTCTCATCAAGATTCCGGCCTTGAACCATTCATCTTCGAGAGGATTGCACATCAAAAGTGGCAAATCTTTTGCCATCAACCGGAACCGGGTAACATCTCATGGGTAAGAGAATTCTATGCTCACTCACCTAACCCGGATAATCCTTATGTTTTTGTTCGTGACAAGGCCATACTCATAAGTCCCGAAAACGTCAACACCTTTTACGGGCTTTACATTGAGATGGACGAGCATCAAGCCTTCGTTGAGCAAATCACTCCCATGCAACTCGACAAGGTGTTTCAAGAACTCACTCAACCGGGAACTCATTGGAACGACGGTAAATACAAGGGCACGGTAAATTTCGGCTTAAACCCGAGGCAAAATTATGGAATAAGTTTGTTAAAACTTCTTTAATGCCCACCACACACAATACTACCGCTGATATACCACGTCTTTTGCTCATACATTCTATTTTGCATAATCGTATCATTAACATTGGAAAAATTATTTGTGATGAGATTTTTGTATGCAGCTCAAAAGATAAGGGTTCTCTTTTCTTCCCTTGCTTAATTTCTAACCTTTACAAGGAAATGCATGTCCCAAGTGAGTCCATCGATGAAAAGGCCCTACCCAAGTCTGGTTGGAATCAAGCACTAATCCGAAAGCTAATGGGAGAGGCACCGGGAGATTCTTCAAGGCATCCAATTGCCACGGCAACCCCTGCCACCCCGATAATCCATAATGCCCAAGCACCTAACGCCCGGGCAACTCGGCCATCAACCCCAGGACACTTTGAAGCACTTTTGCACCCATTGGCAAGCCACCTAAGGCAAATTGAAGACCGGCAACTAATGTTCATGCGGTACATGAAGGAGCACAACAATGCCATCACCCAAGTCATCCTAGAAAAGTACCCGGACAATCGCGTGCTGTTCCCAATCTTTCTTGCCGAGATCCTTGCCACGGCAACCGCAACGGATGATGCCATGGAAACCTACATCGTGCCTGCACAAGCTGACACCACGGCAACCAACCCTGAAGATGCCACGACAACCAAAGCTAAAGACTTCCCAGCAACCACTGCAAAAGCCAAAGGTAAATCACCTATGACCGAATCAACTCCTACGGAATCATTTTCTGATTTTTCAGATTCGGACGAATCCTCCATCGAACCAATAAAGACCGTACCAATTGAATCCTCTAAGCGAAAAGCCAATGACATTGATGAAGAGGATGATGAGGACAACCCCGTACGAGGATCGATTCCACCACCGACAACAAGAAAACAACCATCGCGTTTAAGCAAGAGAATCAAAACACCGACCAAAAGGAAACTAATCATCTACGATGACGAACTCTCGGAGTAAGTCCTCATATGCATTTTATTTTTCATTATTTTTATGCATGCATTGAGGACAATGCCTCACTCGAGTTTGGGGGGGATTATTATTAGTAGTGACCATGTTTAGTTACATTCATCTTAAGTATTACATTTATGATACATAAATTGCTTGCCATGCCTTTAATTGGAACAAGAATTGTTTAGATTTGATGAATATCTGATGATGACTTTGCCAATACACTTAATTGATAGAATTTTTATTCTAGGATAACCATGGAAAAACTTAGAATTTTACTATGATGCTAAATTTGATGAAACACTATTGTGGTTTGATTGATTTAAGGAATTATAGTAAACTTAGGTTGATAATTAACAAATTGGGGGATTAGAATAAAAATTGGATGAATGCTAAAGGTGCCCGAAATTGGCTCTAGCATGTGCTAAAAATTTATCACTAGAGGTGCCCGAAACTGGCTCTAGCATGTGTTAAAAAATTTGATAGCTAGAGGTGCCCGAAACCGGCTCTAGTCGAATAAATTAACTTAAGAAAACTAAACACTAGAGGTGCCCAAAACTGGCTCTAGTTAAAACATGTTAAAAAGAACCCAATGAAGTAATTTGAAAACCTATTGTTTGCATAGAATCCGAAAAATCAACTTGCACACAACTCCGCACACACTCACAAGCATTATAGTTTGATTCCGAGTAATTCCTAAGTTTTATGAAAAATAAAAAGCCAATCATACTTTGTGCCCCGGTTCAGAGAATTGAAATCAAGTTTGTGAAAATTGAAGTCTTGGCAGGTAATTATGAGTTTGCGTTGCTTGAGGACAAGCAATAGTTCGAGTTTGGGGGTGTGATAAGTGTTCAAAAGTACTATTTTCTTACCCTTTTTACTCATATTATTGTTAGACTTAGGCTCATATTAGTTGCATAATTAGCCATTCATGCATTAATCCATGTTTCCTTCCATCGTTGAGCTTGATTACATAGCTTGGTAGTTTTTGTGGGAAAAGATGTTGCTTTGGTGTGTTTTGTGTGTATATGCATGATCACTTGCCAAAGCAAGGCTAGAGCTAGTTGTCAGGGCAATACATGAAGGATATGCCGAGCTAGTTGCTAGGGCAATGCATGAAGGAGACGCCGAGCCATTTGCCATGGCAATTGTCGACAAGAGGAAAGGTGATATGGTAGTCGAAATTGATGACTAGACAAGCCCAAGATGACGTGGAGCAAAGCCCAAACCCAAAGGAATTTGATTTCCATGTAGAGATTAAAGAAGAATTAAATTCCAAGAAGATAGGAGAAGTTCTAGTAGGAATATAATTATAATAAAGAATTATATTCTTTAAAGATAATTTAATTCCAACTTAACTTCCTCCTCAAAGAAGGACTTTGCCCTAGCCCTATAAATAAGATGGAGATTTCGACAATCCATACAGAGCAAGAGAGGGAATTTCGACAAGTCCAAGGAGGGCAAGAGGAGAGAATTTTTGACAAGCATCTAGGGCAAGGAGGATTTCGACAAGCCTCCTTCTTCATCCTTTTCTTTCTTGTTCGATTGGGTTCATGCTAGGGATTAATTATCTTGTGTTTCTTTGGAACCTAGCCATGAACTAAATCTATTTGGCTATGGTTATTATGTTTTGTGGTTGTGAGAAACTATTGGTTTTTGTTTAGGTAATAAGAGTTTGAACTTTTCTATTCAAGGTTTATTCATTCTTTTTTCTTATTCTTGTTTGCGAGTGAATTGGGAGAGGATCTCGTGATTTCATCTATTTATCTAATATCGGGAGAGTTAGATTCAAGAAACGAATGAATATGATCTTTATTCAATCTATTGATGGTGAAGATTAATCCGGCTTAGGAATAAGTTAAGGATTTCAACGGCTAAGAGGAGTGCAAGATTGGTTGTTGTTCACCCTTGATTCACGCAGGGATGTATTATCAAGGCATGCACAAGTAGCTAGAGTTTTGACTTAGGGATTAGAAGAAACCATTGAAGAACGCTCTGCCAAACCTTGAAGGTTGCTGCCCAGACGCCTAAGTAGTTGCCCAACTAGTTGCCCACGTAACCATCGTTGCCAAGGCACCCCGTTGTGCAAGTTGCCACGACAACTGAGTTGCCCGTGCACTCTTTTACCAAAACGATCCAATCGGCTATCACACCTCAACTCACGATAACTTGGCCTATCTCTCTCTCAATTGATCTCATCTAGTCATTTACTTTATTGCTTTCTAGATTAGTTATTAGTTAAACTCCTATAATCCTTTACTTGTGTTTTTACTTTTTACAGTGCAAGAGACTAGATTCTTGAAGTGGCACCAATCCATGTAGAGACGATATCTTTTATACTATAACTTGCAACGTGTATACTTGCACAATTGCGTAGCACTTATTATGCGCAACAGTTACCACTTTTGCAATTATAGCATTCTGGTCCTTATTAACTAGAGCTAGTATATTGTTTTTAATCAATTAGGGATTTAAATGAAGGCATTATAGTAACTTTCTTTATACTAGTTTTGAGGATATTACAATTCCCTCCCCCTTAAAGAAATCCATCCTCGAATTTACCTGAAGGGAATAGATTGTGGTTCTTCCATAGAACTTTCACCAATGTCACAATCTTATTGCGAAGCCTCTTGACTTCTTTATCAAGTATTTGAATTGGCTTTTCATTGTACGATAGATCAGGATTAAGTTTTGCCTCATCAGGTTCTAGAACATGCGATGGATCTGATCGATATTTCCTCAACATCGTTACATGGAAGATGTTGTGGGTTCTATTGAATTCAGTAGGGACTGCTAGCTTGTATGCATCTGGACCGATCTTTTCTAAGATTTCAAAGGGTCCGATGAATTGAGGGCTTAGTTTACCCTTCTTCCGAATCTGAGGATTTTACTCCAAGGAGATACCTTCAAGAATACGTAATCTCCCACTCGATATTCAATGTTTCTTCGTTTGAGATTGGCATAAGCCTTTTGCCTATCAAAGGCCTCTTTCAGTCTACTATGGATCACCCGAACTTGATTTTCAGTTTCACGAAGTAATTTAGGTCCTAAGACCTTGTTTTCCCCTAATTCAGACCAACATAGGGGAGTTCTACATCTCCTGCCATACAATACTTCGAATGGGGCCATTTTGATAGAAGCTTGATGGTTGTTGTTGTAGGCAAACTCGGCTAATGGTAGAGATTTCTCCCAGTCTTTACCTAAGTCAATAATACAAGCTCGAAGCATGTGTTCAAGCACTTGGATTACCCTTTTAGATTGTCTATAGGTTTGTGGATGGAAGGCAGTGCTAAGGTTCAGCTTAGTTCCCATAGCTTCTTGAAGTGCCCTCCATAAACGAGAAGTAAAATGAGAGTCCTAGTCTGATATAATAGATCTAGGAACACTGTGAAGTCTGATTACTTCTTTCAAGTATAATTCAGCTAGCTTTTTGAGGCTCATGTTCATTCGAACAGGTAGGAAGTGAGCCGATTTGGTGAACCTATCAACGATCACCCAAATAACATCATTTTTCATTGGTGATAGAGGCAATCCCGATACGAAGTCTATTGTTATACACTTCCACTTCTATTTAGGCAATTCAATGGGTTGTAAGAGTCCAATAGGTAGTTGGTGTTCGGCCTTCACCTTCTGGAAAGTGAGGCACTTCGATACAAAGTCAACAATATCAGCTTTCAATCCCGGTCACCAATAGACTTCCTTTAAGTCATTATACATCTTGATCACTCCGGATGTATTGAAAAAGGACAACTATATGCTTCTTCAAGCATTTCCCTCTTAAGGATTGGATCATTGGGTACACAAACCCGATTCTTGAAGTAGAGCGCATCATTCGATCGAAGTGAGAATTCAGTGCTCGGTTTGGAATCAATCTATTTCATTATCTTCCGAAGTTCGAGGTCATTTTGTTGAAGTTTTTTGATCCTCGAATTCAAGTCAGATTGAACTTGAAGTTCTGCCACATATCTCTGATTCTTTAGGAGCTTAAAATGGGCATTGAAAGCAGTTGAAGCTACAATTAAAGGATTTTGATTAGTGGATTCATATCATCCATTAGAATAAAAGGATAAACAATGTTGGAAATTCGTATTCGATCTTACCAATTGAATGTTTACGACTGAGTGCACCGGCCACAACATTTGCCTTGCCCGGGTGGTAATCAATGATTAGAACATAGTCTTTTAGTAGTTCCACCCATCTTCGTTGTCGAAGATTTAACTCTTTCTGAGTTAGGATGTATTTTAAACTCTGATGATCTGCAAATAATCAACATTTCTCTCCATATAGATAATGTCTCCAGATCTTTAAAGCAAACATGACTGCAACTAGCTCCAAGTCATGTGTTGGATAGTTCAATTCATGTGGCTTGAGTTGCCGGGAAGCATAGGCGATGACCTTGTCGTCTTGCATCAGTACACACCCTAAACCGAGATGGGAAGCATCACTGAACACTATAAAGTCTTTTCCCAGTTTAGGTTGGATTAGAATATGAGCTTGAGTTAGGAATTGCTTCAATTGATCGATGCCCCTCTTCTGGTCCTCAAACCATTTAAATGGAGTATTCTTTCGAAGGAGTCAAGTCAATGGAGTAGCAAGAATCTAGAACCCTTTCACGAATCTTCGGTAATACCCAGCTAAACCGAGAAAACTCCTAACCTCGCTAACATTTCTTGGAGGTCTCCATTTGATGATGGTTTGAATCTTCTTAGGATCAACCTTTATCCCTTCGGCCAAGATAACATGGCTAAGGAAGGATACTATCGAGAACCAGAACTTGCATTTTCTCAATTTGGCATATACCCGATTCTCTCTCAATGTTTGGAGTACAATTCGAAGGTGATTAGCATGTTCTTCTTTGTCCTTTGAGTAGACAAGAATATAATCAATAAAAGCAACCACAAATTTGTCCAAATAGGGTTTGAACACTCGGTTCATTAAGTCCATGGAAGCTGTTGGAGCATTGGTTAGCCCGAAGGGCATAACTAGGAACTCGTAGTAACCATAACGAGTCATGAAAGCCATTTTGGGTACATCTGAGTCTTGTATTCTATCTGATAGTACCCCGATCGCAAATTGATCTTGGAGAAGACTTTGGCATCCTTGAATTGATCGAACAAGTCCTCAATCCTCGGCACTGGGTACTTGTTCTTAATAGTGAGCTGGTTTAGCTAAAGATAATCGATACATAGCCTCAACAATACGGGGCTCCCCATGGTGAAGAGCTAGGTCAGATGAAGCCCTTGTCTTGAAGCTCTTGCAATTGTTGCTTAAGCTCTTTGAGTTCAATAGGGGCCATTCGATATGGAGCGATAGACACTGGATCACTCCCGGGTTAAACTTCAATCTTGAATTTGACTTCCCGAATAGGCGGCAATCTCGACAATTCCTCAGGAAAAATGTCAGGGAAGTCAAAAACAACAAGGAAGGAAGTCACACCGAATTCAATTTCATCACTTTTAATCATAGCAGCAAAGATACTAATAGGTTTCTTATCGATCAAGGTAATGGATTTTTCTCCTAAACCACGAAGAAACAATTTTCTCTTTTGGCAATCTACCCAATTTTGATGCCTTCCTAACCAATCTAATCCCAGAATGAGATTGAACTCAACAAAAGGCAATAAAAATAGGTTGGCTAGGAAAGGGATGCCCTGAATAAACAAAGGGCAATCCTTACATATTTGGTTCACTATTACATTGTCTCCTAAACGATTGGTAGCAATTAAGCTACAACTAACATATTCAAGCTTCAATTTAAGCTTTTCAATTAAAGGCGATCTTATTAATGAATCGGTTGATCCCGTATCAAATAAAGCATAAACATGGCAAGTATCGAGGTAGATTGTACCTGGAATTACGTTAGGAGATTCTTCCTCCTCCCGACCATAGATATGATAGACTCGAGCAGGTGCCCGGGACTCTTGATATATAGCATTAGACCCTTGGCCTTTGATCTTCCCATACTTTCCTGAGTTAGCTTGCTTTGAACCCTTTCCCCTGGGTGAAGGAGCTTGATTCGATTTGTGAGAAACATGAGAAGGCAACTTGTTCAGATTTTGGGGGCAATCTTTGACATAGTGTGTCGTGTCTCCGCACAAGTAATAAGCATTAGTGAGCTTTTTGCAAACTCCGGTATGGTTCTTTTGACAAGTCTTGCAAGTAGGGATTTGATTCTCCCTCCCGGTATTCCTGATGCTATCCAAGGATACCATAGGTGTTGAGGATCTGGACATAGCTTGTGGCTTGGGTATATAGCTACCCTTAGAAAAATTTCCCTGATTGGAAGAATTTCCTCCTTGATGCTTTTGTTTCTTATTGCGCCAATGAGACTTGTGATCATCCCTCAATCTTTTGTTATCTCAGGACTAATTCTCTGATCGTTTTGCCGAAGTCTTCATGTTGGCTTCGGTAGCTATGACTCGGTTGACCAGTTCTTGAAAGTTAATTATCCCAAAGTAGTGAACATGGGGCCTAACTCATCATTGAGTCCATCTATGAACATTCTACACTTGTCCTCTTCTTTCTTTATAAATTTCGAGCCGTATTTGCAAAACTCGCTAACATACTGCTCTATCGATTTCCCTCATTGCTTTAGGTGCAAGAACTTCTTTTTGTGATCAACAAGATACTGATCACTAATATACTTCTTTTTAAATTCTTTAAGGAAGAATTCCCAGGTGATAGATTCTTCAGGTGCTGCCAAGGTAGTAGTCTCCCACCAATTTAGTGCCTCCTCAGCCAATAAAGCTACTGCACACTCTAGTTTGTGTTCATCTGAGCACTGCAGTTGCTTAGACAAGATTCTTGTCGTATTCTCCAACCAGTACTCTACTTTTTCTGGCTTGTCTTCACTTGTTCCGGTGAAGGTGTAAGCTCGGTGTTGAGCTAACTTATCAATAGGAGCTCTTGCCGGTTTTGCTATCGGAGTGTCAGAGTACTTTGTCTCATTGAGACAATCATTTGATAAAACATCTCCTCCAGACTGAAGAAGCATTCTTGTTGAATAGGATGAACCACGGGAACTTCAGGCTGAACTTGTTGAGGCTCAACAGGCTTATGGGGATCCTGGTTCATCCTTACGCTCCCTCCCTCATTGGAGGAGCCAGTCAGGCTTTCATTATCTTTGCCCAATCTTGTTTCAGACATTCTATATATAAAGAATATGAAAAGTCAAGCTCAAGTCACAATCCAATAAATATTCAAGTAACTCCTAGGTGGCACCTAAATGATCAATGACAATAGCCTATTCATGCAATAGACCCTAGAATCATGCAACCATAAGCTCTGATTACTATTCTGTAACATACTCTAACCGCCCTAGTAGGATTAGGTAAGTTACCACAATTACAATCAATAATCCATGCCTTATAGGCTAGTTAGTCCAATTCAAATTAAGCCTTTCTTGTACTTTAAGAAACAATCCGAATAGGTGAGGACCCAATATACAATGCATGATGCACCTATTAGATACATTAGTACTCGTAATGCAATTTGATATCATAATCAATACAATTTAGGACTTACTTTATTTACAAGAAACCATTCGAAATGGATCCTAACTTTATCATTGTGTTTGAATGGTCTAGTATGCCTTGATGGTAAATTGAATTGATTATAAGGGTAACTTGATAAGTAAGAAACTTAAGAACATGGTTCAAATTTGCCCGAATTATGTGTCTTCTTACATGTTACATGCATCGACACTCCTCGCTCCTAACTCGAGCGATGGGTGTTACACTTGGTGAGGGATGCTCAAAGCAAAATCATAACAATGCTCTATTGAAAACCATATTCTTATCAAACCATTTCCCCATCATGCTCTTAACAAATCTCATGCTTTAAAACCCATTGAAGAAAAACCATTAAACTCGTTACACATGTATCATGAAATTTCATGCTTAAACCAAAGTAAATCTCAATGCAAGCTTCACATGCTTAGGCATTCAAAACATATCTCAAGATATAGTCTCATGTATAAATCTCATATACAATTTCATTTCAAACCAGGATACATGTAATCTTATATATTGGCATTCAAGTGACCCGTATGGTTGCTTCGCCATCCCTATACACATTGAGCTTGCTACACTCTCCATAATAAACATATCGGATATACGAATACTCATTGATGGAGCTTGCTGCTCTCTCCATCAATACTTATGGAGCTTGTTGCTCTCTCCATAAGGCGGATCTCATGGTGCTTGCTGCTCTCACCACAATACACTTTGGTTACCCTCAACACAATAGTTGCTATGCTAATGTGGAGCCGAGGGACACACACACATGAGAATTTTGCTACATTTTTATAGTGCACTCTCATCCTATTTGTTGACCAATTATATCCTATTATAATAAGCATCATCACTTGCCAATATATACTTTAAAACCATGTTAACCCACTGTTTTCCAATGTATCTATATAAACAATAACATATCCCATTTTAAATCATAAATCAATGCAGAGCATTTTCTCATCAAGATGCAACCTCTTGAAAACCACAAATCAATGTCGCGGGATAACATGAATCATTTCTCAATTCATAAAAACATGCATAACAGTAGGTAACAAATCCAACTTCAAAACATGAGCATGAACAATTAAAACCATGGGAAAAGCCTAGAACCGAGAGCGAAACATTTCATACTTACTTCCGAGCTTAGATCAACGTTTCATGCTAAATCTATAATGTCCCATAACTTGGCTTAGAAGAGAATCGAAATCAAGGAGTTATGAAGACATCAACAAGCTATCTAGTAATCCAAGATAGAATTCGAACAAAGTTTTATACTAGAAGCATCCAACCTAAGCATTCGAAAATCTCAAGGCAATATCATTAATAGTAAGTAATCCTAATTGATACTAAACTATATTCCTTCTTGTATACAAAGTAACGAGGATTTACATATACACATATATGATCTCACGAGTTTAATTGACAAGTTTTAGCACTACATTAAAGATTAGCATAAGGGTAGTATAGTCTTTACTACTAGTTTCAAGCTAACCTTATAAGATTAGCACTACATTATAGATTAGCATAAGGGTAGTAATTGAAATCAAGGGACATATACTACCATTGTGCATCAAGGGACTGCAATTAACATCAAACAAAGAGTCCAAAACTGTCTACGTGAGTTGCAATTAACAGGCTTTATCAATTTAAAGAATTTTGGTTCTTTTGAGCATTGATCGATAGTTAATTGACACACGAATCCTTAGAAACATATCAATAACAAGGGTACACTTGGTACCATATCAGGGGCATACTAGATGCCGAATCAAAGTTCATTATACAAGAGTACACGAAGTAGTGATAGATCATTCGATCTATTAACAAGGGACCGCAGTCCAAACTGACGAGCTCGACAGACTCTATGGCATGCCAACTATGACTAACTAACTTGATACAAGGCTGAATTTATACGATTAATCTTTAGGTATTTCAAGAGGCATCTTTTACCTTATTTCATACTAGTTTCACATAATTTCCATTCAAGACCAGTTTTCCATTATCTATTAACTGTAACACAATCAAGGAATTAAACTAGGTGGACTTACCACTATTGGCTTACCTCAAAAGTATTTAACCTTATTTAAATCAAGCTATTGAGCAGTGAACATTCCACAGTTTTAAACTAGAGCTAAGCAACCTCATTCATTTGATTAAATCAAAGTTACACTTACTAAAACTCCAAGCTAATTACGTTCTCGAATTGCAATCCCCTTCTTCTTATTGTTGCTAGGTTCAACAACCACTTTCTGGTCTTCGTGATCCTCTTGATCTACTTACATGTAACATTAACATATTCCATTAGTCAAGGAATTTGATCTATTCCATTGCATTTCTATCAAAATTTACATTACTATTATCTTACCCTCTTTATCAAGGAAATTCTCAAGCATACAAGACTACATCAACGCAAGGATTTCACTCAATTTTATTCTAGAAATATTGATGTTATCATACTTACATTTTCCAGAATTTAGCATATACTCAAAGTGTTAAAATAGGGTAGCATTATCAGGTTGATCTACTTGGACCAAAACAGTCCCGAAAATTACTACACTTTGAATCAATTTAAGTCACCAAATCAATCCCTGATTCCATTCTAATTAGCAAGGCCACCCTATCAATCTCTAAAACAATTTGTTAGATTCATTTCAATACTGCTCGAACACACCATGGAACAAATATAACAATTCAATACATCTTCAACAATCAACTCGGGTAATACTTACCATACTAATCTGCCCCTGAATCAAAATACATGTCTTGACTCAATTAAAACAAAGCATTTAGCATCAATTCAATCTATAATCAATTCTATGATTCAAGGTCACAATTCTATTTGAAAATTCGAAACAGTTTGGTGTACCTATTCGAAATAGTCCTTGTCAGGGATTCAAAACATCTTAGCTTCACAAATGATATCTATTTCACAAGGTTCACATAATGCATAAACAATTTGAGAATTTTAAGCTTTCAATCTCTTATTGACTAATCCCAAATTAAATATCTAATTCACAATTCTATCATGCAATATAAAAACACCAATAATTCACAAGAACATGGCCGATTCGCTAACTCTCTAAATATCTCCTAAATTTGTGATTACATTCAACAAGACCCTCTCCAAAACATACATTCTTACAAGTATAATCAAAGGAGAATGGGTTGTTTATCTTCTTTTCAATAAAACAAGCAAGAAAGTGTTACAATCAAGCTACCATGATTGATCCAAAGCTTTTAATTTTCTAGTTTTCCTTCCTCTATTTCATTCTAGGCTATTCTCATGAAGGAGATAAACAATTGATTCATCCCTTCCACTCATAACAAATTTTTACTTAATTCATCTTTCATGCAATCAACTCAATTTTACTCTTTAATAATTTGGTCCCTTAAAATCGGTTACCAAGATTTTAATTCTTATCATAGAAGCAAATATCTTTTACTCCTTACAATTAACTTCTAAAGTGAAACTTAAGTTCTATTATTTAAGTCAAAATTCTTCTAAGCCTTAATCTTGGGTGTTACAAATTCCCCTCCCCATAAAATAAATTCCACCCCAAATTTACCTGAGGTAAACAAGTAGGGATATGATCATTCATAGAAGACTCAGGTACCCAGGTAGCTTCTTCTTGCTTATGATTTCTCCATAGGACATTAACAAGGGGTACCGCTTTATTTCTAAGTCTTTTAATTTGACTATCAAATATCTGGATCAGCTTCTCTTCATAGGAGAGATTAGTGTCTAACTCCATCTCTTCAGGCTCAAGGGTGTGAGAAGGATCGAATCTATACTTGCGTAACATAGAAACAATGTGAATTTTATCGAAATCGCTCGGAAGAGCCAATTTGTAAGCTACAAAACCGTTTCTCTCTACAACTTCAAATGGTCCAATGAAATGGGGACTAAGTTTTCCTTTCTTCCCAAATCTGAGGACTTTCTTCCATTAAGAGACTTTTAGAAAAACTCGATCACCTACTTCATAAGAAATTTCCCTTCTTCTTCTATCAACATAGGCCTTTTGCCAGTCAAAAGCCGCTTTGAGTCGATCTTGAATGATTCAAACTTTTTCTTCAGTTTATTTTAGGAGGTCCAGTTCTAACACTTTACTTTCCTCCAATTCTGACCAACAAAGTGGGGTTCTGTATCTTCTACCATAGAGGGCTTCAAATGGGGCCATTTGGATAGAGGTCTGATAACTGTTGTTATAAGCAAATTCTGCCAAAGGTACGGATTTTTCCCAATCCTTTCTAAACTCAACAATACAAGCTCAGAGCATGTCTTCAAGAATTTGAATGACCCTTTCTGGTTGTCCATCCGATTGAGGATGAAATGCGCTGCTTAAATTAATTTTTGACCCCAAGGCTCTATGAAGAGCTTTCCAAAATTTGGAAGTAAACCAAGAGTCCCTATTTGAAATGATAGAAACTAGAATTCCATGCAATCTAATTATTTCTCGGATGTAAATTTTGGCCAATTGTTCTAGACTTAGAGTCTTTCGAGTGGATAGAAAATGAGTAGATTTGGTCAGTCTATCAACAATTACCCATACTGAATCATTTCCCTTCGGTGACAAGGTTAAGCCACTAACAAAGTCCATGGTGATGTGCTCCCACTTCCATTTAGGGAGTTCGATAGGTTGCAAGAGTCCTGAGGGGACTTGATGTTCAGCTTTAATTCGTTGACAAGGCAAACCTCGAGAAACATATTCAACAATGTCCCTCTTCATTCCTGGCCACCAATGCAGGTCTTTAAGATCTTTGTACATCTTAACTGACCCAAGATGAATTGCAAATGGACTTTGATGGGCTTCAATTAACATGTCATTCTTTAATTTCTCATTACTAGGGACACAAACTCGGTCCTTAAAGTATAGGATTCCATTCGGCTTCAAGGTGAAGTTAGTATGAGATTTGGTTTTCAGGTCTTCCATTAAGTTTCGAAGCTCGGGATCAATTTGTTGTAAAGCCTTGATCCTGTTCATTAGTTCAGACGTAACTTGTATTTCTGATAAAAGCTTTCGATTCTTCAAGAGCTTAAAATGGGCATTAATAGCCATTAGTACTACAAAAAGTAAGGAAATTGATCAAGATATTTTCTATCAACAATTTCAGCTTAAATCGAATTTTACTTTGAAACATAAAAGGCAAAAAGGGTTCAAATAATGTCCCTTACCACTAGAATGTTTGCGGCTCAGTGCATCAGCTACAACATTGGCTTTTCCGGGATGATAGTCTATGACTAAATCATAATCTTTCAACAACTCGAGCCATCTTCTTTGTCGAAGATTCATCTCCTTTTGTGTCAAGATATACTTGAGACTTTTCTGGTCTGTAAACAAGTGACACTTTTCTTCGAACAAGTAGTGCCTCCAAATTTTTAAAGAAAAAACTACTACAGCCAATTCGAGATCATGGGTCGGATAATTTGATTCATGTGGCTTAAGTTGTCGGGACGCATAGGCCACAACCTTGCCATCCTGCATAAGGACACAACCGAGCCGTAGATGAGAGGCATTACTTTAGATTGTATACTCCTTTCAAGGTTCTGGTTGAATCAGAACCGGGGCATGGGTAAGGGCTTGCTTCGGTTGGTTGAAACTTTTTTGCTGTTTTTCTGTCCAAACAAAGCTTTCTTCCTTTCTAAGTAATTTAGTTAAGTCTAGGGCCAAGGTAGAAATCCCCTTCACAAATATTCGATAATACCCGGCTAAACCGAGAAAACTCCTAACTTCCTGAATATTTTTAGGAGGTAGCCAATTGACAATTACTTGTACTTTCTTCGGGTTGACCTTAATGCCATCGACAGAAATTACATGGCCTAAAAAGGATACTTCTGGTAACTAAAATTCTCATTTGCTGAATTTTGCAAAGAGTTGATGTTCTTGCAGTGTCTGTAACACTATTCGAAGGTGCTCGGTATGCTCTTCCTTGTTTTTAGAGTAAACGCGTATATTGTCGATGAACACAACAACAAACTTGTTCAAGAAGGGTTTGAATACCCGGTTCATTAGATCCATGAAGGCAGCTGGAGCATTCATCAAATCGATAGGCATAACAAGGAACTCAAAATGACCATATCGAGTACTAAATGTTGTTTTAGGTACGTCCGCATCCCTTACTCTCATTTGATAGTAACCGGATCAGAGATCAATTTTCGAGAATACACTTGCATCTTTCAACTGATCAAACAAATCTTTGATTCTCGGTAAGGGATACTTGTTCTTGATTATAATTTGATTGAGTTGCTGATAATCAATATGTAGCCTCATTGACCCATCCTTCTTCTTGACAAACAGAACTGGAGCTCCCAAAGGAGATGAACTTGGTTGAATGAAGCCTTTGTCTTGCAATTTTTATAACTGTTTTTGAAGTTATTTTAATTCAACCGGTGTCATTCTATAGGGAGTAATGGACACATGATGAGATTCCGATTGAACCTCAATATTGAATTCTACCTCTTGAAGTGGTGGCAAGCCCAGAAGTTCCTCGAGAAAAATATCAAGAAAATTTGACACAATTAAAATAGATTCCATACCCGAAGGGGCTTTATTTAATTTGAATATTGAAGCAAAAGTGGGGTTCAAATTTCTCAAGATTTCTTCTATCAAGATTATGGATTCTTTTTATAACCCATGCAAATAGAGTTGTTTCCAGCTACAATCTACCCAAGCCTGGTGTTTGGCTAACCAATCTAAGCCTAAAATTAGGTCGAATTCGTCAAAAGGTTGTACTAACAAGTTTGTAGGGAAAGGAATGCCTTGAATAAACAAGGGACAATCTTTACACATTTGGTTCTCAAGAACCCTATCCCCTAAAGGGTTTGTAGCTATTAAATTACAATTAGAAAGCTCAGGATTCAAATGAAAATTTTCAATCAACTTAGAACATATAAATGAGTGGGTTGATCCCGAATCAAACAAAGCATAGACAAGTTGATTGTAAAGCTCAATAGTACCTGCAATTACATCAAGGGAGTCACCTTGTTCATGTCCCCATACATGATAAACCTGAGCAGGGGCTCGAGACTCTTGGTGATTTGAAGTTGGAGGTTGGTTTCGATTTCTTCTAGTATTCCCAGAGTAAGCTTGCTTTGCTCCCTTGCCCTTGGATGGATGGTTCAAATTGGCTTGAGAAGACGTTTTGGCATAAGTTTTGTTTGAGCCTTGAGGATAGTCCTTAATAAAGTGGTCTAACCCACCACACTGGAAACAAACATTATTTTGTTTTCTGCAAAGTCCTATATGATAATTTTGGCAGAACTTGCAAAACAAGGATTTAGTTTCTCAACCAAATTTTCCCGAACTGTTTATTGAGACATTTGGTAATGAGGTCTTAATCAAAGTTTGAGGTTTAGACAAATAGTTACTCCTTGGAGGAGAGAACTTGCTTGAAAAGTTTGCTCCTTGATGTTTCAGTTTGTTAGAAGGCGAGGATGATTCAGTGGCAACCACTCGACTCACCAATTTTTGAAAGTTAGTGATCCCAAATGTTGTAAACATTGGGCTCAGATCATCATTTAACCCATCTATGAACATACGACATTTGTCTTCTTCCTTCTTTATGTACTCCGATCCATATTTGCAATATTTACAAAACTCACTTACATATTGCACTATAGGCTAGTTCCCTTGCTTAAGATACAAGAAACACCTTCTTCGCTCTGCCAAATACTACTCACTGATGTATTTCTTACGGAATTCCTTGAGGAAGAATTCCCAGTTGACAGAGTGTGCTGGAGCAATTAAAATTGTGGTTTCCCATCAGTTTAGGGCTTCATAAGCTAACAAGGCCAAGGCACACTCAAGCTTATGCTCATCTGAGCATTGGAGTTGTTTGGTTAATATTCTGGTTGTAGTCTCTAACCAATACTTAGCTACTTCAGGATTTTCATCATTAGTTCCCGAGAAGGTATATGCTCGGTGTGAAGCAAGTTTATCAATAGGTGCTTTACTTGGTCCTGCAACAAGTGCAAGAGAGGTGTTCTATTTTAGGGAAACTACGAACTGTTTAAACATTTCGATCATGCCCAAGTAGCATTCTTGGTTAATTTGAGGTACTTCGATTTGAGGTTCATGAGGTTTTTGAGGATCCTGCTGCTCTTGATTCATTTGTACACTTCCCCCTTCATTTGAGGAGGCTACATGACTGTCTTTGTCCCTTCCTATATGTGTTTCTGACATCTGATAATATCAAAAGAATTCAAGAGAGGTTTCAATTAAGCAAGATCACAAGTAAATTGCAAATGACTCCTAGGTGGCACAATTTGCTTAAGAATACAATCAATCCTAGTTTAGTCCTAAGATCAACAAAACCTTAGCTCTGAATACCAATTTATAATGTCCCATAATCCGCTTAGAAGTGAATCGAAATCAAGGAGTTATGAAGACATCAACAAGCTATCTAGTAATCCAAGATAGAATTCGGACAAAGTTTTAAACTATAAGCATCCAACCTAAGCATTCAAAAATCTCAAGGCAATATCATTAATAGTAAGTAAGCCTAATTGATACTAAACTATATTCCTTCTTGTATACAAAGTAATGAGGATTTACATATACACATATATGATCTCACGAGTTTAATTGACAAGTTTTAGCACTACATTATAGATTAGCATAAGGGTAGTATAGTCTTTACCACTAGTTTCAAGCTAACCTTATAAGATCATTTCATTAAGCAATTTAGATGACAATACAAACACAATTACTTTCACAACCAGATTCATTTGTTTCCAATTGATAGGCCAGTTTAAAGTGATTATTTAGTATTTATCAAATATTTGTTTACTATTAACTATCCGATTGAGCCACCAAACTTATCTAAGCAAGCATCATTCTTTAAGCAACAAGATCATAGGTGGGTTTATGCATACATACATGGTATCGCATAATAATCATCTCTTTAATTACAACCCAAGATTTCCTAAGACATTCTTAACAACTAAGTGCCACCATTCTAGGAGTCAAAATAAAATGAAAAAACATACTTTTATCTTGTAGTGATCTTGCTTTCCTCCAAAAGTCTTGTTTAAGAGTACCAACTATCTTAAAAGTCATTAAAGAGAGACAATAAGCATGTGATCATGAATTTGTTAAACATTAAAAAATTTGCACATTATATTCTAGTCTCCTAATGATCAAACAATAATTCAAATTAAAGTAATTGAACTAGCATAGTGGAACTTCGAACACTACAAGATGTTACAAAGATTTTCACACAAGCATGACTAATATCTCCCATGTTTAGTCACTCTCAAGAAGTTTGTACCTTTCAATACTGTAGCGATGTCCTTTTTTCGCTAAAAAATAGGGTTTTTGAAGTGTTTGTGATTTTTCGGATATAAAACGTTTATTCCATGGGGGTTTAAGAAAAAAACCGCATTTTAAAAATTGGAGTCGCCACCGGCCACTTAGGTAGGCCGGACACCATAAAACCATAGATTTAAAAACTGTTGGGTTCGGGAGTCGGTTACGAATGAGGAAGGATTAGCACCCCCACACCGCCCAAAATTGGTACTTTAATAATTACCGCTTTATTAATATTGGATTTTTCGGGTTAAAGTGACGACTAGTTTAAAATTCGATTATAATTGCGAGTAAATTTTAAGGGTCCCATTATCCGAGAGCAAACGCCAAACCACTATCACTACGCCTGATACTGGCCCCGTTTACGCTCGGATAAAAGGGCACCGCATTGACAATTTATATATTTGTTATGCAACCGTAGTGAACAAAATATTAAGCATGGCCAATAATTTAAATACAGTAAATATTCACATAATAAACTATTAACAGAACATAAATAAAATACTAATCTAAAACATACATACATACAAATTATCCCTTATCATGACTAAAAATAAACCAAACATGTCACAGTTACAAGGCATGGAACAAAGACACATATTATAAAAATGTACATATTACCATAAGACACATTGTATCATACGTAAAATATAGCATTATACATGACCAAGAGAATATATCAACACATAGCCTAAAAGCAAAGACAACATACAATACATGCTGAAAATATAAAACAGGTTGTGTTCGAGCCAACTCAACTGTCAATCTAATACGTGTGATACAAATAACCGAACGAATGCATAAAAATACATAATAACCATAAACTTAACACACATATACATGTAAACATGAAAATAAAACGTATATACGAGAGATATATGAAAAGGCAAAAGGCTACATTAACATACATGACTATAATAAACGAACATAAATATTTACATGGAATCAGGACTGAAATGAAAAGAAATAAACATCAGGAGCAGAAATTAAAGGACAATAATATGCGATTTAGGGACGAAAATGCAAGCAGGACCGAACTTGAAAGGACTGAAACTGTAATTGGACCAAGGGGCAGACTCGAAGTGAAAATTTCAAAAACGCGGTGGGACTAGTGAGGTAATTTCTCCATTTAAAAATTGATTCAATTTAATTTAGGGACCGGAATGCAAGATTTCAAAATATAAGGGGGAACAGAGTTGTAAATATCCCCTGCGGCGAGACGAAAATGAAAATATCGAAAACGCGGGGGGATTTATTACAAAATTTCACCATTTCATAAAATTAAAACACCTATAAAACCCCTTTCTTCGGCCCAGACTTAAACTTTTCCCATTTTTTCTCCCAAAACCCGTTTTATAATAACTCTCCCCCTCGTCTTTGTTCTCAACTCATCCCATGAACCTATGATGAACCCAGAAACCGGCGGTCAACCGTCGTCCTCTCTGCCGCCGGCCGCCGCTAGCCCTAAACTCAAATTCGAACTTGGATTTGGAGAAAAAGCCCATCTTCATCCTAGATCTAAGAAAAGAAAAACGAAAACCGTATATGTTTTTTTTCTAGACCGAAGGAACACCTTCCCCTTTTAGCCGGCTCACCAGATTAAGGCTTGTTGTCGGTAGAAGAACTGACCACCGAAGGTAAAACCTCACTCTCCTTTCCCTTCTTTACTTTTAGAATACATGCATGCATGCAACATTCAAGATGGATGGATACCTTTGTATGATCTCTGTAAGTTTTCTAAGAAAAGAACGAAAGGATGAGACTTGTTTGTATTTCTGAAAAAGTGGGTTACAACTGAACTGAGCTCTTCCGTTTTTTCTTTGTTACATATATCTTCCCTGCCTTTTTTTTTTTTCTTAGACTAGTACATAATATATCTCTTTTCTTATCTGATTTTCTGATGCCTTTCTGTGTTTGCGTCTTTGGCATGTCCGGCCATACTTGGTGGTTGGTACGGCCGGCATGGGGAGCGGCGTGGTGGAAGTGACCGTTCGTCTAAACAGACTGGCGTCTCGGGAGGCGAGGCGATTATTATCGCTAGAATCATTCCTATCCGTTGGATCAGATTTGATCCAACGGCTAGGACTGCTCCATGATCGGGTGGCTGAGATGAGGCCTCGGAAATGATGCATTGGTCTGGGTTCGCGCCACATGGCCTAAAGAAGATAGATGGTCTTGCACGTCTCACACGCGCGAGTGGGGAACCCAACAGCCCGCGCGTGGACTTCACTCGGTAGATGAGGCGTCTTTATGCTTCAATTGTGGCTGTTGGATACAGATCTGATCCAAGGGCCCTCGTGCAGCTGCGCAAGATGAAAGAAGGGCATTAGGGTTCCAATATGGGTTAGGGTTTCTTAGGATGTGGGCTGGCCGGTTAGGGCCCAATGTAAAAGATTGTGGGTTTGTAAATTATAATGGACTGGATATTAATTTATTATTATATTTTTTTAGGTTTATGACACTTTATCTGTTTACATTAGTAATAATAATATTATTAATAATAATTAATACGTATATATACATGCATATAAACGTACACGTACATGGACACATACACATACATGCTTACGTACACACATATACAATTCATGCAATACTCTTTCGTATACGTAATAACGATTTTAATAATACACATGCAAACATATATACAAATATTAATATATTAC
Organism: Hibiscus mutabilis; assembly: GCA_019671005.1. Lineage (NCBI taxonomy): Eukaryota > Viridiplantae > Streptophyta > Magnoliopsida > Malvales > Malvaceae > Hibiscus > Hibiscus mutabilis. The sequence goes on from CM033721.1 coordinate 40,416,445, forward strand.
ACATTTTAATTAATATCATATACAATCCTACATGCATACACAATCACACACATGATCAACATGAATATCCACACATATAGATATTACGCATGCATTAATTACATGTACACACATACATATATGTAAACACGTGACAATATTAACCAATTACGGCACAATATTAACAAACTCAGATAAAATGAGTGATTACGGTTGCCCCTCTTTGCTTGTTCTTGTGGAACAAGAACAAAGCAAAGATCATAAGCACTCATTTTTATCCGACTTCCCTTTTGTAGCTTTGGAGTCACGTGTTCTTATGAAACTTTCTGTTCTTTCTTAGTTGAATCTTCAGGCTTATAAGCTCTTCCTATATAGAACTTCGTCACCTTCCGATCTTGAAGCTACAGGCCCTTTCTATATAGAACCCTTCACTCTAAAGCCTCGAGTTATGAGTCCCTCATATATAGAACTTTTCACTCCGAGACAATAAAGCTTGGAGTCCTTCCTATATAGAACTCTTCGCTTTCAACGCTGGTTTCTCCTATATCAAACCTTCTGCGTCGCTGATGGATTCATTCGACTGGGAGTTCCTCCTGTATAGAACTGCTAGTCTTCAAACCCTAGAGCCGTCAGTCCTTCATGTATAGAACTTTTAGCTTCTGAAATCTCAGAGCTGCAGGTTCTTCCTATAAAAACCCCACTTTAAGACAATAAAGCTCGGAGCCCTTCCTATATAAGACTCTTCGCTTTCAAACATAACAGGTTTTCCTATATAACCTTGTGTCATGGGTGAATTCCTTCGACTGGGAGCTCTTCCTATATGGAATTGCTAGTCTTCACCCTGGAGCTGTAAGTCCTTCCTATATAAAACTTTCAGCTTCTGAAATCTCGGAGCTACGGATTCTTCCTATATAGAATCTTTTACTATAAGACTGTGAAGCTCGGAGCCCTTCCTATATAAGACTCTTCGCTTTCAAACACAACAGGTTTTCCTATATAAACTTGTGTGTCATGGGTGAATTCCTTCGGCTGGGAGTTCTTCCTATATAGAACTGCTAGTCTTCACCTTGGAGCTGTAAGTCCTTCCTATACAAAACTTTTAGCTTCTGAAGCCTCGGAGCGGCGGATTCTTCCTATATAGAACCTCTCTTTGCAGGTGCTTGGAAACATAGGCCTTTTGTATGTAGAACCATTGTCTTCACATTTGGGATTCACACCACGATGGCTACCGATGTCTCTTTGAATTCATATATACCTGTCTAAGATAAAACAAAATGCTATGACAAATGAAATGACATGCTCCTAATCCTGGTGATGTTTGACTATTCATGATGCATGAGTGTCAATATCTTGGTGGGCTTGCTTTAGTCCTTATTCGATCTCGTTGTTCACTTTCTCCTTTTTCACGGGTGGCGATACCCCACTTCACTGTCGGGTTCAACCATCCCAACCTTTCTTTTTCTCGATTTACGACTTGGGATTCTAAAGTGCCTTTTCGGGTTTTCGCTTTAGAGTTTTTTTTTAGGGGTGCCCTTCTGGGTTTTCACCCGGGAGATCTCTCTTGTTATTTCACATGCTTTCTTTGAATAAGCAGGGCATACACCATTGGTCATCCTATTCGGTTGTTTGAAGCTTTCCACCTCCCTATCAACAGCCGTTATGTAGGGAGCTAGAGGGCGAAGTTAACATCGTTTTTTAATCACCTGCATTTTTAAGGTTAGATCACAGTAATGCTCAGAAATCTCTTGTTTTACCATAAGCCTATGTTAGCTTATTTTTCTGAAATTAACAAGAAGGCAAGGAATGAATGCTTAAAAACACGATTTTATTACGATTAAGGGCTTGGGATATCTTAAAAGAGGTATGACACTCATGAGAAAGAAGAAAAGTTAAGTATGAAATACAAGATCCCTCATTATCTTCGGTATGAATGATACATGATCCTGTCAACCGGCGTAGAATCTTTTGCCTGAAGCTCCCTCTTCACGGTGTTCATGGGGATAACCTTTCTCTTCGGATATCCAACCTTTCAATTTATCCGAGCCGCCCTTTACGGGTTTTCAACTCGGGTCCTCCCTCTGCTTCAAGATGCCCTATTTCGGGTTTTCGCCCTGAGCTCTCCATTTTTGTTCTTTTCTTCTTTTTATTTCTTTTTTCTTTTCTTTTCTTTTCTTTTCTTTTCTTCTCTCTTTTTCTTTCTTTTTTTTCAAAGATAGTATTTCTTAACAATATCAGAATTTACAGGGTTTTTCAGCTCGTCTCCATCCATTTCTGTTAGGATTAGGGCTCCTCCTGGGAAGGCCTTTTTTACCACGTACGACCCTTCCCAGTTGGGCATCCACTTTCCTCGAGAATCTTTCTGAATCGGGAGGATTTTCTTGAGCACCAGATCCCCCTCTCTGAATTCTCTTGGGCGCACCTTTTTATTGTATGCCTGCATCATCCGCTTTTGGTACATCTGACCATGACAAATGGCCTTTAGTCTCTTTTCATCAATGAGATTTAGCTGGTCGAGTCTGGCTTGCACCCATTCGACTTCTTCCAATTTTACTTCATTTAAGACCCGGAGAGACGGGATCTCTACCTCGATGGGGAGTACTGCTTCGGTACCATACACCAAGGAGTAGGGTGTTGCCCCCGTTGATGTGCGAACGAACGTCCTATAGGCGAAAATGGCAAATGGCAACTTCTCATGCCAATCCCTGTAGGTATCCGTCATCTTTGCTATGATCTTCTTTATGTTCTTGTTTGCTGCTTCCACTGCTCCATTCATTTTAGGACGATAGACTGTGGAATTATGGTGTGTTATCTTGAATTGAGTGCACACGTCCGTCATCATTTTGTTATTCAGATTGGAAGCGTTGTCATTGATGACCCTTTTCGGCAATCCGTATCGACAAATAATCTCCTTCTTTAAGAACTTACATATTGTAGTCCTTGTGACGTTGGCGTAAGACGCTGCCTCTACCCATTTAGTGAAATAGTCTATGGCGACCAAAAAGAAACGGTGTCCATTGGAAGCTTTCTGATGAATATGCCCGATGACGTCCATGCCCCACGCCGTAAAAGGCCACGGAGAATTCATGGTGTGTAAAGGCGATGGGGGTGCGTGAATCTTGTCAGCGTAAATTTGGCATTTATGGCATTTCCTAGCGTAATCAATACAATCTCCCTCCATGGTCAACCATAAATAGCCATATCTCATAATTTTTCGGGCTATAGACAGCCCGTTGGCGTGCGTTCCACATAGCCTATCATGTACCTAGGCTAAAATCTCCTTCGCCTCCCGGGCATCCACACATCTCAGCAATGTCTGATCATGACTTCTCCTATATAGGATCTCCCCATCTAGGACATATCTTGTTGCCATTTTTCAGAGTGTTTTTCTGTCATTGTCATTTGCCCCTTCTGGATATTTTCGAAGCTTGACATATTGCAAGATGTCATAGTACCATGCGTTTCCATCAATCTCTTCCTGTACATTACAACAATGAGCAGGCCTTTCAAACATCTGCATCTCAATGGGCTTCATTTCTGCCCTAGTGTTTGTTTTGAACATGGATGCCAGGGTCACTAAGGCGTCTGCCATCTGATTTTCTTCTCGGGGAAGGTAATTGAAGCTGACCCTTTCGAACTCCTTGGTGAGCTCTTGAATCAATTCATAATATTTGACCAACTTCGGGTCCCTGGTTTCCCATTCTCCACGCAATTGGTAAATTACTAAGGATGATCTTTGAATACTCGAAGTTCCTTAACCTTTCTTTCAATAGCTGAGTTTAGTCCCATAACGCAAGCTTCGTATTCAGCTATATTGTTGGTACAGAAGAATTCTAATCTGCTGGTGAAGAGATAATAGACATCCTCAGGAGAAATTAGCACGACTCCTATCCCATGTCCGAGGGCATTAGAGGCTCCATCGAAGTAAAGCTTCCACGATTTATCATCTAAAACCTCCTCATCGGTTGTAATGCACATCAAGTCTTCATCTGGGAAATTAAAGTTCAATGCCCCATAGTCGTCCGAAGCACGACTAGCTAGGAAATCTACTACGGCACTCCCCTTTACGACTTTCTACCTCACGTATACAATATCGAATTTGGATAAGAGCATTTGCCATCGGGCCATCCTTCCTGTTAGTGATGGCGCTTCCATTAAGAACTTCAATGGGTCTAGCTTGGATATCAACCAAGTAGTATGGTACAGCATATACTGCCTAAGCAGCTTGGTAGCCCAAACTAGAGCACAACACAGCTTTTGCACTGGCGGGTACCGCGTTTCACAATCATTGAATTTCCTGCTTAGGTAATAGATGGCTTGCTCCCTTTTTCTTGACGCATCGTGTTGCCCCAATATGCATCCCATTGAATTCTCAAAGACTGTCAGGTAGAGAATTAATGGCCGATCTGGTACTGGTGCGACTAAAATTGGAGCATTTGTCAGGTACTTTTTGATCTTTTCTAGGGCTTTTTGACATTCCTCATCCCACACACCAGGATTATTTTTTCTAAGAAGTCTGAAAACCGGGTCACATCGGTCTGTTAATTGGGAAATGAAACGAGAAATATAATTCAACCTCCCCAGGAAGCCGCGAACTCCTTCTGAGTATAGGGTGGTGAGAGATCCTGAATGGCCTTCACTTTATTTGGATCGATCTCAATCCCTCTTCTGCTTACCACGAACCCTAGGAGTTTTCCAGAGGTAACAGCGAAGGTACACTTGGCAGGATTGAGCCTCAGCTGGTACTTCCGTAGTCTTTGGAATAGTTTTCTCAAGTTCTGTAGGTGCTCCTCCTCTGTTCAGGATTTGGCAATCATGTCGTCCACGTATACTTCTATTTCTTTGTGCATCATGTCATGGAAAAGAGTCACCATTGCTCTTTGGTATGTTGCCTCTGCGTTCTTTAGCCCAAATGGCATCACCCGATAACAAAAAGTGCCCCACATGGTTATGAACGTATTTTTCTCCATGTCGTTAGAATCCATCTTTATCTGGTTGTACCCTGAGAAGCCGTCCATGAATGAAAACCATGAGTGTCCTGCAGTGTTGTCAACCAGCGTGTCAATATGTGGTAAGGGGAAGTTGTCTTTAGGGCTGGCTCAGTTTAGATCCCTATAATCTACACACATACGAACTTTCCCGTCCTTCTTTGGTACTGGTACAATGTTTGCAACCCATTCGAGGTATTTGGCTACCTCCAAGAAAGTAGCATCAAACTGTTTTTTTACTTCTTCTCAGATTTTTAATAACATATCTGGTCTCATTCTCCGAAGTTTTTGCTGTATTGGTTTGCACTCTGGTTTTGTTGGCAATTTGTGCACCACTATGGCAGTATTCAACCCTGGCATATCTTGATAATTCCAGGCAAAAACATCCTTGAATTCCTGAAGTAGGGTTATCAGTTCGTGCTTGGTTTTTGAGGAAATCGTCATTCCTACTTTTATTTCTTTTTTCTCTTCTTCAGTCCCCAAGTTTACAACTTTTGATTCTTCTTGGTGGGGCATGATCTGTCTTTCTTCGTTGGCCACCATTCTCTTCAACTCTTCCTGGACCTCACCTTCTATCTCATCATATCCTTCCTCAGTTCCCTCTGAGACCTCAGGGCATTCAAAATTCACTCCAGGATTGGATCCGGTATCATTCATATTGTCAATCATGAGCGACCTGCATTAAATGAGAATGAATTGTATTGGGAAGGAGACGGCTTTATATGAAGGGAATGAAAATGAAGAATGCATGAATGAAATAAATGAAACTTTGGTCATTCAGGAAAGTGGGGATATTTTCATTTCAATCAAAAAGTTAACATAGGTGCCCTATACAAGAGATCCCCATTGTTTACGGGCAAAAACAAAAGGTTGATTCAGAGCACTACTCTGGTCTATTCCTAAAAACCACGGGTAGATCAATGCAGCTCCAGTTATCGAGTGTATCCCCGGGACGACAGGGGCGGATGTTGGTCAACATTTTGCTGCCTCGGTCTTTTCCAGCTAACATGTTGATGTACATCCCTTCAAGTGATTCATTGAATGTCTCCTCCTGGTTGAGTACGTCATTTTCCTTGATTGCCTTTTCAACTTCTTGACCTGGCCGGTAGAATCCTCCGGAGACAAAAGTGGTTTTCAAACTAGGAAAAGACATTGGTCTCCACGGAATGTCTTTTCCTTTAAATCAGACTTTTCTTTGCTCTTCTTTTCTCTTGTATTCTTCTTTTCTTTTTTGGACACTTGGTTTGTAACCCAGCCCAAAACGATCTTTCTTGGTTATTATACTTTTGGCTCTCAGGTTTCCTTGTAATTTCCTCCCCAACCTCTTTCCTACTTTGGCTCCTCGGCCCAAAGTTTCTGCGACGGTCATCTTGGTACAATTAGATAACCTAGGATAGGGATCCGACTTCCCTCCGAGACGAACGTGGCATTCAATAGTTCTAATGCTCGGAACGAGCATTCTACAACATCTTCGTCATTTTGAATATAGGGGGCGTCCGATGTCACTGAAGCAACAATCTCCTGCTCAGCCTCTACTGTGACCAATTTTCCTTCGACTACAAATTTTAATTTCTGATGCAATGATGAGGGGACAACTCCTGCGGAGTGGATCCATGGTCTTCCCAATAAGCAGCTGTAAGATGATTTTATGTCCATTACCACAATTTTCCCCATTGTTCCTCTTTGCGTACCGTCGAAGGCTCTTACTTAATTGTGGTAGGGCTTTAGGTGAGAACCATCTATTGGTAGTTTCTGCAGGGTCACCATAGGCAGGATGTTCAATGCTGACCCGTTGTCAATTAGTACGCCAGGTACTACATACCCTTTGCAGTGAGTTGTGATGTTAAAGGCTTTGGTGGTCCCCATTCCTCCCTCAGGGATCTCATCATCACTGAATGTTATATGATTATAGGCAGTGATATGCCCCACTATCCTGTCCAGATTTGTCACAGAAATATTCTGGGGCACAAAAGTTTGATTTAGTACTTTTAATAGTGTCTCCCGGTGTCTTTCTGAACTCAAGAGTAATTCCAGTACTGTGATCCTAGCCGGTTGCTTTCGTAGTTGTTCCACTACGTTGTACTCGCTATGTCTCAAGAACTTCAAAAATTCTTTGGCTTGGGCCTCAGTTATCGGCTCATTCATCTTTGGGGGAGGTTCTTCTCCGAATATCTATGTGGGCTAACTGCTGTATTCTTCCCCTTATCTGTTTTAGCTGCTTTCAAAGCCTCAGAGGAATAACATCTGCCGCTCCTTGTGAAATGGCCCGCCTCACCAACATTTACATCGCTATGGCTTTGTTGGACTTTTAGCGTAGGCTCTTTTACCTGACCATGTTCTAGTTTTTCTGGCGTGGTCACATTTATAGTATAATTCCAGGGGGTTTTCCGCATATCCTTGAATTGGAACGGGGATGGTGCTGAAATGATGATCCTGTGACTTATCTTGTTGGTTTCTCCTTGGGAGGCACCTGCATTCCCTGGTCTGGGAGAGACGATAAAAGGTCTATCCTTCCCGTATTTAGACTTGGGGCTATCCGTCATATATACGTCCGACCCCTTCTTTCCCATAGGCTCCTCGAAGAATTCTATTTGCTTTTCATTCATCAATTGTTGTACCAATCTCTTGAACTCATCGCACTCTTGGATGTCATGCCCTTCATTCTGGTGGAATTCGCAATACACTTCACATCCCTTCTGCCTTATTATCATGCCTTTGTCGATCACACGGGCCATGCATAACTGTTGAAATACCCACCGTAAAGGAGATTTGATTTCTGACACATCATCCTTAATCCTCCTGGTAAAGTATTCTTCAATAAAATTTACTCCTCTGTTCCCATGATTAGGCAGCGGGTTAGTAGCTACACTTGGTTCTTCAAACTTCAATATCCCAGAATCGATTAAATTATGCACAAGTTTTTTTAAGGCAAGGCAGTTCTCAGTGGGATGTCCAGGGCACCACCATGATAGTCGCAATGCGCGTTCGAATTATACCAAGAAGGGAAGGGCGGCTTGAAAGGAGTAACGATGTATGGACGGACCAGTGCACGCTTCATATAATCGGGAATAAAGCTCAGCACAAACAGGTAGGGAGTGAAAGTTTTCCTCTCTTTCTCTTTCTGGAGATTCTCTCCTCTCTTTGATTCGAGTTTTGTGTTTTCCCACAGTGCTTGTGGGTGTGTGAGACTGTGAAGTTCTTGGGGTGGTATAAGTCTTTGGTGGCGTTTACTTCATTCCTCTTGCTATATTTCCGAGACCCTTCCCCGCTATCAATTCTACCACTCTTAATTTCCAATTCAAGGGACTCCCCAGTCCTGATTAAGTCAGCAAAACACTGTGTTGTGTTATTAATGAGGCGATCAAAGAGTGCCCCTTTGAAAGTATTAACAAATAACGGTGTAATTTCATATTCCGGGAAGGGTGGCTGAATTTGGGCGACCACTTCCTGCCACCTTTGAGCGTATTGCCGTAGACTTTTGTTGGACTTCTGCCCCATATTTTCCAACATAATTCTACTGGGGGTCATATCTGTTACATGCTTATATTGTTCAATGAATGCTCTCGACAGATCTTTCCATGTCTTAACATTCGCCTTGCTCAACTGGGTGTACCACCGTAACGCCGCTCCAGTTAGGCTGTCCTGGAAACAGTGGATCAGTAGCTTTTCGTCCTTAAGGTAGGCCGCCATCTTTCGACAGTACATTGTTATGTCCGCGGAAGGACAAGTGGTTCCATCGTATTTGTCGAACTCTGGTGTTTTAAATTTTGGCGGTAGGACAAGATCGGACACCAGACTTAAGTCGCTAGCGTCATTTCCTGACTCTTCCATAGATTGTAATGTTTTAAATTTTTCCTCCATGAGGTGAAACCTCTCCTCCCACTTTTTCTCTACATCTGTCCTGATCCTTTCTACCATATTCAGGTCTGGCACCTCCTCTTCATAGGGTGCTTCAGTGTCGAGGGGTTGAGTTTCAGGTGCCCCTATTTGAAGACTGGCTGTCATTCCAGCAGGGTCGATATACATCTTTCTAGCTGGATTTGGTGCAGCTGGTTGAACCTTACATTGAGCTAGGGTACCCTCTGGCTCTTGAACGGTTTCTCCTTCCACTCTTTTTCAAAGGCTTTTAGCCAACAACATGGTTATATCAGATACCATCGATGCTTGTGACTGAGCAATCTGGTCACTGAGGCTTCTTTGAGCCTCTTCAAGCCTTGCCTCGAGCTCTTTTTGCCCTTTTTCTAGACTAATTATCCTGTCTTCCATGAGCTTGCATTGTAATCGGGTAAGGTATGGATGATGAATGATTGCGGGTTAACTACACACACTGCCACAATATTCATAACATTAATATGGTTGGAAGAAAATAAATGCATGTATAATGATGCGAATGTCATGATGCAATGCAAGAATGTATGCAGATAAGGTACTGATTCCGATGGTAATCACCCTTTTGAACTACTTCCACGGGAATTAAAGGGTTTAGATTACAACAGAGTTCGTATTACAAAATAAAGATTCCTAATACAAAAGATCTAATTACAACAAAGTCCTATAGATAAGCTCTAGCTCTATCTCCTAATCTTCCATTTGCTTGGAGCAACTTGATGAACCTGGGAGCTTCTTCCATTTCTGGGACTATGAAAGGTCGGAGTGTTTCAGCCTCGATGGCCAAATCATTCACATGCCTGGCGACTCGCTATATGTCCACCATCAGGTTTGCGTAATTTTGGTCCCTATCCTATACCATCCGGGTAGCATCACGTAGTCTTTTTTGCCAATAGGTGTCCCCTCCGGTTGCAGCCTCCTCGAACACACTAATTCTTTCCTTGTAATCCTCCACAGTTGCTTCGAGGGACTTAATTCATGCTCCTAACACACCTACTTCGTGCTCTATTTCTTGTAGCTAAGCAAAACCATTTCTCTGGTAGTACGTTCGAAGAGAGTGTTCAGCTTCCACCACCTTTCCTTTTAATTCGCCATTCTGACTTTGGCTTCACTCCAGATTTTGAATAGTGTCATCGTACAACTTTTTCATCTCAAACATTCTATTCTGGCTACTCATGGACTTTCTTTTCCATACGGCGGCGTTTTCTCTCTCATGATGGACAGCTTGTTTTCCCTTGTTGATTTATTGCCTGAGTCTTTCCTTTTCTTGGTCAATGGCCTTCTTGGAGGACCGTTTTTCTTCCTCTATAGCCGACCGGCAGCTTTCTATCTCCTTCTCGATCGCTCTTTTGCTGATTTCTCGTTCTTCTTCCACGAAACGGATACCATTTATTCTTTCTTTTTCCATAGCTATGAATTGACTTCGGCCGGCCTTCTGTATTTTTGCTTGTAGTAGAAGGGCATCTTTTTGATAAAGAGCGTTCTTGTTGCTCAAATCTGCATTTAATTTCTTCAACTGCCTAATGATCCCGTCCCGTTCATCAACCTCTAAGATTGCCTTATAGAGCTCGCTCGCATGTTGAGTCTGTTGGATGTCCATTTTCCTTTTAATTTCTTCGAGTTCATTCCGTAAGATGTCAGTCTCAGACGGTACCACCCTTGTAAGCTCCTTGAGTGACATTGCTGGTCCTTGATCAGATTTAGGAATCACATTATTAACCCTCAAACGTCTCCAAAGATCGTAGTCTGGGGTAGTCATTTGCTCAGTATCTCCTTCCACCCTGATCCAGTAACAATGGTCCCAGGCCCTCATGATGGTCTGAATTTTGCCTTTGAACTCCCTTTTGAAGAGAAATTCAGTTTGGCTTAACCCAGCGGTATTGGGAATGAACTGTCGTGATTCCAACTATCGAGACATTAAAAGCGGAGCACAGGCGATCCCTCCGTGAAATCCCAACATCATCAGCCAATTGAAATCGCCACAACTATATAGAAAGTAATTAACTTTACCGGGCCATGGGACCCTCCATGCTATGTCTTCATCTTGAATGTTCCTGAAGAAGCTAGTCCACATTTTTGTTTTCAAGTCCTCTCGCCATTCTTGTGCTAAGTACTCCCGTAAAGGCGAAAAACCTTGGAAGGATATCCCCGGAAGGACCCTTGTCGGTGTTTTCCACATGTGGCTCTGAATCCATACCTGTAACAGCTGTGCGCATCCTCGAAAACGTCCTTCTTCATGCTTCCGGCTAGCATTTAAAGAAATGAAAGTCTCGGCCAAGATTGCTGCTACTGGGTTTGCTTTCTGTTTCACCCGCTCAAACTAGTCCAGAATGGCTATGTCAATGTTCCCGAGTACTCTTGGAAAGATCACCAAGCCATATATTCCTAAGGCGAATAGGTCCATCTTCTTTGCCTCGTCTGGATGTGTCGGTATGATATCCTGAATACTTTCCCATGCAAAAACTGTATTGTCTCCTCGGAGCTGAAGCAGGTCATTAACCCAATCGTCACTCATTCCTGCAAAGGTTTTGAGCTTCCCAGTGTAATTCTGATTCCTCGGAGGCTTCGCGTAGATCCAATCTTCCTGAATGTTCTTCTGGTTAAGTAAAGCAGTGTATTCTTCTACTGTAGGCATCATGTCCTGCCCATTGAAGGTGAAGCAGCAAAAGGCCGGATTCCAGAACTGGACAATAGCTCGGAGCAGGGGCTGGTTAACCCGAACATATAACAGTTGAGCAATGTTGCCATAACTACCGCAGAACAAGTCTTGTAGTCTTCGGTCCCATCTTTCCCAAATGCTTTGAAGATCCCATAAGTTGTTCTGTTGGAGACTCACATAGGTGTACCCTGCTATTACACGTTCGTTCGGCGAACTGTCCCCTTGGGTTTTCTGGTTGACCTCTGACCAATGTCTGACTGACAAATTAAGCTCTTATTTCCTAAGACAGCATTTTTCCATGGTGAAAGACTTTCTGATCGGGCAAACCACTTGATACAGTACCTTTATGTGATGCAAATGTATGATGTATGAAAAAAAACAAAAGCGAAAAGAAAACAAGTCAGTACCAGATAAAATTAATAAATATATAAATAAAAGGACAAAATTAAACAGAATAAACACACAAAACAACCCTATTTATCCCGTCTAAAACCTAAGTTTATCCGCATGGCTCTAAATGGGTAGGTTTCTATGTATTCTCTACATGCAATCTTGGTTCTAGGAGGTACCCGAATTGTCCTTTCTGTCCTCTACTAAGAGTAGCAAGGCCCCCGATCATCACCCATTATAGGCTCCTTTCAACCGGGTTCAATTCAGGGGGACCCATTCGCTTATGTGCATACGAAGGAACGATATCCTTACGAAAGCATAAGGTACTCGAGCCCCGAAGGTACTTGCTAGGCCCATACGTGAGAACGATATCTCCACGAAAGCATTATCGTTTTCCCCCCACTTAAAAAACGGGTTTATATGCCATATTTTAAATGCGTTAAAATAAACGCGCAATTATAATAGAATGTTAATTTAATAGTCACTTTAACCCGGAATTTCTAATATTAATAAAGTGGTAATTATTTTAAAAAGCTTGACTCTCTTCTTGTTTTCGAAAAACAAAAAATTGTCCCCAGCGCAGTAGCCATCTGTAGCGATGTCCTTTTTTCACTAAAAATAGGGTTTTGAAGTGTTTGTGATTTTTCGGATATAAAACGCTTATTCCGTGGGGGTTTAAGAAAAAAACCGCATTTTAAAAATTGGAGTCGCCACCGGCCACTTAGGTAGGCCAGGCACCATAAAACCAGAGATTTAAAAACTGTTGGGTTCGGGAGTCGGTTACGGATGGGGAAGGATTAGCACCCCCACACCGCCCAAAATTGGTACTTTAATAATTACCGCTTTATTAATATTGGTTTTTTCGGGTTAAAGTGACGATTAGTTTAAAATTCGGTTATAATTGAGAGTAAATTTTAAGGGCCCCGTTATCCGAGAGCAAACGCCCAACCACTATCACTACGCCTGATACTGGCCCCGTTTACGCTCGGATAAAAGGGCACCGCATTGACAATTTATATATTTGTTATGCAACGTTAGTGAACAAAATATTAAGCATGGCCAATAATTTAAATACAGTAAATATTCACATAATAAACTATTAACAGAACATAAATAAAATACTAATCTAAAACATACATACATACAAATTATCCCTTATCATGACTAAAAATAAAGCTAACATGTCACAATTACAAGGCATGGAACAAAGACACATATTACAAAAATGTACATATTACCATAAGACACATTGTATCATACGTAAAATATAGCATTATACATGACCAAGAGAATATATCAACACATAACCTAAAAGCAAAGACAAAATACAATACATGCTGAAAATATAAAACAGGTTGTGTTCGAGCCAAGTCAACTGTCAATCTAATATGTGTGATACGAATAACCGAACGAATGCATAAAAATACATAATCACCATAAACTTAACACACATATACATGTAAACATGAAAATACAAAGTATATACGAGAGATATATGAAAAGGCAAAAGGCTACATTAACATACGTGATTATAATAAACGAACATAAATATTTACATGGAATCAGGACTGAAATGAAAAGAAATAAACATCAGGAGCAGAAATTAAAGGAAAATAATATGCGATTTAGGGACGAAAATGCAAGCAGGACCGAACTTGAAAGGACTGAAACTGTAATTGGACCAAGGGGCAGACTCGAAGTGAAAATTTCAAAAACGCGGTGGGACTAGTGAGGTAATTTCTCCATTTAAAAACTGATTCAATTTAATTTAGGGACCAGAATGCAAGATTTCGAAATATAAGGGGACCAGAGTTGTAAATATCCCCTGCGGCGAGACAAAAATGAAAATATCGAAAACGCGGGGGGATTTATTACAGAATTTCACCATTTCATAAAATAAAAACACCTATAAAACCCCTTTCTTCGGCCCAGACTTAAACTTTTCCCATTTTTTTCTCCCAAAACCCGTTTTATAATAACTCCCCCTCGTCTTTGCTCTCAACTCATCCCATGAACCTATGATAAACCCAGAAACCGGCGGACAACCGTCGTCTTCTCCACCGCCGGCCGCCGCTAGCCGGCACCGGCGAGGCCCGAAAAAACACTGAAATAAACCTTACTTCACCCTAAACTCGAATCCAAACTTGGATTTGGAGAAAAAGCCCCTCTTCGTCCTAGATCTAAGAAAAGAAAAACGAAAACCGTATATGTTTTTTTTCTAGACTGAAGGAACACCTTCCCCTTTTAGCCGGCTCACCAGATTAAGGTTTGTTGCCGGTAGAAGAACTAACCACCAAAGGTAAAACCTCACTCTCCTTTCCCTTCTTTACTTTTAGAATACATGCATGCATGCAACATTCAAGATGGATGGATACCTTTGTATGATCTCTGTAAGTTTTCTGAGAAAAGAACGAAATGATGAGACTTGTTTGTCTTTTCGAAAAAGTGGGTTACAACTGAACTGAGCTCTTTCGTTTTTTCTTTGTTACATATATCTTCCCTGCCTTTTTTGGTTTTTTCTTAGACTAGTACATAAGATATCTCTTTTCTTATCTGATTTTCTGATGCCTTTCTGTGTTTGCGTCTTTGGCATGTCCGGCCATACTTGGTGGTTGGTACGGCCGACATGGGGAGTGGCGTGGTGGAAGTGACCGTTCATCTGCGCAGACTGGCGTCTCGGGAGGCGAGGCAATTATTACCGCCAAAATCGTTCCTATCCGTTGGATCAGATCTGATCCAACGGCTAGGACTGCTCGATGATCGAGTGGCTGAGATGAGGCCTCGAAAATGATGCATTGGTCTGGGATCGCGCCACATGGACTGAAGAAGATAGATGGTCTTGCACGTCTCACACGCGTGAGTGGGGAACCCAACAGCCCGCGCGTGGACTTCACGCGGTAGATGAGGCGTCTTTATGCTTCAATTGTGGCCGTTGGAATCCAAATCTAATCCAAGGGCCCTCGTGCAGCTGCGCAAGATGAAAGAAGGGCATTAGGGTTCCAATATGGGTTAGGGTTTCTTAGGATGTGGGCTGGCGGTTAGGGGCTGGCCGGTTAGAGCCCAATGTAAAAGATTGTGGGTTTGTAAATTATAATGGACTGGATATTAATTTATTATTATATTTTTTTGGGTTTATGACACTTTATCTGTTTACATTAGTAATAATAATATTATTAATAATAATTAATATGTATATATACATGCATATAAACGTACACGTACATGGACACATACACATACATGCTTACGTACACACATATACAATTCATGCAATACTCTTTTCATTATACGTAATACTTGATTTTAATAATACACATGCAAACATATATACAAATATTAATATATTACACATTTTAATTAATATCATATACAATCCTACATGCATACACAATCACACACATGATCAACATGAATATCCACACATATAGATATTACGCATGCATTAATCACATGTACACACATACATATATGTAAACACGTGACAATATTAACCAATTACTATATTATTACGGCACAATATTAACAAACTCAGATAAAATGAGTGATTACAAATACTTATCAATCCATAAGAGTATGTTTCTTTTTCATTCTAAACTATACTCAAGTATATGTCCATACATTGATAGGTAATTGAAATCAAGGGACAAATACTACCATTGTGCATCAAGGGACTACAATTAACATCAAACAAAGAGTCTGAAACTGTCTACATGAGTTGTAATTAACATGCTTTATCAATTTAAAGAATTTTAGTTGTCTTGAGCCTTGTTCGATAGTTAATTGACACACGAATCCTTAAAAACACATAAATAACAAGGGCACACTTGGTACCATATCAGGGGCATACTAGATGCCGAATCAAAGATCATTATACAAGAGTACATGAAGTACTGATAGATCATTCGATCTATTAACAAGGGATCGCACTCCAAACCGACGAGCTCGACGGACTCTATGACATGCCAACTATGTCTAACTAACTCGATACAAGGCTTAATTTATACGATTAATCTTTAGGTAATTCAAGAGGCATCTTTTACCTTATTTCATACTAGTTTCACATAATTTCCATTCAAGACCAGTTTTCCATCATCTATTAAGTGTAACTCAATCAAGGAATTAAACTAGGTGGACGTACCATTATTAGCTTACCTCAAAAGTAATTAACCTTATTTAAATTAAGCTATTGAGTAGTGAACATTCCACAGTTTTAAACTAGAGCTAAGCAGCCTCATTCATTTGATTAAATCAAAGTTACACTTACTAAAACTCCAAGCTAATTACGCTCTCGAATTACAATCCCCTTCTTCTTATCGTTGCTAGGTTCAACAACCACTTTCTGGTCTTCTTGATCCTCTTGATCTACTTACATGTAACATTAACATATACCATTAGTCATGGAATTTGATATGTTCCATCGCATTTCTATCCAAATTTACATTACTATTATCTAACCCTCTTAATCAAGGAAATTCTCAAGCATACAAGACTACAGCAACGCAAGGATTTCACTCAATTTTATTCTAGAAATCTTGATGTTATCATACTTACATTTTTCAGAATTTAGCATATACTCAAAGTGTTAAAATAGGGCAGCGTTATCAAGTTGATCTACTTGGACCAAAACAGTCCCGGAAATTACTACACTTTGAATCAATTGATCCAACAAGAATCACACAATTTAATTCACCAAATCAATCCCTGATTCCATTCTAATTAGCAAGGCCAACCTATCAATCTTTAATACAATTTGTTAGATTCATTTCAATACTGCTCGAACACACCATGGAACAAATATAACAATTCAATACATCTTCAACAATCAACTCGGGTAATACTTACCATACTAATCTTCCCCTAAATCAAAATACATGTCTTGACTCAATTAATAAAACAAAGCATTTATCACCAATTCAATCTATAATTAGTTCTATGATTCAAGGTCACAATTCCATTTGAAAACTCGAAATAGTTTGGTGTACCTATTCGAAACAGTCCATGTCAAGGATTCAAAAAATCTTAGATTCACAAATGATCTCTATTTCACAAGGTTCACATAATGCATAAACACTTTGAGAATTTTAAGCTTTCAATCTCTTATTGACTAATCCCAAATTAAATCTCTAATTTACAATTCTATCATGCAATATAACAACACAAACAATTCACAAGAACATGGCCGATTCACTAACTCTCTAAATAGCTCCTAAATTTGTGATTACATTCAACAAGACCATCTCCAAATCATACATTCTTACAAGTATAATCAAAGGAGAATGGGTCGTTTACCTTCTTTTCAATAAAACAAGCAAGAAAGTGTTACAATCAAGCTACCATGATCGATCCAAAGCTTTGAATTTTCTAGTTTTCCTTCCTCTCTTTCATTCTCGGCTATTCTCATGAAGGAGATGAACAATTTATTCATCTCTTCCACTCAAGACCGAGTATGGTCTCCTAAACCACATGGCTTAGCATAATTTTGACACCTCATAACAACTTTTTCCTTAATTCATCTTTCATGCAATCAACTCAATTTTACTCTTTAATAATTTGGTCCCTTAGAATCGGTTGCCAAGATTTTAATTGTTATCATAGAAGCAAAATATATTTTACTCCTTACAATTAACTTCTAAAGTGAAACTTAAGTTCTATTATTTAAGTCAAAATTATTCTAAGCCTTAATCCGGGGTGTTACAAAATCTAAACTACCATAATCATTTTCAAACCTTTAGAAAGCTGAAAACCATGTTTCTACTCACCCACTACACCTCGCTTGGTTTGCCGAGGCGAAAATAAGCTTTCGGATCCTCCACAACACCTTCCAAAGCTATCGGATCATCATCCCCTGCTTCTATCCAAAACAAAATAGAGGATTAATGCATTCCCTTGCATCAAAATCCCTAGCAACACACAACAACACTTTCCACGCTCAACAATCAAGCTTTCGCCTAACAAAAACAACCGAAAACATTGGCAAAACCTTACTAATAAATCTTCAACTATTACCCAGCGAGATTTACATTTAAAAAACATCAATTTACATCCAAAAAATCCCCTTAACATTAAAGAATCATCAGCAATCAATTATCCCCATAAACAAGCCACCAACCCAAAGAAATCAACAACCAAACCTAAGAATTTACCTAGTTCCGGATTCTATTATCAGAATAACTTAAATCGACATCTCAAATCATCATATTATCTCATTATAAACCCAGCAAAACTAATTAAAAGAAAATTTCCATTGATTTAGGAATGTAAACCTCAATTAAGCCAAATTTCCATAAACATATTACCAAAACCCATTAGAAAGCCATCATAAGAGATCAAGAACTTGCGAATTTCAATAAAGAACATATCATTAGAGGTGAAGAACGAAACCTTACCTATAATGCTGACTTTTCCTTCAATTGTAAAGATTTACATGAGAAAACAAGGTTTTGTTAAGAAAACATTAAAGATTCATTTAGGATCAAAAAAACAAATCAAATCAGATATTTACGTAAATCATTGAAGAGAAAATGGTTGTTTGGCTGGAGAGAATTTGAGAGAAAGTAAATGAGAAAAGAAAATAGTTACGTGAAATGTATTTTGAGAAAACAAATTGGTCAATTAATTCCCTCCAATTATTTATTTATTAAAACCATTTATAACACTTGGGATTGGCTGCAGGTGGCGACACTACTGCATGCATACCAACCACTGCAACCTGAGACGTTCCGACAATGACCTGAATCAACTGTGTCATGTCTCCCACAACATGACCTTGGGCTACATGGGATCTAACTCCATCACCACCTGGAGGAGGAGGAGGAGCAGGCGGCGATACCTCACCATTACGCTCTTCTTCCACCACATTACGCACATTCATCCTTTGCTCTCATCTCGGTCCCATATGAAAACAGAATGAATCTCTAGCATGTAAAATGCAACATTAAAAATAGTTAGGCCAACAAGAAGCAAGGGTCCAAGTCGCTCAAATCTTTTTAAAACCATTCTCTTTACACCAATAGTAATAGTGGCAATAGATACCTCGACGTCTACTTCCAAATCATCACATAACATATCAGATAACCGTGCTATCAAACACCGTGCATAACAAACATCAAGAATTTGACCAACTTACCTCCCAATTTTTCGTAAAACTGGCTACGATTCCAACAAATGTAACCCACTTGACCCGGTCTAATCGCAAGACCGAATTGAGCGAGTCACACGGGGAATATTGGAGTAAAACCTGAAAGTTTCACTTCAATAAACAACATTTTTTTTAATTTTACTTTTTATTTTTTCTATATGAAACATAGTTAACGAAAGAATGAGAGAAAGCAGCAGACAAAATCTCAACTCGATTGGGCATCAAATCGACATTTGATTGCCCCGAATAGCATTTAGGGACCATTTTGTAAAACTGTCACTAAACAAGGACTTAACTCAAAATTGAAGTTACCATTTTTTAGTTAGTCAGGTTTTGATCTACCACTTAAATTTTCAACTCATTTTAGCCATCCAAACTCATTAAATTGAACATACAAATAATCAAGGACTAAAATGTAAGAAATCAGAACTTTAGAAAACATCAAATAACTAATTTAACTGCAAAGGGTATAGATACCCTCTTGACAATATCGATACGCTTTCATGTCGTCAAAATCTCAGATTTCTAGTAACCAAATAGCGTATCGGTACGATATCGATATGATACAGGTAGAATGCCTTCAACCCGTATTAATACGGTACAAGGCGTATCGGTACGGTATGCCTAAAATGGCTTTACTATGTCAATATGGTGGCCTGAGTATCGATATGCCTGGGCCAGAATTGACTCGATTTGTTGTTTAAACACTTCTAAATGCAAATCAAACTCCCTAGGCATGTTTCCAAGACACATATAACATATTTAGGAATCAAACCTTAGCTGAAAACAACAAAAACATCATCATACCA
Source organism: Hibiscus mutabilis (assembly GCA_019671005.1). NCBI lineage: Eukaryota > Viridiplantae > Streptophyta > Magnoliopsida > Malvales > Malvaceae > Hibiscus > Hibiscus mutabilis. The sequence goes on from CM033721.1 coordinate 40,436,293, forward strand.
TGATCACAGGCTCAAAACGGAAATCTATAGGCATGCACCCTATGGAAAAGGCAAAACAAACACCAAAAACTACGACAAAGCTCAAACCAAACATAATGGGCCATTTACAATATCAACAAAGCAAAACAAACTTGCCAAACCAGGGAGCTCATCAAACATACACTCCCAAAGCATTAAGGTATCCACCCATTGCCAATCCCATTACTATTGAAATGTTAAAACCATACTTGAGCTTAGAGCATTGAATGAACCACTTCTCTTGCTTTCTTGCAGCCCAAACAAACTACTTTTCTGCATTGTTAAGAAAAAAGAGCGTAAGCTATATGCTTAGTGAGGGATGCTCAAAAAAAACCATAGCAATGCTTCATTGAAAACCATTTTCTTATCAAACCATTTCCCCATCATGCTCTTAACAAATCTCATGCTTTAAAACCCATTAAAGCAAAACCATTAAACTCTTTACACATGTATCATGAAATTTCATGCTTAAACCAAAGCAAATCTCAATGCAAGCTTCACATGCTTAGGCATTCAAAACATATCTCAAGATATAGTCTCATCTATAAATCTCATATACAATTTCATTTCAAACCATGATACATGTAATCTCATATATTGGCATTCAAGTGACCCGGATGGTTGCTTCGCAATCCCTATACACATAGAGTTTGCTGCACCCTCTATAATAAACATATCAGATATACGAATACTCATTGATGGAGATCAATACTTATAGAGCTTTCTGCTCTCTCCATAAGATGGATCTCATGGTGCTTGCTACACTCACCATGACTTGGATCCCGTGGTGCTTGCTGCTCTCACCACAATACACTTCGATTACCCTCAACACAATAGTTGCTACGCTAATGTGGAGCTGAAGGACACACACACATGCAAATTTTGCTACATTTTTATAGTGCACTCCCATCCTATTGGTCGACCAATTATATCCGATTATAATAAGCATCATCACTTGTCAATAAATACTTTAAAACCATGTTAACCCACTATTTTCCAATGTATCTATATAAACCATAGCATATCCCATTTTAAATCATAAATCAATGCATAGCATTTTCTCTTCAAGATGCAACCTCTTAAAAACCACAAATTAATCTCATGGGATAAAATGAATCATTTCTAAATTCATAAAAACATGCATAACAATAGGTAAGAAATCCAACTTTAAAACATGAGCATGAATAATTAAAACTATAGGAAAAGCCGAGAACAAAGAGCGAAACATTTTATACTTACTTCTGAGCTTATATCAGCGTTTCAAGCTGAATCTAAACTCCCATAATCACTTTCAAACATTTAGAAAGCTGAAAACCATGTTTCCACTCACCAACTACACCTCGCTTGGTTTGCCTAGGCGAAAACAAGCTTCCAGATCCTCCGCAACACCTTCCGAAGCTATCGGATCATCATCACCTGCTTCTAAACAAAACAAAATAGAGGATTGATGATTTCCCTTGTACCAAAATCCCCATCAACACACAACTACACTTTCCTCCCTCAACAACCAAGCTTTCGCCTAACAAAAACGACCGAAAACATCGGCGAAACCTTACTAATAAATCTCCAGATATTACCCAGCGAGATTTACACTTAAACAACATTAATTTACATCCAAAAAATCTCCTTAACATCAAAGAATCGTCAGCAATCAATTATCCCCATAAACAAGCCACCAACCCAAAGATATCAACAACAAAACCTAACAATTTACCTAGTTTCGGGATTCTATTATCAAAATCACTTCAATCAACATCTTAAATCATTATAATCATCATTTTATCTCATTATAAACTCAACAAAACCAATCAAAAGCAAAGATCATTGATTTAGGCAAGTAAACCTCAATTAAACCAAATTTCCATAAACATATTACCAAAATCCATTAGAAAACCATCATAAGAGATCAAGAACTTGGGAATTTCAATAAAGAATGAAACCTTACCTCTAATGCTGACTTTTCCTTCAATTGCAAAGATTTACATGAGAAAACAAGGTTTAAACAACAAGGTTTTGTTAAGAAAACATTAAAGATTCATTTAGGATCAAAAAGACACATCAAATCAAATATTTACCTTAAATCTTTGAATAGAAAATGATTTTGTAATACCCCAAATCATGGCCTAGCAACATGTCATAAATTAATTAGAGTGTAGTATAAACAATCAAAAAATTTGAATAATTGATTAAACCTAGTGACTAAATTAGATGGATTGTTAAAGAGATAGCCTAATCATGAAGGATCAAATAGTAACAAATTGTAAATGTAGTATTACATGCAATAAGGATGAGTAATTAAGGATTTATGAAGCAATTAGACCAAAAATTGCCAAGTGGAGGCAAGTAGCTAAGCCATGTGATAACACCATGGCTAAGTGGCCATCTTGTTATCATCTTCTCCACCTTGGCCGAAACTATCTTCATTCATCTAGGAAGAGAAAAACCACCATTGTTGAGGAAGAAAGCTTGCATGAGATAACAATGGCATGAAAATTGAATTGCTAGGAAGATTGTAAGTGGATTCTAAATCCTTCCTCCATAGCAACTTGTTTGAATGAGTGATTGATGATGTTGTTGTTGTATAAATTGAATTGGATGATTTCTATGTATGTTAGGAGCATGCTAGTTTCAATTTGAACTTTAAATTTTGATTTCTAGCAACCAATTTGATAAAGGATATACATATAGTTGCTGGGAAATTTGAGAATGAGTATATAGTTGAAAACAGTGTTGAATTGGGACTGTTTTGATAGAAAAAATGTGTAAACATGTCAATTGGGTATAGAACCATGTTTTGATCATGTAGGTAGATAAATTGAAGATTGAATTAAATAGATAACTTGCTGGAAAATGACTACAACTAATTGTACTAGTTAAATTAGGTAATGGACTGCCTAGTTGATGAAATGGATGTGCAATATTGATCAAATAGATCAAATTAGGTTCAACATGACAATGCCCTGTTTTAAGCACATTGCTAGGTGAATTATAATGACATAGACATGTAAGAAGATGAACATGAATTGAATTTCCATGTTAGGACCTTGCTAATATAAGTTAAGAAGCTAGAAATTCAACCTAGTGTAATATGCCCAGAATGCTCTGTTCTGGGTAGTGACTTTGAAAAATCACTATACATTGTATATAATGAATTTAAGGCTAAACTTTTTATAGCAAATACCTTGATATGTATAAATTCATTAGGAGAAAACAGAACTGAATTTCGGGTTGTATAATCAAATGTAGAGAAGAAACACCAAGGACAGTGCAAATTGTCCAGTGTGACAAATTACCATGTCTTTAAGTTAAAAACTGTATTAATAGGCAAAGAACTAAAATGCAAGACTTATATGGTCATAAATAAAATTTCATTAGCTTTCCAGTGGTGTAAACCAATTGAAATTCGACGTACGGAATGGAAGTTATGCATGATTAAGTGACTAGAATGCAAGCTGCCTGGCAGCAGCAGCAGTATCGGTAATTGCTCACTGTTTTGTAGCAATTTGTAAACTATTTTGTAAACAGTTTTAGGACATTGATTCTGCCTTGTTATACATGAATTAGAGTGTAGTTAAGTGTAGTGAAGAATGTACATGAACATGCAGCCAAATTGAGAATGTTGTATACTTGTGACATTGTCTTGATTTAATGATCATGTGATCTTGTTTTGATATGTGTTTACTTGTAATGTGATAGAACCAGGAGTAAACTTGGTGGATCCAAGACTAGCTAAGCTTGGAGTATTGTGAGTGTAGTTATCTCTAGGGTTAGGACTAGGTCCTAACCAATGCATGTTTGTTACATTCATGAAATGTTAAATGAATCTAATCATGAACTTGACCTAATAAGGGAAGAATGACTAAAGTAATGCATGAAACTTGATCCCATACTTGTATACATGATCAATTCGAATGCTAAAGTATGATTAAGTGATGACATGGATGATTGTATGTGCTATGATGCAATGTGATTGAATGTTAAAGAACTTGTTTGAGATATCATCTCATCTTTATGAAATGAAACATGAAAATTACATGAAATGTGAGCTATGGCTCAAATGGCCTAATATGAAATGAACTTGCTTGACATGATCTTGATCTTGAAACACTTGAATAAATGGTAAATTGAACAACCTTGGTAGCTAGTTGGACTAGGTAGAAGGGCATGCCTTAGAGTCTAGAGCTCATTGTGTAAGGGTGGACTACGGTCCAGGGCTAAGACCCCTATTTGGCAACAGACGAAGGGTACGTATGTGGTATTTGGTGATAGTAGGAGGGTTTGACCAGCACTACGGTGCATCTTGTGGAGACAGTTGGTTGGAGACTCGATTACCTATACAAACTAAGTACCAAGGGGGATGTTTAATTGATAATACATGAAATAACAATAAAATAACACATGATACTTGTCTTGAAAGCTATGAATTGAATGTTACTTGTCTTGAAAGTCATGATATGTATGTTACTTGTAATGTAAGCATGCTTACCTTGATTTCTTCTTTTGCAAGCATGATGTGCTTGATTCATGGAGCATGAATTATTGTTTCTTGATAGCCGAATGTATGATATCCTTAGCTAGGATTATCTTGATGCTTGGAAGCCTTAGTTAGGATTATCTTAATACTTGAAATCCTTAGCTAGGACTATACTTGATTTAAATAACACATAACTGGATAAAATAAATGGTTAGACATAGTACTACCTCACTAAGTACATTCTTATACTTATCACTCTTGTTTTTCATTCTTCCCAACTACAAGATAAAGGATACGAGTGTTGCTTGATCTGGAAGCCTATTACCTTGAGCTAGAAGCAACTCACACAAGCTTTGCCTAAGTATGATTTCATATTGTTTTTGTATATCTCCTAGAATGGTGGCACTAGAATGTATATAGTTAGTTGATCATGCATTTTGGTACTTGTATATAATGTCTTGATGGGCCTACTATGTTAAGAATCTATTGTCAAGTATGTAATGAACTTAAAGTTCTTGTAATGAATGGTATTTGCTGCGCATATGATTATGGAATGAAATGGTCCAATGTTTGATCTAGACTACCCAAAGTCATTCAAATGTCTTGCTCAATGTATATGGTTAAGCTTGAAATGAAATTAGTATAAGATGAACCATGTTGCTTGCCTTCTATTTGAATTGCTTTGGAAAGTATATGATCCTCTTGTGTGTGATCATGCCTTGATTATAAGTGTATTGTGTACTTGTATGGTAAAGGCCAAATGGACTAGAGGTTGAAAACTAGTTACAAGCATTTTGTATGTTAACATGTTGTAATCACTAATTTTTATCCGGTGTATAAGTATTGTGTTAGTTTAATAATTAATGTATGTATGCATATTATATGTGATTAATGTGTGTGTAAAATATGTTTGATACGCGTAAGTGCATGCATATTATACATATTATGTATGTGTTAATATTTATTATAGTATATTTGTGTCATACGTGTTTATATTTTATGTATACATTGTTTGTATGTGTACATTACGTGTATGATTATATGCATGTATGTTAGTATATTACATTAATTAATGTTTGTATGTGTATTCGTATGTTACACGTATGTGAGTGTACATGTGTACGTATGTATGTACTATCGTATTATTATTATTATTATTATTAATATTATTGGACTAATGTAAAATAAAATCCAAAACATAAAACCCAAATATTTTATAACAGTCCATTCTAATATGTATTACAAACCCAAAATATGTTACAAGGCCTGATCGGCCCAAGCCCACAACCCTAAGAAAAACCTAATCCATATCAGATGATTAACCCTAACACCTCTTTTATCTGTTGCATCCGTCATCATCCAAGCCGCTGGATTAGAAATTATCCAACGGCCCATATCAGAATGAGCCAAACAACTGGCGCGCGTGTGATGTACCCGAGGGGACTCTGCACTTCTTACTCACGCGTGCAACGCAGCGCGAGATTGGTCGCCTTCGATGAGCCACGCGCCATGATCTGATGTAGTCCTCTCAGCTTCAAGATTGAATCCCGGCCGTTCAAACATTGAGAAATCCTAACTGTTAGATCGGATGTGATCCAATGGCCAGGATCCCTTTTGGCCGAACGGGCATCTCCCCTACACTGCCACCATACGCCACCATGCTCCCTCTACCGCCGTACCACAGGCTCAACATATTTGTCAGAGAAACAAAAATAGATTATTAGTACCGAATCAGACAAGAAAGACATGTAATCCATGCTTGTTTCTACCAAAAATCCAGAGAAAATGTATGTGTATAAAAACAAAAGAAAAAGTCTGTAAATAACAGGTTACCAGTTTTGAAAAAAAAGACAAAAAAAAGCTTCGTGGTAATCCCTTGTTCCTTTTCTCTTACAAATTGTGTATGCTTTTTTTTATTTTATTTTCTTCTTAGCATGTTCATATTATTCTCTGTTCTCACATAGGTTCTTATATTATCTTTGTTTATATTTTTTTGATGCTTTTTTTTTTGCATTTTTATCTTTTTATCCATGGAATATATTTGTTGTGAATGTTATGCTTGAGATTGGTTTTCATGGTATGCTTGTTTATGTTAGTGAGTTTTATATTTTTAGGTCACATGTTAGTGTGTTTTTTGGCCATGTATAATGCAATGTTTTTATTTATTTATTTGTGTATGCAAATTATGTCATATGTTATGTACTAGGTATTAGTTTCTTTGTTAGCATGTTGTTTTGATTTGTGAAATTAACATCATGATACATTTATGTCATGCATATGTTACGTTGTGTTTTTATTTTTAATATGTAGGTATTCTTGACGTATGTGTTTTTGTTTCCCACATGTTTTTTATTCATGCCTCGTTATTATTATCATTATGATGTGCTATGTTCGTGTTTTTATCATATTTGTTTAATTTTGTGATATCCATGTTTTTTCATTATTTATTTTGTCCTTTGCCATATCAATACGAATGTATGTTTCCAAATTATTTATCTAAGAATGCATATCGAGATATATAAATTATTTATCCAACAGTTTTCAAATCTCTGGTTTTATGGTGTCCGGCCTACCTAAGTGTTCAGTGGAGACTCCATTTTCAAAATAAAATACGGTTTTTCTAAAAACCTCACGGAAGACATTATTTTCAAAACAAAACAATAGATAAAAATACATTTTTAGCGTAAAAGGATATCGCTCCAGATGGCGACTTCGCTGGGGAGCATTTTTTTGTTTTTTCAAACAAAATAAAATGAGTCGAGCCTTTTAAATAATTACCGCTTTATTAATATTAGAAATTCCGGATTAAAGTGACCATTAAACTAACATTCGATTATAAGAGCACGTTTATTTTAACGCATTTAAAATATGGCATATAAACCCGTTTTTAAGTGGGGGGAAAATGCTAATGATTTCATGGAGATATCGTTCTCCCGTGTAGGCCTAGCAAGTACCTTCAGGGCCCGAGTACCTTATGCTTTCGTAAGGGTATCTTCCTTTATGCAGGCATAAGCGAATGGGTCCCCCTAAATTGAACCCGTTGAAAGGAGCCTATAATGGGTGATGATCAAGGCCTTGCTACTCTTAGTAGAGGACAATAAGGACAATTCGGGTACCTCCTAGAACCAACACTGCATGTAGGGAACATATAGAAACCCACCCCTTTAGAGCCATGAGGATAACCTTAGGTGCTTTAGAAAGGATATAAATAGGGTTGTCTTGTTTGTTTACCTTATTTAATTTTTCCTTTATTTATGTATTTATTTATTTTATCCACTACTGACTCGTCTTGTTTTTCTTTTTTGTGTATATCATTGCATTTGCATTACATAAAGGTACTGGATCAAGTGGTTTACCCGATCAAAAAGTCTTTCATCATGGAGAAAAGGTATCTTAGGAAAAGAGAGCTTAACTTGTCAGTTAGGCATTGGTTAGAGGTCAATCAGAAGGCCCAAGGGGATAGTTTGCCGAGTGAGCGCATATTGTCAGGATACACCTACGTGAGCCTCTAACAGAATGATCTATTGGAGCTTAAAGGGATTTGGGGAGGATGGGATCAAAGACTACAAGACTTATTCTTCGATGGTTACGGCGACATAGTACATTTGGTGTATGTTTGAGTCAACCAACTTTACTCCGAGCAATCGAGAAAGAGTTAGAGAGCTGCAAGTTGACCATCAAGAGTGAAAGATGATCTTTCAGGGGTTCCATTAACCAAGAGAAGGAAAGAGCCGGGCAAGAGATCGACAAAGGCAAGCAAGCAATCATCTACAAAAAAGAAAAAAACTGCCATTTGGAAGAGTAAATCCATGGGAAGTAGGAATAGACTACTCCAGATACAAAACTTATACAAGGACACTATTCAAAGACTGACTCAGAGTCAAGATCATAATGCCGAGTTAGAAGGGAGACTGGTAGAGGTGAGAGCAGTCCTTTCAGGCCTACCGACGTAAGAATGGTTTCATCGAACTACAAGGAAGAGAACGCAAGAATGACATGTTATGAGCTCACATTGGGTCACTCAAGGCAGTTGTTCAAGATTATAGGGGGAGGATTAGAGTATTCGAAGAAGTTGCAGCCGGTGGAGACAACTATTGGGGAAGAAGACTTCATGATGCTGCCCGGATGGTTCAAGACCGAGACCAGTATTACGTGACCCTGATGGTGGACATACAACGATGGCAAGACATGTGAATGACTTAGCTACTGAAGCTGAAACCCTCAAACCCTTCATCACTTCAGGCATGGAAGAAGCACCAAGGTTTATCAAGCTGCTCAGGGCTATTGAAAAGTTAGGGGATAGAGCTAGGGCTTATTTGTAGGAGTCTATGTTGTAATTAGGACTCTTTTTGTAATAGGGACCCATTTTGTAATATAAACCCTTTTGTAATCTGGATCCTTTAGTTCCCATGAAAGTAGTTCAAAAGGGTGATTACCAGGGGAACCAGTACCTTTATTTGCATACATTCTTTCATTACATCATGTCATTTGCATTTTACATTACATGCATTCATCAGTCTTCGCAATAATATTGATAGTGTACATATTGTGGCAGTGGAACTAAAAGATAAGCGCAACCATTCCGCATCCATACTTTACTCGGTTCCAAAGCAAGCTGATGAAAGACAGAGTAGTCAGTCTAGAAAAGGGGCATAAAGATTTGGAAGCGCATTTTGATAAAGACAAGAAGAGTCTCAACGATCAGATCGCTCAATCGCAAGCTACGATAGTGTCCGACATAATTGCCTTGCTAGCAAAAAGCCTGGGGAAAGAAAAGGTTGAAGACGAAGTCACCCAGGAGCCAGAAGGTATCTCATCTCATAGTAAGGTTTGACCGGTGACGCTAAATCCGACCAGAAGAGTATACATTGACCCTATTGGGATATATGCCTCCAAGCAGAGGCATCTGAAAACCAACCCATGAATACAGAGGCATTCTACGAAGAAGAGGTGCGGATCTGGACTTGGTCAAGGAAATTAGAAATAAAGTGGAAAAGAAATGGGAAGAAAAATTTCGTCTCATGGAGGAAAAAGTCAAAGCCATGCAGACTGTAGAGGAACCAAGGAATGATGCCAGTGATCTGAGCCTAGTATCTGACCTTGTTTTACCACCGAAGTTCAAAACCCCTAATTTTGATAAGTATGATGGAACTTCGTGTCCTTCCGCGCATATTACCATGTATTGCCGGAAGATGACTGCCTTTGCAAAAGATGAAAAGCTCTTAATCCATTGCTTCCAAGATAGTCTGACTGGGACAGCCATCCGGTGGTATAATCAATTAAGCCGGGTAGATATCAAGTCATGGAAGGATCTTTCAAAAGCCTTCACAAAATAGTACAAGGATATAACAGATATGGCCCCAAATCGATTCGTGCTACAAGGTTTAAGGCAGAAGCTTGATGAGAGTTTCCGTCAGTATGCTCAACGATGGCGAGACATGGCATCTCAGGTTCGACCTCTGATTCAGGAAAGTGAAATTACTCCCATGATTGTGGATACTCTAAAGGGAGTATTGTACGATCGTCTGGTAAGCCACCATGCTGCCAACTTTGCAGACTTAGTCATGGTTGGAGAGCGCACTGAAGATGCAATTAAGAAGGGAAAAATAATAGATCTCTAGAGCACAGTTTCTCAAAAGGAAGAAGACAACACAGTTCCTCAAAAGGAAGAAGATTCTCATGTTCACATGGTTAGTGCTCGTCCAATCAGTCAGCCCCAGGGTCATCCTCGTAATCATTCTTCACGATACGTGAAACCTGCAAAGGTACTTCATCATGTTCCTATGACGTACACTGAGTTGCTTCCGATGCTTATCGAAACGAAGCTGCTAACCCTGTCCAATCCAAGCCAAAAGATCCTCCATATCCGGCGGGGTACGATGTCAATGATGTATGTGATTACCATTTGGGGAGTATAGGCCACACAATGGAAAATTGTGGAGCTCTGAAAAATAAGGTCCAAAGTTTGATCGAAGCTGGTCATCTGAAGTTTTAAGGACAGTGACAAATATGAATTTTGGGGAGGTGCTGACTTCCCAGTTAGGTGTTTAACTACATTTCATGTTTTCTCTCTTTCTTTTCAAAAGTAATGTGAAGTCAGCTTTACTATTTTAGGCCCGGAAAGTAGTGAAGACATTTTGTAGGGGAATATATCTGGTGAAATGATATTTCTATTCGCATATCATTTTTGTGCACATCTAGCAAACGATTTTCATTCTTTGATTCTTTTCACTCATCGATAAGGGTTAGTTTTTGTTTTCAAGTGCATACACATATTTTCACACAGAAAATACATGTATCCGACTATTGTGTCCTTGTATAGCAATTGTATGAGGGACATTATTTTAACTTAGGTGATTGATTTTGAGCACCCTGCATCTACTGGAAATCAAAGGCTGCGGAGAAGACGAATTTGTAATTACCTTCCGAGTTATTTTTTGGTTAATTGTTAATGACATCACTTAAGCATAATTTATTGTACGTGGAATAAAAAACAATAAGCATCTCCCACTGTTGCGCGTAATAAGTGCTATGCAATTGTGCAAGTATACACGTTGCATGTTATAGTATAAAAGATATCATCTCCACAGGGATTGGTGCCACTTCAAGAATCTAGTCTCTTGCACTGTAAAAAGTAAAAACACAAATAAAGGATTATAGGAGTTTAACTAATAACTAAACTAGAAAGCAATAAAGTAAAAGAAAAGATGAGATCAAATGAGAGAGAGATAGGCCAGGTTATCGTGAGTTGAGGTGTGATAGCCGATTGGATCGTCTTGGTAAAAGAGTGCACGTGCAACTTAGTTGCCGTGGCAACTCGCACAACGGGGTTGCCTTGGCAACTAATCGATGGTTACCTGGGCAACTAGTTGGTCAACCACTTGGGCGTCTGGGAAGCAACCTTAAAGGTTCAGCAGAGCGTTCTTCAATGGTTTCTTCTTATCCCTAAGTCGAAACTCTAGCTACTTGTACATGCCTTGATAATACATCCCTGCGTGAATCAACTGTGAACAACAACCAATTTTGCGCTCCTCTTAGCCGTTGAAATCCTTAACTTATTCCTAAGCCGGATTAATCTTCACCATCAATAGATTGAATAAAAATCATTTTCATTCGTTTCTTGAATCTAACTCTCCCGATATTAGATAAATAGATGAAGTTACGAGATCCTCTCCCAATTCACTCGCAAACAAGAATAAGAACCAAGAATGAATAAACCTTGAATATAAAAGTGCAAACTCTTATTACCTAAACAAAAACCAATAGTTTCTCACAACCACAAAACACAATATCCATAGCCAAATAGATTTAGTTCATGGCTAGGTTCCAAAGAAACTCAAGATAAATAATCCCTAGCATGAACCCAATCGAACAAGAAAGAAAATGATGAAGAAGGAGGCTTGTCGAAATCCTCCTTGCCCTAGATGCTTGTCGAAAATTCTCTCTTCTTGCCTTCCTTGGAGTTGTCGAAATTCCCCTCTCTTTTGCTCTCTCCAAAGTTGACGATATGGCCTCTTATTTATAGGGCTACGTCAAAGTCCTTCTTTGAGGAGGAAGTTAAGTTGGAATTAAATTATCTTTAAAGAATATAATTCTTTATTATAATTATATTCCTACTAGAACTTCTCATATCTTCTTGGAATTTAATTCTTCTTTAATCTCTTCATGGAAATCAAATTCCTTTGGGATTGGGCTTTGCTCCACGTCATCTTGGGCTTGTCTAGTCATCAATTTCGACTACCATATCACCTTTTCTCTTGTTGACAATTTCCCTGGCAACTGGCTCGGCGTCTCCTTCATGCAATGCCCTGGCAACTAGCTAGGCATCTTCTTCATGCATTGCCCTGGCAACTAGCTTTAGCCTTGCTTTGGCAAGTGATCTTGTACATACACACAAAACACACCAAAACATCATCTTTTCCTGCAAAAACTACCAAGTTATGTAATCAAGCTCAACGATGGAAGGAAACATGGATTAATGCATGAATGGCTAATTATGCAACTAATTTGAGCCTAAGTCTAACAATAATATGAGTAAAAAGGGTTAGGAAAATAGTACTTTTGAACACTCATCACACCCCCAAACTTGAACTATTGCTTGTCCTCAAGCAATGCAAACTAATAATTACCTGCCAAGACTTTAATTTTCACAAACTTAGCTTTGAACTTGATTTCAATTCTCAGAACCGGGGCATAAAGTATGATTGGCTTTTCATTTTTCGGAAAACTTAGGAGTTACTCGGAATCAAACTATAATGCTTGTGAGTGTGTGCGGAGTTGTGTGCAAGTTGATTTTTCGGATTCTATGCAAACAAGAGGTTTTCAAATTACTTCATTGGGTTCTTTTTAACATGTTTTAACTAGAGCCAGTTTTGGGCACCTCTAGTGTTTTGTTTTTAGTTTTCTTAATTTAATTTATTCGACTAGATCCAGTTTCGGGCACCTCTAGCGATCAATTTTTTTAACACATACTAGAGCCAGTTCCGGGCACCTCTAGTGATCAATTTTTTAGCACATGCTAGAGCCAATTTCGGGCACCTCTAGCATTCATCCAATTTTTATTCTAATCCCCCAATTTGTTAATTATCAACCTAAGTTCACTAGAATTCCTCAAATCAATCAAACCACAACAGTGTTTCATCAAATTTAGCATCATAGTAACATTCTAAGTTTTTCCATGGTTATCCTATAATTAAAATTCTATCAATTAAGTGCATTGGCAAAGTCATCATCGGATATTCATCAAATCTAAGCAATTCTTGTTCCAATTAAAGGTATGGCAAGCAATTTATGTATCCTAAATGTAATACTTAAGATGAATGTAACTAAACATGGTAACTAATAATAACAATCCCCCCCAAACTCGAGTGAGGCATTGTCCTCAATGCATGCATTAAAGAAAAATAAAAATAACGAAAAAAATAAAATGCATACGAGGACTTACTCCGAGAGTTCGTCATCATAGATGATTAGTTTCCTTTTGGTCAGTGCCTTGATTCTCTTGCTTGAACGCGATGGTTGTTTTCTTGATGCTGGTGGTGGAATCGATCCTCGTACGGGGTTGCCCTCATCGTCCTCTTCATCAATGTCATTGGCTTTTCGCTTGGAGGATTCAATTGGTGCGGTCTTTGTTGGTGCAATGGAGGACTCGTCTGAATCTGAAAAATCAGAAAATGATTCCGTAGGAGTTGATTCAGGCATACGTGCTTTACCTTTGGCTTTTGCAGCGGTTACCGGGATGTCTTTAGCTTTGGTTGCCGTGGCATCTTCAGGGTTGGTTGCCGTGGCATCAGCTTGTGCGTGCACGATGTAGGTTGTCGCGGCATCATTTGTTGCGGTTGCCTTGGCGACTGCTTCATTGGTTGCCGGGGCAAGGATCTCGGCAGGAAAGATCGGGAACGGCACGCGATTGTCTGGGTACTTTTCTAGGATGACTTGGGTTATGGCATTATTGTGCTCCTTCATATACCGCATGAACATTAGTTGCCGGTCTTCAATTTTCCTTAGGTGGCTTGCAAATGGGTGCAATAGTGCTTCAACGTGTCCCGGGGTTGATGGCGGAGTTGCCCGGGCGTTAGGTGCTTGGGCATTAGGGATTGTCGGGGCGGCAGGAGTTGCCTCGGCAATTGGAGGCCTTGAAGATTTTCCTGGTGCCTCTCCCATTAGCTTTTGGATTTGTGCTTGATCCCAACCGGACTTTGGTAGGGCCTTTTCATTGGTGGACTCACTTGGGACATGCATCTCCTTGCAAAGATTAGAAATTAAGAAAGGGAAGAAAAGAGAACCCTTATCTTTTGAGCTACATATAAAAATCTCATCACAAATAGTTTTTCCAATGTTAATGATGCGATTATGTAAAATAGAATGTATGAGCAAAAGACGTGGTATATCAACGGTAGTATTGTGTGTGGTGGGCATTAAAGAAGTTTTAACAAACTTATTCCATAGTTTTGCCTTAGGTTTAAGCCGAAGGCGATTTATCGTGCCCTTGTATTTACCGTCGTTCCAATGAGTTCCCGATTGAGTGAGTTCTTGAAGCACCTTGTCGAGTTGCTTGGGCGTGATTTGATCAACGAAGGCTTGATGCTCGTCCTTCTCAATGTAAAGCCCGTAAAAGGTGTTGACGTTTTTGGGACTTATGAGTGTGGCCTTGTCACAAACAAAAACATAAGGATTATCCGGGTTAGGTGAGTGAGCATAGAATTCTCTTACCTATGAGATGTTACCCGGTTCCGGTTGATGGCAAAAGATTTGCCACTTTTGATGTGCAATCCTCTCAAAGATGAATGGTTCAAGGCCGAAATCTTGATGAGAGTTGGAGTATTCAAAGCCTTGTTCTTCATGAATCTTCCGGCTTTCAAACTTGGATTGAAATCTTTCTTGAACCACCGGTGTAGCAAACTTCTTGTATCTTAGTTCTTTGGAGGAACTTGGATGAACTAAAAATTTAATCTTGGATGCCATAGATGATCTTGGTTGTGAGTTTTGTAAAAACAAATAAAAGAAAAGAAAAGAAACTAAAAAGTTGCAAGATAAAAAGTAAGAATAGGTTAAGGGTGATGGGTTTTATAGAAAAGATAGGTGGTAAATATGGTGGGTGGGATTAGAGGAAAACGAAAAAAAAGGGTTTTGGGTTAGGGAGAGGGTGACGGCAAGGGGGTTTGATTAGGGTAAATTGGAGGCTTTATATAAGCCTTAGATTCAGCCCATTAGTTTCCTTGTTGAAGATGTTTTCCTTCTTGGATTAAAATTCCTCTTTATCTTGAACTTTTTTCCTACAATTCAAAGACAAATCAAATAAGGATTAAAATTAAAGATAAACTAATAAAAGAAAATAAATAATGATGTGTAATGGGATTCTTAAACTTAAAAAGATAAATAAATAAAAAAATCTATCCTAAAGAATAATAATAATCGGAAATAATAAAAAAATAAAAATTCAAAATAAAATAAAATAAAATAAAAATTAATCAAAAATAAAAAAAAAAAAAAAATAAAAATAAAATATCAAAGGGAGAGCATGCTCATGCATCTCCTAAGTTGACCACTTCTTTGTTACGTTCCACATGGGCACCATTGTAGTGCTTCAATCTTTTTCCATTAACTTTGAATTCATGGTTGTCAGAGATGGACTTGATTATCACAACACCATGGGAGAATGGTTTGACGACTTCAAATGGTCCCGACCATCTTGATTTCAGCTTTCCCGGGAAAAGTTTTAGCCGAGAATTGAATAAGAGAACTAGTTGCCCTGGCATGAATTGTCGCGACAATAGTTTCTTGTCATGCCATTGCTTTGTTTTCTCCTTGTAGATTCGTGCATTGTTATAGGCGAGTGCACGGAATTCTTCTATCTCGTTGAGGTCCAACACACGCTTTTGTCCGGCACTTTCCCAATCCATATTCACGGTCTTGATTGCCCAGTATGCCTTGTGTTCGATTTCCACCGGTAGATGGCATGTTTTGCCATAGACAAGTCGGAAGGGGGACATACCTAAGGGTGTTTTGAATGCAGTGCGATATGCCCAAAGTGCGTCATCTAGTCTTAATGACCAATCCTTCCTAGAGGGATTTACAACTTTCTCGAGTATACCCTTCAATTCCCGGTTGGAAATTTCTGCTTGCCCGTTGGTTTGTGGGTGATATGCCCGTGGTGATCTTGTGTGATATGCCGAAGCGTTGCAACATCTTGGCAATTAGTCTATTGTCAAAATGCTTGCCTTCGTCACAGATAATTGCTCTCGGCATCCCAAACCGTGTAAATATGTTTTTCTGCAAGAATTGTTGCACGGTCTTGGAATCGTTGTTAGGAACTGCAGCTGCCTCCACCCATTTAGACATGTAGTCGACGGCAAGTAGAATGTAGAGGTTGCCGAATGAAGATGGGAAAGGTCCCATAAAATCGATTCCCATACATCGAACAATTCCACCTCGATGATGTTCTGGAGTGGCATCTCATGTCGTCTAGAGATATTGCCCGTCCTCTAGCAACGATCACATTGCTTGTAAAAGTCTTGGGCATCTTTGTACAATGTTGACCAATACAAATCGAATTGCAAAACTTTGGCCGCGGTAAGAGTTTCTCCAAAATGTCCTCCATAGGGTGAATAATGGCAATGCCAGAGTACATTTTGTTGCTCTTCTTCAGGGACACATCGGCGTATAACCTGATCTGCACATTGTTTAAACAAAAGAGGCTCATCCCAAAATTAATGCTTAGCATCATGGCAGAACCGCTTCTTCCCTTGGTGAGTAATGCCATAAGGTAAAATACCACAAACAAGTAAATTAACTAAATCTGCGTACCAGGGTATTGCCGAGGCATGTGCTGTCGTGGCGACTGCTCCCAAAATTGCCGAGGCGTGCGCGTCAAAGGCTGCTGCGGCGTCGAGGGTTGCTGAGGCGTGTGCGTCCATGGTTGCCGAGGTCGCTTCACTTGAAAGGGTGAACAACGAATGTGTAACGAAGTTTTGGGGGGCGAAAGCTGTTGGAGCATTAGAATGATTAATGATTGTAGTCACATGACGAAGCCTACCAACCAACAAGTGGTGACTTGAGTATTAAGATGTCCGAGAAGATTGTGACAGGGATACATACATCATTGCATTATTATAAGTCTACATGAATAGGTTGCACCTTTGCATCCCCAACAATCATGAGAATAGCATTTTACATGAACATATGCATCTTTACATCATAAGGTATGCTCATGCATCATCCTTAGTAGTCGTACAGGAAGACAGACAGATGGTTTCCAAGAAGATGACTACAACAAAGACTTCATGCACCTCTGCATCGATCTAGAAGACGCGCTTGAGTATCGTTTTCCCCAAAAAAACAAAAAAAACAAAAAAATAGAGAGAAACAGAAAAAAGAAAGAAAGAAGAAAGATAAAGAAGAAAAAGAAAAAAAGGAAAAAAGAAAAAAGAAAGGAGATCGGTTGACCAGAGAAAATGTCAACATTTTTAAGCTGCCACTCTGCCGAATTTCTAGAGGATAAAACCAAGGTATCACTTAAGGTTTTTCTTAAAAACCAAAATTTTTAATGACGTCCTTGAAATCAACTTCTTTAGTTGGATCCTTTCATAAGGATACTTTTCTTAAAACCAACTTCTTTAGTTGGATCCTTGCATAAGGATGCTTTTCTTAAAATCAACTTCTTTAGTTGGATCCTTGCATAAGGATGCTTTTCTTAAAACCAATTTCTTTAGTTGGATCCTTGCATAAGGATGCTTTTCTTAAAACCAACTTCTTTAGTTGGATCCTTTCATAAGGATGCTTTTCTTAAAACCAACTTCTTTAGTTGGATCCTTTCATAAGGATACTTTCCTTAAAACCAACTTCTTTAGTTGGATCCTTGCATAAGGATGCTTTTCTTAAAATCAACTTCTTTAGTTGGATCCTTGCATAAGGATGATTTTCTTAAAATCAACTTCTTTAGTTGGATCCTTGCAGAATGATGCTTTTCTTAAAACCAACTTCTTTAGTTGGATCCTTTTATAAGGATACTTTTCTTAAAACCAACTTCTTTAGTTGGATCCTTTCATAAGGATACTTTTCTTAAAACCAACATCTTTAGTTGGATCCTTGCATAATGATGCTTTTATTAAAACCAACTTCTTTAGTTGGATCCTTGCATAATGATGCTTTTCTTAAAACCAACTTCTTTATTTGGATCCTTGCATAAGGATGCTTTTCTTAAAATCAACTTTTTTAATTGGATCATTGCATAAGGATGCTGTTTTTTAGATCGAATTCTTTAGTCGGATCCTTGCATAAGGATGTTTACCCCAGAAAGAAGAAGAAAAACCAACACAAAAAAAGAAAAAAAAGAAAAAAAAGAGAAAAAGACAATAAAAGAAACAAAAAAGAAAGAAAAAGAAGAAAGAGGAAAGAAAAGAAAAAAGAGAGGAAAAAGAGAAAGAGAACAAAAAGAGGAAGGAGAATAAAGAAAGAAGAAAAAGAAGAAAGATTGATCGGAGAAAAATGTCACTAAATTTTCGAGCCGTCACGTTTGATGGATTCCTCGTGATGTCTAGACGTTTTTTCTTAAAATCAAAATCAATCTTTTCTTAAGGATATTTTTCTTCAAAAATTAATCTTTCCATAATGATATTTTTCTTAAAATAAAATTTCTTAATTTAATCCTTTCTTAAGGATATTTCTCTAAAAATTAATTCCTTAATTTATTCTTCCATAAGGATGTTTTCCTTAAAATCAAATTTCTGAATTTAACCCTTTCTAAAGGATATTTTTCTAAAAATTAATTTGTCCTTCTATAAAGATACTTTTCTTAAAACCAACTTCTTAGTTTAATCCTTTCGCAAGGATCGTCTTCCTTAAGATCAAGACTTCTAAATTTAGATACATACCGCTCAAGGATTCGACTGAGGAAAAACGGAGAGTTCCAAAAGAACCCGTGATTCCAAAGCTATAGACAGGGAAGTCGGATAAAATGAGTGCTTATGGTCATTGCTTTGTTCTCGTTCCACAAGAACAAGCAAAGAGGGGTAACTGTAATCACTCATTTTTATCCGGTGTATAAGTATTGTGTTAGTTTAATAATTAATGTATGTATGCATATTATATGTGATTAATGTGTGTGTAAAATATGTGTGATACGTGTAAGTGCATGCATATTATACATATTATGTATGTGTTAATATTTATTATAGTATATTTGTGTCATACGTGTTTATATTTTATGTATACATTGTTTGTATGTGTACATTACGTGTATGATTATATGCATGTATGTTAGTATATTACAATAATTAATGTTTGTGTTTGTATTTGTATGTTACACGTATGGGAGTGTGCATGTGTACGTATTTATGTACTATCATATTATTATTATTATTATTAATATTATTGGACTAATGTAAAATAAAATCTACAACATAAAACCCAAATATTTTATAACAGTCCAGTCCAATATGTATTATAGGCCAAAAATATGTTACAAGGCCTGATCGGCCCAAGCCCAAAACCCTAAGAAAAACCTAATCCATATCAGATGATTAACCCTAACACCCCTTTTATCTGTTGCAACCATCATCATCCAAGCCGTTGGATTAGAAATTATCCAACAGCCCAGATCAGAAGGAGCCAATACAGTTGGCGCGCGTGAGATGTACCCGAGGGGACTATGCACTTCTCACTTGCGCGTACAATGCACGCACGAGACTGGTCACCTTTCATGAGCCACGCGTCATGATCTGATACAATCCTCTCAGCTTCAAGATTGAATCCCGACCGTTCAAACTTTAAGAAATCCTAATTGTTGGATCAAATCTGATCCAATGGCCAGGATCCCTTCTGGCCGAACGGACATCTCCCCCACACTGCCACCATACGCCACCATGCTCCCTCTGCCGTCGTACCACAGCCTCAACCACCGTGCAAATTTGTTAGAGAAACAAAAATAGATTATTAGTACCGAATCAGACAAGAAAGACATGTAATCCATGCTTGTTTCTACCAAAAATCCAGAGAAAATGTATGTGTATAAAAACAAAAGCAAAAGTCTGTAAGTAACATGTTACCAGTTTTGAAAAAAAAAAGACAAAAAAAGCTTCGTGGTAATCCCTTGTTCCATTTCTCTTACATGCATCTCCATTTTTTTCGCAACCAAAAAATAAAAAAGGGGTGAGCATCTACCTTCGCCGTCGGTCCATTCTCCGGTGATAAGCCCTTGTAGGGGTGAATCGGAGTAGGATGCTGGCGCTTAAAGGGGTGGGTCATTTCGAAAGGGTTTTTTTTTCTTTTAAAAAAGAGGGTTTTGATTCTTTTAGATCTAGGAGGGGACGGTTGTTTTTCCTAACATCTAAGGGGAGATCTAGTTTCTACGCAATGAATGGGTTGTTTTGAGTTGACCTAAGGTCTTGCCGTATCCGACTAACGGCGGCCGGCGGTGGAGCAGACGGCGGCTGAGGAGAGAGCTTGGTTTGGTTTGAGTGGTTTCTGGAAACCAAAGAGAAAGTGAGAGCTTTCTCCCTCAAGGTTAAAAAAAATGAGAAAAATGAAACAAATGGGCCGACCACTGGGTTTTATATATTGGAAACAAATTAATAGTGGTATAATTCATTATAAATCCCCGCGTGTTTTGTTTTTTTTTTCATTTTAAGTCTGCCCCTTGGGTTATTCACAATCCTGGTCCCTCGTAGATTTTAAAATCTTTCATTTTCGTCCTTTAATCAAATGAAATCAGTTTTCAAATGGTCAAATTACACCTCAAGGACCTCCGCATTTTGAAATTTTCATTTGAAGTGTGCCGTATGGGCATATTACAGCTTTGGTCCTCTGGACTTTCGTTCAATTTGCAATACCATCCTCAAATCATGCTTCCAGCTACTTTTAATTTTGGTCTTCAGTTTTATTTTGTTTCGATTCGGTTCCTTGTCATATTTCAATTGTGTATGCTTTTTTTTATTTTCTTCTTAGCATGTTCATATTATTCTCTGTTCTCACATAAGTTCTTATATTATCTTTGTTTATATTTTTTGATGCGTTTTTTTCGCATTTTAATCTTTTTATCCATGGTATATATTTGTTGTGAATGTTATGCTTTAGCTTGGTTTTCATGGTATGCTTGTTTATGTTAGTGAGTTTTATATTTTTAGGTCACATGTTAGTGTGTTTTTTTGGCCATGTATAATGCCATGTTTTTATTTATTTATTTGTGTATGCAAATTATGTCATATGTTATGTACTAGGTATTAATTTCTTTGTTAGCATGTTGTTTTGATTTGTGTAATTATCATCATGATACATTTATGTCATGCATATGTTACGTTGTGTTTTTATTTTTAATATGTAGGTATTCTTGAAGTATGTGATTTTGTTTCCCACATGTTTTTTATTCATGCCTCGTTATTATTATCATTATGATGTGCTATGTTCGTGTTTTTATCATATTTGTTTAATTTTGTGATATCCATGTTGTTTCATTATTTATTTTGTCCTTTGCCATATCAATGCAAATGTGTGTTTCCAAATTATTTCTCTAAGATTTCTTATCGAGATATATAAATCGTCAATATGGTGCCCTTTTATCCGAATGTAAACGGGGCCAGTATCAGGCGTAGTGATAGTGGTTGGGCGTTTACTCTCGGATAACGGGGTCTTTAAAATTTACTCGCACATATAACCGAACTTTAATTCAATCGTGACCTTAATCCAGAAAGTCTAATATTAATAAAACGATAATTATTAAAGTACCAATTTTGGGCGGTGTGGGGGTGCTAATCCTTCCCCATCCGTAACCGACTTCTGAACCCAACAGTTTTCAAATCTCTGGTTTTATGGTGTCCGGCCTACCTAAGTGGCCGGTGGCGACTCCATTTTCAAAATAAAATACGATTTTTCTAAAAACCCCAGGGAAGACATTATTTTCAAAACAAAACAATAGATAAAAATACATTTTTTTTGCATAAAAGGATATCGCTACACATGTCCATGTTTGGTAATCTAGCTATGAAATGCTATATGTATCTAACTAAAGAACATTGAAATGAAATGGAATTATGTAGATCACCTAGAGTCATTCGAATGCTTATGGTATAGAAGATGTACTAAATTGATTCATATAATTAGTAACCTATAATGTAAGTATAATAGGAAACTGTAACACCCTAAAATTGGCCTAGTAATGTTACCACTATCTAAACTATAGGCTAATTGAATATATGTGGTAATCAAATTAAAAGAAGAATGGACATTGGACATCCTTAAAATCAAATAAGTGAAATTGAACCAAATTGAATTGAAATTAAAACTAGAAGGCATAAATGAAAGGATGAAAATGTGAACATGCAAAATTCTATAGATTGCATGTAAGATTAAATTAAATGGAGGCCTTGACACATGTTCTCATTGGAAGAGAACACGTGCCAATTTGGATGATGACTCATGTCTAGGGAGAATAATGATCAAACATATTGTCATCTTCCTCCCATTATCATTTACCTTTGGCCGAAACATAGAGAGAGAAAGGGGAAAGAAAATTGCATGCAAATACCTTCAATTCAAGCTTCTTGATTCATCCATTGATCAAATTTAGCTTGGAGAAGGTATAATACATAATTCTAACTTGTTGTAGATTGTTGAACCTTGAATTTATGATGTCTTTATTGTATGAATTGAATTGGATGAATGTTATGCATGTTAGGGTCATGCTAGCTTCAATTAGAGATTCGAAATTGAATGCTAGAAACTAAATTGCTAATGAGATATATGTATAGTTGCTGGAAAATTGAGAAATATGTGCTTGATTGAAAACAGTCATGATTAGGGACTGTTTTGATGGAGAAATTGTGTAAACTTGTCAAATGAACATAGAACCCTATTTTGATCATGTTGCTAGGTAAAATGAAGATTGAATTGAATAGATATATTGCTGGAAAATGACTACACCTAATTGGACTAGTTAAATTAAGTTATGGGCTGCCTAGTTGATGAATTGGATGTGTAAATGTGATCAAATAGATCAAATTAGGTTCAACATGACAATGCCCTATTTTAAGAACATTTCTAGGTGAATTATAATGACCTAGACATGTAAGAACATGAAAATGAATGGAATTGCCATGTTAGTACCTTGCTAAAATGAGTTAAGAAGCTAGAAATTCAACCTAGTGTAATTTGCCCAGAATGCTCTGTTCTGGGCAGTAACTTTGAAAAATCACTATAAATTGTATAAAATGAATTTAAGGATGAAATTTTTATGGATACCTTGGTATGTTTAAATTCATTAGGAGAAAACATAACTAAACTCTAGGTTGTATACTGAAATGTAGAGAAGAAATACTAGGGACAGTGCAAACTGTCTAGTATAACAAAATGCTTTGTCTTTAAGTTAAAAACTGTATTAATTGGCAAAGAACTAAAATCCAAGCCTTATATGGTCATAAAGAAAATTTTGTTAGCTTTCTAATGGTGTAAAACCAATTGAAATTCCAACGTACGAAATGAAAGTTATGCATGATTAAGTGACTAGAGTGCAAGCTGCCTGGCAGCAGCAATATAGGCAATTGCATATTGTTTTGTGGCATTTTGTAAAATGTCTTGTAAAATGTTTTAGGCCTTTGATTATGCCTTGTTTTACATGAACTAGAATGTAGATAAGTGTAGTTAAGTGTAATGGAAAATGTATATAAGCATGCTGCCAGATTTGTGTATGTTATGTGCTTGTGACATTGTCTTGATTTGATGATCACAAGATCCTGTTTTGACATGTTTGTAATTTTAATGTGAGAGAACCAGGAGTAAACTTGGTGGAAGAGGATAGAGTGGATCATCCTAAAGCCAAGAACAAAGGAGTGTGGATCCAAGACTAGCTAGCTTGGAGTATTGTGAGTGTAGTTACCTCTAGGATTAGGACTAGGTCCTAACTAATGTATTCTTGTCACATTCTTGAAATGTTGAATGAATCTAATCACGAACTTGACTTAATAAGGGAAGGATGACTAAAGTAATACATGAAACTTGATCCTAGCCTTGTATACATGGTCAATTCGAATGCTTAAGTATGATTATGTGATAACATGGATGCTTGTATGTGCTATGATGCAATGTGATTGAATGTTAAAGACTTGCTTGAGACATATTCTCATCTTGATGAAATGAAACATGAAACTACTTGATATGTGAGCTATGGCCTAAGGGCCTAATATGAAATGAACTTGCTTGACATGATCTTGATCTTGAAATACTTGAATAAATGGTAAATCGAACAACCTTGGTAGCTAGTTGGACTAGGTAGAAGGGCATGCCTTATAGTCTAGAGCTCATTGTGTAAGGGTGGACTACGGTCCTGGGCTAAGGCCCCTATTTGGTGATAGGCGGAGGGTACGTATGTGGTCTTTAGCGATAGTAAGAGGGTTGACCAGCACTACGGTGCATCTTGTGGCGATAGTTGGTTGGAGACTCATTACCTATACAAACTAAGTACCAAGTGGGTTTTTTAATGAATAATAATTGAAATAACAATCCTACATCATATGTTACTTGTCTTGAATGCCATGAATTTGTATGTTACTTGACTTGAAAGCTTGACCTCTTGATTTCTTGTTTTGCAAGCATGATGTGCTTGATTCATGATATGAATTTCTTGATTCTTGATCCTTGAATGGCCAAATGCTTGAATACTTAATTAGGATATTCTTGATGCTTAAGGCCTTAGCTAATACCACTCTATTGCTTGGAAGCCTTAGCTAGGTCTATACTTGATTAAATGACACATGAAACTTGGCATAACCAATGCTTAGATTTAGTACTACCTCACTAAGTATATTCTTGTACTTATCACTATCATTTTCATTCTTCCCAACTACAGTATAAAGGATTCAATCGTTGCTTGATCTTAAAGCCTGTTACCTCGAGCTTGAAGAAACTCACACAAGCTTTGCCTAAGTATGGTTTCATATTTGTTTTGTATATCTCCTAGAATGGCGGCACTAGAATATATATAGTTAGATTGAACATTCATTTTGGTACTTGTATATAATGATCTTGATGGTCCTACTATGTCTTGATCTTGGATGACCTTATGAAGTATGTAATGAACCTAAAGTACTTGAAATGTAATGAACGATGATTGTTGTGCAAATGATGATTTAAATGGAATGATCTAATGCTTAAGCTAGTCTACCTTGATAACATTCGAATGCCTTGTTGTGTATACGTCTTACTTGAATGGAACATTGGATGACCAAATCTTGTTGCTTGTATTCCGTTCAATTGTCTTGCAAATCTTGTGATCAATTATGTATGTGCTTGGTACTAGCATGGTGTTGCTGAATGCATAGGATTAGAATAAGACTTGAATGAACTAGTTATATGCCTTGTTGTATGTATTTGGTGTTAATGGCCGAATGATCTAGTTGATTAAGAGACTAGTTTCATGCTATTGTAAGTTAAGATGATCATGTTAGTAAATTAAGCATAAGATGTACATGAATATAAAGCTAAGGAACAATGAATTGAAATGGAAGCATGTTAGACCTAGGTCATTCGATTAGGATAGGTTAACAAAGAATGAATGTTGTAATATGAACCATGAAAGTAGTAACTTGAGTGTAAGCATGAAAGAAATTAATCTAGGGGATCTATTCAAATGCATTGGATGATTTGAAATCAAATGTGAATTGCTTGTATGATAAGTAAGTATGTTTGATTGTTCTTGTACTGTATGTATTGCTTGTCCTTGTCCTTGATCATTGTCATTTTTTGCTTGTTATGCAACGCTCCTGAGCTGGTTGCTACTAGCCCAAGTAGGGGTGTTACAGAAACAATTAATGGCCTTGTTCGAATGCTTTGGATGATCTGAAATCAAATATGAGTTGCTTGTATGATAAGTAAGTATGTTTGGTTTCTTGATAGTTAAGTAACTCATCTAATAAGGATGAGTTATCAATCCTTGCTTGTTCATGTATGGCTTGTATTTCCTTGTCTTTGTTCATTGTATTGTCTTTGCTTGCTTAATGTAACGCTCTTGAGCCAGTTTCCTACTAGCTTGGGTAGGGGTGTTACATTTAATTTGTAATCAGAGCTTTAGGTTTAGTCGATTATATGACTAAACTGGGCTATCATGCATCATATAGGCTACTTGTGCCACCTAGGAGACAAGTATTGAATAGCTTGTGTCTTTGCTTATTAAACCGAATCCCTAATTGTTCTAATTGAATATAGAATGTCTGAAACAAGACTTGGTTGGGATAATGAAAGTCCCATAGGCTCCTCAAATGAAGGAGATAGTCTTTCGAGATTAAGCCTGAAATTGTAAAACAAAGCCTTGTAGTTTCGAACCCAATAGGGGAAATCACATCCATTAACTTCCTTTTCAAGAAATGTCTTATAAGCATTCGAAATGTGCCTTTTCCCATAGACCTTTATGTCTTTCCTTCTTGTGAGTTCGATCTAGTGCTAGGACTAGATTGGTTAAGCAAACATTAAGCTTGGATAGATTGCCAAAACAGGAGACTTTATCTCCGAGGTTTAGGAAAGGAATCAATCCTTCTAATTGATAGAAAATCGACCTCAATCTTTACTGCCATGACTATGCAAGATGAACTTGAATTCGGCTTACCTAGTATGCCAATTGTATCTGAATTCATTGATGTTTTTTCCCGAGGAACTCCCTGGTCTCCCTCCAACTAGAGAAGTAGAGTTCGGTATTGAAGTTTAACCTAGAACAACTCTGGTGTCCATCACACCCTATAGAATGGCATATGTTGAATTGAAAGAACTCAAGAATCAACTCCAAGAGCTACAAGATAAAGGCTTTATTCGACCTAGCTCTTCACCCTGGGGAGCACCCGTATTATTCATTAAGAATAAGGACGGGTCGATGAGAATACAAGATTTAGATGTACCCAAAATGACTTTCAGTGCTCGTTATGGTCACTACGAGTTCCTAGTTTTGCCCTTCGGGCTAACTAGTGCTCCAGTCTTGTTCGTGAAAAAGAAAGACGGGACTATGAGACTCTGTATTGACTACAGACAATTGAAAAAGCTTACTATCAAGAATCGATATCCTCTCCCAAGGATAGAAGATCTCTTCGATCAACTCAAGGATGCTTCGGTGTTCTCAAAGATCGATCTTCGATCGTGATACTATCAAATGAGGGTAAAAGAAGAAAATGTACCCAAGGCAGCCTTTCGTACTCGATATGGCCACTTTGAATTCCTTGTAATGCCATTCGGGTTAACAAATGCTCTAGCTACTTTCATGGACCTCATGAACCATGTATTCAAGCCCTGTCTTGACAAGTTTGTGGTCGTCTTCATCGATGACATCCTGGTGTATTCTCAGAATAAGGAAGAACATTTTCAACCCCTTCGATTTGTATTGCAAACTCTCCGAGAACGTCAATTGTTCACAAAGTTATCTAACTGTGAATTTTGGCTATCGGAAGTCTCGTTCCTTGGCCATGTCATCTCAGCAAAAGAATGCTGGTGAGGTCAGAAGCTTTCTCGGTTTAGTCGGGTATTATCGGCGTTTTGTCAAGGGATTCTCATCCAATGCCGCAAGCTTGACTAAGTTAACTCATAAGATACGCCCTTTGTTTGGTCGGAGAACCAACAACGAAGCTTCGATCAAGTTAAACAAGCTTTGACTCATACACCGGTTCTTATCCAACCAGAATCAGGTAAAGAATTCACTGTCTATAGTGATGCATCTCATTTAGGAATAGGGTGCGTCCTAATGCAAGATGGAAAAGCGGTAGTTTACGCTTCAAGGCAACTAAAACCACACGAGTCAAACTACCATACACACGATCTAGAACTGGTAGCTATCGTATTTGCTCTCAAAATATGAAGACATTACTTGTACGGGGAGAAATGTAACCTGTTCATAGATCACAAGAGTCTCAAATACCTCCTGACTTTGAAAGATTTGAACCTGAGACAAAGAAGATGGCTAGAATTACTTAAAGACTATGATTTGGTTATCGACTACCATTCGGGGAAAGCAAACGTAGTTGTTGATGCCCTTAGTCGCAGACCATACTCAGGTAAACCCCTAAATCTAAATCCTAGAAATATTCATTGAATTTAATCTTTCTTGGATCACAAGTAATCCATTCAAATACCTTACTTTTCTTGCAAGTAACTATTCGGAAATTCTACCTTAATGATCTTGTTCTTTCATTTGTAGCTTCATTGGCTATCAATTCTCATTTCCATTTATCCAAAGGACAAAAATTCTTGTTTGAACTTCAAGTTCAATCTAGCTTGATCTTGAGAATTAAAGAACTCCAGCAAACTGATCCAGGTCTTCAGAAGATCGTATCCAAGCTAGACTCTGAGTCTAATTTTAACTTCTCCCTCAAGTCGAATGGACTCCTCCATTTCAAGGATAGAGTATTTGTTCCTAACAATGAGAAACTAAAACAAGAAATGTTACAATAAGCTCATCAAAGCTCTTTCTCGATTAACCCAGGATCTGTTAAGATGTACAAGGATATAAAGCCACTATATTGGTGGCTGGGTATGAAATCTGCTATCACAGACTTCGTATCAAAGTGCCTAACATGTCAAAGTGTTAAAGCTGAGCATCAAGTCCCTACTGGATTGCTTCAACCTATCGAATTCCCTCAGTGGAAATGGGATCAGATTACAATGGATTTCGTTACGGGTCTTCCTTCCACTCCAAGAAAGAATGATGTTGTATGGGTGCTTGTTGATAGATTCACAAAGTCTACGCACTTCATCCCTGTATGGGCCATTATAATTATTCTTTTGGCTACTTATTATTGAGTTATTAGATAGCATGTTTATATGATTGCTTGTGATCTAAGTTACTAGATCATCTTGATGACATGCATGTTTGAGGGCTAAATTATATATATGTCTATCAAAAAGATAAAGTAGTCGAATGGTTAAGTTAATAGTTAATTAAAGAATTAGTAAGTAAGTTATTAAACTTGTACAAGGTAATGCTAAGTTATTAAACTTGTACAAGGCATTCATTTGTTTCAAGATAAACAAGATCTTTATTAGATCATGCCATTCTTAAATCCTTATATGCGTAGCCAATATCATTCATTACATGGAACTTAAGTTCATTACATACTTAACCATAGGTTCATAACTTAGTAGGCCCATCAAGAAATTATATACAAGCTTTAATATGCATAATCAAGCTAACGTCTATACAATCTAGTGCCACCATTCTAGGAGATATACAAAACAAGTATGGAACCATACTTAGGTAAAACTTGTGTGAGTTGCTTCTTGCTCAAGGTAACAGGCTTCAAGATCAAGAAAACTCGTATCCTTTATCCTGTAGTTGGGAAGAATGAAAACGAGAGTGTTAAGTACAAGAATGTACTTAGTGAGGTAGTAACTAGATCTAACCATTTGTTATGTCAAGTTTCATGTGTTATTTAATCAAGTTTATACCTAGCTAAGGCTTACAAGCAATAGAGTGATCTTAGCTAGGCTTCCAAGCATCAAGATTATCCTATCTAAGGATATCAAGCATTCGGCCAACAAGGTACAAGCAACAATAAATCATACTTCATGAATCAAGCACACATGCTTGCAAAACAAGAAATCAAGGAGTCATGCTTTCAAGTCAAGTAACATACAAGTTCATGGCATTCAAGACAAGTAGCATATGATGTAGGATTGTTATTTCAATTGTTATTCATTAAACAACCCTATCGGTACTTAGTTTGTATAGGTAATCGAGTCTCCAACCAACTGTCGCCACAAGATGCACTGTAGGGCTGGTCAGCCCTCCTACTGTCGCCAAAGACCACATACGTACCCTATGTCTGTCTCCAAATAGGGGCCTTAGCCCTGGACCGTAGTCCACCCTTACACAATGAGATCTAGACTCTAAGGCATGCCCTTCTACCTAGTCCAACTAGCTACCAAGGTTGTTCGATTTACCATTTATTCATGTGTTTCACGTTCAAGTTCTTGTCAAGCAAGTTCATTTCATACTAGGCCCTTAGGCCATTGAGCCATAGCTCACATGTCAAGTAGTTTCATGTTTCATTTCATCAAGATGAGAATATGTTTCAAGCAAGTCTTTAATCATTCAATCACATTGCATCATAGCACATACAAGCATCCATGTTGTCATTTATTCATGATTAAGCATTCAAAATAGACATGTATTCAAGGCTAGTATCAAGTTTCATGTATTACTTTAATCATTCTTCCCTTATTAGGTCACGTTCATGATTAGATTCATTTAACATGTCAAGAATGTAACAAGAATACATTGGTTAGGACCTAGTCCTAACCCTGAGGTAACTACACTCACAATACTCAAAGCTAGCTAGTCTTGGATCCACACTCCTTTGTTCTTGGCTTTAGAATGATCCACTCTATCCTCTTCCACCAAGTCCTGGTTCTATCACATTACAAGTATAAGCATGTTAAAACAAGATCACAAGGCCATTCAATTCAAGACAAAATCATTAAATCAAGCAATGCTACAAGCATATAACATTCACATATTGGGAGCATGCTCATGTGCATTTTCCATTACACTTAACTACACTTTTCTACATTCTAGTTCATGCAAAACAAGGAATAATCAAAGGCCTAAAACTGTTTACAAGACAGTTTGCAAAATGCCACAAAACAATGTGCATTTACCTATGCAGCTGCTGCCAGGCTGGTTGAACTCTATTCACTAAATCATGCATAACTTTCATTCCGTACGTCGGAATTTTATATGGTTTACACCGTTGGAAAGCTAACAAAATTTTATTTATTACCATATAAGGCTTGCATTTTATTTATTTACAAATTAATACAGTTTTTAACTTGAAGAAAGGGCATCTTGCTACACTGGACAATTTGCACTATCCCTAGTGTTTCTTCTCTACATTTCAGTATACAACCTAGAGTTCAGTTCTGTTTTCTCCTAATGAATTTATACATACTAAGGTGTTGTCCATAAAACTTTCAGCCTTATATTCATTATACACAATTTATAGTGATTTTTCAAAGTCACTGCCCAGAACAGAGCATTTTGGCATATTACACTAGGTTGGATTTCTAGCTTCTTAACTCATTTTAGCAAGGTCCTAACATGGCAACTCCAATCATGTTCATGTTCATACATGTCTAGGTCATCATAATTCACCTAGAAATGTTCTTAAAACATGGCTTAATCATTTTGAACCTAGTTTAATCTATTTGATCACATTTGCACATCTAATTCATCAACTAGGCAGTCCATTACCTAAATTAACAAGTTCAATTAGGTGTAATAATTTTCCAGCAAGTTATCCACTCAATTCAATCTTCATTTTACCTAGAAACATGACCAAAACAGGGTTCTATGTTCATTTAACATGTTTACACAATTTCTCCATCAAAACAGTCCCTAATCAAGATTGTTTTCAATCATGTACATAATTCCCAGATTTCCAGCAACTATACATATATTTCACTAGCAATTTAGCTACTAGCGTTCAATTTTCCAAGCTATAATTGAAGCTAGCATGATCCTAACATGCATAACATTCATCAAATTTCCTCAAGGCAACAAAGACATCATCAATAACTCATTCAATCAAGTTGCTAGGGAGAAAGGATTTAGAATTGACTTACAATCTTCCTAGCTATTCAATTTTTCATGCAATTGTGATCCCATGTAATCTTTATTCCTCTCAACAATGGTGATTTTTTCTTCCTAGATGGATGAAGAGGAGAATTCGGCTAAGTGGAGAAGATGATAGCAAGATGGCCACTTGGCCAAGGTGTTATCACATGGCTTAGCTATTTGCCTCCACTTGGCAATTTTTGGTTTAATTGCTTCATAAATCCTTAATTACTCGTCCTAATTGCATTCAATTTCATATTTACAATTGGTTACTATTTGATCCTCATGATTAGGCTACTTTTTTATCAATCCATGTAATTTAATCACTAGGTTCAATCAATTCTTCTAATTTGTAGATTGTTTGTACAATTAAAGTCTAATTGGTTTATAACAAGTTACTAGGCCATGATTTGGGGTATTACAATTCTCCCCCTTAAGATAAATTTGTCCTCGAATTTACCTGCATCGAATAGGTGAGGATATTGCTTCTTCATGACTTCTTCAGATTCCCAAGTTTCCACTTCAACCTTGTGATTTCTCCACAAGACTTTGACAAGAGGAATATTCTTGTTTCGAAGTCTTCTGACTTCCTTGTCAAGTATCTGAACAAGATCTTCTTCATATGATAGATCAGAATTCAATTCCACCTCTTCGGGTTCAAGAACATGAGATGGATCAGACCGATATTTCCTCAACATGGAAGACATTGTGGATCTTATCGAATTCACTAGGAAGTGCCAATCGATAAGCCACTGGACCAATTCTTTCAATGATTTCAAATGGTCCGATAAACCGAGGGCTGGGCTTTCCTTCTGTTCTAAATCTGAAGACTTTCTTCCAAGGAGAAAGTTTGAGGAAGACCTTGTCTCCAACATTTTCTTGGATGTCTCTCCTTTTCAAGTCACCATAAGCTTTTTGCCTATCGAAAGCTACCTTCAATCGATGAAGAATGATCTTCACTTATTCTTCGGTTTCTCTGAGCAATTGAGGTCCTAAAACCTTGCTTTCTCCCAATTCGGAACAGGACAAGGGAGTTCTACATCTTCTTCCGTATAGAGCTTCGAAAGGAACCATCTGATTAGATGTTTGGTAGCTATTATTGTAGGCAAACTCTACAAGGGGTAGAGATTTATCCCAATTCTTTTCGAAGTCTATAACACAAGCACATAGCATATCTTCAAGTACTTGGATGATTCTTTCAGATTGTCCATCTGATTGAGGATGGAATGTTGTACTAAGATGCACTTTAGCTCCTAGATCCTTCTGCAAAGAATTCCAAAATTGAGAAGCAAATATGGGATCACGATCATAGATTATAGCTGTAGGTACACCATGTAATCAACAATCACGAGAAGCAAATCTCGGCTAAGGTTTCCAAGCTCATGTTCATTCGAACAGGGATGAAGTGAGTAGACTTTGTGAATCTATTAACAATCACCCATACAATATCATTCTTTCTTGGAGTGGAAGGAAGACCAGTAACGAAATCCATTGTAATCCGATCCCATTTCCACTGATGGAATTTGATTGGTTGGAGCAATCTAGTAGGGACTTAATGCTCGGCTTTAACTCTATGACAAGTTAGACACTTCGATACAAAGTCTGTGATAGTCAATTTCATGCCCGACCACTAGTATAGTGGCTTAAGATCCTTGTACATCTTAACCGATCCCGGGTGAATCGAGAAATACCTTTGGTTAGCTTATTGTAACATTTCTTGTTTTAGTTCCTCATTGTTAGGAACACATACTCTATCCTTGAAATAGAAAAGTCCATTCGACTTGAGGGAGAAGTCAGAATTAGACTCCGAGTCTATCTTGGATAGGATCTTCTGAAAATTTGGATGAGTTTGCTGGAGTTCCTTAATTCTCGAGATTAGGCTAGCTTGAACTTGAAGTTTAGACAAGAATTTATGTCT
The DNA here is from genome assembly GCA_019671005.1 of Hibiscus mutabilis. Lineage (NCBI taxonomy): Eukaryota > Viridiplantae > Streptophyta > Magnoliopsida > Malvales > Malvaceae > Hibiscus > Hibiscus mutabilis. Next base: position 40,469,776 of record CM033721.1, read on the forward strand.
TTTGGATAAACGGAAATCAGCATTGATAGCCAAGGAAGCTGCAAATGAAAGAACAAGATCATTAAGAGGAAATTTTGAGTAATTACTTGCAAGACAAGTAAGGTATTCGAATGGATTATTTCTAACCCATGTAAGTTAAAATTCGATTGAAATATTCTAGAATTTAGATTTAGGGGTTTACCCAAGTATGGTTTGCGACTAAGGGTATCAACAACCACGCTTGCTTTCCCTGGATGGTAGTCGATAACCAAATCGTAGTCTTTAAGCAATTCTAGCCATCTTCTTTGTCTCAGGTTCAAATCTTTCCGAGTCAGGAGATATTTGAGACTCTTGTGGTCTATGAACAAGTTACATTTCTCCCCGTACAAGTAATGTCTCCATATTTTGAGAGTAAACACGATAACTGCCAATTCTAGATCGGGTGTAGGATAGTTTGACTCGCGTGGTTTTAGTTTCCTTGAAGCATAAGATGCCACTTTTCCATCTTGCATTAGGACACATCCTAGTCCTAAATGAGATGCATCACTATAGACAGTGAATTCTTTACCCGAATTCTGGTTGGATAAGAACCGGTGCATGAGTTAGGGCTTGTTTAAGTTGATCGAAGCTTCATTGTTGGTTCTCCGACCAAACAAAAGGCGTATCTTTATGAGTTAACTTATCCAAGCTTGCGCCAATGTATGAGAATCATTTGACAAATCACCAATAATACCCGCTAAACCGAGAAAGCTTCTAATTTCACTAACATTCCTCAGAGGTCTCTAATCCATGATGGATCAAATTTTGCTTGGGTCTACTTTAATTCCTTCTACCGAGATGACATGGCCAAGGAACGAGACTTCCGATAACCATAATTCACACTTAGAGAACTTTTCGAACAATTGCCATTCTTGAAGAGTTTGCAACTCAATTCGAAGGTGTTCAGAGTGTTCTTCCTTATTCTGAGAATTCACCAAGATGTCATTGATGAACACGACCACAAACTTGTCAAGGTACGGCTTGAATACACGATTCATGAGGTCCATGAATGCAGCCGGAGCATTCGTTAACCCGAATGGCATTACAAGGAATTCAAAGTGGTCATATCGAATACGAAAGGCTGTCTTGGGTACATCTTCTTCTTTTACCCTGATTTGATAGTAGCCCGATCGAAGATCAATCTTTGAGAACACCGAACCATCCATGGGTTGATCGAAGAGATCTTCTGTCCTTGTAAGAGGATGCCGATTCTTGATAGTAAGCTTGTTCAATTGTCTGTAATCAATATAGAGTCTCATAGTCCCGTCTTTTTGTTTCACGAACAAGACTGGAGCACCCCATAGAGATGAGCTAGGCCGAATAAAGCCTTTATCTTGTAGCTCTTGGAGTTGCTTCTTGAGTTCTTTCAATTTAGCAAGTGCCATTCGATAAGGTGTGATGGACATCGAAGTTGTTCCAAGTTGAACTTCAATCCCGAACTCTTGTAAGACCATAGTAGCAAAGATTGAGGTCGGTTTTCTATCAATTAGGAGGATTGATTCTTTTCCTAAGCCTCGGAGATAAAGTCTCCTATTTTGGCAATTTATCCAGGCTTCATGTTTGCTTAACCAAACTAGTCCTAACACTAGATCGAACTCACAAGAAGGCAAGACATATAGATCAATAGGAAAGGGTATGTTTCGAATGATTATAGAACATTCCTTGCAAAGGAAGTTAATGGATGTGATTCCCCCTATTGGGTTCGAAACTACAAGACTTTGCTTTACAATTTCAGGCTTAATCTCGAAAGACTATCTCCTTCATTGGAGGAGCCTTCAGGACTTTCATCGTCCCAGCCAAGTCTTGTTTCAAACATTCTATGTTCAAATAGAACAATTAAGGGATCGGTTTAATAAGCAAGACACAAGTATCCTATATGATGCATGATAGCCCAGTTTAGTCTTAGAATCGACTAAACCTAAAGCTCTAATTACCAATTAAATGTAACACCCCCTACCTGGGCTAGTAGGAACCCGGCTCGGGAGCGTTACTTAACAAGCAAGCAATGTCAAGAACAATAAATAAAGCATTCGAGCACAATACAAACAATGAACAAGGAAAACAAGGCAACTTTCTTATCATACAAGCAACTTCATATTTGATTCCACATTAACAAAGATATTCGAACTAGGCAATACAACAACCAAGAACAAGTAATCAAGTCTTCCTACTTACTTAGCAAACAGGTAACCACACAATTGATTGTTACTTCAACCTAAGTATTTGAATAGGTCACTAATCTTAATTCATTTCATGTTATCATTACAAGTTACTACATTATGATGTACAATTCACTTCATGTTTATCCTTATCATTCGAATTGCCCTAATGTAAACAACCTAATTCCATTTCATTTATTTGTTTCTTAGACTTATACATGTACACCTAACCCAAAATTTCTAACATGATTCCTTGATCATTCAACTTACATGAAACTAGTTCCATAGAAGTTATTTTCATTACCAAACTACTCGGCCATTAACACCAAAAGCATACAATTGCGTAAACTTATTTTCAATCAAACCTTACCCTATTCATATGCATTCGGCAACCATCATACTAAACCAAGACAAATCTTACGTCATTCGAATGGCAAAACAAGTAGGTATGTTTCATTTCATTTTGACTTTTGATCCAAGAAAGACATGTACACTAAACAAGCCATTCATTTGTTTAAAGATAAACAAGATCATTATTAGATCATTCCATTCTTAAATCCTTATATGCACATCCAATATCCTTGATTACATGGAACTTAAGTTCGTTACATACTTAACCATAGGTTCATAACTCAGTAGGCCCATCAAGACATTATATACAAGCTTCAATATGCATGATCAAGCTAAAGTTTATACAATCTAGTGCCACCATTCTAGGAGATATACAAAACAAGTATGGAACTATACTTAGGCAAAGGTTGTGTGAGTTGCTTCTTGCTCGAGGTAACGGGCTTCAAGATCAAGAAAACTCGTATCCTTTATCCTGAAGTTGGGAAGAATGAAAACGAGAGTGATAAGTACAAGAATGTACTTAGTGAGGTAGTAACTAGATCTAACCATTTGTTATGTCAAGTTTCATGTGTTATTTAATCAAGTTTAGACCTAGCTAAGGCTTACAAGCAATAGAGTGATCTTAGCTAGGCTTCCAAGCATTAAGATTATCCTATCTAAGGATTCAAGCATTCGGCCAACAAGGTACAAGCAACAAGAAATCATACTTCATGAATCAATCACACATGCTTGCAAAACAAGAAATCAAGGAGTCATGCTTTCAAGTCAAGTAACATATAAGTTCATGGCATTCAAGACAAGTAGCATATGATGTAGGATTGTTATTCCAATTGTTATTCTTTAAACAACCTCCTTGGTACTTAGTTTGTATAGGTAATCGAGTCTCCAACCAACTGTCGCCACAAGATGCACCATAGTGCTGGTCAACCCTCATACTGTCGCCAAAGACCACATAGGTACCCTCCGTCTGTCTCCAAATAGGGGCCTTAGCCCTGGACGGTAGTCCACCCTTACACAATGAGCTCTAGACTCTAAGGCATGCCCTTCTACCTAGTCCAACTAGCTACCATGTTTGTTCGATTTACCATTTATTCATGTGTTTCAAGATAAAGTTCATGTCAAACAAGTTCATTTCATACTAGGCCATTGAGCCATAGCTCACATGTCATGCAGTTTGATGTTTCATTTCATCAAGATGAGAATATGTCTCAAGCAAGTCTTTAATCATTCAATTACATTGCATCATAGCATATACAAGTATCCATGTTGTCATTTATTCATGATTAAGCATTCGAAATAGACATGTATTCAAGGCTAGGTTCAAGTTCCATGTATTACTTTAATCATTCTTCCCTTATAAGGTCAAGTTCATGATTAGATTCATTTAACATGTCAGGAATGTAACAAGAATACATTGGTTATGACCTAATCCTAACCCTAGAGGTAACTATACTCACAATACTCCAAGCTAGCCAGTCCTGGATCCATAGTCCTTTGTTCTTGGCTTTAGGATGATCCACTCTATCCTCTTCCACCAAGTTCACTCCTGGTTCTATCACATTACAAGTATAAGAATGTCAAAACAAGATCACAAGGTCATTCAATTCAAGACAAGATTATTAAATCAAGCAATGCTACAAGCATATAACACTCACATATTGGGCAGCATGCTCATGTGCATTTTCCATTACACTTAACTACACTTTTCTACATTCTAGTTCATGCAAAACAAGGCATAATCAAATGCCTAAAACTGCTTACAATATAGTTTGCAAAATGCCACAAAATAGTGTGCATTTACATATGCAGATGCTATCAGGCAGGTTTCACTCTAGTCACTAAATCATGCATAACTTTCATTCCATACGTCAGAATTTCATTTGGTTTACACCGTTGGAAAGATAACAAAATTGTATTTATGACCATATAAGGCTTGCATTTTAGTTATTTGCAAATTAATACAGTTTTAACTTAAAGAAAGGGCATCTTGCTACACTGGATAGTTTGCGCTGTCCCTAGTGTTTCTTCTCTACATTTCAGTATACAACCCAGAGTTCAGTTCTATTTTCTCCTAATGAATTTATACATACTAAGGTGTTGTCCGTAAAACTTTCAGTCTTAAATTCATTATGCAAAATTTATAGTGATTTTTCAAAGTCACTGCCCAGAACAGAGCATTATGGGCAGATTACACTAGGTTTGATTTCTAGCTTCTTAACTCATTTTAGCAAGGTCCTAACATGGCAATTCCATTCACGTTCATTTTCATACGTGTCTAGGTCATCATAATTCACCTAGAAATTTTCTTAAAACAGGGCATAATCATTTTGAACCTAGTTTAATATATTTGATCACATTTGCACATCCAATTCATCAACTAGGCAGTACATTACCTAATTTAACTAGTTCAATTAGGTGTAGCCATTTTTCAGAAAGTTATCCATTCAATTCAATCTTCGTTTTACCTAGCAACATGATCAAAACAAGTTTCTATGTTCATTGAACATGTTTACACAATTTCTCTATCAAAACAGTCCCTGATCAAGACTGTTTTCAATCATGTACATAATTCCCAAATTTCCAGCAACTATACATATATTTCACTAGCAATTTAGCTACTAGCATTCAATTTTCCAAGCTCTAATTGAAGCTAGCATGACCCTAACTTGCATAACATTCATCCAATTTCATCAAGGCAACAAAGACATCATCAATAACACATTCAATCAAGTTGCTAGGGAGAAAGGATTTAGAATCTACTTACAATCTTCCTAGCTATTCAATTTTTCATGCAATTTTGATCCAATGCAAGCTTTCTTCCTCTCAACAATGGTGATTTTTCTTCCTAGATGGATAAAGAGGAGAATTCGGCTAAGTGGAGAAGATGATAGCAAGATGGCCACTTGGCCAAGGTGTTATCACATGGCTTAGCTATTTGCCTCCACTTGGCCATTTTTGGTTTAATTGCTTCATGAATCCTTAATTACTCATCCTAATTGCATGCAATTTCATATTTACAATTGGTTACTATTTGATCCTCATGATTAGGCTACTTCTTTATCAATCCATGTAATTTAATCACTAGGTTCAATCAATTCTTCTAATTTGTAGATTGTTTGTACAATTAAACTCTAATTGGTTTATAATAAGTTACTAGGACATGATTTGGGGTATTACAATTTCCCCTGTAAGATAAATTCGTCCTCGAATTTACCTAAATCGAATAGGTGAGGATATTGGTTGTTCATGACTTCTTCAGATTCCCAAGTTTCCTCTTCAACCTTGTGATTTCTCCACAAGATTTTGACAAGAGGAACATTCTTGTTTCGAAGTCTTCTAACTTCCTTGTCAAGCATCTGAGCAGACTCTTCTTCATATGATAGATCGAAATTCACTTCCACCTCTTCGGGTTCAAGAATATGAGATGGATCAAACCGATATTTCTTGAGCATGGAAACATGGAAGACATTGTGGATCTTATCGAATTCACTAGGAAGTGACAATCGATACGCCACTGGACCAATTCTTTCAATGATTTCAAATGGTCTAATAAACCGAAGGCTGGGCTTTCCTTTTCTTACAAGTCTGAAGACTTTCTTCCAATGAGAAACTTTGAGGAAGACCTTGTCTCCAACATTGTATTGGATGTCTCTTCTTTTCAAGTCACCATAACCTATTTGCCTATCGAAAGCTGCCTTCAGTCGATCAAGAATGATCTTCACTTATTCTTCGGTTTCTCTGGGCAATTGAGGTCCTAAAACCTTGCTTTCTCCCAATTCAGACCAGGACAAGGGAGTTCTACATCATCTTCCATATAGAGCTTCGAAAGGAGCCATCTGATTAGATGTTTGGTAGCTATTATTGTAGGCAAACTCTACAAGGGGTAGAGATTTCTCCCAATTCTTTCCGAAGTCTATAACACAAACAAATAGTATATCTTCAAGTACTTGGATGATTCTTTCATATAGTCCATATGATTGAGGATGGAAGGTTGTACTAAGATGCACTTTAGCTCCTAGAGCCTTCTGCAAAGAATTCCAAAATTGAGAAGCAAATATGGGATTACGATCAGAGATTATAGTTATAGGTACACCGTGTAATCGAATCACTTGACGGATGTATAGCTTGACTAAGTTTTCCAAGCTCATGTTCATTCGAACAGGGATGAAGTGAGTAGACTTTGTGAATCTATCAACAATCACCCATACAACATCATTATTTCTTGGAGTGGAAGGAAGACCAATAACGAAATCCATTGTAATCCGATCTCATTTCCACTGAGGGAATTTGATTGGTTGAAGCAATCCAGTTGGGACATGATGCTTGGCTTTAACTCTATGACAAGTTAGACACTTCGATACAAAGTTTGTGATAGCCAATTTCATGCCCGATCACTAGTATAGTGGCTTAAGATCCTTGTACATCTTAACCGATCCCAGGTGAATTGAGAAAGACCTTTAGTGAGCTTCTTGTAACATTTCTCGTCTTAGTTCCTCATTGTTAGGAACACACACTCTATCCTTGAAATAGAGGAGTCCATTCGACTTGAGGGAGAAGTTAGAATTAGACTCAGTGTCTAACTTGGATACGATATCCTGAAGATCTGGATTAGTTTGCTGGAGTTCCTTAATTCTCGAGATTAGGCTATATTGAAATTGAAGTTTAGAAAAGAATTTTCGTCCTTTGGATAAACGAAAATAAGGATTGATAACCAAGGAAGCTACAAATGAATGAATAAGATCTTTAAGAGAAAATTTTGAGTAATTACTTGCAAGACAAGTAAGGTATTCGAATGGCTTATTTGTGACCCAGGTAAGTTCAAATTTGATTGAAATATTCTAGAATTTAGATTTAGGGGTTTACCCGAGTATGTTTTGCGACAAAGGGCTTCAACAACCACGTTTACTTTCCCCGGATGGTAGTCAATAACCAAATCGTAGTCTTTAAGCAATTCTAGCCATCTTCTTCGTCTCAGGTTCAAATCTTTCAAAGTCAGGAGATATTTGAGACCCTTTTGGTTTGTGAACAAGTTACATTTCTCCCCGTACAAGTAATGTCTCCATATTTTGAGAGCAAACATGATAGCTGCCAATTCTAGATCGTGTGTAGGACAGTTTGACTCGTGTGGTTTTAGTTGCCTTTAAGCATAAGCTACCACTTTTCCATCTTGCATTAGGACACATCCTAGTCCTAAATGAGATACATCACTATAGATAGTGAATTCTTTACCCGATTCTGGTTGGGTAAGAACCGGTGCATAAGTCAGGGCTTATTTAAGATGATCGAAGCTTTGTTGTTGGTTCTCCGACCAAACTAATGGCGTATCTTAATGATTTAACTTAGTCAAGCTTGCAATAATGGATGAGATTCCTTTGACAAATTGCCGATAATACCTAGCTAAACCGAGAAACCTTATAATTTTCACTAACATTCCTTGGAGGTCTCCAATCCTTGATGGATCGAATGCTCGGGTCTACTTTAATTCCTTCTGCCGATATGGCATGGCCAAGGAACGAGACTTCTGATAACCAAAATTCACAATTAGAGAACTTTGCAAACAATTGACGTTCTCAGAGAGTTTGCAATGCAATTTGAAGGTGTTCAGAGTGTTCTTCCTTATTCTGAGAATTCACCAAGATATCATCGATGAAGACGACAACAAACTTGTCAAGATAGGGCTTGAATACACGATTCATGAGGTCCATGAAAGTAGCCAGAGCATTCGTTAACCCGGATGGCATTACAAGGAATTCAAAGTGGCCATATCGAATACGAAGGACTGTCTTGGGTACATCTTCTTCTTTTACCATGATTTGATAGTATCCTGATCGAAGATCAATCTTTGAAAACACCGAAGCACTCTTGAGTTGATCGAAGAGATCTTCTATCGTTAGGAGAGGATACCTATTCTTGATAGTAAGCTTGTTCAATTGTCTGTAATCAATATAGAGTCTCATAGTCTTGTCTTTCTTTTTCACGAACAAGACTAGAGCCCCTCATGGAGATGAGCTAGGCCGAATAAAGCCTTTATCTTGTAGCTCTTGGAGTTGCTTCTTGAGTTCTTTCAATTCAACAGGTGCCATTCAATAAGGTGTGATGGGCACCGGAGTTGTTCCAAGGTGAACTTCAATCCCGAACTCTACTTCTCTGGTTGGAGGGTGACCAGGGAGTTCCTTGGGAAAAACATCAATGAATTCAGACAGAATTGGCATACTAGGTAAGTCAAATTCAATTTCATCTTGTAAGATCATAGCAGCAAATATTGAAGTGTGTTTTCTATCAATTAGGAGGATTGATTATTTTCATAAGCCCAGAGATAAAGTCTCATATTTTGGCAATTTATCCAGGCTTCATGTTTGCTTAACCAATCTAGTCCTAACACTAGATCGAATTCACAAGAAGGCAAGATATATAGATCAATAGGAAAGGGTATGTTTCGAATGATTATAGAACATTCCTTGCAAAGGAAGTTAATAGATGTGATTCCCCCTATTGGGTTCGAAACTACAAGGCTTTGCTTTACAATTTCAGGCTTAATCTCGAAAGACTATCTCCTTCATTCGAGGAGCCTTCAAGACTTTCATCATCCCAGCCAAGTCTTGTTTCATACATTCTACGTTCAAATAGAATAATTAAGGGTTCGGTTTAATAAGCAAGACACAAGCTATTCAATACAAATCTCCTAGGTGGCACAAGTATCCTATATGATGCGTGATAGCCCAGTTTAGTCCTAGAATCGACTAAACCTAAAGCTCTGATTACCAGTTAAATGTAGCACACCCTACCTGGGATAGTAGAAATCCGGCTCGGGAGCGTTACTTAACAAGCAAGCAATGGCAAGAACAATAAACAAAGCATTCGAACACAATACAAACAATGAACAAGGCGAACAAAACAACTTTCTTATCATACAAGCAACTTCATATTTGATTCCACATTATCAAAGATATTCGAACTAGGCAATACAACAACCAAGAACAAGTAATCAAGTCTTCCTACTTACTTAGCAAACAAGTAACCACACAATTGATTGTTACTTCACCCTAAGTATTCGAATAGGTCACTAATCTTAATTTATTTCATTCTATCATTAAAAGTTACTACATTATCATGTACAATTCACTTCATGTTTATCCTTATCATTCGAATTGCACTAATGTAAACAACCTAATTCCATTTCATTTATTTGTTTCTTAGACTTTTACATGTACACCTAACCCAAAATTTCTAACATGATTCATTGATCATTCAACTTACATGAAACTAGTTCCATAGAAGTCACTTTCATTACCAAAGTACTCAGCCATTAACACCAAAAGCATACAATTGCGTAAACTTGTTTTCAATCAAACCTTACCCTATTCATATGCATTCGGCAACCATCTTACTAAACCAAGACAACTCCTACATCATTCGAATGGCAAAACAAGTAGGTATGTTTCATTTCATTTTGACTTTTGATCCAAGCAAGACATGTACACTAAACAAGCCATTCATTTGTTTCAAGATAAACAAGATCATTATTAGATCATGCCATTCTTAAATCCTTATATGCACATCCAATATCATTGATTACATGGAACTTAAGTTCGTTACATACTTAACCATAGGTTCATAATTTAGTAGGCCCATCAAGACATTATATACAAGCTTCAATATGCATGATCAAGATAAAAACTATACAATCTAGTTCCACCATTCTAGGAGATATACAAAACAAGTATGGAACCATACTTAGGCAAAGCTTGTTTGAGTTAGTAACTGGATCTAACCATTTGTTATGTCAAGTTTCATGTGTTATTTAATCAAGTTTAGACATAGCTAAGGCTTACAAGCAATAGAGTTATCTTAGCTAGGCTTTCAAGCATCAAGATTATTCTATCTAAGGATATCAAGCATTCGGCCAACAAGGTACAAGCAACAAGAAATCATACTTCAGGAATCAAGCACACATTCTTGCAAAACAATAAATCAAGGAGTCATGCTTTCAAGTCAAGTAACATACAAGTTCATGGCATTCAAGACAAGTAGCATATGATGTAGGATTTTTATTTCAATTGTTATTCATTAAACAACCCCCTTGGTACTTAGTTTGTATAGGTAATTGAGTCTCCAACCAACTGTGGCCACAAGATGCACCGTAGTGCTGGTCAACCCTCCTACTATCGCCAAAGACCACATACGTAACCTCCGTTTGTCTCCAAATAGGGGCCTTAGCCCTGGAACATAGTCCACTCTTACACAATGAGCTCTAGACTCTAAGGCATGCCCTTCTACCTAGTCCAACTAGCTACCAAGGTTGTTCGATTTACCATTTATTCATGTGTTTCAAGATCAAGTTCATGTCAAGCAAGTTCATTTCATACTAGGCCCTTAGGCCATTGATCCATAGCTCACATGTCAAGTAGTTTCATGTTTCATTTCATCAAGATGAGAATATGTCTCAAGCAAGTCTTTAATCATTCAATCACATTGCACCATAGCACATACAAGCATCCATGTTGTCATTTATTCATGATTAAGCATTCGAAATAGACATGTATTCAAGGCTAAGATCAAGATTAATGTATTAATTTAATCATTCATCACTTATTATATCAAGTTCATGATTAAATTCATTTAACATGTCAAGAATGTAATAAGAATACATTGGTTACGGCATAGTCGTAACCCTAGAGGTAACTACACTCACGATGCTCCAAGCTAGCTAGTCTTGGATCCACACTCCTTTGTTCTTGGCTTTAGGATGATTCCCTCTATCCTCTTCCACCATGTTCACTCTTGGTTCTATCACATTATAAGTATAAGAATGTCAAAACAAGATCACAAGGTCATTCAATTCAAGACAAGATCATTAAATCAAGCAATGCTACAAGCATATAACATTCACATATTGGGAAGCATGCTCATGTGCTTTTTCCATTACACTTAACTAAACTTTTCTACATTATAGTTCATGCAAAACAAGGCATAATCAAAGGCCTAAAACTGTTTACAAGACAGTTTACAAAATGCCACAAAACAGTGTGCATTTACCTATGCAGATGCTGCCAGGCAGGTTGCACTCTAGTCACTAAATCATGCATAACTTTCATTCCGTACTTTAGAATTTCAATTGGTTTACACCGTTGGAAAGATAAAAAAATTGTCTTTATGACCATATAAGTCTTGAATTTTAGTTATTTGCAAATTAATACAGTTTTTAACATAATGAAAGGGCATCTTGCTACACTGGACAATTTGCACAGTCCCTAGTTTTTATTCTCTACATTTCAGTATACAACCCAGAGTTCAGTTATGTTTTCTCCGAATGAATATATACATACTAAGGTGTTGTACATAAAACTTTCAGCCTTAAATTCATTATACACAATTTATAGTGATTTTTCAAAGTCACTGCCCAGAACAGAGCATTATGGGCAGATTACACTAGGTTGGATTTCTAGCTTCTTAACTCATTTTAGCAAGGTCCTAACATGGCAATTCCATTCATGTTCATGTTCATACGTGTCTAGGTCATCATAATTCACCAAGAAATGTTCTTAAAATAGGGCATAATCATTTTGAACCTAGTTTAATCTATTTGATCACATTTGCACATCCAATTCACCAACTAGGTAGTCCATTACCTAATTTAACCAGTTCAATTAGGTGTAGTCATTTTCCAGCAAGTTATCCATTCAATTCAATCTTCATTTTACCTAGAAACTTGATCAAAACAGGGTTCTATGTTCATTTAACATGCTTACACAATTTCTCCATCAAAACAGTCCCTAATCAAGATTGTTTTCAATCATGTACATAATTCCCAGATTTCCAGCAACTATACATATATTTCACTAGCAATTTAGCTACTAGCATTCAATTTTCCAAGCTCTAATTGAAGCTAGCATGACCCTAACATGCATAACATTCATCCAATTTCATCAAGGCAACAAAGACATCATCAATAACTCATTCAATCAAGTTGCTAGGAAGAAAGGATTTAGAATCTACTTACAATTTTCCTAGCTGTTCAATTTTTCATGCATTTGTGATCCCATGCAAGCTTTCTTCCTCTCAACAGTGGTGATTTTTCTTCCTAGATGGATGAAGAGGAGAATTTGGTTAAGTGGAGAAGATGATAGCAAGATGGCCACTTGGCCAAGGTGTTATCACATGGCTTAGCTATTTGCCTCCACTTGGCAATTTCATATTTACAATTTGTTACTATTTGATCCTCATGATTAGGCTACTTCTTTATCAATCCATGTAATTTAGTCACTAGGTTTAATCAATTCTTCTAATTTGTATATTATTTGTACAATTAAACTCTAATTGGTTTATAACAAGTTACTAGGCCATGATTTGGGGTATTACAGTGAATCCTTACTCCTTTCTGCCTTTCTTCCCTTTGATTGATTCCCTCTTGTCTATTTTAATAGAAATTCAATGATATATTAGAATCATTTCAGACACACTCAATATTTTTAACTATCTATCAATTGTTTGTTCAAACAAGTATTTTAAGCTTGAATCCTTTCACTGTTTATGCACAATCTTCCAACCATAACATTCAATAATCCAATTTAGCAACTTCTAACATAACACATATCATAATTCAGTAAAATAGTTCCTAGAAAAACTGCCCGAAACAGGGCAGATTCAGACATGTTTTAGAGACCTCCAAATAGTCTTTAACACTCCTTCAAAGCCCTTCCGTTGAATCCCTAACATTTCATTATTAATCTACTGTTAAACAACTACACTTTTAGGCACCAATTTAACAGTTTAAGCAATTTTTACAACACTAAAACCGAAACAGATCATCATTGGACAGACTCGGTTCAGGTAGTTTTCACATTTCAAAATGTTTCCTATACATCATTCAATATATTCGATTCATGTAATTCCATCAAGTTGATTCAACCTAATGATTCTAAACTTCACATAATCAAGCTCTAATTTACCAAATCATATATCAAACTACCTTAATTCCCCTCTTTTCTAAATTACCTTCTATTGAACCAACATTCAATCAAGCAAGTGTTTTTAGCAAACAAGAATCGGTTCTATTATAATCACCTCTAAGCCACATTCGAAATAAAAGATTGACAAGAGAACTTACATCCTTAGACATGCAAGCTCTAATAGCATCAAAACCATTTATTTCCAAGCAAGTTAACCCTTGAACAAAACTCTCTCCTTCTCTCTCTATTGTTAATTTTAGATGCTAAAGAGAATGAAGAAGATGACAAGCTTTTGTTTGTTATTCATCTAAGGCTAGTCACATGTGGCTTCATCCTACAATGCCACACTCTAATTCCCTAATCAAAACTTTAATTACCATGCAAATCTAAAAGTTTGTATAATAAATTTGGGGTCATCTTAATTTAGCTATTTAATTTCATTGTCTCTCAATTCAGCTCTATTTCAAATATTGTTTTAAGCATTCAATTTAATTTCCTTTATAATCATGTCAGGACATTTTCTTAAGCTACAATTTAGGGTGTTACAAATCCCTACTCCTTAAGGAAATTTGTCCTCAATTTTACCTGAGGAGAATAGGTATGAGTATTGCTCTCTCATGGTAGATTCAGACTCCCACATAGCTTCTTTACTTCCATGATTCTTCCACAAGACTTTGACAAGGGAGATCATTTTATTTCGTAACCTTCTATCTTCTCGATCAAGAATTTGAATTGGATTTTCTTCGTAGGATAAATCCTGATTCAATTCAACTTTAGCTGGTTCAAGAATATGAGAATGATCAGATCGATAGCTATGCATCATTGATAAATGAAATACATTATGTGTTTTGCAGAACTCTTCTAGAAGAGCCAATCGGTAGGCAACAAGACCAATCCTTTCCAATATTTTGAAAGGTCCTATGAACTCAGGACTGAGTTTTCCTTTATTCCCAAATCTAAACACCTTCTTCCATGTAGATACCTTGAGAAACACTCTATCACCCACATTATGTTGAAGATCCATTGTTTTACGATCAACATAAGCTTTTTGTCGGTCGAAGGCTTCTTTCAACCAATTGCAAATGATTTGTACTTGTTCTTCTATCTCTCAAAGCTTTGTTTGAGGTCTTAAAGCTTTGTTTTCCCCCAACTCTGATTAGCATAAAGGAATATGACATTTTCTTCCATAAAGGGCTTCAAAGGGAGCCATTTGAATAGAAGATTGATTATTGTTATTATACGAGAATTTAGCTAGAGGTAAAGCTTTCTCCCAATTCTTCCCAAAACTAAATATACAAGCTCGAAGCATGTCTTCTAAGACTTGTATAGTTCTTTCAGATTGGCCATCTAATTGAGGATGAAAGGCAGTACTGAGATTAGTTTTAGTCCTGAGAGCATTCTGCAAGGATTTCCAAAATCTAGAAGTAAATCTAGAATCCCGATCAAAAATTATCAAAGTAGGAATACCATGCAGCCTTATTATCTCTCAAATGTAAAGTTCTGCTAATTGATCAAGGCTCATGCTCATTCGAATAGGAAGAAAGTGGGCTGATTTTGAAAACCTATCCATAATTACCCATATTGCATCCTTCTTCTTCAGTGACAGAGGCAATCCACTAATGAAGTCCATTTTTATCTGCTCCCATTTTCATTATGGAATTTCGATAGGTTGTAACAAACCTGAAGGGACTTGATGTTCTGCTTTCACTTTTTGACAAACCAAGCATTTAGACACAAAATCTGTAATAGCAGATTTCATCCCGGACCACCAGTAAAAATCTTTCAAATCTTTATACATCTTTATTGATCTAGGATGTATTGAGAATGAACTGTTGCGAGCTTCTTGTATGATTTCTCTTCTCAAATTTAAATCCTTAGGGACACATAATCTATTTCAAAAATAGAGTAACCCATCTTCCTTTAAAACAAAATCTGATTCGGCACCCCTTTCGAGCTTGTGCTACATCTCTTGTAATTCAAGATCATATTGTTGTAACAATCGAATTGTGGATATCACATTTGATTAGATTCAAATTGAAGCTAAGAACCTTTGCATCTTGCATAATCGAAGATAGGAATTGATAGAGGTTGAAGCTACAAAAATTAGCAAGGTGACTTTTAGAATGTGGTCATCAAGTTTCCGAGTAGATATTAGGGAAAAAATAGTTTGATCAAACACGTACCACAAGAATGTTGGTGACTGAGTGCATCAGCCACCATATTGGCTTTGCCCGGGTGGTAATCTATGATTAGATCATAGTCCTTGAGTAACTCGATCCATCGTCTTTACCTAAGATTGAGCTCCTTTTGGGTTAGGAGGTATTTCAAGCTTTTGTGATCAGTATAAAGGTAACATATTTCTCCATACAAGTAATGTCTCCATATTTTTAAGGCAAAGATTACAACAGCTAGTTCAAGATCATGGGTTGGGTAATTCAATTCATGGGATTTTAACTATCGAGAAGCATAAGCTATCACTTTGTTTTCTTGCATTAAAACACATCCCAAACCTAGGTGAGAGGCATCACTAAGCACCGTAAATTCTTTCCCTGGTTCCAGTTGAGTTAACACTAGAGGTCGAGTAAGTACTTCTTTCAATTGGTCAAAGCTTCTTTGCTGTTCTTTTGACCAAATAAATGGCATATCCTTATGGAGAAGTTTGGTTAAGTGTGCGGCCAAAATTGAAAACCCCTTAACAAATCTTCAATAATAACTGACGAAGCCAAGGAAGCTTCAAACTTCACTAACATTCCTCGGAGATCTCCATTCTATCACATATTAAATCTTTTTTGGGTCAACCTTAATTCTTGCGATAGAAATTACATGTCCGAGAATGGATACTTCAGGCAGCCAAAATTCACACTTGTTGAATTTGGCATAAAGTTGTTTTATCCAAGAGTTTGTAGCACAATTTTGAGATGTTCTGAATGCTCAGATTCATCCTTAGAGTAGATAAGAATATCATCAATGAAGACCACAAAAAACTTATCAAGATGAGGTTTGAAGACTCAATTCACGAGGTCCATAACAGCAGCAGGGGCGTTTGTTAGACCAAAAGGCATTACCAAGAACTTGTAGTGACCATAACGAGTTCTAAAAGTAGTCCTAGGTATGTCAGATTATTTGACTTTCATTTGGTAGTATCCTTATCTAAGGTCGATCTTGGAAAATATCGAAGCACCCTTCAATTGATCAAACAAGTCTTCAATTCTTGGAAGTGGGTACTTGTTCTTAATCATAATTTAATTAAGTTGCTGATAATCTATTAATAATCTCATCGATCCATCATTCTTTTTGACAAAGAGTACCAGGGCTCCCCAAGGAGATGAGCTTGGTCAAATGAATCCTTTATCTTGTAGTTCTTGCAACTGCTTCTGAAGCTATTTTAATTCAATTGGGGCCATTCTGTAAGGAGTGATGGATATAGGATTGATTCCAAGTTGAGTCTCGATTTTGAACTCCACTTCTCAATTTGGTGGCAGTCCTAGGAGTTCCTTAGGAAAAACATCGAGAAATTCAGATACAGTTGGAATTGAATTAATATCAGGCTCAGTTTTAGCATTTCCAAGAATATTAGCAATATAAGGGTTCATCTTTTTGAGCTATTGGTTGATTAAGAGTATTTTTTCTTTTCTAAACCCCAAAGTTAAAGTTTTCTCTTATTACAATCTACCCAAGCCCGGTGTTTCCCTAACCAACCCAAACCCAGAATTAAATCAATTTCACAAAAGCGTAGCACATAAAGATCAATAGGAAAATGAATACTTTCGATGTATAGAAGACAATCCTTACATATAAGATTTAGAGTCACACTTCCACCTATAGGGTTCAAAACTACTAGCCCTTGGTCAACAGTTTTGAAGTTCAAATTGAGTCTTTCGAGCAAAGGAAAACAGATAAATGAATGGGTAGATCCTGAGTCAACTAAGGCATATACAAAATTATCATTTAAATTAATTGTACATGCAATAACATTAGGTGCCTCTTCATCATCACGAACCCAGATATGACTACCACGGTTAATAACATGATTTCTTGTTATTAAAACATTACAAATGCTATAAGAAATTGGTTGCTTGCGTGTTAAGTAAGAACAACTATGTTATATCACATTATATATAAAAATTAATTCGATTTGTCGACAAGTTTGGATTGACAATATGTTTAAAATTCATTGCATGAGCATTGTATGAACCTAAGTACTTGATTCATCTTCATGCTTAAGTGAATCAAGATAATTGAATTCTTATGAGAACTTAGCTCGATCCTAAATGAATGTAGTGGTTATACCCATTATTGTTTTGTTTGCACTATATTGTTTGTGCCTTTACTACCTTGTAACCTCTATGGTGATTTTACCATGTGGTAGATGATGGTTATTTCAAATAGCATTGAGATGGTTATCTTGGTGTAGTTGTTGTATTGTGATTCCTTGTAACCTCTATGGTGATTTTACCGTGTGGTAGATGATGAGTTAGTATTATATTGTTAGCGTTTTGAGTAGACCATGACTTGCTAGTTGAATCTAGTGCCATGATAAGTAATTTTGAATTCAATGAATTTGAATGAGTCTATGGAGGGGATAATCGATCTAACAATCTTTCAAAATATTTGATTGTCATCTAGTTATTCTCCCTAATTCGAATCAGACCTAAGAATAGAAACTACGTCACTTCATTGATTTTAAAAGACCTAGTATGGCTAAGATTAAATTGGTTATAACAAAAGAATGTAGTAACCAAGATACGAAAATTTATGTGATTTAAAAATTCGAATGAATTATAAAATAATCACCTGATTTAACATGTTGTAGTTCTAATAGAGATCTGAAAGTTACGTTCAGGTCATCTTGGAATTCAAATGAAAAAATGTAGTCTTGAAATTGTAATGGATAGACATATTCTCTCTTGTTTTTGCTTATGACCCCATCCTTGTTTGATGGTTGATTGTCTTTGTTTGTTGGTAATACATCTTAACTCAGTTTAGCTTATGACCCCGAGTAAATTTCGGTTACTTGTAGCAATATTTCACACTGCACACTCCAGTGTAGCCACAAAAGAATCGGATGCAACCACAACATATTGCATCATAGTCTTCATAATCATAGCTTGGAATAAAATCACAATATGGTGCACCATCTCAAGCCCCATCACAATTGAGTCATTATGTTTCCTCAAGTATATCTGACCCATTCTCTCTTCTTGAAGAGAGATGCGTGATCACTTTTCTCGCACTAAAGCAATAGTGCAAGGTCACTCCTCATCAATACAGACTTTGGAAGCTCAGTTGGGCCAGATAGCTGCTGATATGAATTATAGACTGCCCGTCACATTAGCTAGCAACAGTCTGGGTTGTTACTCTAAATGGTAGGGCAAGTCCATTAATCACAAAAACATATTATCATGTTCATTCAATTAATCTAATTTGTAATATCCCTAAATCGGGACTAGAAATTGTTACCACTATTTAAACTTATTAGCTAGTCAAACTATGTCCTAATTGAATGGAAGAAGGGAGCTAATTGTGAGAATTTAAAAGAATAAGACTAAATTAGAAAGGGACCAAAATGAATAAACCCATGTCCTCCTAAGCCTACCCTAACCGGCCACAATGGATAAACCCATCTTCTTCATTTGTTCATCAAACCTAAAATACCATTGAGAGAAAGGAGAGAAAATGCAAGCTTAATCCATGTGGGGATTGGGATAAAGCTTTGAAATTGTGTTCAATTTTAAGGTATGTTTAGTGTTCATGAATTCCTTTTTGATTTTGTGATTATAACAACTTGTTTGGCTTGAGAAATGTTAGATTGATTGCTGGAAATTGGGAAATGATTTAGAGTCTTGTATGTGTTCTTATATTGAACCGATTGGTGTATATGTCTAGTGAGAACACATTAGAATCGAATGGCCTTTGAAATTGATGTTCTCTTTAACCAAATTGATTGTGAAATGTTATGCTAGTTGCTGGAAAAAATTGGATGGTAATTAAAATGGATGATTGATATGTGAATTAAAATTCTTGTTTATGGAAATTCTAGTGAGATGATTTCTTAATGAACCAATTCGAAAATATTGCTCTATTGCCCTATTTTTATATGTTTGACACATAATTGGAATGAATTAGACATGTATGAATGGGTATATATGTTGAAAATCATGTTAGAATCCATGTCTAAGTGATTAATGAAGCTAGAATCAAGCTTAAGGAAACCTGTCCAGAAAACTCTGTTTCGGGCAGTAAGTTTAAAAATTTGTAGAAAATCACATAGACCAAATTAGGGAATAAATATTATATGTACATGATCATGAGTATGTCTAGTTTTTTATGCAACAAACGGAATCGAATTCCGAGTTATAAAATAGTTTGTAGAGATTAATCTCTAAGGACAGTGCAAATTGTCCGGTGGCATAATTTGGTCTGTCTTTAAATAAAAACCTATATTAATTCATACAGAATAAAAATACAAGGCCTATATGGTTTGAAAGAAAATTAAGTTAGTTTTCTAACGGTGTAAACGGTTCGAAATTCTGAAGTACAGAATAAAAGATATGAACATTTAAGCAAGTAGTGCAATGCTGCCAGGCAGCAACATCTTAGGTGTTTTGATGATGTTAAAATGTATTTATATGTGTGTGCTTGTATGATAGCCTAAGACAGTTTGGATGAATGAATTATGTGTATTGCTGCCCTGTTTTGAAGTTAAAAGAATGTACCTTGTCTTGACCTTGATTTAATTGTATGAAATGTTAGAACGAGAAGAGGACATTGGAGAAGGGTCTAAGGAGGAGCATTCGAAAGGTAAACAAAAGGGGATAGTCTTTCGAGACTAAGCTAGCTTGGAGTGTTGTGAGTGTAGTTTAATATAAGGTTAGGACTTAGGTCCTAACCAAAGATGCATGTCTACTTTCTTGTTATTTCTATGCCTTGTTAATGAAGTTGATTTAAACTTGGTTGTGGTTAAAAGGGAAGATGGCTTAAGCTAAAACTTGAGATCTAATAGTAACATGTATATTGTTGAATTATTTAGAAAGAGAAGTGAAAACAAATGCTTTAATCTTGATGCCTTGGTTGTGATCAATTCAAATGAATGCTTGAATGTATCTTTATGATTTATATACTTGTTAACATGATATAAATCATGAATTAAAGACCTTTCTTGATGCCTAGAGATGTCATATGTCAATTGCTTGCTTGAATGACAAGTTAAAGTGCAAAGTGTAGAGCTAAGGCTCAATTGGCCTAAGAACAATATATATAAGCATGATCTTGCAATGTATCACTCGAATTGATCATTGAATAAGCTATTGCTTGACTTGAACAAGTAATACTTGAATAAGTGATTCATAATTGAACAAAGCATTGGTTGCTAGTGGTCATAGGTAGGATGGCATGCCATAGAGTCTAGAGCTCTTTTGTGTTGGGTGGACTACAGTCCAGGGCTAAGGTGTAACACCCTAAAATTGGCCTAGAAATGTTACCACAATCTAAACTATAGGCTAATTGAATTCATGAGCTAATCAAATTAAAGAAGAATAAACATTAGCTATCCTTGAGATCAAATAAGTAAAATTAGAACCAAATTGAATTGAAATTAAAACTAGAAGGAATAAATGGAAGGATAGAATTGTGAACATGCAAAACACTAGAGTTTGCATGCAAATGGGATTAAGATTAAGGGCCTTGACACATGTTCTCAAACGAAGAGAACATGTGCCAATTGAAGAATGACACATGGCTAGGCGGAGAAAGATGAACAAACATATTGTCATCTTCCTACTCAAAATTATCACCTTGGCCGATTGCTTGAGAGAGAAAAGGGGAGAGAAGGAACTTCATTGATCACCTTCAAATTCAAGCTTTTAGATTTAGCCTTGATCAAATTTAGCTTTGAGAAGGTATAATGCTTGATTACAACTTTTTATAGATTGTTTGAACATTGAACTGATGATGCCTTTGTTGTATGAATTTAATTGGATGATTGTTATGTGTGTTAGGAGCATGCTAGCTTCAATTAGAACTTGAAAAGTGAATTCTAGTAGCTAAATTGCTAATGAAATGTATATATGGTTGCTGGAAATTTGAGAAATGTGTTCATGGTTGAAAACAGTCTTGATTAGGGACTGTTTTGATAGAGAAATTGTTTAGACATGTCAATTGGATATAGAATCCTGTTTTGATCTTGTTGGTAGATGAAATGAAGATTGAATTGTATAGATAACTTCCTGGAAATGTGAAAGCACCAAATTGGACTAGTTGAATTAGGCAATGGACTGCTCAATTGGTAAATTGGATATGCAATATTGATCAAACAGATCAAATTGGGTTCAACATGATAATGCCCTGTTTTAAGCACATTGATAGGTGTATTAGACTGACCTAGACATGTAACAACTGGAAAATGAATTGAATTGGCATGTTAGAACATTGTTAAAATTAGTTAAGAAGCTAGAAATTCAACCTAGTGTAATCTGCCCTTAATGCTCTGTTCTGGGCAGTAACTTCAAAAATTTACTATAAATTTTATATAATGAATTTAAGGCTGAACATTTTATGGACAACACCTTGATATGTCTAAATTCATTAGGAGAAAACATAACTGAATTCTGGGTTGTATAATGAAATGTAGAGAAGAAACACTAGGGACAGTGCAAACTGTCCAGTGTAGCAAATTACCCTGTCTTTAAGTTAAAAACTGTATTAATTGGCAATGAACTAAAATGCAAGCCTTATATGGTTTTAAATAAAATTTTGTTAGCTGTCCAATGGTGTAAACCAATTGAAATTTTGACGTACGGAATGAAAGTTATGCATGATTAAGTGACTAGAGTTCAAGGTGCCTAGCAGCAGCAGTATAGGTAATTGCACACTGTTTTGTGGCAATTTGTAAACTATTTACAAAACAGTTTTAGGACATTAATTCGGCCTTGTTTTACATGAACTAAAGTATAGATAAGTGTAGTAAATAATGTACATGAACATGCTGCCAGATTTGTATATGTTATGTGCTTGTAACATTGCCTTGATTGAATGATCATATGAACTTATCTTGACGTGTTTGTACTTGTAATGTGATAGAACCAGGAGTAAACTTGGTGGAAGAGGATAGAGTGGATCATCCTAAAGCCAAGAACAAAGGAGTGTTGATCCAAGACTAGCTAAGCTTGGAGTATTGTGAGTGTAGTTATCTCTAGGGTTAGGACTAGGTCCTAACCAATGCATGCTTGTTTACCTTCATGAAATGCTTAAATGAACCTAATAAGAACTTGACCTAATAAGGGAAGAATGACTTGTAATGCATGAATTTTGATCACATCTTTGAATACATGATTAATTCAAATGTCTAAGCATGATTAAGTGATAACCTAGATGCTTGTATGTGTCATGATACAATGTGATCGAATGCTAAAGAACTTGTTTGAGATATCATCTCATCTTGATTAAATGAAACATGAAAATTACATGAAATGTGAGCTATGGCTGAAATGACCTAAGGGCCTAATATGTAATGAACTTGCTTGACATGATCGTTATCTTGAAACACTTGAATAAATGGTAAATCAAACAACCTTGGTAGCTAGTTGGACTAGGTAGAAGGGCATACCTTAGAGTCTAGAGCTCATTGTGTAAGGGTGGACTATGTCCAGAGATAAGGCCCTTATTTGGCGACAGACGGAGGGTACGTATGTGGTCTTTTGCGAAAGTATGAGAGTTTGACCAGCACTACGGTGCATCTTGTGGCGACAGTTGGTTGGAGACTCGATTACCTAAACAAACTAAGTACCAAGGGGGTTGTTTAATTGATAACAATTGTAATGACAATCCTAAAACACACGTGACTTATCTTGAAAGCTATGAGTATTATGTTACTTGTCATGTAAGCATGACCTTCTTGATTACTTGTTTCGTAAGCATGATGTGCTTGATTCATCATATGAAAATATGAAGTATAAATTCTTGATTCTTATTCTTGACAGCCGAATGCTATGATCCTTAGCTAGGATTACTCTAATGTTTGATATCCTTAGCTAGGATTCTTCTAATGCTTGAAAGCCTTAGCTAGATTCAATCTAATGCTTGAAACCCCTAGCTAAGTTCGTACTTGATTCAATGACACAAAACTTGACGTAACAAATGGTTAGAACTACTTACTACCTCACTAAGTACATTCTTGTACTTATCACTCTCATTTTCATTTTTCCTAACTATAGTATAAAGGATACGAGTGTTGTTTGATCTTGAAGCCTGATTCCTTGAGCTAGAAGCAAGTCACACAATCTTTGCTTAACTATGGTTTCATACTTGTTTGGTATATCTCCTAGAACGGTGGCACTAGATTGTTTAGATTGTAGATTGATCATGTATTTTGGTACTTGTATATAATGTTCTTGATGGGCCTACTATGTTATGAATTTAGTAACAAGTATGTAATGAACTTAAAGTACTTGTAATGTAAATGATGTTGTTGCGCATATGATGTTCGAATAAAATGATCTAATGTTTGATTTAGAGTAACTTGATACATTCAAAAGTCTTGCTTAATGTACATGTGTATGCTTGAATTGAAAGTACTATGAATCGAACCATGCTTGCTTTTATACCAATCGAATGCCTTGGGAACTATATGGTCACTTGTGTGTGTGTGTATATACCATAATGTATGTGTTTTGGTATTAGCATGATGATTGCCGAATGGTTAGGTATAGATTATGACTTGAATGAAAACTAAATACATGCAAATTGAATGTTCAAGAATCATGTAAGCAATTTAGGTATAAGATGATACATGTTTACATCAATGAACAATGAAATGAGGAAAGCATGTTTGAACCTTAGGTAATTGGAATGAGGCATGATATCTCAAACAAGTTCTTTAGCATTCGATCACATTGCATCATGACACATACAAGCATCTAGGTTTTCACTCAATCATGCTTAGACATTTGAATTAATCATGTATTCAAAGATGTGATCAAAATTCATGCATTACAAGTCATTCTTCCCTTATCAGGTCAAGTTCTTATTAGGTTCATTTAAGCATTTCATGAAGGTAAACAAGCATCCATTGGTTAGGACCTAGTCCTAACCCTAGAGATAACTACACTCACAATACTCCAAGCATAGATAGTCTTGGATCAACACTCCTTTGTTCTTGGCTTTAGGATGATCCACTCTATCCTCTTCCACCAAGTTTACTCCTGGTTCTATCACATTACAAGTACAAACATGTCAAGATAAGTTCATATGATCATTCAATCAAGGCAATGTTACAAGCACATAACATATACAAATCTGGCAAAATGTTCATGTACATTATTTACTACACTTATCTATACTCTAGTTCATGTAAAACAAGGCAGAATTAATGTCCTAAAACTGTTTTGTAAATAGTTTACAAATTGCCACAAAACAGTGTGCAATTACCTATACTGCTGCTGCTAGGCACCTTGAACTCTAGTCACTTAATCATGCATAACTTTCATTCCGTATGTCAAAATTTCAATTGGTTTACACCATTGGACAGCTAACAAAATTTTATTTAAAACCATATAAGGCTTGCATTTTAGTTCATTGCCAATTAATACAGTTTTTAACTTAAAGACAGGGTAATTTGCTACACTGGACAGTTTGCACTCTCCCTAGTGTTTCTTCTCTACATTTCATTATACAACCCAGAATTCAGTTATGTTTTCTCCTAATGAATTTAGACATATCAAGGTGTTGTCCATAAAATGTTCAGCCTTAAATTCATTATATAAAATTTATAGTAAATTTTTGAAGTTACTGCCCAGAACAGAGCATTAAGGGCAGATTACACTAGGTTGAATTTCTAGCTTCTAAACTCATTTTAACAAGGTTCTAACATGGCAATTCAATTCATTTTCCAGTTGTTACATGTCTAGGTCAGTCTAATACACCTATCAATGTGCTTAAAATAGGGCATTATCATGTTGAACCCAATTTTATCTATTTGATCAATATTGCATATCCAAATTACCAATTGAGCAGTCCATTGCCTAATTCAACTAGTCCAATTTGGTGCTTTCACATTTCCAGCAAGTTATCTATACAATTCAATCTTCATTTCATCTACAAACATGATCAAAACAGGGTTCTATATCCAATTGACATGTCTAAACAATTTCTCTATCAAAACAGTCTCTAATCAAGACTGTTTTCAACCATGAACACATTTCTCAAATTTCCAGCAACCATATATACATTTCATTAGCAATTTAGCTACTAGCATTCACTTTTCAAGTTCTAATTGAAGCTAGCATGCTCCTAACACACATAACAATCATCCAATTAAATTCATACAACAAAGGCATCATCAGTTCAATGTTCAAACAATCTATAACAAGTTGTAATCAAGCATTATACCTTCTCAAAGATAAATTTGATCAAGGATAAAGCTAAAAGCTTGAATTTGAAGGTGATCAATGAAGTTCCTTCTCTCCCCTTTTCTCTCTCAAGCAATCGGCCAAGGTGATAATTTTGAGTAGGAAGATGACAATATGTTTGTTCATCTTTCTCCGCCTAGCCATGTGTCATGCTTCAATTGGCACATGTTCTCTTCGTTTGAGAACATGTGTCAAGGCCCTTAATCTTAATCCCATTTGCATGCAAACTCTAGTGTTTTGCATGTTCACAATTCTATCCTTCCATTTATTCCTTCTAGTTTTAATTTCAATTCAATTTGGTTCTAATTTTACTTATTTGATCTCAAGGATAGCTAATGTTTATTCTTCTTTAATTTGATTAGCTCCTGAATTCAATTAGCCTATAGTTTAGATTGTGGTAACATTTCTAGGCCAATTTTAGGGTGTTACACCTTAGCCCTGGACTGTAGTCCACCCAACACAAAAGAGCTCTAGACTCTATGGCATGCCATCCTACCTATGACCACTAGCAACCAATGCTTTGTTCAATTATGAATCACTTATTCAAGTATTACTTGTTCAAGTCAAGCAATAGCTTATTCAATGATCAATTCGAGTGATACATTGCAAGATCATGCTTATATATATTGTTCTTAGGCCAATTGAGCCTTAGCTCTACACTTTGCAATTTAACTTGTCATTCAAGCAAGCAATTGACATATGACATCTCTAGGCATCAAGCAAGGTCTTTAATTCATGATTTATATCATGTTAACAAGTATATAAATCATAAAGATACATTCAAGCATTCATTCAAATTGATCACAACCAAGGCATCAAGATTCAAGCATTTGTTTTCACTTCTCTTTCTAAATAATTCAACAATATACATGTTACTATTAGATCTCAAGTTTTAGCTTAAGCCATCTTCCCTTTTAATCACAACCAAGTTTAAATCAAGTTCATTAACAAGGCATAGAAATAACAAGAAAGTAGACATGCATCTTTGGTTAGGACCTAAGTCCTAACCTTATATTAAACTACACTCACAACACTCCAAGCTAGCTTAGTCTCGAAAGACTATCCCCTTTTGTTTACTTTTCGAATGCTCCTCCTTAGACCCTTCTCCAATGTCCTCTTCTCGTTCTAACATTTCATACAATTAAATCAAGGTCAAGACAAGGTACATTCTTTTAACTTCAAAACATGGCAGCAATACACATAATTCATTCATCCAAACTGTCTTAGGCTATCATACAAGCACACACATATATATACATTTTAACATCATCAAAACATCTAAGCTGTTGCTGCCTGGCAGCATTGCACTACTTGCTTAAATGTTCATATCTTTTATTTTGTGCTTCAGAATTTCGAACCGTTTACACCATTAGAAAGCTAACTTAATTTTCTTTCAAACCATATAGGCCTTGTATTTGTATTCTTTATGAATTAATATAGGTTTTTATTTAAAGATAGACCAAATTATGCCACCGGACAATTTGCACTGTCCTTAGAGATTAATCTCTACAAACTATTTTATAACTCGGAATTCGATTCCGTTTGTTGCATAAGAAACTAGACATACTCATGATCCTGTAAATATAATATTTATTCCCTAATTTGGTCTATGTGATTTTCTACAAATTTTTAAACTTACTGCCCGAAACAGAGTTTTCTGGACAGGTTTCCTTAAGCTTGATTCTAGCTTCATTAATCACTTAGACAAGGATTCTAACATGATTGTTCAACATATATACCCACTCATACATGTCTAAGTCAGTCCAATTATGTGTCAAACATATAAAAATAGGGCAATAGAGCAATATTTTCGAATTGGTTCATTAAGAAATCATCTCACTAGAATTTCCATAAACAAGAATTTTAATTCACATATCAATCATCCATTCTAATTACCATCCAATTTTTTTCCAGCAACTAGCATAACATTTCACAATCAATTTGGTTAATGACAACCTCAATTTCAAAGGCCATTCGATTCTAATGTGTTCTCACTAGACATATACACCAATCGGTTCAATATAAGAACACATACAAGACTCTAAATCATTTCCCAATTTCCAACAATCAATCTAACATTTCTCAAGCCAAACAAGTTGTTATAATCACAAAATCAAAAAGGAATTCATGAACACTAAACATTACCTTAAAATTGAACACAATTTCAAAGCTTTATCCCAATCCCCACATGGATTAAGCTTGCATTTTCTCTCCTTTCTCTCAATGGTGTTTTAGGTTTGATGAACAAATGAAGAAGATGGGTTTATCCATTGTGGCCGGTTAGGGTAGGCTTAGGAGGACATGTGTATTGTCCACAAATTTTATTTATTTCACCATGCAATAATGAATTTCGATTATATATTCATTTTGGTCCCTTTCTAATTTAGTCTTATTCTTTTAAATTCTCACAATTAGCTCCCTTCTTCCATTCAATTAGGACATAGTTTGACTAGCTAATTAGTTTAAATAGTGGTAACAATTTCTAGTCCCGATTTAGGGATATTACAAATTAGATTAATTGAATGAACATGATAATATGTTTTGGTGATTAATGGACTTGCCCTACCATTTAGAGTAACAACCCAGACTGTTTTTGATATCCTAAACTATTGAATCATTGTTTAATTGATAAGTTGAAGTTGTAGTGACTATTGAGACTATTTTAGTCCAAGAAAATTAGCTAATAAATGGATGCATTGTTTTTGTATTGAGCATATATATGCTTAATGGCTTAATTGGAGAATTCTTAAACAAGAAGTTAAATTTCAGATCCTTGCCTTATTGTGTTTGTATATGTTTGAGGATTGCAGAGATAGAGAGACTAGTTATTAATATGAAATTAAATGGAAATAGAGTTTGATTAATTGAACCTTATGGCTAATAAGTATTATATTGTTATATGTTAGAAGATCAAGAGGATACGGAAGGAAAAAGGGATATCATAGATCAAAACAACGATAGGAAAAAGGGGATCGTGATACGAGAGCATCAATAGCTTGGAAACTACTTTAAGTGTAACTTAGATTGTTTATTTGAACGATGCTGCCCTATTACAGTTAAACTATGCTAATTTCATTAAAGAGAAGGCATTGCATTCATGCTCGACTAAGATATGACTGATTGGTTATCAAGGTATGTATTTGTGAGGTAAACAAATTGGTTATATTACTTGATCTTGTTACAATATACTAATAGATATGAAACTAGTCTTGAATGGAAAGTTGTATGATTTCATAATTAGAATAAGGCACTTCATGCCTCTTGATTTAATCAAAATCAAACTTAAATAAGTAAGCCTTGATTTGAGTTAGGTAGACACAATTGGCATGCCATAGAGTCTGTCGAGCTCGCTAGTTAGGACTACGGTCCCTCGTTGTTAAGATCAAGTGATCTTTTAGTACCTGTGGTACTCTTGTATGATAATAAAGATTGAATTGGCACCTTGTATGCCCTTGATTTGGTACTATGTGTACCCTTGCTAATGTTACAGTTATTAAGGATTCGTGTGTCTAGTAACTATCGATCAAGGCTCATGATAATCAAAATATCTTAAAATGAATCTAGTTATTACAATTTGTGTAGATGAAGTATATTTCTTGGATAATGGATTGATCTAAAATCCCTTGAGATGAAAATGGACTATATGTCCCTTGAAAATATATCTTTATGCTTGGAGATAGAAATCCTTGGAAAATCAAAACAAACCTCATGTTTATCAAGTCCATGTTTGTGTATAGAAATAGAACTTTGAATTGAATGAAATGAATGATATATTGAACTCTACATGAAACGTAGGTATGCTTTCTTGATAATGGTTGTGGAAATCTTTAAGTGGTCTTGATTACAAGCATGAAAGCACTAGTCATCATGGATATTGGACAATTCGAAACACATTAAGAGACTACTTTAGTGAATGCTTATGTATTGCTTTTAAACTATTGTCCTTGATTTCATTGACTCTCCTGAATGTGATCCAGGTTGACTTTTGCCCTAGTAGATCTGAGTCCGGGAACATAACAAGATCACAAGGAAATCTGAATGTATGTTTTGTCTTTCTACTTTGACTCCTAGGATGGTGGCATGTACTGTCTTATATGCTTTTTTTGACTTTTGATATGTAAATGAAAATATTATATTTTATGGTGGTATGTAAATATGTATAAACTATCTATGGCTATGATATGAAACGGTTTATAGCAAGTTAGATTCTTGGTAGATGATAGATGATCTGATGAACTCGCTCGAGTATCATAACTTTTGCGAATATAATTTTTAAGAGAAATGGTTCAAATAGCTTAACTAATTTAAAGGGTTGCAACCCTAGAATAATTTCTTAATGAAAGGTGAACCTAAGACCTATTAAACATTTTGAGTTTCCTTGGTTTAAGTTAATCCTTGCTTCTATTTGTATGCTTTATACGATTCTAGGTTAATTTGCATATGATCTTGTTTGCTTGTATATGTTAATCTCCATGTTTGTTCGAATACTTAGGGATAAAATTATTTAGTTTTTAGTTTAGAGTTATAACTTGTTTAACAAGTTATCTTGTTTGTAATCTGTTAGCTCCTTAAACCTGGTTTACTATTAAGCTGGGTGAGGGGTTTGATAGGTGGACACTGTGTTAGAAACTGTCCAAACATGTGATGATGTTTGGAAGAAGGTTTTAAAAATTGATGACACTCTTGATGGTGCCATGAGTAAATTAGGTCTAGTTGTAGGTACAATGCAAAAAATGGATATAGCAGAGAACTTGTTTTATGCCTATGTTAAAACATGGTACACATCTGCTCTGACTGCTATCAGCTAACTCAATACAGTTAACTTACCTAAATTCCCTATTTTCCCTCCTATCACCCAAAGCTATGACTTATCCTTTAATGTTGTTGCCAAGGATAAACCAGCAAAGTCAGTAAAATCCTTGTCAATGTAAGTGAAGCTAGTGACCCACCACAAGAAGAAGCATCAAGTAAGGTCGTCAAGGATTGTTTGTTTGACTTGAGCATCCCTATGCATGTTGATGCAATACCCTTTGTTGTCGAAGATGATGAAGTCCTTGTTGAGGACATTGATGAAGATGAAGATGTTGATTTTGAGGTTGAGATGACTGCTACAGAGAAGATTTTTGAGAAAAGTTTTGTTGCATCTAAAAGAGTGGATTGAACCACTGAATAACCTAAGACCAAGCCACCTACGGCGAGACCAGTAGAAGCTACATCCGCAGATGATGAACAAGAGGACAATCCTCATACAATGGTGCTTTACAAGGCACCACCCTAGTTCATTCAACCTAAGGAAGCAACCAATGTTGCCAAGATGGAAGAGGAGCCTGATGAAGAAGTAAAAGCAGAACGAGATGAAGAAAAAGACTCCTCATCCAAAGAAAAAGAAGAAAAGGAAGCTTTCTAAATCAAAGGAGAAGAGAAAGAATAAGAGAAGAAGAGAAGAAGAGCAAGAAGAAGAAGAGATTCTCCACCTCCTCCTCTTATGAGCCAGAAAACTAAGTTAGTTTTATTTTTGTTGTTGTAGGCATACATTTCATTTTGTGTTTTTGTCACTGTATTCACATTTTTCACTGTAACAACATATAGTTGCAATTGCAATGCATTCATCATTGTAGCTACATTTTGTTAATTGCATCTTACCATTACATTCCGTCATTGCATTCATTCATTCCATTTTGTTTTCTTTCGCATTATGGACAATGCAACCTTTAAGTTTGGGGGTATAAGCCTAGGAGTTGAAATGCACCCCCATTTCAAAAATTTTGAGAAATTTTTTCTATACAAATGCAAGGTTTTTGTGCTTTAAAAATTCTCCTGCTTGCATTTGATATATAAATC
The DNA here is from genome assembly GCA_019671005.1 of Hibiscus mutabilis. Taxonomy (NCBI): domain Eukaryota; kingdom Viridiplantae; phylum Streptophyta; class Magnoliopsida; order Malvales; family Malvaceae; genus Hibiscus; species Hibiscus mutabilis. The sequence continues at coordinate 40,501,498 of CM033721.1, forward strand.
TTGAATTGCTCTAATCTTTGAAAAGTTTGTTGGATATAATTGCTGGATAATTGCATCTCTTAGCTATGTATTGGTATATCTATTGGTTTGATTAGATAATATCTTGTATCATTCCTTTTATTTTTGGAAGACCTTCTCCTGTTGCAACATGAGTGATATTTACCTATATTTGTATATCTTATAAATAAATACATTCTAATGTGAGTGCAATGAAATAAATAAAGTAGCTTTAAGGGGGAACACTCCTCTGCATGTGTTAGAAAGAGGAATCTGGCCAAAGGTTGTCGTTGCATGAGTGTGTGTCTTTATAATGAAGTACTTCCTAGGGCTCGTTGCACAATATCTTACTTCTTAGGGTTTAGGGTGCATTCATTATTTGAGATCCTTCGCTACAATAAAAAAGAAATAAAAAGAAGAAAAAAAGGAATATATATGATATTATTTATGTTGCTAAATAAATACTGATAGGAGGAATGAATATAATATGTTAGGGATGATGTTAAGTATTCTTAAATTGCTAGCTTATCTATTGCTGCAGAGTTGAGCATGAATTTATCTTTCTTGTCGATGCATTAGATTTTTGATTGATAAAGACAATTCAAGTATATAGAATACCTTTGAAATTTTGTGGGACCTTGTGATTTTGAACTTTACTTGAGGACAAGTAAAAACTCAAGTTTGGGGTGTGATAGCTCTTTAAAGAGCATGGCTTTTCCCTTGATTTATAAGTCTAATTGTCCCCAGATTAGCATTCATTGCATCCGTTTATGAATTTTCATGTCTATTTCTGCATAATATCCAACTTAGTTCAAATGGCTCATTTTTTGTATATTTCTGCCTATTTTTGCCTTATTGTCGCTGCATTGCTAATGTCCTACAGAGGTTGTTTACACCACTAAAGCTAGTTCGACACTGTATCTACTAGCTGTATAGTCTTCTTGAGGATAAGAACGAATATGTCAGTTGTCTTTTCTGTTGCAACAAGTTTGTACAATGCAAAGCATGCAAATAATATGTAGGACAAGTGTCCTTCCTTAGGTGGCCTATACAAGGACGATTTTTAAGGAAATAAAAGTATACACTATTCCTATTTTCACCTCATCTTCAACCTCCGAACTTTTATCCTTCTCCCATGGCAGCCTATGCTTATTTTCTGGAGATCTAAGGCGATGTAAGGTAGATTTATCCAAGGAGATGAGGAGTCAAGTGCTTATTAGAGGGATTAGATTGTTCTCTTTATAAACTTTTCTTTATTTAGATGATTTTATGAAGTTTTACTTGTATTTGAACTTATATTGTTCAAGGTTTAATTTTCTGGAGCTTGTGGAACTTATTTAAACTGATTTCTTAGTTTAATATATTTCAGTGTTAGCTTTTTCTTAAGCTTTAGCTGTTGGATTTGATTTACGTTTTACGTGAGAGTGTTAAAACCAGTTGCTAACATGACGGATGCATTGAAAAGTCAAATTAATGAGTTCTTGCAGCAAGAGCTATCTGGATGCAACGAAAGTTGGTCCACTCGTTCAAGGGGCTTAGACTCGACTTAAAATGAGAGTTGGAGCATATCTTTGTAATTGAGTCAAGAGTTGAAGGTTGAATTGAAGTTAACACTCAAGTTAATCATTGTATCATTAATTAAACCTATCCTACACCCCTCGATGTGCACTTGATCTTTTTGCCGAGCTGAACCAAGGAGATCCAAGATTTATTCTCATTATTCTCCATATTTTATTACTCTTGTTATTTCTACCACATCAAATCATTTTCTCTTCTTTCTATAATAATATTGCAACAACCATTGCACTCACAACTATCTCTTTTAAAATATTGTATTAAAGTACCATCAACGTGGAATCAATATTCAAACAAGTTTTCCTTGTTTCTATTCTTGCATCGATAGTGTAGTTTGCACTAAAAAGTGTGACGTTTTCACACCCATAAATGGACTAAGACTATACCAGTACGCTATTCAATGTCGTACCGATATGGGTCGACTCGTATTATTACTCGAAGGAATTTAAGAATTCCAATAAGAAATGTTAGTATCGATACACGTGTGAGTACTGGTACCAAGGGTATCATACCGATACTCGTGTTCGAGTATCGGTACCCACTAAACTTAATAACCTATAATGCTAGCTAAATATGGGAATCTTGTGGAAGATTAATGGTTTGATTAATGTATTAGTTAAGGTGAAAATATGGATTAATGTAGATAATAATTGAGATTAATTCTATACTCTTCCATAATGTATTAACAACTTGGTAATATAAAATTAAGTTATTTGTGTTAGCGTTTCTTGTATGCCGGGTAGACATTTGATTGGTTGAGTCTTCTTGTTGGGATTCAACTACCAAGTGAAAGAGTGTTGCAAAACAATGGTCAGAGATACCGAATGTAGGTTACCGATGTTGTGTGACCCAAGCTGTAACACCCTATCCCCGAGTTAGCCGTAATCCAGTCCGGGAGCGTTACCGAGGTGAGACCAAAGCAAAAGATAGGTTACTTGTCAAACAAGTAACCTCAATATAGATAACTTACGACGCAAGTAACCCAAACACAACAATACAAGACATAAATAAGTTACTTGTTCTGCAAGTAACCCTAACACAAATAACTTGACATCCAAGTAATCCACATTAATCAAAACAAACATACAAAGCATACTTTTAAACATTAGGCATGCCAAATAGGGTACAAATTTATTTCTTTTCATTTCATTTCAAGTATGCATTTAGGTTACTACTTTTCATGCTTAATTAACAAACTTTATTACATATCAAATATACATTCCATTAGCAAGAACTAAGCATGGCATTATTCTTTCAATTAGCCTACTTGCATTTCAAGATACTACTTATTTAACCAATCGACATGATCAATACAAGGCATCCTCTATCATTCGAATAGCCATAGCATATACAAGAATGGTTCATTTAATTTCATTTTCAAGTTAATCAATCAAGTAGCTTTTCTAGGCATCTTCAATTTCATGTAATTACATATGCATGTTCAATACATACCTTACCTCCAATCCAATAAGCATTGCCGAATCATACCAATGGCAACAAGAACAATTATGCATGGACATATATTTTAATCTAGCATTCAAGGGACACTATAAATAAGTTACCACAACATTGAGTCATTTACAAGATTTGTGCAGCAACATACTTATATATACATATCAAGATAGTCATATATATATATATAATTCGAGGTATCAAAGTTGGTTACATGATAGGCCCAACAAGAACATTACATGTACTAGTCATATATATACACCCAAAATACATGTTCAAAGCTAACTGTTACAAGTTCTAGTGCCACCAAACTAGGAGTATACAAAGAGTATGAAATCATACTTTCAAGCATGCTTCAAAATGTTGCTTCGAGCTCAAGAGATCCTCTTGAAAGTGTCTTTAATGTGTTATGGGAAGAATGAAGAGTAGAGTGACAAGTACAAGTTATGTACTTAGTGAGGTAACACTAAACTAACCAATTTCAAGTATACATATCCAAGTTTACAAGTATTTCAAAGAATTAAGATCATCACTACATGTCATATACTATTTGAATGTATGTGGTAAACATAGGCAAGCTTCACATATCACACATTCAACATAGCAACATCCATCATGTATACATATCATGCTATTCGAGTTATTGCTTAGAAGACAAGCAATCAAAAACACCAAGTACCAAGTAGACATTCTTGCAAAATAACATCATCTATGCATTTCTTTCATGGGAAGTAACAGGTTATACAATCATTCATGTGTTATCTTTCAAGACAAGGATGTTCATTCAAGAATCTTACAAGTCAAGTAATGTTCACATCACACATCCAAGACAAACAATGTTCATTTCAAGTTATTAATTCATCTTACAACACCCTTGGTATTTAGTTCACTAGATTATCAAATCTTCAACAACATGCACCGTAGTGCCAATATGCACCGTCGTGCCAATACGAGCTCAAGATTCTAAGGCATGCCCTCCTATCTATCCAAACTAGCTACCAAAGTTGTTTGATTATCAATTTCATTCAATCTTATTAAAATTCATTAATCAAGACATGATTATGCCATTCAAAGGCCAAGCCCCTAGGCTTATGGAGTCTTAACTTCCAAGACAAGTTTATCTATGCCATTCGAATGGCATGAACACAAGGTGGTACCATTGTTCATTTCATTTCAAACAAGTCATGCATATCAATCACAAACACATTCATATGTATGCAATGTGCGTACCTTATTCTCCAAGCAAGCATGCCATTTCTTACCTTTGGCATAAGTAATGCAACATGACAAGCATTTCATTTCATTTGCTTAACAATCAAGTAAACAAGTAGAACATGGCATCAAACAAGTTGTCATTCATATCATTCTTCCCTTAATTAGCCAAATATATATTAGGTCATGTTATATGGCAATTTCATTGAATTAATACAATAGCAAGGTTGGTTAGGACCTAAGTCCTAACCCTAAGGGAGGTTACACTCACAATACTCCTAGCTAATCACTTGTCTTGTATCCAAATCCCTTGGCCTCTTGCTTTGGCATGTTCATTCTTTTCTTCCTCTTCCACAGCTTGCTGCCCTTGGTCTAGCAAGCATAACACATACAATTCATCAAAACATGCACATAATGTCACACATATATAGTAATAATGTTACCACATTTGTACCTAACATTTAGCTACTGTTTTCATACTTTCTTTTAAGCATTTCTTACTTGTTCATCTATATATTGTTATTACCTCATTTTAGGACATAACTGGACAGATTACAATGTCCCAAAACTGTTTTGGAAACATTTTCCTTCTAGGTGTAAAAATAGTCCCAAACTGCCCAGGACATTGCTGTCTGGCAGTTTGCACATTATCCCTTTAAATGGTAATATCTTTTAATCCGTATGTCAGAATTTTGATTAGTTTACACCGTTGGAAGGCTAAAAAAAGTTTAATTATGACAATATAATGCTGGCATTTTATTTCTTAGCTAGTTATTACAGTTTTTTACTCAAAGACAGGGCATCCTGCTTTACTAGGCAGTTTGCACTGTCTCTAGTATTTCTACTCTACATTTCAGTACACAACCCAGAGTTTAACTCTGTTTTCTCATAATGAATTTAGACATTCCAAGGTGTTGTCCATAAAAAGTTTAGCCTTAAATTCATTATGTACAATTTTTAGTGATTTTTCAAAGTCACTGCCCAGAATAGAGCATTCTGGGCAGATTACACTAGGTTGCATTTCTAGTTCCTTATTTCATTATAGCAAAGTCCTAACATGACAATTTCATTCATGATCATGTTCATACATGTATAGACCATCATAATTCACCTAACAAAGTTTTCAAAACAAGGCATAGTCATGTTAATCCTAGTTTAATCCATTTGATCACAATTACACATCAATTCATCAACTAGGCAGTCCATTACCTAATTTAACTAGTTCAATTAGGTGTAGTCACATTTCCAGCAACACATGTATTCAATTCAATCTTCTCTTTACCTAGTAACATGTTCAAAACAGAATTCTAAGTTCATCTAACATGTTTGCTCAATTTCTATAACCAAAACAACCCCTAACAAGACTGTTTTCTACCATATTCATAATTCCCAGATTTTCCAGCATTGGTTACTAACAATTTAGCTTGTTTAACACCTTAATTACATTACCTAATCATGATCATGTTCAATTCATTAGTTACATAGCTCAATTACATGTTCTAACAATTCAATTCAGTACCAAATTCACTAGTTTATTCAAAACAGTTCTTAATCAATATTATAGCAACATGTGTGACTAGTTTTCTTACCAATTCATTGTTTACACAATTCCAGCATAATACCTAGTGTTCACTCTCCAAATTTACAAAATCCTACAACAATTCAATCATCTAACAACATATTCAACAATTAATTTCATCTACAATCATCAAAACAGCCCAAGTCAATAAGTATAGTTGCCTATTCGATTGAACAAGAATAGAATAATACATACTTTGCTTCTAGCTTTAATTTCCTTAAAAAATCCTATACATGCAAGCTTAATTTCCCTTCATCAATGGCTGATCTCTCAATCTCTCTCTCCCTAATTTCCTTCTTCCATTCGGCAAAATGAAGAGAATGGGTGAAGATGACATCCATCTTAATGGATTTATGAAATGTCCTTTAATTACTCCTTACTCTTAACTTAATCAAGGGCATTAGAGGAATTAATGAGTTTAGCATGCAATCATCCAATTTGCTATGCATTTTGATTTGGTCACTTTAAATTGGTCACTTATTTCATTCATTCTTCTAATTAAGTCCTTAATTGACTTTTAATTCAAGATTACTTTATTTAATTCAAGATTATTTAACTATTTAGGAATTCTAAATAGTGCTTATAAGTGCGCCATGTATGATGATTTCTATGATGTTAGTGTGTGTTTAGGCGACTAGTGGTAGCACCACATATTTATTTATCTCTCCATTTTGCTTTTACTAGCTTGCATGCTTATGTTTATGATTAGCATTAAGTATAGTATAGTAGATGAGTATGACTGAGCTTTGTAAGCTCAGTGCTGAGAATCGTTGTTTTCGTACGTAGGTTGATCATCGGATCGTGGGATCGTGGAACACTATAAGTACGAGATTCTAGCATGTGGTGAATTCCAAAGTACGGTACTTGTGTTTAGTGGGTTGTGTATTCATAGAGACTGAAAATTTTAATAATCAAATCGTATGTTCAAATGCTTTACATTAAATTGGAGCTCTTTTGTAACGATTTGATTATTTATCTATATTTTCAACATTTGGCTTTAAATGTTTTTGGGGAATACATTGTTGGGATAAACCAAGTTTGAGAAATTTTATGGTAACAGGTTGGGCTTAAGGCCCAAATGTGACATCTAGGTTTAGGGTGTTAGATTTAGATGTATTATAGCTTAGGTTTAGTCGGTTTTAGGAAACCTCAGGGTAGTATAGATGTTGTAGTAAGGTGTCTAGTGAATACAAGCCCTTAAATTAAGTTCGTGTTCCTTAAGACTAGAATCGAGATGGTGCATCCAATGTTGTTATGCTAAGATAGTTACGATTATGACCGAGAGGGTTGAGTTAAGTTTTGAGCTGCTCATGGGAGCAAGGTCGCCCCGGACTACTGAGATGTGAGTTAGTTGAATGATGACGGAGTCAAGGATATGCCTTCATTTGGAACCTGAATGGTGCCTTCATTTTGTAGTAGTAGTTTCGAAATGTTCAGATACATTACGAAGAGTTCACATGGTAGAGAATCTTTATCGTTATACATGACTAACATTTATGTTGTTGGTATGGATAACTGACTCTCAAAATCAACTAATGGAAGCACATTGGTTGGAGGACCCTGTTTTGTAACACCCCCATCCTAGTCTGGTTGAGAACCGAGTCGGAGTATGCTACCGATGAATCAAACGATGGTCGGTACAAAAATTTGAAACATTAATTGATGTTACCAAACTTAGCAAACAATATTAAACAATATCACAATTCCATTTAGCCTATTATGAGCCTATGATTACCCAATTAAGACAAATTTTAAACTTTTTCATGTTGTAGGGACTAAATCGTAATTTTAGTATTTTAAGGGTCCTTTTTTTGAAAATAGTCTTACTACAAAAAAATTCATCATAAAAAATGACCATGTAAATCTTCATGATAATTAGAATTCATTTACCCATCCAATTAAACTACGCAAGTCTAAGTGTTTATTTTGTAAACAAAGAGAAACTGTGTTCTTTAGCTTTTAACTGAATTAACTGTCACCGTACCGATACACCTAGGGTTGTATCGGTGCGCTAAGCCTAATTTCCAGTTTCTAGATTCAAGGGTAACAAACCCGTATTGATACGGTTGGGGGCCGTATCGATACTGGTTGACTACGTTGACTTCGTATTGATATGCCTTGACCTAGTATCAATACCATTTTTGCACCCAAATTCCAGTAGCCAAAATCCGTACCGATACACCTAGGCCGTATCAATACGCCCCCATTTGACCAATGTTGACCTGACCAAATATGCAAGACTGTATCGATACACCATCACCTCTATCGATATGCCACCCTACTAGAAGTTCATAGGTCCGGTATACAATAAGACCATTTAGGATCTTAACCACTATTACACCACAAGCATAAAATATACATATTAAAATAGCCTTATTTAACTAGTCTAAATACTTTGCCACCCTACTAGGAGTTCATAGGTTCAGTATACATTACTTTAGGCTTGCTTGTGACTTGTTCAACGCTACAACTTCTCCGATCTCCAACGGTGAATCTCTTAACCTGAAATGGATGAAATGCAATGCATTAGGCATACATTGCCTAGTGACAAATTCAAAATTAATGTCAATAACAATGTAGTGCATCCCAATTTATGTAATATCCATAACTATGCAGTAAATCAATAGTAGCAATGCAATGATCATGATCAATGGCAATATTTTCATAATTCAATGTTGCTCCTTGGATCGATTCCAGATAGTGGATACGTAAATTCCTACACTTCGCCAAATCATTGAAATGGTCTAGTCCCTTGCCTTGCCAATATCATAATACATCCCTCTGCCTCGCCAAATCAATATAGGTCGTAGCCGTAGGACCGTAGTCCACTCGTACACTGAGCTCGTGAATTCTATGGCATGCCAATTGTATCCAATGTCCTTCAAATCCAAGGTCCAATAACAATATCAATAATCAATGTTTGGTAGCAATAGTAATGTTAGGTGTCCTTATCAATAGGCAATGCTTCAATATCAATACTTAATAGTTATAACAATAACGATGGCAATGTTCAATGATTTTAATAATAGTGTCAATGACCGATGATTCATTTTCAATGTTTCAATAAGAGTAACAATGGCAATATCACGGGTTGATGGCAATGACTAGGTTTCATGGTCAATGATCTATAGTTATATATTTCAATGATAGTGGAGATGGCAATAACAATAATGATGCCTGATGTTCGATGCTAAACTTACCGATGCTTACCAATAGTGTCCACTAAGTATTTCAATACAATATCCCTTAACAAAGTGTTGTTCGACCACCTATCCAAGCTGGAAGTTTTGAGTTGAAGCCGATTATGTTTCAAATGCTCAACTCAAATGGGCAGTACGTGGGGTTGCCATATGAAGACGCTAGAGAGCATCTTCAATCATTTCTTCTAATTTGTGCTTCTATTAGTTAACAAAGTGTTCCTGATGATACCTTACAAATGCAATTATTTCCATATTCTTTGCAGGGAAGAGCCCGCCATGGTTTCATGGTCTCTTTGCCGAATTTGTTACATCATAGAATGATCTTGCAACACAGTTTGTATTACGTTTTAATCCTGCAACACCCCTACCCGGTTTAGGAGTAAATTGAACTAAGAAGTGTCACTTAACTAGCAAGGAACTAACTTACATACATGTAAGTCTTTAATTTGAGTATAAGGACCAAAAAGAACTAGCACAAACATTAAGTCTAACATTTTTCTCTTTGATCATTTAAGGGCATGTTTGAGAGAAAACAAAATTCAATCGAGGGTGATCAGTATTTGCACAGTTCAATCAGTCCACAATACTTCAAAGGATGACTAATATGGTATAGTCCTTTTGCATAAATAACATCATGTAACATACTCCAACCACCCTAGTAGGATTAGGTAAGTTACCACGATTATAATCAATAATCTATTCAATTATAGCTAGTGAGTTCAATTCGTTTTAAACCTTTTTTACACATTAAGAAAGAGTTCGAATAGGTGAGGATACAATAGACAATGCATGATGCATCTACTAGATATATTAGAACCCATAATGCAATTAGTTATCATGATCAAAACCAATTAGGACTTACTTGTTCTTCAAGCAACCATTTGAATGGTTGGAGAATACAATAGCAATTTTAAGGTTCAGCATAGCTAATATGCATACCAATAGGTGATTTACATCATTTACCTATATGACCATAATCAAACATACATGCTTTCAATGTTATCTACATCATTCGACTAGAATAATAAGTGACCAAAGTACTCCATGTTTAAACATGAAAGTTACTACATTTACTTGTTGTTAACTAGCCAACTTCAATAGGTCTACTCAAACCATTACATGCATAAACCAACCAGGGGAATCTAACATTAGGCTAACAAACATTTAAGTTCAATTAAGTGTATACATACCTATATTCACATACATTACTCTTTATAAGTCATAGATGAAGTTAATTTATACAAACCATTACTAAGTGATCATGAATATACATGCCTTAGGTGCCACTATCCTAGGAGAACTATAACAAGATGGAAACATACTATTTAAAAAAAAACGTGACTTGTACGAGCCTAAACTTTGGGATAGGATCCAATCTCAACCTGAATCGTAGTAATGAGACTTGAATAAGCAAAGCTTAGTGAGTGAGTTCAAGTTACAAGGCAATCAATACAATACGTCTCAACTACGAACCATTTAATAGATGGTATGGTTCCCCCATCATTAAGGAACCATTCGAAACAATGTAAACAATACTAGATGCTTTTGCTAAATTTTCAATCCATTATCAATACAAGGTTTGAAATTTAGACATGCTCAATCATCCAATTCGAATAACAATAGGCATAACATGTCATTTGAACACAATTAATGTCTCAAACACAAGCAATCTCATATAAGCAATGTTCAAGCAATGTCTCAATATCAATAGTTCATGGCAATCAATTTTCCTTTACTATCAATCAATGCAATTCAATGTAACAATAGATTCAATGTACATGAGGTATAAGTTCATTTTAAGTATAGCCTTGAGAATCGATTACTCAATCTAGATACTTGAGTCCCCAACCAAACTATCGCCAATAAAAATAGTCAATATGGTACAAAGTACCGGTCAAATCCCTGCTACTGCCGCCAATGACCAATAACAATACTTCCCTCCTATTGTCACCAATTAGGGAACAATGTCCCAGACCATAGTCCACCCCGTTAATGAACTCTATGGACTTTATGGCATGCCAACTATATCTATGACCGACTTGAGGCCAAGTCTTACAATAGTTATCACTTTCATTCAATTTCAAGCATGATTCAATTCAATGTGCACATTTTGTTCCAATATTCCCTTTCAATCGAATAGGGTTCAAAGCCAATATCAATATTCCAATAGTCAATGAAGGTATGCCAATCAATATATCATTAAAAAATACATTGAGTTACTTCTAGCAATAATAAACATGCTTCATTTCAATATAGTTCAATTAAGCAAGAAGCATATCATGGCAATCAATTGTACTTCAAGCATGCTTCTCAATAAAGTAACCACTCAAAAGAGCACTTACCTGGCTAATGCTCTATAGCAAGCTCATTACACAATTTTTACTAAGAATCAGTAAGAAATTCAAATCAGAAATGGACTTGGAGAGGTTACCGCCCTCTCCAAACTTTAAACTACACTCACATGAATTTTTCGAGCTATTGACGTTCCCTGATCGAAATCTCTTTCCCTCTACTAGCTTGCTGATCTATGTGAACCCCTTTCTCCTCAATATCCATTTGATCTATCATACATACAATGCATAGTGTATTAGGTAAAATCCAGCAACCATTTGAGTCATTATGTGACTCCATACACTCAAGCATTCAATTCAATACATCAAGACTGTTGCTGCCTGGAAGCATGTGCACTACTTGCTTAAATGTTCATATATTTTATTTCGTACGTCAGAATTTCAAACTGTTTACACCGTTAGAAAGCTAACTTAATTTTCCTTCTAATCATATAGGCCTTGCATTTTTATTCATAGTGAATTAATACAGTTTTTATTTAAACATGGACCAAATTATGCCACTAGACAGTTTGCACTGTCCTTAGAGATTAGTCTCTACAAACTGTTTTATAACTCAAAATTCGATTCCGTTTGTTGTATACGAAACTAGACATACACATGATTCTATAAATATAAGGTTTATTCCCTAATTTGGTCTATGTTATTTTCTACAAATTTTTAAACTCACTGCCCGAAACAGAGTCTTATAGACAGATTTCCTTAAGCTAGATTCTAGCTTCATTAATCACTTAGACCAGGGTTCTAACATGATTGTTCAACATATATAATCATTCATAAATGTATAAATCAGTCAAATTATGTGTCAAACCTATAAAAATAGGGCAATTGAGCAACATTTTCAAATTGGTTCATTAAGACAGCATCTCACTAGAATTTTCAGCAACAAGAATTTCAATTCACATATCAATCATCCATTCTAATCATCATCCAACTTTTTTCAAGCAACTATCATAACATTTCACCATCAATTTGGTTATTGACAACATCAATTTCTCCTACTCATTCGAATGGAACTGCCAATTTAATGGATTGATCATTGAATTGAACTTCTTAACTAATTCATGGCATCAATTCACTAACTAATCATCCAATTCATGTAATTCAAGCAATAACTTAAAATCTACATGTATTATTTGAATCTATAATGCATTAAGGAAGAGATTTTACCTTCCTATCAAGATAATATGAACACTAGCAACTCTAATTCTTCTAATTATCAAGCTTGAATCTATGAACATGGAGTTTTCTCACTCAATTCCTTTCTCTTTTCTTTGTTCATCTATTCAGCCATTAGGGGGAAGATGACAATGGATTCATCAATTAACTCTTCCCAAAATGACTAATTTGCCTTTGGTTATCCACTAATTAATGGCATGTGTAGGGGCATTTAGGAATATAGCAATTTAGCATGCATTCCTTCATTTTGTTGTTTGTTTCGGTTTGGTCATTTATATATTGGGTTACCACTTTTTCATTTATAGCAGTCTAGTCCTTATTAACTAGACCTAGTACCTTACTTTCAATCAATTAAGGATTAAATGAAGGCATTGTAGTAACTTCCTTTATACTAATTTTGAGGATATTACAATTCCCACCCCTTTAAAGAAATTCATCCTCGAATTTACCTGAGGGGAATAGATGAGGGTATTGCTTTCCCATCGTTTCTTCGGGTTCCCAAGTGGATTCTTTTACATTGTGGTTCTTCCGTAGAATTTTCACCAATGGCACAGTCTTATTACGAAGTCTCTTGACTTCTTTATCAAGTATTTGGATTGGTTCTTCATCGTATGATAGATCAGGATTAAGTTCCACCTCATCAAGTTCTAAAACATGTGATGGATTTGATCGATATTTCCTCGACGTCGATACATGGAAGATATTGTAGATTCTATTGAATTCAACAGGGATTGTTAGCTTGTAAGAAACTCAACTGATCGTTTCTAAGACTATGAAGGATATGATGAATCGAGGGCTTAGTTTACCCTTCTTCCCGAATCTGAAGATTTTCCTCCAAGGAGATACCTTCAAGAATACGTAATCTCCCACTTGATATTCAATGTTTCTTCTCTTCAGGTCGGCATAAGCCTTTTGCCTATCAAAGGCCTCTTCAAGTCTATTATGGATCACCCAAACTTGATTTTCGGTTTCAAGATGCAATTCAGGTCCTAAGACCTTGTTTTCCCTAACTCAGACTAGCATAGGGGAGTTCTACATCTCCTGCCATACAATGCTTCAAATGGGGCCATTTTGATAGAAGCATGATGGTTGTTGTTGTAGGCAAACTCGGCTAATGATATAGATTTCTCCCAGTCTTTACCAAAGTAGATAATGCAAGCTCGAAGCATGTCTTCAAGAACTTGGATTACCCTTTCAGGTTGTCCATCGGTTTGTAGATGGAAGGCAGTGCTGAGGCTCATCTTGGTTCCAATAGCTTCTTGAAGTGCCCTCTAAAATCGAGAAGTAAAACTAGAGTCCTGATCTAATATGATAGAATTAGGAACACCGTGAAGTCTGATCACTTCTTTCAAGTACAATTCGGCTAGCTATTTGAGGCTCATGTTCATTCTAACAGGTAGGAAGTGAGTCGATTTGGTGAACCCATCAACGATCACACAAATAGCATCGTTTCTCCTTGGCGATAAAGGCAATCCCGATACGAAGTCCATTGTTATACACTCTCACTTCCATTGAGGCAATTCAATGGGTTGTAGGAATCTAGTAGGTAGTTGATGTTCGGCCTTCACCTTCTGGAAAGTGAGGCACTTCGATACGAAGTCAACAATATTGGTCTTCAATCATAGCCATTAATAGACAGTATCCTTACAAAGACATAGGGCATATGAATCCCGAAGGTACTTGCTAGGATGATACGGAGAATCAGTATTCTGACATGAGAAAAGCGTTTTCCCCTCACTTACACAAATGGGACAAAGCTCAGGTATAGAGCTTAACCAATTTTAAAATGCGTAAAATAGAATCATATTCATAGATGGACAATTAAATTAAATTTTACATGAACTTTAGCAAATTCTGACATTAAAACAAAAATGTAATCGGCTTGTGGCCTGACTCTCTTTTTAAAAAAAAAATATCCCCAGAGGAGTCGCCAAGCTGTCGTAACCCTTTCGAGCCCGACATTTTTTTGAAAGCTAAAACACAGAGTCGCCACTAATCTTTTTAAAAGGTGTGATTGGATCACCTAAAACGGCTCATTTTAATAAAACATTTTATTTTATTAAAACAACGGATTTGGTCTGCGAAAACACGAAAACGGGTTCGGGAGTCGATTACGCGTGAGGAAGGATTAGCACCCCCACAAGCCCAAAAATTGGTACCTAGTGGATTACAAAATGTTTTAATGTCGGAAATTGTAAGTTCAGGTAAAATTCAATTTATTTCTCCATTTACGAATATGATTCTATTTTAATGGTCTTATCATTCAGAAAATGAACTCCAATCACCGCCAACACTCCTGGCGCTAACCTGCCATTTCCATTTGATAGGACAACACATTTATTATTAAAATATTAAACATTACAACAAAAAAACACCATTCTATAAAAACAAAGATAAAAACCGTAAATAAACTAACAATAAAGAAGAAAGGAAAGAAAAACAATTGTTATTTAAAAGCCGGTTTTATTTAAAAAATACAAGCTATAAGTTTCTTTTTTAAAAAATAAAAAATGAATTCATTAATTTAAAAAGAATTTAAAAATAACTTTAAACAAATAATGACCTAATTAGAAGTAAAATAAAACTAAAGGCTAAATCTATGAGAAATCAGTGACCATTTCCAAATAATTGAAAACATAGTATCTCGCGGAGCAAGATAGAAAAGGCAGAAGGATTTATTGTGGTAATTATACCATTTTCTTTTGGGTATAAAGCCCAATTTTATAAAACACATTTTCATTTCATCCTTTTTAAAATTTTGGATCAAACACCCCTTTTAAAATCCTCTCAAGTGTTCATCATTTTTTGAAGAACATCATGAACCACCGCCCTACCGGCCGCCTTGTACCGACGTCGGCCACCATCTGTAGTGTACCGGCGCCAGTGATTTTATTTTATTTTTTCACAAAAAAACTCTTTCCAATTCCTTTTAAAACCACGAACCAAAAAAACAAATCCAGAGATAGTGACTAAAAGAAAAACGGGTAAGAACACTTCTCCTCCAATTTTACATAATCAAAATAAATAAAAAGAATAAGATAGAAAACACCAGAAATTACTTCCCTTCAAGTATTATTCCTAGATCAAATCTTGTGTTGTATACAATTTTTGTGCATGTTTCTGTCTGTTTTTACAAAGAATTTGAACCCCTTTTATAGGATTTTTCTTGCCCTAATTACAAGAAATCTAAAATAAAGAAATCCCTAATTTCTATCCATTTTGCTTGATCCTTGCTCTCTTAATTTCTGATTCAGATTTGACTTCTCCCTTTGTGTTTGATTTGGCTTGAATTTGTACTGATTTTAGGACAAATCTCCTTTGATTTTTCCATGTTCAAATCTCATTTTCCTTCTTTGCTTTTTGCTAATTCGAACGGTGGAGATTGCAGCTGGTTGCCAGTGGTTTTGCGTAGCCTGGCAACGCTGGAGGATGGCGACATAGTGATATGTTGCAGCAGCAGTGGCCTGGCATCTTGAAGTGGAGGCGCGTGACTCGTACGCGCACAAAGGGGAAAGACGAGTTGCGGCACGAGTGGGGGAGGGCAACCCTTCTTTTCTTGATCCAATCTAGACCATTGGATCCTTGACCTAGATCTGATGGGTGATATTAATGTTGCACACGGGATATAAGACTAATTTGTTCATCTATTTGGCCATTAAGGAGAAAATGACAATAGATTCATCAATTAACTCCTCCCAAAATGACTAATTTGCCTTTGATTATCCATTAATTAATGACATGTGTAGGGGCATTTAGGAATATAGCAATTTAGCATGCATTCCTTCATTTTGTTGTTTGTTTCGATTTGGTCACTTATACATTGGGTTACCACTTTTTCATTTATAGCATTCTAGTCCTTATTAACTAGACTTAGTAACTTCCTTTACTTTTGTTCATTTTGTGTAGATTTTTAATAAGATTTAAAATCATAAACTTGAGATTTTTCTTGAAAGCCATTCAATCACAATCTTTACTTGTCAAGCACTTACAAACACAAGCACCACATAAACCACATTTAACCGTTATCCTATCATTGAACCTAGTATAGCTTGTTGTTCAACTGTGAGAGTGCTTGGCAAAAAGGGTAGAAAATGTATAGCAAATGTATAAAACAATGCCAAGATTTTGTCTTTTGTGTGCAAGTATATACGATAGGCAAGTAAGACAACAGTAAGCTGAGTGTCGATCCCATAGGGATTCACCAGGAATTTGACCGCTTTGATTGTTACTTATCAAAGGAAAATATGTTGTTTAAGTTGAAATTGGATTTGAAAATAGTTTAAAAGAAATAAAAATAAAACAGTGTTGGCAAGAAGAGTGTTTAAAATGAATGATGAGCATTAGCAAGGGATGCTTGGTTTTAACGAGCAGATTCAAAATTACCACTGCCTCTCTCGATGGTCAATGCCCTAAATTAACCATGTAAAAACCCCTATATCTCTATAGTGATGTCTTTTCATAAATCAATTTGATTAAGTCCCAACGTTTATTCATAAGGGGTAGATTCACTTCATAAGTAAGTTCATCTACTTGAACATATTCTTTCAAAGCATCTCACCTTAGTATTTGGCAACAAATAGTTGCCCCCTAAGTCTGTTAAGATATTAAGGTTCAATAAGCCAACAATGCCTGCTCTCGCTTGGCATAGTTTTGATAAAACATTGCAGAACATACCAGATAGGGGACACAATGTCGAAGCATTTGCATTATTAAAATTTAGACATAAAAATAGTGTTCAACGCAAACATCCTGCACCAACTATTAAATTAGTTCATGGTGAAGGTATCAACCAAAAAACCTTCAATGTTTTGCAGACACATAATCATTTAAAAGAAAATAATAAATAAAAAAACTAAACAAAGAGATTGGACGAGAATGGGTCTCTCGATGCAACCATTCAAGATCTAGGCTCTTGGTCAAGCTAGTTGAACCATGTTTCCTTGGTGCAGCCGATCGTTGATCACTCCAAAAAAATCTCTTTGTGAAAAAATTATCCTCTATGCTTGCTTGATCGTTCTTTAAATAGGCATGCAAGGACGACTTAGGATAAGCTCTCGAGTTTGAATTTTGAATTCTAAAGGGATAAGGGATGTGATCAAATTATCCAAAGTTTGAATGTAAGACAGGTTAGGGTTGACATCATCTGCCGTCATTGCTTCGCCAACCAAGCTTGGCATCATTCTGGCAACCAATTTTGACACTATTTTTTTGCTATTTTTCGAAGATTGATTCAATTGCTATTTTTCGCAGCCTGATCTAGTCCTAATTTTTTGGGTTCAACAGCTACTTGGCATAGCATCAAGTTCCTCTTCTTTGCCAACTGGAGCTTCGGCATTATTTGGTCCATTTGTGCCAACAGCATCTCGGCATTCTCTTTGGCATTCCTTCATGCGCTGCCTTGCTCTGTTGTGCTCTGCCAACTACTATGCCATGCCTGCAATATTGCCAAGAAAACAACCCTTCACACTGGCATAGACACAAATCCTAAATCCTTATGTAAATGCATGAATTTTAACAACTAAATGCATCTAAATGTACTCAAAAACAGGAAAGGCATTGTAAAATAGGCATAGAAAACAGTACTTTTGAAGAGGTAAAACTCGCCCAAACCTAGCTCATTGCTTGTCCTCAAGTAATTAAAGTAAAAATAAAAACAAAAAAACTGAAAAAATAGCACCTCGGCAAAAGTTTGCTTGGAATGGCAACAAGTGCTGTCAAGTAGAATTTGACTCTATTGTTGTCCTCAGGTATCTCAGTGTAGCAATGCCATGCAGGTAGTGTAACACCACAAAATCTGGCCTAGAAGTTATTACAACCTTAAATGTGTTTTGTGTAATTAAAGACATTACTAGTAATTAGTATGTTTTGAATTAGGGACCATCTTGTTATAAAGAGAAATTGATTAAGTTCCATGTCCATACTTCTAACCCTTCTATTTGGGACAAAAAAAATCTGGTGACCAAATTAGAAGAAAGGGCTAAGTGAGTAGCCGAATTACTAAGAGCTATTTTGAAAGATATTAAAATTGTGGGGATGCATGCTAAACAAATTTTAGGTTGGGGTCAAAACACTTGTCATGTGTGGGATGACTAGAAGGTTAGAACCGATCCCATAAAATTGTTGCTCTCTTGTGTCTTCTTCCCCATTTAGTTAACCTAATTCAAAGGGGAGAAAGAGAATGGAGAGCTTAATTGAATGTTAAAAGAGAATGAAAGGATCTAAGGCTTGGAAAGTTGGTCTTGTAGTGGCTTGTAGTCAAGCAAGGAAGGTAAACCTTCTAGATTCACATATTTCTTTTTGATAAGGATGTTGCATGATAGTTTTGTAGAAAAACCGATTGGTAATGTTCAATTGCTAAAAGATTTCCATGAAATTATGTGCCTGTGGTTGTTAGAATACTCACATCAATTTGAATACTTATGTGAAATGTATTGGTGATAAATGACTTGTTAGATTTAAATTGTAAACATTTGTTTTGTCAATAAACTACCTTGAATGGTTTAAGGTGTGTGATTGTGATCACTTTGTTGGTTGCTAATTAACTAAATGAATAGAAACATGTATGTCTCTATTAAGGGCTGCTCTTATTAGCAAATTGGGAATTGAACTTTAAATTAGAATGAGAATGTTAAAAAAGGGAAGTTTATACTAATTGAAATGTGGGAAATTGGTTAAAGCTACCTAAGGGCTACTCGGTGCTAAAATGGAGCAATTGGGACTGTTTTTAAGCTACTAATGTACCAGGGAAAATTTGTTTTGTCAACAAGGGTATTAATTACATTGGATTAAGATTCGAATAACAGTGTGAATTAATTTTATAAGTAGAAAATAGGGCAGGGCTGTTCGTTACTTTAGAGACTGTTCTTGAAGTCTGGATAGTTTTATGAATTATGTTAAAGGTTGATTAAAGAGTAGATAAGTATGTAGGTCTAAATCTGAGTAGGTTTCACATTCTATATGGATCTGAGGCTTGTTTTACGGCAAGAAAATGTGAATTAAATGACGGTTACAGCTTTGCTTTAAAACATATTCATTGAGGACTGTTTGCAATGAAACAAGCATGTTTGTGTGCTGATTTGATTTAAATTGTAAATAATCACAAGTAGGATTGTTTTAATTGAAGTTATGTGTGTATACATGTAAGAATGATTGTTTTGATAATAAACAAATGTATCAAGGGCTGTGGTTGGTGGTGTAAGGGTTCATAGGTGATTGGATATGTGAATTTGTTTAGAATGTTGCATATATATATATGCTAGAAATGGTGTGTACTGTATTAAAACAACAGGATTGTTAATCTTATACCGAATGATGAAAATTGATTCTAGAAGTGCTGCTATGGCCGAATGAATGTCCTTATACGAAATGAAATGGAAGCATGTTTGCTCACTTAGGCTATTCGAATGCTAGTTGTATGATGATGTTAATTGAAATGTTGAAGTAGTAACCTATAATGTCTCGTAAACAAAATATGAGATTGCTTGCATATTAAGTTATGAATGCTTGGTTGTTTGCTAGTTAAGTAACTCGTCTAATAGGGATGAGTTAACCTTTCCTTGGCTCGTCCTAGCTTGGTAACACTCCTGAACCAGATTGCTACTATCCCGGGTAGGGTGTTACATTTATTGGTAATCAGAGATTTTTAGTCTGTTCTAGGACTGAACCGGGCTCTCTTGCATCATATAGGATACTTGTGCCACCTAGGAGACTTGTATTGTATATATTGTGCCTTTACTTAACTAAATTGAATTCCTAATTGTTCTATTTGGATGTAGAATGTCTGAAACGAGACTTGGTCGAGATGATGAAAGTCCTGAACGCTCCTCGAATGAAGGAGGTAGTGTGAGGATGGAGTAGAATCCTCCACAACAACAAGCTGAACCTAGAGCCCAAGCTGCTGCTCAACAGGAAGCTCATGCTATAAATCATGTGCAACAAGAATGCCTTCAAAGTATGAAAGAGATGTTCGATCATCTTGTAACTACTTTGAAACGAGACCATACTATTCCTCCTCCTGCTGCTGCTCCAAACAAAGCTCCTATTGACAAACTGGCTCAACACCGGGCTTATAGCTTCATCGGTACTGATGAAGCCAATCCCAAAGTAGTAGAGTATTGGTTAGAGGCCACTACTCGAATCCTGACCAAACAACTACCCTGTTATGATGAACACAAACTCGAATATGCCATAGCCCTGTTGGCAGACGAAGCTCTGAGCTGGTGGGAAACCACTACCCTGACTGCTCCTGCTAAAGTTGTAACTTGGAAATTCTTCCTTCAGGAATTCAGGAAGAAATACATCAGTGAACAAGACTTGGCCGAGCATCGGAAGTGTTTCTTGTACTTCAAGCAAGGTGGCTGACTTATCGAACAGTACGTGAGTGACTTTTGCAACTATTGCAAATATGGGTCGAAATACATCAAGACTGATGCTGACAAGTGTAGGATGTTTATCGATGGACTGAATGATGAATTATGTCCAATATTCTCTGCTCTAGGTATCACAGACTTCCAAAATTTGGTGAACCGGGCTATTGCAACCGAGGCAAAGATGAAAGCCTCCGAGAAATGCAAAAGTGGCAACTCCTGGAAAGAAAAACGATCCCGTAATGGTGACAAGCCTCATTGGTAGTCAAAGAAGTCTAAACATTCCAAAGAACACTATTTGAATTACACTCATGCTCAGAATAGCAACTACATGTCAAGACCCCAATCGATATCCAACCCTTCAACCCCAATCATCTCTATTGATAGTACGGGGAATTTCGGTAAAACTGTTCAATATCCTACTTGCAAGTTCTGCCAGATGCACCACACTGGCCAATGTACAACTCAATAGAATATATGTTTCTTATGTGGAGCCTTCGATCACTATATAAGGGATTGTCCTCAGAATCCTAACAAGGTTTCAAATCGAGCTCTTGTAAATGGTAGCTCAACTCCTTCCATTCGAAACAAAGGTCCCGGACAAGCTTAGTTTGGAAATCATGGGAAGGGCAAAGGAAAACATTCGAGCACCCCTACTCATAAGGAATCTCAGGCTCCTGCTTGAATCTATTATATCTGGGGAAAAGAAAATGAAGAATCACCCATGTCATAGCAGGTACCATTGAGCTAAATTCAACTTCTGTTTATGCTTTAATAGACTCGGGATCTACACATTCATTTGTATGCTCATCTTTGATTGTAAAATTGATGTTAAAGCCTGAAATTATAAAACAAAGCCTTGTAGTTTCGAACCCAATAGGAGGGATTACAAACATAAGCTTTATCTGTAGAAATTGTCCCATATTCATTCAAAATGTACCCTTTCTTGTTGATCGATATGTACTACCAATTTGTGAGTTTGATCTAGTGCTAGGACTAGATTGATTAAGCAAGCATGAAGCCTAGGTAGATTGCCAAAATAAGAGACTTTATCTCTAGGGTTTAGGAAAGGAATCCATTCTCATAATTGATATGAAACTGACCTTAATCTTTGCTATTATGGTCTTACAAGATGAAGTTGAATTTGGCTTACCTAGTGTGCCCATTGTATCTAAATATCTCGATTTTTTCCTGAGGAACTCCCTATTCTCCCTCCAACCAGAGAAGTAGAGTTCGGGATCGATGTCCAACCTATAACAACTCTGGTGTCCATCACACCCTATTGAATGGCACTTGTTGAGTTGAAGGAACTCAATAAGTAACTCCAAGAGCTACAAGACAAAGGCTTTATTCGGCCTAGCTCGTCTCCCTGGGGTGCTCCAGTCTTGTTCGTGAAAAAAGAAAGACGGAACTATGAGACTCTGTATTGACTACCGACAATTGAACAAGCTTACTATAAATAATAGATACCCTTTGCCAAGAATTGAAGATCTTTTTGATCAACTCAAAGATGTTGCGGTATTCTCAAAGTTCGATCTTCAATCAGGATACTACCAAATGACGGTAGAAGAAGAAGATGTACCCAAGATAGCCTTTCATACTCTACATGGCCATTTTGAATTCCTTGTAATACGATTCGGGTTAACAAATGGTCCGACTACTTTCATGGACCTCATGAACTATGTATTCAAGCCCTATCTTGACAAGTTCGTGGTCATCCTCATTGATGACATTTAGGTGTATTCTCAGAATAAGGAAGAATATTCTGAACACCTTCGAATTGTATTACAAACTCTTCGAGAATGTCAATTGTTCGCGAAGTTATCTAAATATGAATTTTGGCTATCAGAAGTTTCGTTCCTCGGCCATGTCATCTCGGTGGAAGGGATTAAAGTAGACCCGAGCAAAATTCAATCCATCCTGGATTGGAGACCTCTTAGGAATGTTGGTGAGGTCAGAAGCTTTCTCGGTTTCGCTGGGTATTTTTATGCTTTTTCAAAGGATTCTCATCCATTGCCGCAAGCTTGACTAAGCTAACTCGCAAAGATACACCCTTTGCTTGGTCGGAGAATCAACAACGAAGCTTCGATCAGCTTAAACAAGCCCTGACTCATGCTACGATTCTCATCCAACCAGTATCGGGCAAGAAGTACACTATTTACAGTGATGCATCTCATTTGGGACTAGGATGTGTCCTAATGCAAGATGGAAATGTGGTAGCTTACGCCTCAAGGCAACTAAAACCACACGAGTCAAACTACCCTACTCACGATCTAGAATTGGCAGCTATCGTGTTTGCACTCAATGTCTGGAGACATTACTTGTACGGGGAGAAATACAACCTGTTCACAGACCACAAAAGTCTCAAATGCCTCCTAACTCATAAAGGCTTGAATTTGAGGCAAAGAAGATGGCTAGAGTTACTTAAAGACTACGATTTGGTTATCGACTACCATCCGGGGAAAGCAAATGCGGTTGATGATTCCCTTAGTCGCATACCATTCTCGGGTAAACCCTTAAATCTAAATCCTAGAATAATCCATACAAATTAAACCTTTCTTGATTTGAAAGTAACCATTCGAATTAAATCTTTCTTGTCTTGCAAGTAACTATTCAAAAATCATCCTTAATGGTCTTGTTTATTCTTTCGTAGCTTTCTTGGCTATCAGTGCTCATTTCTGTTTATTCAAGGGACGAAAATTTCTATCTGAACTTCAAGTTCAATCTAGTATAATCTCGAGAATCAAAGAACTCTAACTAATTGATCCAGATCTTCAGAAGATCTTGTCCAAGCTAGACTCTGAGTCTAATTCTGACTTCTCCCTCAAGTCAAATGGACTCCTCTATTTCAAAGATAGAGTATGTGTTCCTAACAATGAGGAACTAAAATAAGAGATGCTACAAGAAGCTCACCAAAGCTATTTCTCAATTAACCCTAGATCGGTAAAGATGTACAAGGACCTAAAGCCACTATACTGGTGGCCAGTCATGAAATCGGCTATCACAGACTTTGTTTCAAAGTTCCTAACTTGTCAAAGAGTCAAAGCCGAGCATCTAGTCCCTACTGAATTGCTCCAACCAATAGAACTACCTTAGTGGAAATGGGGCTGGATTACAATGGACTTCGTTACTGGTTTTCCTTACACTCCAAGAAAGAACGATGTTGTATGGGTGATTGTTGATAGATTCACAAAGTCTACTCACTTCATCCCTGTTCGAATGAGCATGAGCTTGGATACCTTAACTGAGTTGTACATCCGTGAAGTGATTCAATTACACGGCGTACCTACAGCTATAATCTCTGATCGAGACCTCATATTTGCTTCTCGATTCTGGAATTCCTTACAGAAGGCTCTATGAGCTAAAGTGCATCTTAGTACATACTTTTATCATCAATCCGATGGACAATCTAAAAGAATCATCCAAGTACTTGAAGACATGCTATGTGTTTGTGTTATAGACTTCAGAAAGAACTAGGAGAAATCTCTACCCTAGTAGAGTTTGCTTTCAACAATAGCTACTAGACATTTATATAGATGGCACCCTTCGAAGCTCTATACGGAAGGAAATTTAGAACTCCCTTGTGCTGGTCTGAACTGGGTGAAAACAAAGTATTCAGACCTCAATTTCTAAAAGAAACTGAAGAACAAGTGAAGATCATTCACAATCGATTAAAAATAGCTTTTGATAGACAGAAAGCATATGCAGACTTGAAAAGGAGAGACATCCAGCATAATGTTGGAGACAAGGTCTTCCTGAAAGTGTCTCCTTGGAAGAAAGTCTTTCGGTTTGGAAGAAAAAGGAAACTCAATCCCAATTCATCGGTCCGTTTGAAGTCATTAAAAGGATAGGGCCAGTGGCCTATCGATTGGCTCTCCCCAGTGAATTTGATAAGATTCACAACGTCTTTCACGTATCTATGCTTAGAAGGTATAGATCTTGTAATACCCCAAAATTGACTAAGTTGATTAAGGGTCATTTAGTACTAAGATAATAGCTTAAAAGCTAACTTAGTGACTAAAATGACAAAATTGCGAAAGTTGGGATTCCTTTAATTATGGGTTTTGGAAAGGAAATTTCTAGGTTTAAAGGTCTCATGTGATAGATAGTGAATTGAATAAGGTATTCTTAAAGTTTGGTTGAATACCAAGGAAAATTGGAATGGAAATTGAAGTTTAAAAGTTTAGTGACCAACATGTAAATTTTGAAAATTTTATGGCTAAAGTATGAACTTTGGAAAAGTTTAGGGACTAAAGTTGTGATTTCCCAAAAGTTAAGGGTTTTTATTTCATAGATAAATAGATCACCTAAGGGTGTGAATTGAATGCGGAATTTTTGGTTCGATATGATACTTTGATTTTTGGGAAAATTGCAATTAAAGTTTAAGTGGAAGTCGGATACTCGGATCGAACTAAATTTTTTTGAAGTTTTACCATATGATAGAGAAAGGTTATAAAAGTCATTTCCAAGTGTTGGAAATATTTTTAGTTGGAGGGCAAATTGGTCATTTGGCCCCAATGGCAATTTTGAAATATTTAAAAAGTTTTAAGGGTAAATTTGGAAAGAGAAAATGGAATATTAAATCTTGGCCCTTGATTAATGATAAAATCAATCTCAACCATTGGATAAAAAGGGTAAAATTGTAATTTTACTATTAAATGAATTTAATATTAATTTAATAGATATATGTGTAAAATAATGGTAAAAAGATGAACCAAATGTTCATCTTTTCCAGCCAAAAACGTGAGGGCTAGGGAAAGAAAGAAAATTTTTTTCCAAGCTTGATTCAAGCCCCGAAACTTGGTTTTCAGGTAATCTCTTCAGCTACAAAGTTGTTCTACTCTTCAAGCTCTATCTTTTGATATCAATAATCCATGGAATCCATTCTTGATTGATGAGAATTTACATGAGAAATAAATTAGGGTTTATGAATCAAATTGGGGCTTTTGAGATTTTATGATTCCATGATTGAATTCAAGTTGAAATCAAGCTAGTTTGATGTTAAAATCATTATATTGTGTTGGGATTTAAGTTTTACATGTTTTGATTATTATGAAGATGATTAAGGTTTATGGATTCAAGTTTAATTTAGGGTTTGTTATGTTGAAATAATGATCTAGTAAGCTTGAATTGTTGTTTTGAAGCAAAACCCTAAGTTAAATTATGTAGAGACCATTTCGGTAAATTGAAAAGTTGAAGGACCAAATCTGAACTTTTAGAATTTGGAGTGTATTTATGTTATTAATGACGTTAGAGATATGAAAATGAAGTTAGAATGCCAATTTGATGTTGAATTGAATTAGTGACCATTTTGACAATTTGTCAAATTAAGTGACCAAATTGAAATGGAAGTTTTGTATGGGGGCTAAATCTTATTTTTAGTTGTAATGATGGAATTAAGGTAGTAATGTTGAATTGAGGACTAAATTGCAAAGTTAAGAAGCATGAATCCTTATCTTTGCATTTTAGTACCTATTTCGGTAAATAAGGAAAATTAGGAAGAATTATTGTGAATAATTATTTGGTGAAGAATGTGATGATTTGGTGGTTTAAAGCTAGTGATTGGACTAAATTGAAAAGTATATAAGTAAGGAGAAGTTAGTATAAAAGTTGAAGTTGTTTATGGAAGTTGTGTAGAAAAACTGGTTTATGGCAGTAACTTTGAAAATTCACCATAAATTATACAAAAGTGCTTAGAAAGTGAATTTTATACCCATGTAAAGATTTGTTCGTCTAGTTTCATTTCCAACAAACGGAAACAGATTTCGAGTTTCGAGTAAAAAATATGTATTTTTAATTGGTGAAGGGTCAGAAAACAGTATAGCAGGCTGTTCCGAAATTCAACATTGGAAATTGACTTTGAAAATTCCCCATAAATCTTACAAGTTGAATTGGGCTATTAATTTATATGGTTGAAAAGCTTATTGAATCTAGTTTTTTCAGAAGAAACGGAATCGAATTATAAGTTGTAGATTATTTTATAGAAATATTTTTTGGGAGGTACTGCAAACTACCAGAAAATGAGAATTGATACACTTTGTATCTAAGGTTGATTAGTAAGCTTGAAAAGGGTTAATGGAAGTTCAAATTGGCCACTAAGGACCATAATGAGTTTTTGATCAATACAAGGAAGAAAGGAAAATGTTTGGAAATTTTTATATTCGAATGATTATATTGGACAATATGTCTAAGATATTGTTAGATTGAGATCTAACAAATATTTTACTTATTTGAATTATGAAGTTTAGTTCGAATCAAGGGAGGTTCAAGGTACAATGAAGGAAAGGATCGAAGAGGACTTAGTGAGGCATACTAATACATGGCCCAGGTGAGTGCAATGCATACATAACATTATACATAGATGTTTTATACATCACCGGTAATACTTGCGATAAGTCTACCTGGTTTATATATTGTCATGATAATTATGTCATTGATCATACATTTGACATACTTTAAATATGTCAAAGGTTGAAAATAAATGCATTGATCACAAGTTATTGATGATGATTTACTATTAATGTTATTCGGTTATGAACTGCTTCAGGTTAATATAAATTGATATACATTGCCATGGATGAAATATTTGATGATATAAAGCCCAAGTATGATATAGAGGTTCAAAGGTATAGTTGGCTAGCCATAGAGTCATAAGCAATTTGTATAAAGATTCTAAGCACTTCAGGTAAAGTGCAAATTTTATAAATACTTATTGAGGAGTATACTCATGCATGGTTTGAGTATACAGACTTATTACGGGTGCTAAGCACTTTGGAGTAATTTCATAAAAACTCAATGAGGGATATATTGTATACTCCGGTAAGTATACAGAAGCACTTTGGTGCTAAGCACTCCCGGTAGAGTGCAAATAATATACATACTCAAGAAAGGTTGGGTATGGGGGGATGACTCGTGTACATAGGATCTCTTAATTCGATACCTTGGGCTAAGTAAACTGAATTGAAATAAAAAAATAGAATGATAAGCTTGAAAGCTTGCAGACAGAGTTGGAAAAAGGTATTGGTAAGCATTGAAAGCTTACGGATGGAAATGACACCAATATTGGTAAGACCTAATCTTATCACTTTGATATACATATATGCTATTACATATTTAATTATGTTAATGAGCATGTAATGGTAAAGTGATCATATGCATTATTAATAATTAATAATTAATATTGAGACTGATATTGATATTTTGACAATTGCACTTAAATTTGAATTATTGCCTCACTAAGTAAATACTTAGCGTGTAATTTTTTTACACGTAGGAAAGAATAAATGGTTGGAGTAAGGAGCATATACGGACATCATCAATTAATAATAGGTACATCAGTGTCAGTAAGATATCTTTTGATACTGTTTGATATTTACTAGTTGGCATGTATATTAAAATGGTATGCCTGCTCTAATAGAATCTGTATTTTATTTGGTATCTAGATGAATTTTAAATTAGGCTGTTTTATTCATTATATCAAGACAAATTAAATTGATAAGTTGCTGCCTAAAAACAAAGTCAATTTGAAGATGAAAATATTATTTTTAAAATTTACGCGAATAACTAGATTTGTAAATAAAAACTAAATACATTGTAATATTTTTAAAGAAACATTTTTTTACCGAATTGCAAATGTAGAGGGTTTTACTAATGTTTTGTGATACCTGTGACTCGTATTCAGTGTTGGATATGGCAAAATGGGTGTTACATTTATTAGTATCAGAGCTACAGGTTTAGCCGATTCTCGGCCTAAATGGAATTGGTTTTATGTTAAAAAGTGTATACATGCCACTAGGATATCAATATTACTGATCTGATGTTTTTATGATCCGATTGATGTTGATCCTTACTAATGTAAATTGGGACGAATTATAAGAAATATTTGAGTCAATAAAGCGTGATGAACTGGTATATTATAAGATTTGGAAGGAATCAAGAGTAGTGACAATAAGGTTAATAATAACCCTTCGGATAAATCTGAACAAGATTAAGGTCCAGTGATTGTTGATTTATAATTGAATAATCTAAGGATTACACTGACGGATACCGAGAAATTGGATGTAGCTACTTTGTTGCTCCGAGATTTAAGCTAGATTAGAAAACCATATGAATTTGCTTCATAGCCATGATTGCACATATCAGTTCGAGTTTATAACATCAGTACTGATAAAGATTGGGATAATTCGAAAATCATAGAAGGCACATCTCATCTTTTTGGATAAACATGTATTGATGTTGATGGGTCCTAGCTTTACACATTCGTATATAAGTACGAAGTTGAATGGTGAATGAGATATCCTTATATAACCCATTTCAAGTAATATAGGGGTCACAAATTTGTTGGGTTGTAATGTAAGGGCGAGCTGAACATGTGGAATTGCTCGATAAAAACATAAGAAATAGAGTTCCCAATAAACTTAATGGAATTATCCTTTGAGGAGTCTAAGATGATTGTGGGCATGAATTGATTACCTTCCTATCAGGTCATGATAAATTGTCGCATAAAGTGATTAATATTGAAAAACATGGAAGGCACAAAAATAGTACTAGTTGATAAAAGGGTAAACCCCTTTTCTAATGTAATTTTAGTTTTTTATTAAGGAAATTGTTGTTATAATGTTGCTAAGTTTTCTTAGCAAATGTAGTAGATACTCGTGTTGTTGAAGTTAAATTGAAAAATAACTCGACTATCCAAAAATATCCGAATGTATTCCAGATGAATTACTCGGATTTACCTCTAAATTGAGAGGTGAAATTCAAAATAAAGATGTTACCAGGCATTGCGCCTAAATTAATGCCCCCGTATAAAATGGCTTCGACCGAACTTCGATATTTAAAGGTACAAATTGCAAGGAATGTTAGGTTGATGTTTTATAAAGTCAAGTGTGTCATCTTGAGGGCACACCACTATTAATTGTGAAAGAGAAAGACTGATTTCTATCAGCTCGAGAAGGTAATAGTGAAGAATAAATATCTTCTTCCAAAGACTAATGATCTTTTGATTAGTTAAAAAATAAAGGAAGAAGAAATTCTAAAGATAGCTTTTCAGACTCGATATGAATACTATGAGTACGTGATGATACCTACGGAATTTATAAGGCTATTGAACCAAGTTTTTTAATTTTTCTTGGACCAATTTTTGGTAGAATTCATTGAGTTTATTTTGGTCTATTCAAAGGAAATGAACAAGAATCATAATGTATCGATGATCCACATAGAAAATAGAGATTCAGCCGGAGAAAATAGATATTAGACCATGGATAATTCAACTATTTCATGCATAATTCAACCATACTCTTATAGATCATAGATGGGCTTAATCTAAACAAAAGATCTATTCAACCATTTCATGCATAATTCAACCATGGAAACCTAACATTCGGCTAACAAGAAAACAAGCTCAATAAAGTGCATACATACTAATATATATACATACCATACTCTTATAGATCATATATGGGCTTAATTTATACAAACCATAACTAAGTGATCATGAATATACATGCCTTAGGTGCCACCATCCTAGGAGAACTATAACAAAACGAAAACATACTTTTTCGAGAAAAATGTGACTTGTACGAGCTTAGACTTCGGGATAGTATCCAATATCAACCTGTATCGTAGAAATGAGACTTGAATAAGAAAATCTTAGTGATTGAGTTAAAGTTACAAGGCAATCAATACAAAAAGTCTCAACTATGAACCATCAATAGATGGTATGGTTCCCCCATCAATAAGGAACCATTGAACTAGGCAGACAATACTAAGTGCATTGCTTAATTTTCAACCCAATATCAATACAAGGCTTGAAGTTTAGATGTGCTTATTCATCCAATTCAATTTCTTTAGGCATCACACATCCTTTAAACACAATCAATGTTTCAATACACAAGCAATCTCATAAGCAATGTTCAATAGTTCATGGCATTTGATGTTTCTTCACAATCAAGCAATCTCACAAGAAATGTTCAATCAATGTTTCAATATCAATAGTTCATGGCATTTGATGTTTCTTTACAATCAAGCAATCTCATAAGCAACGTTCAATCAATTTTTCAACATCAATAGTTCATGGCCTTCAATTTTTCCTTTACTATGAATTAATGCAATTCAATGTAGCAATTGGTTCAATGTACAAGAGTTATTAGTTCGTTTTAGGTATCTCCTTAAGAATCGATTACTCAGTCTAGATACTCGAGTCTCCAACCAAACTGTCGCCAATAACAATAGTCAATATTGTACCAAGTACCTGGTCAAAACCCTCATACTCTCGCTAATGACCAATAACAATACTTCCCTCCTGTTGTCACCAATTAGGGACCAATGTCCCAGACCATAGTCCACCCTGATAATGAGTTCTATAGACTCTATGGCGTGCCAACTATATCTAAGACTAACTCGAGACCAAGGCTTACAATAGTTATCACTTTCAATCAATTAGAAGCATGATTCAATTCAATGTGCACATTTTGCGCCAATATCCCCTCTCAATCAAATAGGGTTCAAGCCAATTCCAACATCAATGTTTCATTAGTCCATGAATGTGTGTCAATCAACATGTCATTAAACAATGAATTGAGTTATTTCAACTATAACATCATGCTTCATTTCAATATAGTTCAATTAGGCAATAAGCATATCATGTCAATCAATAGCAATTCAAACATGCTTCACAATCAAGTAACAACTCAAAAGAGCACTTACCTTGCTAATGCTCCATAGCAAGCTCATTATAAAATTTACACTCAAGAATCAATAAGAATTACAAATCAGAAATAGACTTGGAGAGGTTACCGCCCTCTCCAAACATAAAACTACAATCACAGGAATTTTCCAAGCTATTGTCGATCCCGGATTGTAATCCCTTTCCTTCTACTTGCTTGCTGATCTAAGTGAGCCCATTTTCCCTCAATTTCCACTTGATCTAACATTCATACAATACATAGTGCATTAGATACAATCCAGCAACCAATTGAGTCATTATGTTAATCCATATACTCAAGCATTCAATTCAATACAAACATCGAGACTGTTGCTGCGTGGTAGCATGTGCACTACTTACTTAAATGTTCATATCTTTTATTCCATACGTCGAAATTTCAAACCGTTTACACCGTTAGAAAGCTAACTTAATTTTCCTTCTAAACATATAGGCCTTACATTTTAATTCATTGTGAATTAATACAATTTTTTATTTAAAGGCAGCCCAAATTGTGTCATTAGACAGTTTGCCCTGTCCTTAGAGATCAGTGTGTACAAACTGTTTTATAACTCATAATTCGATTCCCTTTGTTGCATACGAAACTAGACATACAAATAATTCTATACATATACGATTTACTCCCTAATTTGGTCTATGTGATTTTCTACAATTTTTTAAACTCACTGTCCAAAATACTGTACTCTAGACAGCTTCCCATTAGCAAGATTCTAGCTTCTTAAATCACTTAGACAAGGATCCTAACATGATTGTTCAACATATATACTCATTCATTCATGTCTAAGTCAGTCCAATTATGTGTCAAACCTATAAAAAACAAGGCAGTTGAGCAATATTTTCAATTTGATTCATTAAGACATCAATTCACTAGAATTTCCAGCATCCACAATTTCAATTCACATATCAATCATCCATTCTAATCATCATCCAAATTTTCCAGCATCTAACATAGCATTTCACCATCAATTTGGCTATTGACAACATAAATTTCTCCCACTCATTCGAATGGCATATCAATTTGATGGATTGATCAATCAACTGAACTTCTTAACTAGTTCATAGTATCAATTCACTAACTATTCATCAATTTCATGTAATTCAAGCAAGAACCCTAAATCTACATGCATCATTTGAATCTTTAACACATTAAGGAAGACATTTTAGCTTCCTATCAAGATTATATGAATGCTAGCAACTCCAATATCTCCAATTTCAATCTTGAATGTATGGTTATGGAGTTTTCTCACTAAATTTCCTTTTCTCTCTTCTTTGTTCATCTACACGAAAATGGGAGAAGAAGATGATAATGGATCATCCATTATCTCCTCCCAAATGACTAATGTATCCTTATTTATCCACTAATTAATGACATGTGTAGGGGCATTGTAGGAATTTAGAAATTTACCATGCATTCCTTCATTTTGTTGTTTGTTTTGGTTTGGTCACTTATACATTAGGTTACCACTTTTTCATTTATAGCATTCTAGTCCTTAATAACTAGAACTAGTATCTTATTTTCAATCAATTAGGGATCAACTGACGACATTGTAGTAACTTCTTTTAAACTAGTTTTAAGGATATTACAATTCCCTCCCCTTAAAGAAATTTGTCCTCGAATTTACCTGAGGGGAATAGATGAGGATACTGTTTTCTCATTGCTACTTCGGGTTCCCAAGTGGCTTCTTTTACATTGTGGTTCTTCCATAAAACTTTCACCAATGGCATAATCTTATTATGAAGCCTCTCGACTTCTTTATCAAGCATTTGAATTGGCTCTTCATCGTACGATAGATCAGGATTAAGTTCCACCTCATTAGGATCTAGAACATGTGATGGATCTGATCGATATTTCCTCAACATCGATACATTGAAGATGTTGTGGATTCTATTGAATTTAGTAGGGAGTGCTAGCTTGAAAG
The DNA here is from genome assembly GCA_019671005.1 of Hibiscus mutabilis. Classification (NCBI taxonomy): domain Eukaryota; kingdom Viridiplantae; phylum Streptophyta; class Magnoliopsida; order Malvales; family Malvaceae; genus Hibiscus; species Hibiscus mutabilis. Next base: position 40,535,045 of record CM033721.1, read on the forward strand.
CAACTTGACCGATCTTTTCTAAGACTTCAAAGGGTCTGATGAATCGAGGGCTTAGTTTACCCTTCTTCCCAAATCTGAGAATTTTCCTCCAAAGAGATACGTTCAAGAATACGTAATCTCCCACTCGGCATTCAATGTTTCTTCTTTTGATATCAGCATAATCCTTTTGCCTATCAAAGGCCTCTTTCAGTCTACTATGGATCACCCGAACTTGATTTTCGGTTTCACGAAGCAATTCAGGTCCTAAAACCTTGTTTTCCCCCAATTCATACTAACATAGGGGAGTTCTACATCTCCTGCCATAAAATGCTTCGAATGAGGCCATTTTGATATAAGCTTGATGGCTGTTGTTGTAGGCAAACTCGGCTAATGGTTAAGATTTCTCCCAGTCTTTACCGAAGTTGATAATGCAAGCTAGAAGCATGTCTTCAAGCACTTGGATTACCCTTTCAGATTCTCCATCGGCATATGGATGGAAGGCAATGCTAAGGTTCAACTTAGTTCCCATAGCTTCTTAAAGTGCCCTCCAGAATCAAGAAGTAAAACGAGTGTCCCGATCAGATATGATAGATCTAGGAACACCATGAAGTCTGATTACTTCTTTCAAATATAATTCAGCTAGCTGTTTGAGGCTTATGTTCATTCGAACATGTAGGAAGTGAGCAGATTTGGTGAACCTATCAACGATCACCCAAATAGCATTATTTTTCCTCGGTGATAGAGGAAATCCCAATACGAAGTCCATCGTTATACACTCCCACTTCCACTGTGGCAATTTGATAGGTTGTAGGAGTTCAGTAGGTAATTGGTGTTCGGCCTTCACCTTCTAGCAAGTGAGGCACTTCGATACAAAGTCAACAATATTGGCCTTTAATCTCGGCCACCAATAAACTTCCTTTAAGTCCTTATACAACTTGATTACTCCCGGATGTATTGAAAATTGACAACTATGTGCTTCTTGAAGCATTTCCCTTTTAAGGATTGGATCATTGGGTACACATACCCGATTCTTGAAGTAGAGCACATCATTCAGTTGAAGTGAGAATTCTGTGATTGGTTTGAAATCAATCTCTTTCAATATCTTCTAAAGTTCGGGATTATTTTGTTGAAGCTCTTAGATCCTCGAATTCAAGTTGAATTGTACATCAGGTTCTGTCACATATCTCTGGTTCTTTAGGAGCTTAAAATGGGCATTTAAGGCAGTTGAAGCTACAATTAAGGGATTTCAATTAGTGGATTTCATTATCTTCCATTTGAATAGGGGGATAAAAAATGTTGGAAATTCGTATTCGATCTTACCAATTGAATGTTTGCGACTAAGCGCATCAGCCACAACATTTCTGAGTTAGGATGTTTTTAAACTCTGATGATCCGTAAACAATCGACATTTCTCTCCATATAGATAATGTCTCTAGATCTTTAAAGAAAACACGACTGCCACTAGTTCCAAGTCGTGTCTTGGATAGTTCAATTCATGTGGCTTGAGTTACCGAGAAGCATAGGCAATGACCTTATTGTCCTGCATCAATACACACCTTAAACCGAGATGGGAAGCATCACTGAAGACTGTAAAGTCTTCTCCTGGTTCAGGTTGAAATAGAATAGGAGCTTGAGTTAGGAATTGCTTCAATTGATCAAAGCTCATTTTCTGGTCCTCGGACCATTTAAATGGAGTATTCTTTCAAAGTAGTCGAGTCAATGGAGTGGCAAGAATCGAGAACCCTTTCACGAATCTTTGATAATACCCAGCTAAACTGAGAAAACTCCTAACCTCACTAACATTTCTTGGAGGTCTCCATTCGATGATGGTTTGAATCTTTTTATGATCAACCTTTATCCCTACGGCCGAGATAACATGGCCCAAGAACCAGAACTCACATTTGCTCAATTTAGCATATAGACGATTCTCCCTTATTGTTTGGAGTACAATTCGAAGGTGATTAGCATGTTCTACTTTGTCCTTTGAGTAGACAAGAATGTCATCAATAAAAACAACCACAAATTTATCCAAATAGGGTTTGAACACTCGGTTCATGAAGTCCATTAAAGCCGCTGGAGAATTGGTTAGCCCAAATAGAATAACTAGGAACTCGTAGTGACCATAACGAGTCCTAAAAGATATTTTGGGTGCACCTGAGTCTTGTATTCTCATCTGATAGTACCCCGATCACAAATCGATATTGGAGAAGACTTTCGCATCCTTGAATTGATCCAATAAGTCCTTAATCCTCGACAATGGATACTTGTTTTTAATAGTGAGCCGATTTAGCTGGCGATAATCAATACATAGCCTCATCGACCCGTCTTTCTTCTTAACGAACAATACGGGTGCTCCCCAGGGTGAAGAGCTAGGTTGAATGAAGCCCTTGTCTTGAAGCTCTTGCAATTGTTGCTTAAGCTCTTTGAGTTCAATAAGGGTCATTCGATATGGAGCGATAGACACTGGATCACTCTCGAGTTGAACTATAATCTTGAATTGAACTTTCCGAATAGGGGACAATCCTGACAATTCCTCAGGAAAAACATCAGGGAAGTCAGAAAAAATAGGGAATGAACTCACCACGAATTCAATTTCATCACTTTTAATCATAGCAACAAAGATGCTAATAGGTTTCTTATCGATAAAGGAAATGGATTTTTCTCCTAAACCTTGAAGAAACAATTTTCTCTTTTGGCAATCTACCCAAGCTTGATGCCTTCCTAACCAATCTAATCCCATAATGAGATCGAACTCAACAAAAGGTAACAATAACAAGTTCTATGAACGAGATTCCCTGAACGAATAAAGGGAAATCCTTACATATTTGGTTAACTATTACATTATCTCCTAAAGGATTGGTAGCAATTAAGCTACAACTGACATATTCAAGCTTCAATTTATGTTTTTCAATTAAAGGAGTTCTTGTGAATGAATGAGTTGATCCTGTATCAATAAAGCATAAACAAGATAAGTATCGAGATAGATGGTACCAGCAATTACGTTAGGAGATTCTTCCTCCTCCCAACCACGGATATGATAGACTCGAGAAGGTTCCCTAGACTCTTAATATGTAGCATTAGACCATTGGCCTTTGCTTTTCCCATAGTTTCTTGAGTTAGCTTTTCTCGAACTCTTTCCCCTAGGTGAAGGAGCTAGATTCGACTTGTGAGAAACATGTGAAGGTAGCTTGTTCAAATTTTTGGGGCAATGTTTTACATAGTGTGTCGTGTCTCCGCAAAAGTAGCAAGCATTAGTGAACTTTCCAAGGTATTCCCAGTGCTATCCAAGGATACCATAGGTGTTGAGGATCTGGACATAGCTTGTGGCTTGGGTATATAGCTACCCTTAGAGAAATTTCCATGATTGGAAGAATTTCTTCCATGATTATTTTGTTTCTTATAGTGCCAATAGGGCTTGTGATTATCCCTCAATCTTTTGTTATTCCGGGACTGATTCGTTGATTGTTTTGCCAAAGTCTTAATCTTGGCTTCGGTAGCTATAACTCTATTGACCAGTTCTTGGAAGTTACTAATCCATAAAGCAGTGAACATGGGGCTTAACTCGCCATTAAGACTGTCGATGAACATTCTACACTTATCTTCCTCTTTCTTAATGAATTCTCAGTCATATTTGCAAATTTTGCTGACATACTGCTCGATAGGCTTTCCTCCTTGCTTCAGGTATAAGAACTTCTTTTTGCAATCAGCAGGTTACTGATCACTTATATACTTCTTTTTGAATTCTTCAAGGAAGAATTCCCATGTGACATCTTCTCTAGGTGCTGCCAAGGTAATAGTTTCCCACCAATTCAATGCCTCCTTGGCCAATAAAGCTACTGCACACTCCAACTTGTGTTCATCTGAGCACTACAGTTCCTTAGACAAGATTCTTGTCTTATTCTCCAACCAATACTCCACTTCTTCTGGCCTGTCTTCACTTGTTCTAGTGAAAGTGTAAACTCGATGTTGAGCTAACTTATCAATAGGAGCTCTTGCCAATTTTGCTACCGGAGAGTTAGAAGTACTTTATCTCATTGAGACAATCATTTGATCAAACATCTCCTTCGGACTAGAGAAGCGTTCTCGTTGAATATGATGAATCACAAGAACTTCTTGCTAAACTTGTTGGGTTCAGCAGGCTCCAAGGGATCTTGGTTCATCTTTACGCTCACTCCCTCATTGGAGGAGCCAGTCGGGCTTTCATTATCCTTACCCAATATTGTTTTAGACATTCTATATATAAAGAATAAGTGAAGTCAAGCTCAAGTCACAATCCAATCAATACTAATGTAACTCCTAGGTGGCACCTAAATGATCAATAATAATAGCCTATTCACGCAATAGACCCTAGAATAATGCAACCATAAGCTCTAATTACCATTCTGTAACATACTCTAACCACCCTAGTAGGATTAGGTAAGTTACTACAATTACAATCAATGATTCATTCAATTGAAGGTAGAGGATTCAATTAGTTTTAAGTCTTTCTTGTACATCAAGATACAATTCGAATAGGTGAGGACTCATAATGCAATTGTTGTCATAATCAATACCATTTAAGACTTACTTGTTCTTCAAGTAACTATTCGAACTATATGAGAAGCCTGTTAGATATTTTTAACATTCAATGTAACTATCAAGCATTCCAATAAGTGATTTACATGATCTACTTATGTGACCTTAATCAAACATATGTGCTTACAATGTTTATACACCATTCGACTAGTTCTATATGTGAACAAAGTGGTTCAAGTCAAAACATGTGGACTACTACATTTAAATGATGTTAACTAGCCATTTACGAAAGATATATTCAACCATTTCATGCATAATTCAACCATGGAAATCTAACATTCGGCTAACAAGCAAACAAGCTCCATATATACATACCATACTCTTATAGATCATATATGGGCTTAATTTATACAAACCATAACTAAGTGATCATGAATATACATGCCTTAGGTGCCACCATCCTAGGAGAACTATAACAAAATGGAAACATACATTTTCAAGCAAAATGTGATTTGTACGAGCTTAGACTTCGGGATAGTATCCAATATCACCTGTATCGTAGAAATGAGACTTAAATAAGCAAAGCTTAGTGAGTGAGTTAATGTTACAAGGCAATAAATACAAAAAGTCTCAACTATGAACCATCAATAGATGGTATGGTTCCCCCATCAATAAGGAACCATTCGATCTAGGCAAACAATACTAAGTGCATTGCTTAATTTTCAATCCAATATTAATACAAGGCTTGAAGTTTAGACATGCTTAATCATCCAATTAGATTTCTTTAGGCATCACATATCCTTTGAACACAATAAATGTTTCAATACACAAGCAATCTCATAAGCAATGTTCAATCAATGTTCCAATATCAATAGTTCATGGCATTTGATGTTTCTTTACAATCAAGCAATCTCATAAGCAATGTTCAATCGATGTTTCAATATCAATAGTTCATGGCGTTCAATTTTTCCTCTACTATCAATCAATGCAATTCAATGTAGCAATAGGTTCAATGTACATGAGTTATTAGTTCGTTTTAGGTATAGCCTTGAGAATCGAATACTCAGTCTAGATACTCGAGTCTCCAACCAAATTGTTGCCAATAACAATAGTCAATATGGTACCAAGTACCTGGTCAAAACCCCCTACTATCGCCAATGACCAATAACAATACTTCCCTACTACTGTCGCCAATTATGGACCAGTGTCCTGAACTGTATTCCACCCCGATAATGAGCTCTATAGACTCTATGGCATGCCAACTATATCGAAGAATGGCTCGAGACCAAGGCTTACAATAGTTATCATTTTCAATCAATTAGAACAATGATTCAATTCAATGTGCACATTTTGTGCCAATATCCCTTTTCAATCAAATATGGTTCAAGCCAATACCAACATCAATGTTTCATTAGTCCATGAAGGTGTGTCAATCAATATGTCATTAAACAATGAATTGAGTTATTTCAACTATAACATCATGCTTCATTTCAATATAGTTCTTTTAAGCAATAAGTATATCATGTCAATCAATAGCAATTCAAACATTCACAATCAAGTAACCACTCAAAATACCACTTACCTTGCCAATGCTCCATAGCAAGCTCATTATAAAATTTACACTAAAAATCAATAAGAATTACATATCAGAAATAGACTTGGAGAGGTTACCACCCTCTCCAACTTTAAACTACACTCACAGGTATTTTCTGAGCTATTGTCGATCCCGGATTGTAATCCCTTTCCCTCTACTAACTTGTTGATCTAAGTGAGCCCCTTTTTCCTCAATTTCCACTTGATCTAACATTCACACAATACATAGTGCATTAGATACAATCCAGCAACCAATTGAGTCATTATGTGACTCCATATACTCAAGCATTCAATTCTATACAAACATCAAGACTGTTGTTGCCTGGCAGCATGTGCACTACTTACATAAATGTTCATATCTTTTATTTCGTGCGTCAGACTTTCGAACCGTTTACACCATTAGAAAGCTAACTTAATTGTCCTTCTAACCATATAGGCCTTACATTTTAATTCATTGTGAATTAATACAGTTTTTCATTTAAAGGCAGCTCAAATTGTGTCACTGGACTCTTTGCCCTGTCCTTAGAGATCAATGTCTACAAACTGTTTTATAACTCAGAATTCGATTCCGTTTGTTGCATACGAAACTAGACATACACATGATTCTGTACATATAGGATTTACTCCCTAATTTTCTCTATGTGATTTTCTACAATTTTTCAAACTAACTGTCCAAAACAGAGTATTCTGGACAACTTCCCATTAGCTAGATTCTAGTTTCTTAAATCACTTCGACAAGGATCCTAACAAGATTGTTCAACGTATATACTCATTCATTCATGTCTAAGTCAGTCCAATTATGTGTCTAACCTATAAAAACAGGACAATTGAGCAATATTTTAAATTTGATTCATTAAGACATCAATTCACTAGAATGTCCAGCATCCATAATTTCAATTCACATATCAATCATCCATTCTAATCATCATCCAAATTTTCCAGCATCTAGTATAGCATTTCACCATCAATTTTGGATATTGACAACATCAATTTCTCCTACTTATTTGAATGGCATATCAATTTCATGGATTGATCAATCAATTGAAAACTTCTTATCTAGTTCATAGCATCAATTCAATAACTATTCATCAATTTCATGTAATTCAAGGAAGAACCCTAAATCTACATGCATCATTTGAATATATAACACATTAAGGAAGATATTTTACCTTCCTATCAAGATTATATGAATGCTAGCAACTCCAATTTCTCCAATTTCAAGCTTGAATGTATGGTTATGAAGTTCTCACTCAATTTCCTTTTCTCTCTTCTTTGTTCATCTACACGGCAATGGGAGAAGAAGATGACAATGGATCATCCATTGTCTCCTCCCAAATGACTAATTTATCCTTAATTATCCACTAATTAATGACATGTGTAGGGAAATTGTAAGAATCTAGAAATTTACCATGCATTCCTTCATTTTGTTGTTTGTTTTGGTTTGGTCACTTATACATTAGGTTACCACTTTTTCATCTATAGCATTCTAGTCCTTACTAGTTGAGTAACTCATCTAATAGTGACGAGTTAACCTTTCCTTGCCTCATTCTTGCTTGGTAACACTCCCGAACCGAATTGCTACTAACCCGGGGTAGGGGGTGTTACACATGTGAAGGCAACTTGTTTAGATTTTGGGGGCAATCTTTGACATAGTGTGTTGCGTCTCCGCACAAGTAACAAGCATTAGTGAGCTTTCTACAAACTCCGGTATGATTCTTTTGCCAAGTCTTACAAGTAGGGATTTGGTTCTCCCTCCTGGTATTCCCGATAATGTCCATGGACACCATATGTGTTGAGGATCTGGACATAGCTAGTGGCTTAGGTATATAGCTACCCATAGAGAATTTTCCCTGATTGGAAGAATTTCCTCCTTGGTGTTTTTGTTTCTTCTTGCACCAATGAGTCTTATGATCATCCCTCGATTTTTTGTTATCTCAGGACTGATTCTCTTATCGTTTTACAAAAGACTTCATCTTGCCTCTCGTAGCTATGACTCGGTTAACCAATTCTTGGAAGTTAGTAATCCCCAAAGCAGAGAACATGGGGCCTAATTCATCATTGAGTCCATCTATGAGCATTCTACATTTTCCTCTTCTTTTTGTATGAACTCTGAGCCGTATTTGCAGAACTCGCTAACATACTACTCGATCAATTTTCCCTCCTTGCTTCAGGTACAATAACTTCTTTTGTGATCAGGAATATATTGATCACTAATGTACTTCTTTTTGAATTTTTTAAGGAAAAAATCCCAGGTGACAACTTATTCAGGTGCTGCCAAGGTAGTAGTTTCCCACCAATTCAGTACATCCTCGGCCAACAAAGCTACTACACACTCTAGTTTGTGTTCATCTGAGCACTATAGTTGCTTAGACAAGATTCTTGTCGTATTTTCCAGCCAGTACTCCGCTTCTTCTGGCTCGTCTTCACTTGTTATAGTGAAAGTGTAAGCTCGACGTTGAGCTAACTTGTCAATTGGAGCTCTTGCTGGTTTTGCTACCGGAGGGTCAGGGAGAATTGGAGGATTCTGTATCATAGCGACAATTATTTGAGCAAACATCTCCTTCAGACTGGAGAAGCATTCTCGTTGAATAGGATGGATCACGGGAACTTCTTGTTGAACTTGTTGAGGTTCAACATGCTTCTGGGGATCCTAATTCATCCTTACTCTCCCTCCCTTATTGGAGGAGCTAGTCAGCCTTTCATAATCCTTTCCCAATCTTGTTTCAGACATTCTATATATAAAGAATAAGAGAAGTCATGCTCAAGTCACAATCCAATCAATATTCAAGTAACTCCTATGTGGCACCTAAGTGATCAATGACAATAGCCTATTCATGTAATAGACCCTAGAATTATGCAACCTAGTAAGATTAGGTAAGTTACTACAATTACAATCAATGATTCATTCAATTGAAGATAGAAAGTTCAACTCATCTTAAGTCTTTCTTGCACATCAAGATACAATTCGAATAGGTGAGGACCCATAATGCAATTGTTGTCATAATCAATACCATTTAGGACTTACTTGTTTTTCAACTAACTATTCAAACTAGATGGATAACAATAGAAGGTTTCATCATTCAATGTAGTTATTATGCATACCAGTAGATGGTTTACATCATTTACTTAAGTTACCTTAAGCAAACATACATGCTTCCAATATTACATTCATCATTCGGCTAGTACCTTATATGACCAAAGTGGTTCATGTCCGAACATGTGGATTACTACATTTAGTTATTGTTATCTAACCAACCTCAATAGTTCTATTCAACCATTACATGCATAATCTAACCATGGAAATCTATCATGAGACTAAAAAGCATTCAAGCTTAATTAAGTGTATACATGCTCATAAGTATACATACTATACTCTTAATAGATCATAGATGAAGTTAATTTATAGAAACCATAACTAAGTAATCATGAATATACATGCCTTAGGTGCCACCATCCTAGGAGATCTATAACAAGATAGGATAGGATCCAATATCAACCTGAATCATAGAAATGAGACTTGAATAAGCAAAGCTTAGTGAGTGAGTTAAAGTTACAAGGCAATCAATACTCTAAGTCTCAACTACGAACCATCAAATAGATGGAATGGTTCCTCCATCAATAAGGAACCATTCGAAACAAGGCAAACAATACTAGATACATTGCTTAATTTTCAATCCAATACCATTACAAGGCTTGAAGTTTAGACATACTTAATCATCCAATTCGATTAACATTAAGCTTATCATGTCATTTAAACAAAATCAATGTTTCAAACTCAAACAATCTCATAGAAGCAATGTTCAACCAATGTCTCAATATCCATAGTTCATGGCATTTGATGTTTTCTTTACAATCAAGCAGTCTCATATAAGCAATGTTTAATCAATGTTTCAATATCAATAGTTCATGGCACTCAATTTTCCTTTACAATCAATCAATGCAATTCAATATAGCAATAGGTTCAATGTACATGAGGTATAAGTTCATTTTTGGTGTAGCCTTGAGAATCGATTACTTAGTCTAGATACTCGAGTCCCCAACCAAACTGTCACCAATAACAATAATCAATATGGTACAAAGTAACGGTCAAATCCCTTCTATTGTCGCCAATGACCAATAACAATCGTTCCCTCCTACTGTCGCCAATTAGGGACCAATGTCCCGAACCATAGTCCACCCGATAATGAGCTCTATAGACTCTATGGCATGCCAACTATATCTAAGACCGACTTGAGACCAAGGCTAACAATAGTTATCATTTTCATTCAATTAGAAGCATGATTCAATTCAATGTGCACATTTAGTGCCAATTTTCCCTTTCATTCGAATAGGGTTCATAGACAATACCAATGTCAATATTCCAATAGTTAATGAAGGTATGTCAATCAATATGTCATTAAACAATGAATTGTGTTCCTTCTAACCATATCAACATGCTTCATTTCAATATAGTTCAATTAAGCAAGAAGCATATCAAGGCAATCAATTGAATTTCAAGCATAATTCTCAATCAAGTAACCACTTAAGAGAGCACTTACCTTGCTAATGCTCTATAGCAAGCTCATTACACAATTATACTAAGATTCAATAAGAAATTCAAATCAGAAAATGGACTAGGAGAGGTTACCGCCCTCTCCAAACTTTAAACTACACTCACATGTATTTTCCAAGCTATTGTCGATCCCATATTGTAATCCCTTTCCCTCTACTAGCTTGCTGATCTAAGTGAGCCCCCTTTTCCTCAATTTCCACTTGATCTAACATTCATACAATGCATAGTGTATTAGATACAATCCAGCAACCAATTGAGTAATTATGTGACTCCATATACTCAAGCATTCAATTCAATACAAACATCAAGATTGTTGCTGCCTGGCAGCATGTGCACTGCTTGCTTAAATGTTCGTATCTTTTATTCTATACGTAAAAATTTCGAACCCTTTACACCGTTAGAAAGCTAACTTAAATTTCCTTTTAACCATATATGCATTACAATTTTACTCATAGTGAATTAATAAGTTTTTCGTTTAATGGCTAACCAAATTATGCCACTGGACAATTTGCACTATCCTTAGAGATTTGTCTCCTCAAACTGTTTTATATCTCAGAATTCGATTCTGTTTGTTGTATACGAAATTAGACATACTCATGATTCTGTACATATAAGATTTACTCATTCATACATGTCTAGGTCAGTCCAATTATGTGTCAATCCTATAAAAACAGGGAAATTGAGCAATATTTTCAATTTGATTCATTAAGACATCAATTCACTAGAATTTCCAGCAACCAGAATTTCAATTCACATATCAATCATCCATTCTAATCATCATCCAAAATTTCCAGCAACTAGCATATCATTTCACCATCAATTTGGCTATTGGCAACCTCAATTTCTCCTACTGATTCGAAAGGTACATCAATCTCATGGATTGATCAATCAATTGAACTTCTTAAGTAGTTCATAGCATCAATTCACTAGCTAATCATCAAATTCATATAATCCAAGCAAGAACCTAAAATCTACATGCATCATTTGAATCTATAATGCATTAAGGAAGAAATTTTACCTTCCTATCAGGATAATATGAATGTTAGAAACTTCAAATTTCTCAAGCTTGAATCTATGGTTATTGAGTTTTCTCACTCAATCCCTTTTTCTCTTTTTTGTTCATTCACTCGGCCAACAAGAGAGGAAGATGACAATGGTTCATCAATTATCTCCTCCTAAAATGACTAATTTGTCCTTAACTATCCACTAATTAATGACATGTGTAGAGGCATTTTAGGATTGTGAGAATTTATCATGCATTCCTTCAATTTTTTGTTTGTTTCGGTTTGGTCACTTGCACATTAGGTTGCCACTTTATCAATTATTTCATTCTAGTCCTTATTAACTAGACTTAGTATCTTGTTTTCAATCAATTATTGCCACTTTATCATGCATTCCTTCAATTAATGATTACATAGAAAGATTTACGGATTTATTAGAAAATACATAATGTTTAAAGGACTGGTTTGGACAAAACCAAGATATTAATGGACTGTTGTGAACTTGCATAATGTACACATATAAATGCTGCCCTGATTTGTATACGCATGTCTTTCTTGGAATGTTTTGAGTGTAGACGATGTACAACTATGCGTTGCTGCCCTGATTAGTATATACATGTTATATGGACAGTTTTGCCATGAATTAAACCTATGTGGACTGTTTTGCCCTGAAAAAATGCGTGTACATGTTTTAAAGGGATTGTTTTGAATAAATATGAAGTACATGGACTGTTTTAAAGTATAAATGTGTATACAAGTTTTAAAGGGATTGTTTTGAATAAATATGAAGTACATGGACTATTTTAAAGTATAAATGTGTAACATACACTAACCACCCTAGTAGGATTAGGTAAGTTACTACAATTACAATCAACAATTCAAACAATGTTAGGTATTAAGTACAATTCGATTAAGGTCTTTCTTACACTTCAAGTTATAATTCAATTAGGGGAGAACGAAATAAACCATACATGATGAACCTATTAGATAAACTAGGTCTCATAATGCCATATGTATCATATTCAATCCATATTAGGCTTACTTGATTTCCAAGCTACCATTCGAACTAGGTGAGAAACCTATTAGTTAATTTTATCATTCAATGTGACTATTAAGTATTCTAATAAGTGTTTTATAAGATTTACTTATATGACTTTAATCAAACATATAGACCTACAATATCATCTACATCATTCGGCTATAACTAAATGTGACCAAATAGGTTCAAGTCTAGACTTATAGTTTATTAAATTTACTTGATGTTAACTAACCATTTTCAAAAGATCTATTCAACCATTTCATGCATAATTCATCCATGGAAATTAAACATTAAGCTATTAAACATCTAATTTCATTTAAGTGCATACATGCTCATATATACATACCGAACTTCTTATAGATCATAGATAGAATTAACTTATACAAACCATAGCCAAGTGACCATAATTATGCATGTTTTAGGTGCCACCATCCTAGGAGAACTATATCAAGATGGGGAGATACTCTTTTATGCAAAATGTGACTTGTATAAGCTTAGACTTCAAGATGGTATCCAAAATCAATCTGTATCGTAGAAATGAGACTAGAATAAGCAAAGCTTAGTGGATGAGTTAAAGTTACAAGGCAACAGCACAATAAGTCTCAACTACGAACCATCAAATGGATGGTATGGTTCCCCCATCAATAGGGAACCACTCGAACAAGGCATACACTACTTGATACATTGTCTAATTTTCTATCCAATAACAATACAAGGCTTGAAGTTTAGACATACTCAATCACCCAATTCAATTAACAATTCAATTCAAGCAATCTCATATAAGCAATGTTCAATCAAAGTTTCAATATGCATAGTTCATGGCATTCAATTTTACCTTTACAAACAATCAATGCAATTCAATGTAGCAATAGGTTCAATGTGCATGAGTTCTTAGTTCATTTTAGGTATAGCCTTGAGAATCGATTACTCAGTCTAGATACTCGAGTCTCCAACCAAACTATCGCCAATAACAATAGTCAATATGGTACCATGTACCTGGTCAATCCCTCCTATTGTCGCCAATTAGGGACCAATGTCCCAGACCGTAGTCCACCCCGACAATGAGATATATAGACTCTATGCCATACCAACTATATCTAAGACCGACTCGAGACCAAGGCTTACAATAGTTATCACTTTCAATCAATTATAAGAATGATTCAATTCAATGTGCACAATTTGTACCAATAATCCCTTTAGGTCGAATAGGGTTTAATCCAATCCAATATCAATGTTTCCATAGTCAATGAATGAGTATCAATCAATAAGTCATTCAACAATGAATTATGTACTTCTATCTATAACATCATTCTTCATTTCAATGTAGTTCAATTAGGCAATAAGCACAACATTTCAATCAATGGCAATTCAAGCATGCTTCACAATCAAGTAACCACTCAAAGAGTACTTACCTTGCTAATGCTCCATAGCAAGCTCATTATACAGTTTATACTTAATATTCAATGAAAATTACAAATTAAAAACAGACTTGGAGAGGTTACCGCCCTCTCCAAACTTTAAACTACACTCACATGAATTTTCCGAGCTATTGTCGATCCCGGATTGTAATCCCTTTTCCTCTACTAGCTTGTTGATCCAAGTGAGCCCCTTTATCCTCAATTTCCACTTGATCTAACATTCATACAATATATAGGGTATTAGATACAATCCAAAAATCAATTGAGTCATTATGTGACTCCATACTTAAGCATACAATTCAATATAAACATCTAAATTGTTACTGCCTGGCAGCATGTGCACTACCTACTTAAATATTCATATCATTTATTCTGTACGTTGAAATTTCAAACCGTTTACACCATTGGAAAGCTAACTTAATTGTCCTTCTAGCCATATAGGCCTTGCATTTTAGTTCTTTGCCAATTAATACAGTTTTTAACTTAAAGCCAGGGTAATTTACAACACTGGACAGTTTTCACTGTCCTTAGTGTTTCTTCTCTACAATTCATTCTACAATCCAGAATTTAGTTATGTGTTCTCCTAGTGCATTTAGACATGTCAAGGCATTATCCATAAAATTTTCAGCCTTAAATTCCTTTTATACAATTTATGGTGATTTTTCAAAGTCACTGCCCAGAACAGAGTATTCTAGGCAGATTACACTAGGTTGTGTTTCTATTTTCATAACTCATTTTAACAAGGTTCTATCATGGTAATTCAATTCATTTTCATGTGCTTACATGTCTAGATTAGTCTAATTCACCTAGAAATGAGCTTAAAACAGGGCATTATCACGTTAAATTTAGTTTCATCCATTTGATCTACATCATTCATCCAATTCACCATTTCAGCAGTCCATTACCTAGTCTTAACTAATCCAATTTGGTGCATTCATTTTCCTGCAAGTTATCTACTCTATTCAATGCTCAATTCATCTACCAACATGATCAAAATAGGGCTTTAGAGCAACATTTTCAATTCAATTAATTAGGATATCAATCCACTAGAATCTCCAACATCTACAATTTCAATTTACATTTCAATCATCCATTCCAATCATCATTCAAATTTTCCAGCTTCTAGCATAGCATTTCACCATCAATTTAGCAATTGACAACCTCAATTTCTCCTACTCATTTGAATAACACTATCAATTCATGGATTGATCAATCAATTGAACTTCTAAACTAGTTCATAGCATCAACTCACTATCTATTCATCAATATCATGTAATTCAAGCAAGAACCCTAAATCTAAATGCATCATTTGTTTGTATAACACATTAAGGAAGATATTTTACCTTCCTATCAAGATTATATGAATGCTAGCGACTCCAATTTCACCAAATTCTGAATATAAGATTAGAGAGCTTTCTCACTCAATTTCCATTTCTCTCTTCTTTTCTCTCCTACCCAGCCACAATGAGAAAGATGGTGATAATTCACCAAATAATTCTCCTCTTAAATGACAAATTCATCCTTATATTATCCCCTAATTAATGACATGTATAGGGACATTTTAGGAATGTTAGAATTTTGCATTCATTCCTTCAATTTGTCATTTGTTTTGGTTTGGTCACTTATACAATAGGTTACTAACATTTATAACATTCTAGTCCTTATTATCTAAATCTAGTATCTTGCTTTCATTCAATTAGGGATCAAAGGAGAGCATTGTAGTACTTCTTTATACTAGTTTTGAGGATATTACAATTCCCTCCCCCTTAAAGAAATTCGTCCTCGAATTTACATGAGGGGAATAGATGAGGGTACTGCTTTATCATTGTTGCTTCAGGTTCCCAAGTGGTTTTTTTTACATTTTGATTCTTCCATAGAACTTTCACCAATGGTACAATCTTATTGCGAGGCCTCTTGAATTCTTTATCAAGTATTTGAATTGGCTCTTCATAATATGATAGATTAGGATTAAGTTCCACTTCATCAGGCTCTAAAACGTGTGATGGATCTTATTGATATTTCCTCAACATCGATACATGGAAGATGTCGTGGACACTATCGAATTCAGCAGGAAGTGCTAGCTTGTAAGCAATTGGACCAATCTTCTCTAAGACTTCAAAAGGTTCGATGAATTGAGGGCTTAGTTTACCCTTCTTCCCGAATTTGAGGATCTTCCTCCATGGAGATACCTTCAAGAACACGTAATCTCCTACTCGGTATTCAATGTTTCTTCTATTGAGATTGGCATAAGCCTTTTACCTATCAAAGGCTTCTTTTAGTCTGTTATGGATCACCCGAACTTGATTTTCAGTTTCAAGAAGCAATTCAGGTCCTAAGACCTTTTTTCACCCAATTCAGAGCAGCATAGGGGAGTTCTACACCTTCTACCATACAATGCTTCAAATGGGGCCATTTTGATAGAAGCTTGATGGCTATTGTTGTAGGCAAACTCAACTAATGATAGAGATTTCTCCCAGTCTTTACTGAAGTCGATAATGCAAGCTCAAAGCATATCTTCAAGCACTTGGATTACCCTTTTAGATTGTCCATTAGTTTGTGGATGGAAGATAGTGCTAAGGTTCAGCTTAGTTCCCATAGCCTTTAGAAGTGCCCTCTAGAATCGAGAGGTAAAACGAGAGTCCCGATCAGATATGATAGATCTAGTAACAACGTGAAGTTTGACTACTTCTTTCAAGTATAACTCAGCTAGTTGTTGGAGGCTCATGCTCATTCGAACATGTAGAAAGTGAGCCGATTTGGTGAACCTATCAACAATCAACCAAATAGCATCATTTTCCTCAGTGGTAGAGGCAATCCTGATACAAAGTCCATTGTTATGCACTCCCACTTCCATTGAGGCAATTCGATGGGTTGATGGAGTCCAGTAGGTGGTGAGCCGGTTTAGCTAACAATAATCAATACATAGTCTCATCGACCCGTCTTTCTTCTTAACGATCAATACGGGTGCTCCCCAGTGTGAAGAGCTAGATAAAGCCCTTGTCTTGAAGCTCTAGCAATTATTGCTTAAGCTCTTTGAGTTCAATAAGGGCCTTTCAATATGGAGCGATAGACACTAGATCACTCTCGGGATGAACTTCAATCTTGAATTCAACTTCCCGAATAAAGGGCAATCTCGACAATTCATCAGGAAAAACATCAGGGAAGTCAGAAACAATAAGGAATGAACTCACCCTGAATTCAATTTCATCACTTTTAATCACGACAGCAAAGATGCTAATAGGTTTCTTGTCGATCAAGGTAATGGATTTTTCTCCTAAACCTCGGCGAAACAATTTTCTTGTAACACCCCAAATCTTAGCCTATAAGTATTGAAGCCAATTGCATAAGTTGATAGCTTAATTGAACATAGAATTTCAGCTAAATTGATTAGTTAGGGATCTAATTGAAAGAATGAATGAAATAAGTGACCAATTTAAAGTGACTACATTGAATTAAATGAGAAAAATGGGGAATGCATGCTAAATTCCTCGTTTCCCCGAATGCCCTTGATTAATTCTATGATTAACAACTAATTAAGGCTAAGATAGTAAATTCCTAAATCCATTACAAATGATGTCATCTTCATTCCACTTTCTTCATTATTGTCGTTTGGAAGAGAGGAAAATAGAGAGAAAGAAAGACTGAGAAATCAACCATTATTGAAGGAAAAATTTAGCTTGCATGTATAGGATTTTGTGAGGAAATTAAAGCTAGAAGCAAAGTAAGTATGATTCTACTTTTGTTCAATTGAATAGGCAACTATACTTGTTGAATTGGACTGTTTTGATGATTATAGATGAAATTAACTGTTGAATATGTTCTTAGATGATTGAATGGTTGTAGAATTATGCAAATTTGAAGAATGGGCACTAGGTATTATGCTGGAAATTACGTGTTTGTGATAGTGTAACAAAGCTAGGTTGCTGGAAAATTGAAATGAGATGTTGAAGTAAGAATTGAATGGTTAGAACTTGAAATTGAGTTATGGAACTAATGAATTGATTATGATCATGATTAGGTAATGTAATTAAGGTATTAAACAAGCTAAATTGTTAGTAAACAATTCTGGAAATGAAAGATAAAAGTATGAACATAGTTACATAACATAGAAACTGTTTTGTTGAATTGAAATTGTGTAAACATGCAAAGTTAAGCTTTGTAACCAACTTACTCTATTTTGGGTGCCTTGAATAATGAATTAGCATTGACTAAACATGTTTAGTATGTCATATGAAATGAATTATAGGGCCAAAACATTGGTTAAAATGAATTTAAGAAACTAAATTGTGACTATGTGCAATCTGCCCAGAATTGCTCTGTTCTGGGCACTAACTTTGAAAATTCACCAAAATTTGTATAGATCAAATTCAGGGCTGAAATTTTAGTAACATGATCCTTAGTATGTATACTTTAATTAGGTGAAAACAGAACTGAAAACTGGGTCCTATGCTGCAAACTGTAAATAGGAATTGCTTGGACAGTGCAAACTGTCCAAGCAATGTAAATACCCTGTATTTGAACAAAACAATGTATTAATTGGCTAAGAACTAAAATTCAAGTCTTATATGATCTTAAAGAAAATTTTATTGTCTTTACAAAGGTGTATAGTAATCGAAATTCCGACGTACGGATTAAAATATATGATCATTTAAAGGGACATTGTGCAAACTGCCAAGCAGCAGTGTCCTGGGCAGTTTGGGACTATTTTCACACCTAGATGCAAACTGTTTCCAAAACAGTTTTGGGACAATGGAACCAGTCCAATTATGTCTTAAAATGAAGTAATAACAATATGGAGATGAACTAGTAAGAAATGCTTAAAAGAAAGCATAAAAACAATAGCTAAATGTTAGGTACAAATGTGGTTGTGTGACGTTATGTGTTTGTTTTGATGAATTGTAAGTATATTGCTTGCTAGACCAAGGGCAGCAAATTGGGGAAGAGGAAGATAGGAGTAGACATCCCAAAGCAAGAGGCAAATAGATTTGGATACA